>OY821763.1:13911574-14511574 GCA_963682095.1 Potentilla sterilis | reverse complement strand
TCTGTTTTGCTCTTTGGCCCAGAGAGAAGAGAAGGTTGGAGAGGAATCCGGCAAAAGCTCTGTGGAGGTGCCCCGCGACATTCGTTGCCTCAAGCGTTCTTGTTCTTTTCCTACCATTGCTCGGTGTTTTCGTAGGACGGACTTTCCTCGGTTGTGCATAGTAATCGGTAAGTCTTGCCTTCTTTACCTGGTGTTTTTTTCTTTTTCTTTTTGGCGTTTTGCAGCGAGAGAGAGGGGGGCTCTGTTGCCGACAGTGAGTTGTTTTAAGTGGGGCAGCTGCGGTAATCTTGGGGAGGAGCCGCAGAGGGCGCTGTTCTAGCCTGTTGCTGACCAGCGGTGGGGTTTTGTTTTCTTCCCCTTAGGTTAAATGGCTTCTGCAAGTTCTGATGGGGCTTCCGAATCGGCCGGCAGGCGTCCCGTTGTGCACGATGAGGAGAGACTGGAGGATTGGCTCGGTTCGGAATCCCCGGATGCCAAAGCCGCTGACCGCTCCCCGAGCGAGGTTTCGTCTTCCGGGTCCTCGGGATCTGAGGAAATCCCGCGCGGGGTGCGCTTTTCTGGCACTCCGCCCGTGAGCTACACCATCGAGAGTGGGAAAGGGGCCGTGGTGCGATGAACCGGAGGGTAGTATGAATCTTGAAGAGATTGCCGCCTTCCAGGAGACGTGGAGTATCCCCGATGAGGTGGCGTTACGGCCGCTGAATCCCGGAGAATCGGCCAGTAACCTGGAGGCGGGTTGGGTTGCCGTGCACTTGGACCAATTTCGCCACGGGTTTTCCCTCCCGCTGCCAGATTTCGTGCAGTACACGCTCAGTGCTCTGCAAGTGTCTCCCGCGCAGCTTCTCGGGAACCAGTGGAGGAAGCTGCTGAGCCTCGGTTGCCTGTACGAGTTGTCCGGAATGAGCATGCCGACGGTGAACGAGTTCCGGGCATTGTACAGAATATCCTTCTCAAAGAAGAGGGGCTCCCGGGGTTGTATGACCTTTAGCGCCCAACAGTTCCAGCCTATCATCACCCACATGCCTTCCTGGATAGACAATAGCTGGAGGAAAAAGGTGGTGATGGCGGGGGGGGGGGAGTGGCAGAAGAGGAGTAAAATGTACCGGGTTCCTGGTGCCTTCCAGCCCCTTGGCGACCAATCGTTCGAACTATCCGAGTTGGAGCGGGAAAGGATTATGACTATACTCGGATGCTGGGACGATCTCGAGCGAAGCTCTTACAACTTCATTCGGCGGGAGGTGTTGAAGTACTGCGGTCTCGGGCGATATCCTGGTGCGTAGCAAGGTTTAGCGGTGGCGTTTCTACTAGCCGAGGTTTAAACACTAACGTTTTGCTTGTCCTGCAGGTGCATCTTCCCTGGCGGTCATTAAACCCGACAATACCTTATCCATGGACGGTGAAGACCTTCTCTCAAGTCTAAAGGAGAAAGGGGAGGCCGTTTCGCGGACCTCGGTGGACGAAGAGTCCGGTCGGCTTACCGTTCATGCTGAACCGAGGGCCGTGGACGTTGAGGGCGACGCCTATATTCTGAGGCGTGTGAAGAGTCACCCTGCTGCGCCCAAGTCGGAACCTGGAAAGGGCAAGACCATCGGGGGGCCACCAAAGGTTCCTGGTGGGGTGAACCGGATTCCGTACCGGCCAGGATCAGTCCCCCTAGTCACCAGGTCACCCGGTCAGGCGCACAATCTTCTTCACCAGACGGCCAGGGTGAGAAGAGGCGGAGGGTCATGGACGTTCCTCCCTCCACGCTGGTGACGCTGACCGGCCGGTCGTCAGGTGATAACTTGGCGAAGCGGCTCAAGGTGGCCAGTGGTGCATCGAGTCTTGCTGGGGACAAGGCTGCCGCTGCTCCAAACTCTGCCTGTCAGCAGAGTAGCCCTGCTCCTGCGGAGGAACAGAGGGGGAGTCTGGAGAATCCCTTCGTCCGGAAGGTGGCGGCAGATGTGGCGGGCCTTGCCCTGGACAGGCCTGGGGTCACCGGAGCCTTGGCGGGGGAGAACCGCCAAAAGTGCAAGGAGTCAGTCCTCCGGGTAAGAATTGCTCGGTGCCATGGCTCTGCTCGTAACTCGTTACCTTTGCTGCTTGTCTAATTGGCTCCCTGTTGTTGTGTAGTTATTGTACAATCTGTACCAGCCGGATCCGAGCGAGGAGCTGCTGGGGTTGAAGAGGCAGGTGGCCGCTCTGACAGAAGCCCGAGAGCGTCTGGAAGTAGAGAAGTCCAGGCTGGAGCGGGAGAAGGTCAGACTAGAGGAGAGGGCCAAGAAGCAGGTGGCCAAACTGGAAGAGCGGGTCCAGAGCCTTGAGGAGGAGAATGAGCTAGCCGAAGAGGAGAGGGTCGAGCTGGAGGTAAAAGTGGATGAGCTCCAGGTGGGAGCTGTCGCTGCGCGTGCCGCCGCTGCCGCTGCGTCTGGAGAAGAGGACACGGAGCTTTACCAGCGGGTTGTCCTCAAGTATCATGAGAGCGATCAGTTCCTCAAGTTCTTGGAGAAGGCCAGGGAATCGGGTATCGCGGACGCCTACGTGGAGTGGGAAGAGAAGGGGTACCTGGATACCTCTCGAATGCCGAAGGCCGGAGCTGATGAGAATATCCATGAGCAGTCGGTAGGCGAGGAGCAATCGGAAGGGGTAGGCGGGCCTGAAGAAGGTGCGGCGGCTTCATCTGGAGAAGCTGGTGGAATGCCCACTAAAGGGGGGAGCGCGGCTCCTTGAGATTTTTGCTTTGCTCTCCTTTTTTTTTGTAAACCCGGCGGAGCGGTTTTTGTTTGTATTACTCCTTGGATATAAATACACTTGCACTGGCGGAACCGGTGGAATTTTTTCTCAAAATAGTTGGCATACATCTCATGATGTTATAGCAGCCGAACCGATGATATGCCAAACTAACCGCTTGGAGGTTTGGGCGTGCTTACCAGGCCTGGCCCGGCTCCCGATCGGGATCTGCTCTCCTTTCCCCTATATACCGCTGGAGCTGGCCGTTGCTAATCAAACCCTCCACCGTTGTCTTGAGAGCGAAGTACTTGTTTGTCTGATGAGTAGCTTCATCGTGGTAGGAGCAGTACTTGTCCGTTTGCGCCGGGGTAAGCTTCCCCTTTGGGTACTTTCTCCTGGGCGGTGGGGGAATGATGTTCCCGTTCTCGTGCAAGATGTCTTCGTATGAAGAGGTTAGGGTGGTGAAGACCTCTTGACGTTCTGCTGTCATGATTGCTAGGGGCGTTCTACTGCGCCGGTTTGTGCTCGTTCTGGGGTTTGTCATGATAGGGCCTCTGCTGCCGTTGCCCCCAATATCTGCTGGGCCGGCTCGGTCGGGCACCTCGGTTCTCGGTCCGGTGGCTGGCCTTGTCTTCTTGGCCGGGAGGGGGGTGCTCCTCCTGCTCCTCGTCCCGTTTTCTTTTCAGCAGGTGCTGCCCGTACGTTTCATGGTCGGCCTGAGCATGCCTGATGGCCATCACCATCAGCTCGTCATACCCCTGCGGGAGTTCCACCCGTACGGCGTAGGAAAATTTTCCTGGCCGGAGCCCTTGTTTGAACGCCATCTCGGCGATACCCTTGTCGAGGTTCCGAACCCCGGCCGTCGCCGTCTGCTAGCAGTTGACAAAGGTCCTCAGCTCCTCGCCAAGTGCCTGCATGCAGTTGAAGAGGATGGTCGATGTCCGGGCTCCTTCGACCCGGAGGATGAAGCGGCCTACGAACCGATCGGCCAGCAGCTCGAACGCCTAGATGGAGTTTGCCGGAAGCTCATAGAACTAGCTGAGCGCCTCCCCAGACAGGGTTTCCTGGAAAATGTTACAGCATACTGCGTCGGAATAGCCCTTGGCGCACGTCTGGGACCGGAAACTGTCCAAATGCTGGTACGGGCAGCTGGATCCTGAGTATGTGAGTTTTAGGGATTTCTGGTTACTAAACCTCCCCGATTCCAGAACCCGGTGAGAGAAAGGGCCCATGCCCTCGTTGAATCGCGCGCCTTCCATCGGCCGCGCCGCCCTTCTCTCGTTGGCCTCCACTTGGGCCTTCAGATCCGACACAGTGTCGGTGAGTATCTGCAATGCCCGTGCAGTCGGGGTCGTGGCTTCATCCTCGAATGAAGCGTGTGGTTGCCGGGAGGTTGGCGCGCTCTTTGGTGGGGCCGTGCCGGCCGGGATCTCCGCTCGCTCGAGGGAGCGGGGCCTTCTCTCCGATGACTATCCCGCTTCAAACCGCTGAGATCGGCCTGGCGCAGGTGCATGTGCCCTAGTCATAGCGTCGTCACGCTGCTGTCCTCTCTCCAGGGCGGCTACCAGGGCAGCATTCACCGCCTCCATTTCCACATACCGGGCATTGGATCTTGCCCTATCCCGGTCGCCCTCCTCACGCAGGCGACCGACTTCCGCTGCCATCGTCCGTATCTCCCCCGCTATATCGCGTCGGTTGGGGCTGTACGGGGTGTCCCGGTCACTGTCACTGAGCGGGCTCTCCTCCCTGTCGCTCGAATCGTCCGAGAATGTCAGCGAAAAGCCCCGGTGCGCTGGTTGGTCGCCCTTCACCGGGACTTTCCCGCGCGAGCTATCAAGGTATGGCCCCGGCGTGCCGGCCGGCCTCCCACAGCTCCTGCCTTCTTGGTTGTCCTAGTCGCTACGCTGCTCTCGCGCGTTGACCGGGGTGGAGATGAGCGCTTGTTCTGGCACAACACGCTGCTCCTTGGTGGTATTTCTTTCCTGGCCTGCCCCAGAGCTTTCTGCCATTGGTAATGCTTACGTGGTTTTATCGTATCTCTTCCCACAGACGGCGCCAATTGTTCGTACCTAAAACCTGTAGGCTTGGCAGAGACAGATGAATCCAAGTGTGATCTCCTGTAAACCTGCTTACTAAGGGGAATACCGGGCGGGCCGGTCTTCTCCTCTCCGATGACTAAGTTAGTATAGTTGGGATGAATAGATAACTTAAGCACGTATGATAAGCAGTAGGAAAGATCAGTTACCTATTAATGAGGGTAGTTGAGGCCCTTATATAGGTGGCTGGGCGTGAGGTCTGGCCTCACTCTTCGATGTCGGACTGGTTTCCTTCTGTTCGTACACCAAAGGGAAGCTCTGGTGACCTCTTTGGCAGGCTGGCGCCCCCGGTCCCCGGGCCCCTGGTCGCAAGGTAGACTGCTGGACCCGGATCCGGGTGCTGGTGATTCGGTTCCGGGCCCTAGGCCGGCCCCGGGTGCACTGGTTGCGGGTCTGTGGACCTGTTGTAGCTCCTCTGTGGCTACTGTCAACAATTACCAAGATAGTCAAGATCCCTATGATTACTCATAAGAGACAAGTCACTATTCATGAATAGTGAAAACTTTTACTGTTCATCCATTATGAGAACTTGACAAACATAGCTAATTTGTGCTGCTTCTTGTTTGTCGGTTTGGCAGCTTATGAGTAATTCTACAGTTAAAAGCAATCTACAGTCAAAAGCAGTTACTTTCGGCGCCAAGGTCTATATAAGGAGAGCTCCTCTCCTTCATTTGCCAGGCTAAAAAATTAGACTCTTCTTCAGTCACCAAGTTCTCCCCTCTCCATAATAGTTCCTCTTCTTCCCTTTAGCATAGCACAGAGCATCTCATGTGTTGAGAACTCTGTTGGTCAATAGTCACCTTCTCCTTCTCTCTTATAATCCATATCTACCCTTCATGCATTAAATTGTAAGAGCCTTAGTAAACTTTGTATTTTATTCAAGTTATTATATAAAGTTTTATGATTTGATATATTCTGGTATGGTATATCGGATTAAAGCATAGTCTTGGCTTTGGTCTTGTTAAACTTGCCATTGCACACCGAAATTCACTGCTCCAGTACCTACCTTATTGTTGTTATACATAATCTAATATGTATTAGCAACTTATTGCTTCCGCACACCCGAAACATAAAAAACTTTCGTTAACCATAACTTCTTCATACGACCTCCAAATCACACGTGTCAAATGTCCACGAACTCGTATTGACGATCTCTACAACTTTGGTGAAGGAATTTCCTCAAAAAATCAAACGAATAAAAAGTCAACTCCTTGAAACAACGTTTTTAAGTTATAATTCACCCGAACAATTTTGCTTCGCCTTCGAACCACAATATTTCACTAACTCCTAACTTAATAATTCCAAATAAACATTCGTAATTAATAACAAATTTCTGGGATATTGTAGTATCCCACCTTGAATGTTCGATCTAACTGTCAAGACTACTAGAGGAATATCACCATGAAATCCGACTGTAGCACCCTGCATGCTGGCTACAAGATAGACATATTCAAGAGTGGAGATTCCTCCAACGATAGCTCTCTCGCCCCTTAAAGAATCCGCCATTGATTCACTAACGAAAAAGTGGAAGACCAAAAAAAAAAACGGAGATATTGGTTAATTGATTACTTGAGTTCACTACTCAAATTGAGGTGGGCAGCTCCATTCAATCCTGTGATGGGGAAGGAAGTTGTGGCTGGTTAGTTTCATTTTGAATTAGAATAAAGTCTAGTTGCTTATTTTAAAAACAGATGCAAACGAATATATAAATTACTTCCCTATAAATTCAATACTTTTTCCTTCCTATTAACAACTCCATCACAACTTTAGCTTTCGAGTTGTTTGTGTTCAAACTTTTGCATTGCGAAGCTTCATCTAAATACATGAATAGATTCTGTGTGGCATTCCAACTTGATTCAGCAAAAATTTCATTAAAAAAAAAAAGAACTATAGGTGGAACTCACTTAAAAAAATTATCAAGAAGTACAAGAAGTAAAAGAAAAATGTTGTGTGTAAAAAATTCAATTGCATTTACAAGACAAATATGTAAATGAAAAAACTAAGCTTGTAATCCTACGTCGATGAAACAACTAAGTTGAGACAAGCTTGTCAAAATCTCAAGCGATTCCGTGATATCAATCTTCAATTTATGGTTATAAATGAAAAAAAAAATAGTTAAGACGAACTTTTTATAATCCAACAATCAGTCAAGTTGTTTAAAATTAAATTAATCAAGTTGTTATTTTCTTTTTTCTCATCGAAATATATTTTTTTTTTTATTCAACTTCCATTCTTGGCAAACACTCTTTCATGCAAAACACTCGCAAAAAAAAAAAATACTTTAGCCAACACCTATTTATATATGATCAAATACACACACACAACACATATATCACACAGTAGGCAACTAGGCATAGTGCTTGGAAAACAGAAGGATTGTTTCCTAATGAGATCTCACTTGAGGCAAAATGAGAGCGCATAAAATCTGTTTCAGATGGTTTTAGAATAGCTGAGGATGTGAGTGGTTTTCGTGGCATTGAGAAAAAAATTAGAGCAACTATCTATGGTTCTAAAGCAAAGGTTGGAAACCTCAATTTTCAGTGTGTTTGTAAATGGTGATGAAGTTGGGAGAAATCAGACATTCCAATTGTCTAACTTGATCAGGCAGAGTCCATGTTAAAACCACAACTGGGACAATCATTGGATTGAGTGGTGGGCCTTTGGATGTTTATCATCTGTATGATATGACAATATCTTTGATGTTTATGATGTATACTATGATTTTTACAAGGAAGAAAATACTTTGTTCATGATTGTCAACTGTTTCAGGGCAGAATTGTCACGCCACGATCCTAAAATTTAATATGGAATTAAAAGTTATGACGAAATTTCCATAAAAGAAAAGATAGAAGAAAGTAAATAAGTTTACTAAGACTAAGGCCCAGTTTGGGATTGCTTCCCAAGCTGCTTTTGGGGTCAAAATTGATTCTGGGACTAATCTTAAGTGTTTGGTAACATCACATAAAACTGATTTTAGAAGAATTGATTCTCTTAAAAGTGGATTTTGGAGAAGCAGGGTAAGAGATGCTTTTGCAGGAATCAGTTATATTTATAACAAATTGTAATATTTATTTTTTCATAGATTGTGATATACTAATCTAATTAAATCATAATCAATCATTTACTATGGTGTTAAGAAATCTTATGTAATATTGTGGATTAACTTTATAATTACATATAAAAGAAACAATTATTTATTTTAATATCAATTTATAACAATGCCTATTTTTGTCATTATACCCATCCAAAATAATTTTTACTTATAACTCACCAAACACGAAATTGTTTTTTAGTTCTCATAGCACTTTTAAAAACAGTTTACCAAACACCTCAGCTGATTCTACTCACAGCAGATTCAAAAGCAATTCTGCTCACAGCAAATTCAAAAGCAATTCTGCTCACAGCACAGCAATCCCAAACTGGGCCTAATACATAACTAGAGCATTGTTTTCAACGGAAGCAACTTAACAAAACTTCTCAAAAGAATACAATGTAGCATTTACAAACAAAAGTGCATATGTTTTACAGAAGTCGACCAAAATAAGTAAATCTTACTTTCGACTTTCAACGACAACTAATAATCTTCCAACTCTGAATATAGAGAGAACCTCTTAAATCCAATCCTCTACTGTACACCCGCAACTGAAATCATCTCAAACCCTTCTCTCCTTCTAGAAACAAATCCATCATAAAAGATCACTACCCAATTGCTCATATCAAATCCCAGCAACCCAAACTCAAAGTAACATCTTTTGACCTTCCTTGGCTTCTCTCTCTCTCCCGTGCTCGCACTTTCCTCTTTCTTTTGATATATTTCTTTTTCTTTCTCATTCTCATCTCTTCCCTTATTGATTCTCTCTCCGATTACAGTAACCTTCTTCTTCTTCCCTTCTTCTCTTCCTCTCTTCCCTTTCTTTCTTCTTCGTGGTCTTTTTTTTTTCTTCTTTCTTTTGGTTCTGTCCCCCTTCTCTCTTTTTCTATCCTCGACCCCTCCCTTATCTCTTTTTTTTCTTTCTTTCTTCTAGTCTCTCTCCCTCTTTCTCCCTGTTTCTATCCCTCTCTCCCTTTTTTTATTCCCCACCGTTACCACCAAAACCAAAACCATAATTATCCCTTCCCAAAAACAAAAATCAAAGTAAAAAAATAAAACTAACAGTAAATAAGAAACTAACTGCATAAGTAAAATAACTAAATATTATAACTAAGAAAAGTTACCACAAGGTAAGAAAGAATAAAAATTGACCGAAATAAATCTAACTCAAAGATAATAACAAAATAAGCTCCAAATTTGGGTGTGGGATATTACAAAAACACTTGTCACCGATAATCTCTGTAATTACTTTAAGCCATGTGGAAGGATTCCATTTGGTCACCACGTCACTGAGATACGTGTGGATGAGAATACTGCAATTTTGTTTTATATGATAGTATGCGGGACATCTGAAAACACTTTAAATATCTACATGCACATTTTGAGAGTCAATGTTTATCATCCATATGCAAGACTTAAACCTACTGTTATGGAGATTCAAAAGACCTTTCAACAACGAGTGAGTATTGTACGATCAAGCCGTCAGTGATACCAATGTATGTGAACATGGCATTAAGACGTTTATGAAACATTATCCCAGTTCACGAATTATTAACGATGACAACTGGCTCATTGTAATTGTGCATAAGAAATAGCTTCTTTTTTTTTTTTTTTTTTTTGGAAAGAGTGATGCAAACCTTATATTGATTATTGTAGGAATCAACATACGATCCACCCTCGTTGGCTACTTTCGAATCAAACTATGTGTTCGTGGCGGATTTAGTACCCGGCGAACAGTCAGCACTTGGGGGTGGAGGATGCGTGCTCCTCGCGTGTCTTCTGTGTGCTTAGGCGTGCCAGCACCCTTTGGAGCGGTGCAACTCGACTGCGGACGACCCCTGGCGAGTCCTCTCGTCTGCTCCCAATAGACTCTGACTTCTTGACCAAGCAACTGTTACGCGGGCGCTGACTAAGCCGGCGTACAGGGCTCGAACAAGACCTGAATAGAACTTTCTAACATGATTTTCTTCCCAACCCTCTGAGGATTGAGGATCTTACTTTGATCCGGAGAAGCAAAGCAGAGCTAAACCAAGACCACGGGTGTGTGTTACCGGGGTAACGACTCGATTGCTACCGGAGTAGCGGACTGAC
Organism: Potentilla sterilis; assembly: GCA_963682095.1. NCBI lineage: Eukaryota > Viridiplantae > Streptophyta > Magnoliopsida > Rosales > Rosaceae > Potentilla > Potentilla sterilis. Next base: position 14,501,587 of record OY821763.1, on the reverse strand, counting down.
TCGATAGGCTCAGCAACCGCTCGACACGAGTGCGAGATGTGATCGATCGCAGGTGGAGGCAAATTGCGTGAGTTGCTCCGGAGAGGCTTTGGCAAGTTAGCGGTGCGCTAGAACTTGTGTGTGTTTGTAGTTGGTTGAGAACCCTTTCCTAGTTACAAAAGAGCTATATTTATATGGTTCACGAAACCCTAGTGCTTGAAGATCCAGACTGGCGGATTCCGGGATTGACTAGGATTGTCCTTCCTTAAACCGACTCCAATTAAATCAATTAAAAATAAATTGAAACCAGTCTTTCCCTTTACTTAGGGAACTCATTACACACCGTATATTGCCCGGATCATCACTCAATTAAAGCCAAGATAAGCCAAATCGACTCCAAAAAGAAATCAATCACTGATTTGGCTTAAGATACCTTTCGGAAATAGATTGCTATCCATAACAATCCCTAGTTATCCCAATCAGCGTTTACACCTTATTATCCGCTAAGGTAACTCGTGTATTGTATAATTGGATTACTACAAAATAACCCCAATCTGATCGGGTAGCAAATCAATACTTTCGTTCTAAGCAATCTTTCCCAAATGGAATAGGAAGTTCTCATATTGGATTCGGTTTAACCTAAACCCCTCTGGGCCTCGGGGTAAAAGCCCAATTGAAGTAAACTTCAATTGTGGCCCAAACATTGCCCCCCAGTCTCCGATATTGAAAGTCCAATGAAATAGAAGGGAGACTGAGCCCCAAACGTCGGCCCATCCGCAGCATTTAAATATTTGGACTGTTGCGCCGTTTCCTCACCAATCACAGTTTTCCCAAATTGAAACGGTATCACTGTTCATCTAAACCCTCAATTGCCGCAAAACCCAACGTTTCAAAAGCTCACGAACCCCTTTCGGATTCTTTATAAATCTAGCTGAGACCCTTCGGTTTCTCCTTCAGACCATGGACTGTACCCAGTCTGGCCCGCTCTGGATCTTAGATATCTGGTGCCAGATGCACTTTCCCCAACTCATTCCCGCCATGAAGGGGAAATCCAAGCCTGATTAGGTTGTAGGGCAAGAATACGTTGGATGCGCCCCCAACCCAGACCTCAGCTATGCCGTCTGCCTCGACATCTTCTTCAACACAACCGCCAGCGAGTTTTTTGCAGAGGCACAGTGGCTGATCCATCTAAAGTACCCGCGCGGGCTATCTCGGGGCTTCCTCCCATCCAGTGAGCTAGGAGTAAAAGGTCGAAGGATCTTCGTCCATTGTACCTCCATGGGGGACCTGCCCCTCTTCTGCAGTGACAAAAGGAATCCCAACTATGAGGTCTATGCGCCTCACTTCTTTGCCCGGCAGTTCAGACTCATTCAACTCCTGCCATATCCGCCGTTGAAGAGTGTGAACATTTTCTCGGCATGGCGGAACAGCAGAGAGTTCCCTCCAGTGTTCGCTGTCAGCCAAAGACCCCACCTGGAACTCCTTAACATGCCGGGCTGGGAGCACTATCCAAACCTGCAGGCTTCTATGGATGCCACTGGCTCCTACCAGTGCTGGTGGGCGCATCAAAGAGGCTCGCTCTTTGATCAGCCATCCGTCTTCTACTTCCGGAGGCTCTTTCGGAACCAGGGCAAGCACCTTCCCCAACCTGATCAAAAGGTGCTAAAGGGTGATCCGCTATATCTCAACCTGCCCCCAGGAAAGGTAATAAGCTTCTGCTTTTAACTGCTGTTTTTGGTTTGCCAGAATTCTCCGTATAACTTTCCTCTGGTGAGTCCTCTGACTTCTCTGAAGATTCCTCAAGCTCCTCTACTCTTGAGCAAGATTATCTGGACCTCTTCCAAAATCTTCAAGAGATTTGTGGCGATTGTTTTCCTCAACCCGTTCCTCTGCGCTATCTTGATCCTCATGCAGGTACATCCTCCAGCCTTCCACTAGCAGTTGGTCAGCGTTCCATTATGCCAACCCTGACATCTTCTGCCGTTGCAGAAACTGGGCCGGAGATGAGGGAAAACCCTGAATCTAGTGTGGCCGAGGCCACGGCGGATGAGCCCCTACCATTGCCTAGTGGTACGCATTCTTCATTACCCCATCCGCTGGCCTCCACCTCGTCTCCAGGATTAGAGATAGAAGAAGAGCCGCCCATCATTGGCGCCCAGCCTTCCACTCCTCCACCTGATCTGGCACTAGCAGAAGCGGTGGAACCCACTGGTAAAGCGTCCTTGGCGGATGCTGCCCCCCGGGTCGAACAAATTCCAACCCCAGCGGATGACCTGCCCGGACCTGATCCGCAAGAGCAGCAAAGGCTCCCTCTGGACAAGCCAACGGTTTACTCCCAGCCATAGATTGTTGAGGTATGTTGTACATCTACCTGTGTTATCACCATCTTTGGTTAGAATTGTTCCTAACCCTCCTTTCTCAGGAACAGGTGGATGATGATGGTGTGGCCACTATCAGTGCCACCCCACTGGCGGCGGATCCTGGTCCAGTGGAGTCGGCCATTGTGCTGACTCCCATGCCACAGAATCAAGCCCTCACGGGCTTGGTCGTCGCCTCTCCATCCGCCCAATCCTCTGTGACCCCTGGCGGATCTGGTTCTGGAGTCCTGGACAACCCTGCATCCTCCTCCACCTTGGTCGAAGACTTCTTCCCCTCACCGTGCAGCCCAGAAGAGGAACCAGTGGAAGGTTAGGAGGCATGGAGCTTCCTGGAGAGCTTGGGAGAGAAAGATCATGCTGACGCCCAAGTAGCTGACGAACTCTTTGCCGCCCTATAAGTTCTTAAAGGCCAATTTCAGCAGCTGCCTCCCGAACTCCAGACTGAAGCCAACACCTCCCTTCTTCGCCTCCCAGCAGAACTAAAGAGTCTGCATGAACGTCTAGCCGCCCGGTCCCCCCAGCATGCCAAGCTCCGCCAAGCTGGCGTGGCCTTTGCCAACGCTGCCCGTGCCTATAAAGACTTAGTCGCTGCAGCCAGCAACTATACGGAGGCGGCCGAAATAGCCAAGCTTGAGGACATGAAGGCGGCCCTAGAGCAGAAAATCTCCCTCCTCCGCCAAAAACAAGCCAGTCGCGCGGACCAATTGAACCAACAAAGGCTCTTGGTGACCAAACTACAAGAGGAAGAGCACCAGGCGAAGAAGGCCAATGTAGAACTAGACCGTTGGATCAGCAAGACCAAGGCCAAAATCAAGAGATTGGGTCTGCACCTGTATGAATTTAGGCCCAACCCATAATGAACTGGCTTGATATATATATCTATGTATTTTGTTTATTTTATTGACAACCAAGCCCACCAACTAAGTCCAACTTAGTCTGGTTCAAAAACCAGACCCTCTACACGTCTGACTTATCATTGCTGGCAAAGCTGCAGAACCGTTTCAAAAATTTGAAATTCAAACGCAAACGGTCCCCATACCCAACTGCCTAATAACTGCGCAATTTCAACTCAGCCCTTGGATTGCTTCCCAACGAGGCTATAAAAGCAACACCCTTTGGCTAAAACTGAGAACCCCAAATCGCCTGATAATGTTGTTCCTTATTTCTTTCCTTAGGTTCCCTCACCAGCCGCTATGGCTTCCTCAATCTTTTCCACCAGATCTAATTCAGATGTTCCTCCGAACACCCCTGAAACATAACACCCCATGTTAAATAAATCTCGAAACATAACATCCCATGTTACGTCCCGGGCGGATGTGGTCACAGATTGGTAGCCGCTGACTGGGCGCCATTCTACTTGCATCTGCCGGGGGTCTAATATGGATGCAGTTTTGGGTACCATCCCCCTGCCTCATGGGACCATTTGTCTCCACCTGAGTTGGGGCCACGCCGGTGTGGGGGTGGTTATGCCTTAATAGACCCGTAGTCTTCTTCGTTATGAAGGGAATTCTATCTCAATGATCGCCTTCCGGATCTGAGATTGGCCCTTCTTCGGCGGAAATAGATGGCGTTCGTCTATTGGGCTCTTGGAGCAACAAGAGATTCAAGGCAGCAAGTCCCTATTCGCCACTCTGCTCCGAAAGGAACCAATACTGACTCTGCCAAACAATCTTCATGCTCTATCCGCTCGGCGGAATTCCAGATTGAAGGACTGGCGGATATGCCCTACGCATCGGGATGGTATCAGAGATAGTTGGCGGATATGTTTCTTTATTTAATTTCTGCCTTTGTAATAGCCGCCGCCGCAAAGCCCCTTATTTTGCAAATAAAACATCACTTTAGAATCAAGACTTGCACTGAATGTCCTATTACCAAAGGCGAGAAATAGGACGCACCCCAAACGGATGCTCCTGAAAACCCTAATTCAGGGGATGAAAGGGCCTAACCCTACGGAGTGTTCAAAATTTTTTAAAATTCTGCCCTCCGAAAAATCCGAAAAATATAGCGGATAGCCCTTAGGTTGCCCCCCTAGTTCACTTGGCTGCGCGGATGTCTGAAAGACAAAGCAAAGCCTAGTAAACTAAATAGTAAAGATAAATGGCTTCCCCCAAAGTGGGCTATAGGCTCAAACGTGTGAGAGAAACCCATCCGCCGAGAGGAGAATTGGGCCTACCAGAAATAGATAAGAAGCCCAATGACCGGTGGCCCAACCGGAGCGTGGAATAGGCAAGCTGTCATTAATACGAGATTTGATCAACGCAGCACAAAAACAGGGACGGAAGCCCGAGGATTGGTCAGTCAAACCCCATTTATCACCCTTACCGATTCCCAACTGAACGGGCGACCGAAACGGGCAACCTCATAAAGATGGGCGAACCACAGCAATAAACTCATGACAACCCCCAACCGTTGGATTCCCCTGAAATGCAGTATAAAAGGAAACCCTTGTTGAAGAGGAAACGCACTCGGCTGGCCATCTTAGAGCAATATGGCAGCAATAGTAACACATGCAAATGACCAAACCCCCTGGTTGCCCCAAGCCGTTCCACCAGATATGCTAATAGTCTGCGCAACACCCTATAACCTCGGTTACCTAGCGTTAAGCAAATCCTAACCCCGGTCACCTAGCGTTACGCGCCCTGGGCGAGAGCTTCGAAGTGGTCAGCTAATATCTGGCCAGTCTTGGCTGTTCCCCAAGGCAAATAACACCAGTGACCTGGTTAGGTACCATCTTTAGCGGCGGAAGAGAATCCTGAGCCCTAATTTGGCAGCTACGGAAGGGCACATGGGAACGATGAGGGTAGTGTGCCAAACACCACCGCCTCCAGCATGCGGTCGGGTGCTGCCCCATTTCCATTTGTCCTTACATCTGCCGCCCGCCTCCTTCCAAAGCGGGGATGTCATGAGTCCCTTGGTACGGGCCCGTCGGCCGGTGATGGTTCCAACAGTGAGGGGAACCCTGTTCTGTAAGCCTCCTCTAGCGGATCTAGAACGGGCTAGAGATATCCGCCAGCAATGAGGACTCAGAAATGTAGATATGGTTTCAGAGCTAGTAATTAGTAGCTATTTATGTTTTCCTTTCCCTGTAATGCCTTTGGCCGCAAAGCCTTATATGAATGTAGCCAGTTGCAATTTCAATACTTAAAGCCAAGAATCAGCAAAGATGGGAAATCTATTGATAAATAAAAGTACAAGAACATAGCTACCCCAAACGGATGTGTAGATAAACTAGGGAAAACACAAAACCCTAACAGTTTTGCCATAAAAACTAGCAACCCCAAAACATGGCGGAAGCACCCCTAGCGGATGCGCCGCTCTGACTTGATGCCCCCCGAGCCCGGTGGACTAAGAAGAACTTGGATCAGTGTCATCATCCGCCGGAGGTGTTTCATACTCCCAAACACTTGGAAAATATTTCTTGAGATAGCGCCCATTAATTGGGTTTCTGTGAACTTCTCCTTCCAAGTCTCTGAGCTGGTAGGCTCCCTTGCCTACAATACGATCAATGACAAATGGACCCTCCCAGCGGGCACTCCATTTGCCCCGTCCTGGCTCATCAAGGGGTAAAGCTACCTTCCAGACCAAGTCCTCCTCGCCATAGGACTTGCCCTTGGTCCGCTTATCATATGTCTTGGCGATCTTCTGTTTCTCCAGGATGATATTGTCCAAGGCCTCGAGCCGCTTCTCGTCAAGGTCTTCATGCTCCTGGAACATGGCCTGAACATAGTCCTCACCAAGCAGCTGGTGTTGCTCACGAACCCTCAAAGAAGCTACATTCATTTCCAATGGCAGAACGGCATCATGGCCATACATCAACGAATAAGGAGTAGTACCCGTAGGAGTCCTTTTGGAAGTCCTATAGGCCCATAGTGTGTTATCAAGCTGAGTGTGCCATGATCTTGGGTTATCTGCGAGCATCTTCTTCATGATGGATATGATAACCTTGTTAGTAGCCTCTGCTTGACTATTGGATTGAGCATAATAAGGAGAAGAATGCAGGAACTGAATACTGTAATCCGCTAGCCAAGATTGGGTTTTCTCGGCCATGAAGGCTGCCCCCCGGTCCGCCACGATGCATTCTGGGATACCATACCGGCAAATAATATTTTGGAACACAAAGCGGATGATGGTGTCAGCATCACAATTCCTTGTTGGAATAGCCTCGACCCACTTGGTAAAGAAATCAGTACCCAACAGAAGAAACTTATGTTGTAAGGAGGAATGGGGGTTAATCTCTCCTATGAAATCCAATGCCTAACCCCTGCCAGGCCAAGGCTTGATAATGGGTTGTAAAGGAATGTTTGGAATCCGCTGAACTGGTCCATGTTTTTGACATTCCTGACAACCCCGAGCAAAACTATGACAGTCTTTCAAAACAGATGGCCAGTGGTATCCATATCTTCTAATGAGCCACCTCATTTTGGGTCCGGATTGATGAGAACCACAGACCCCTAAGTGTACCTCCCTCATGATCCGCTTGGCCTCAATGCCAAAGATACACCTTAATAAGATTCCGTCTTCCCCTCTCCGGAACAATTCCTCACCCCTGAGAAGGTAATTAGTCGCAAGGTATCTGATTCTTCTTTCAGATGGTACAGATGGGTCCTTTAAATATGCGATGATTGGTATATCCGCCAGTCAGTGTCAATTGGCTCGACTGTAGCGACCAACCACTCTCCGCGGTCCTCCCGGCAGATGGCAAAAGATGGTAGAGTTCTGCGCTCTACCTTAAGGATTATTTCCTTAACTCCATGGGCTAAGCTGATTCCCGTGGCCAACTGCGCCAACTCATTAGCTGCAAAGTTCATCTCCCTGGGAATATAGTCTAAGGAAACATCAATGAACCGGTCCAGCAACTCAATAGCCCGCTCGTAGTAGTGCAGCAAATGGAAAGAAACACACTTGTAGACCCCCATAAGTTGATTAATGACTAGCATAGAGTCTCCAAGTACTTCAATTTCTTGTGTCCCCAGGTCTAGCAGTAATTCCAGCCCAATAAGAAGTGCCTCATACGCTGCCTGGTTATTGGTGCACGTCCACTCCAGCTGAAAAGAGTAAAGATACTTGGTACCTGCTGGATTCTGGATACAAATCCCTGCACCCGCCAATTTACTGGTACTGCTACCGTCAAAGTGTAAAGTCCAAGGTTGGTACCGGATCATGCTAGCAAACTTTGGCGGTTCTGTGAATTCCTCCTCGATAGGATGGTGTAAAAGAAAGTCTGCTATCGCCTGCCCAGTCATAGCCTTCAGCGGCGCATATTGCAAGGAAAATTCTGAAAGGGCTAACACCCACTTACCAATCCTACCCCTTAGGATAGGTCTCGTTAGCATATACTTCACCAAATCCGTCTGTGCCACCACTATCATTGTGAATGAAAGCATATAGTGGCGGAGCTTAACACCAGCAAAGTACAGGGCCAAACACAGCCGTTCGATTGGTGAATACCTGGTTTCTGCATCTAACAGTGTCCGGCTAATGTAAGACACTGCATATTCAATCTTCTTTCCATCCGCCAGAGTCTCATCTTGGGCCAGCAGGCCTGCAATGGAAATATCAGACGCAGAAATATATAATTTGAGGGGAATACCAGGCGTGGGCGGCCGGAGGACTGGCGGACTAGCCAAGTAATCCTTGATCCTGTCAAAAGCAGCTTGGTGCTCAGGACCCCATTTAAACACTTCTCCTGGTTTGAGTTTGAGCAGAGGAGAGAAAGGCGCAACCTTGCCTGCTGAGTTGGATATAAACCTTCTAAGAAAATTAATTTTACCCAATAGGCTTTGTAACTCCTTCTTGTTCCTTGGCGCTGGTGCATCTAACATAGCCTGGACCTTGTCACCAGCCACCTCAATGCCTCTCTCATGCACCACAAACCCCAGAAAGTCGCCAGCACAAACCCCAAAAACGCACTAGGCTGGGTTCATTTTAAGCTGGTGCTTCCTCATGATAGTGAATACCCCACAGAGATGATCAATGTGGTCTTCTCTTTTCTTGGACTTTACCACCACATCGTCGATGTAGACCTCTAGGATATCTCCCAATATCTTACTGAAAATAACGTTCATTTCACGTTGGTATGTAGCTCTTGCATTGGTTAAGCCAAATGGCATACTAAGATATTCAAATGCTCTTGTGAATCCGGGGCAGCGGAAAGCCGTTTTAGGGATGTCTGGCTCATATATAGGAATCTGGTGATAACCCGCCGTTCCGTCCATAAAGGACAACATCTCATGCCCCGCTACTGCATCCACCAGCATATCCGCTATAGGCATAGGATAGACATCCTTAGGCGATGCAGCATTCAAATCTCTGTAGTCCACAAAGACTCTAATCTTGCCATTCTTCTTCCTAACAGGCACAATGTTGGATAACCATTCCGGATAAAGAGTCGGTCTGATTATCCCAGCCTCAACCATGCTTTGAACTTCTTGTTTCACCGCTATTGCAGTTTCAGCATTCATCCGCCGTTGCTCTTGTTTAACTGGCCTACACCCTTCCTTGATGGGAAGGCGATGGCAAGCCAGCTTCTTTGACAAACTCGACATATCTTGATATTTCTCTGCAAAGCAATCCTTAAACTCCTACAGCAACCCAATCAGTTGCTGTTTCAAATCTGGTTCAAGGTACTGACTAATCCCCACCTCCATGGGCTCTGTTTCTGTTCCCAAGTTAACTTTCTCTACGGGATCACATACCTTGGGTGGAGTGTCATCCAACGCTGCTGGAGCAGGCTGAATTACTTCCACCCCTATAAAAGCATCAATATGTTCTTCCTCAATGCACTCAACCAGTGCAACCCCTTCCCAGGCCATTTGCTCTAATCTATAGATAGACAACTGTTGCATTAATGAAGCAAAGGCCTCTGACTCCTCTTGTGAGAGGACGTCACTCATTGGATACGTCGGGAAGAAGCTCAATGGAAATTGGCCGGCTGTAATCCGCCATAGCCTGGGCAATTCCCCATTGAGACAATTCATTCTGGGTCACCCCGATTGGATGCCCCTTATGATCAACCCCCTCAATTCTGAGAGGTCTCATGTTTCTTGTGTAATAGCTGGCCTCCAACTGGACGGCCGCTATGGAATAAGGACGCTCATCCGCCTTGATGAGCACTGGTAAATCCGCGACTGGATCCCACATAATCATCTCTTGATGAAGAGATGAGGGAACTGCTAGTACCTTGTGGATCCAGTCCCTCCCTAGAATCATGTGATAGGGAGCGTCTGCCTCAGCAACGAAAAACCCTTGGTAGGTGTCTGAAGGTCCTATCTTCACCTTGAGCATGACCACCCCAGCAGTAGGAGTAACATTCCCCGAAAACCCCTTAACCTTGGAGACGGTATTGATGAGTTTCTCCTTTGGAATTTTAAGCTGTTTCTTGGTGGTGGTGGTGGTGATGATACTTACGGCAGCTCCGGTGTATTAAGACCTTGCGGACCTTGATCCCTTCCACCTATGCCGTGACATACAAAGGCTTCATATGCTACGACATGTTAAATGTCGGCTTGGCGAACATCATGCATTGCTTCAAAAAGTCTCCAGCCCCCTCAGGATACTCGTGGTTGGACTGGAAAACCCCAGGCTCTACCTCCGCCTCACTCTCATCCTCAGGTTCCTGTACTAAATACACAGGCTTGGCTGACTCTTCATTGTCGATAAAATGAGCAGTGGGCATAGGCTCTGGCAGAGCATAAGTTGGTCGGCGCCTTGGGCTCCTTTGTCTTGGCCTGAGATAGGATGGTGAGTGGCCTGCTTGGCTCTGCCAATGCTAAACTGGATTCCTTGGAAGCAACAGCGCCACTACCAGAAAAGGCATCATAGCCGACAAATTTAAGTCGTCGGCTATAATGGTTATAGCCGACGATATTATTATAGCCGACGATTTCGTCGGCTATAACCATTACCCGACAACATATCGTCGGTTATAACATCGTCGGAAATACGCCGTCGGCAAAACTATACCCGACGACGATATCGTCGGCTATAACCATTTTAGCCGACGATATCGTAGGCTATAACCATTATAGCCGACGAATAAATAGTTCGTCGGCCGTTATTTGCAATTTCGTCGGCTATAATGCCTTTTCTGGTAGTGACCCCACGGGAACCCCCACGATACTCGTGCTTGCAGCCAGCGACCCACTGCTTTCCTTAGGCACCCACCTCATAACGGTGGAATCCTTCCTGGTGTCAATCACCATCACGTCCTCCTGAGCTTCTGGCACCACCTGCTTCCCGGCAGCCTCTGGCTGTGCCATCCTTAAGGGAGATTGTCCGGCTTTTGACCGCTCCGGAGAAAACGTCAGCTTCCTCCTTGGCCTTGACTGAGGTGCTCCAGTGGATCTTGGCAGATCCGCCAGCCTGTCATGAACGTTCATCCGAGGAGCTGGTGGAGCCTCCACAGAGCGCTGTCGCCGGGAGTCCACATAGGACTTAGTCCTGACTCTGTACCGCCTGTGAACCTGCTCCACATGCTCTATAGGTACCGACAGCTCTTCCTCAGTTACCTTCCCGGAAGCCAGATCCGCCAAGGTCTTTTTCGCCTTTCCAAAGCGCCTCCTTTCATTCAGGGTGGTAACTGCAGCAAGCTCAACCGCTTTACCATCTCGCTGTGTATACCATCTGTCCGCCTTTGGGTCATTCCTAGAAGCTGGCGGAATGTACACTTTCACAGATGGCTCTGGATTCGCAGCATTGTACAAACCCCCAGCCGTGGCTGACTTCACTCTGGAAGGCCCTGGGTCCTGCCTGGGCCTCGCCCTGCTAGCATAACTGTCCTCGGACCCATGGTGAAACTTCACCCGCTTGTGACTCTCCCTTCCTGACCTTTCGGGAGGCGGATGCTCCAACTTAGCCTTTTCGAAAGCCCTCTTTTCAGCATTCTCCTCTGCCTCCTTCACAGCCGCCTGAAATTCCTCGTAAGTAATCGGCTGCCCAGTATTCAATCTATAGGTTAAGCAAAGTTTAGACCGAGGAACTAACACCATATCCTCCTCTTCAATAGCCCCGACCCAGAACTCTGAGCAAGGACTAGGCCTGTTCTCAGCAAACTCCAGTTTTCCATCGTTCAGCCACTCCTGCAGCTGATCCTTAATACCTACACATTGAGAAGTACAATGATCAGATGAACGATGAAAAATGCACGTGTGACCACCATCCCCACTATTGGGATGGTATTGGTAAAACTCCCGAATCTCCGGTGTCCCCTGGTGCACCATAGCTTCCCAGATTTCCTCCGCTTTGCGTGCGTCATACGTGTACTCCTGAAACCTGGAAACTTGCTTCCCAAGCTGCTGTGTTGGACCCAGACCGACACTGATTTCAATCGCATTCACCCGCGGGCCGGTCTTAGCTGCTGCCCATTGAGGCTCCTTGGGAATCTCCAACTGCAAGGTTTTGTCATTGATCCAGGTCTGTAGCTGATCCTTCAACTTCACACAATCCTTGGTGTTGTGGTTGTTCATATTGTGAAAGCTACAGTACGTCTTTCCAGCCATGTAATCCGGTTTAGGAATGAATCCGCCCTCATGCTGTAGACGCCCCTGGTTGAACAGCTCCTGCAGAATTTCTGGAGCCTTGTGAGCATTATAGGTATACGAGTCAAAAGCTGACTTGGTTGGAAGTGGGGTCACTATCTTCACAGTCTCCCTGACCAACCTTGTGGTTTTGGACTGCAAAGGTCTCTGATCAGTCCTCTCTATAGCCACCACTTCGTGTTCCAATTCCTCATTATCAACCCATGTCATGATTGGTCTAGGTACCGCATCCGCCTGGATAGTCGCCACCCTCTTAGTAGCAGCAGGAAGTGGAGTCTTGGGCTTCAGAGTCCCCGGATAGTAGGACACAGGAGTCCCCTTCCTTCTTTCGTTCCTCTCCTTGGACCGATCAACATAGTGCTGCTCTTGACCTAGCCGATTGGTCAGATCCGCCATAGTGGTCACATGAACCTGCCTGAATCCCTGGCGAATCTCATCCACCAAACCATCGATCGCCATCTTGACTGCGTGTTCTTCTGGAATATCTATCTCGCAACGGGTTAACTCCAGCTTAAACCTTCTTAAATAATCAGTGGCGGATTCGTCAGGCCTCTGCTCCGTTTCCGCTAGGTCCTTGACCCCAATCTTCGCCTCCACAACACCAAACATAGTTCTGAAGAGAACCTCCATAGTCTTCCAGTCTGGTATTGATCTAGGCTTCAACCGCTTATACCAAATAGCTGCTTCCCCCGCCAGCGATGTGGGAAAAAGCTTTAGCTTCATAATTGGGTCCTCAGCATATTGACCCGATTCGTTGGTGAAACGCATAATGTACGCTTCAGCATCCTCCGACGTCTGGCCGGTGAATGGAGTGAAACGGATTGGCTTGAATCCGGCAGGGAACGGTATTGCATTGATCTCTCGAGTTAATGGATTCTCATACGTCTTGTCGACGTCGGGTAACCCCTGCAGTTCCCTAAGCTTCTCAGCAAAAACCCTGCCAATATCCTCCATGGTCAGCTGGGCCACGACATTCGCTGGTGGCTCTGGCGGATTGTGGCCACCCTGTCCATTAGGAGGGACATTGCCGCCTGTTTGGTTGTTAACTGCCCCGGCATTAGGTCTGCCGGTCCCGCCACGACCAGCTGCTCGTCCCCGCCTGTCTTTCAGCGGATTTGTACGGTCAGACCCCTCAGACTGGTCGAACCGATCATAAAGCTGCCCTATCAAGGTGTTCATGTTCTCGAGCGTGGCATTAGTAGCCGTCAACTGCTCCTGTTGCTGTCGCCAGCAATTATCAGAGTTTCTGACATGGGCAGCCATGCTATCCGCCAGTAGCCTCTGTTGTCTGGCGAGATAGTTGAAATTGGCAGTGAACCCCGTTTGCTCTGTCTCCATTCGCTTAACGGATTCACATAGATTAACGACCACATTGTTGGCCTTCTTCAGAATTTCATCTGTACGACAAGATTTGTCGATCAACATCCTCAGAGTGTCCGTCACCTCTGTGGGAGATGCAGTCTCCCCAGTAAACGGTGCCATAGGTGACGCAGGCGGATCCGCGGACTCGTCCGAGAACCCCTCCTCTAAGAAACCAAATGAGGCTGCCCGGTTGGTAAGGCCAACATAACCATTATCAACCTGAGAAGCAGCCGTCACCTCTACTATCTCCCCCTCATTCGCGACAACTGGTGTCACGGATGCTGGGGTTTGATTCTTCCTGTCTCGCACGGCCTTGAGGGCTGTAGCAATAGTTGCTTCATCCCCCAGGGTCCCGCCAAACACTTCCTTAGCTTCAGCGTCAGTTAATCCCCTACAATCAGCTGTTCCATGCTTGATCAGCTCCTTATGGGAATTCTTCAAACAATTCATGGTTATCCTTTTGTAAGGATCACCCTTCGTAGATCCCGCAATCTTGACACTGGTCCCACTGGGCGTGCCAAAATGTTCGTGGCGGATTTAGCACCCGGCGAACAGTCAGCACTTGGGGGTGGAGGATGCGTGCTCCTCGCGTGTCTTCTGTGTGCTTAGGCGTGCCAGCACCCTTTGGAGCGGTGCAACTCGACTGCGGACGACCCCTGGCGAGTCCTCTCGTCTGCTCCCAATAGACTCTGACTTCTTGACCAAGCAACTGTTACGTGGGCGCTGACTAAGCCGGCGTACAGGGCTCGAACAAGACCTGAATATAACTTTCTAACATGATTTTCTTCCCAACCCCCTGAGGATTGAGGATCTTACTTTGATCCGGAGAAGCAAAGCAGAGCTAAACCAAGACCACGGGTGTGTGTTACCGGGGTAATAACTCGATTGCTACCGGAGTAGCGGACTGACTCGATAGGCTCAGCAACCGCTCGACACGAGTGCGAGATGTGATCGATCGCAGGTGGAGGCAAATTGCGTGAGTTGCTCCGGAGAGGCTTTGGCAAGTTAGCGGTGCGCTAGAACTTGTGTGTGTTTGTAGTTGGTTGAGAACCCTTTCCTAGTTACAAAAAGCTATATTTATATGGTTCATGAAACCCTAGTGCTTGAAGATCCAGACTGGCGGATTCCGGGATTGACTAGGATTGTCCTTCCTTAAACCGACTCCAATTAAATCAATTAAAAATAAATTGAAACCAGTCTTTCCCTTTACTTAGGGAACTCATTCCACACCGTATATTACCCGGATCATCACTCAATTAAAGCCGAGATAAGCCAAATCGACTCCAAAAAGAAATCAGTCACTGATTTGGCTTAAGATACCTTTCGGAAATAGATTGCTATCCATAACAATCCCTAGTTATCCCAATCAGCGTTTACACCTTATTATCCGTTAAGGTAACTCGTGTATTGTATAATTGGATTACTACAAAATAACCCCAATCTGATCGGGTAGCAAATCAATACTTTCGTTCCAAGCAATCTTTCCCAAATGGAATAGGAAGTGCTCATATTGGATTCGGTTTAACCTAAACCCCTCTGGGCCTCGGGGTAAAAGCCCAATTGAAGTAAACTCCAATTGTGGCCCAAACACTATGCAAATCTACCTAAGAAACTTAGGTAAATTCTATGCTGAGACCCTAGGGTTAAATTCACCTAGAAACCATAACCAAAACTACTAGCTTAACCAGCTTATTGCCACTTCCAAGACCATCCTACGCAGAAGGACTTCCCCGGCCAGGAGCACATAATAACCCAAATTAAAGACCAATAGAAGCTCAAAAGAATATGAGGTGTTAGAAGAATATGATTCTGCAAGATATAATATATAGAACTGAATATAAGAACTTTTGTTTGCTTCTATGACACTAGAATAAAACACACCAATGGGTGTGAACAATTGAATAAATCTATAAAAGAGAAAATTATCAAAAAGGTGGGGGTTTATAAGTATAAAGATTGTTGGCAATCCTCTATGGAACAAAACACAGCCCGTTTGTGTTATCAAGCCTAATCAAGTGAAGTTAAGAGGTCAATTCAAGAAGAAGGCCCAACATAATCTTATGACAACTCAGATAAACTCATGCATGTGCATATCATGTGTTTTTTACTGAGGATAGCAGTAGTGCTGTCTATCCTGAGTTTTCTTGTAGTTCTTGGCTTATTTCAAAATGATCTTGAAAGCTATGCATTTATCTTATCTATGTAGGTTAGATCTTTCCAGTCATTTTGTTTTTCAAAATTCAAACAGCTAGCCATATTTGGCGCCCAAACTATCATAGGGTGAAGAGTTTTTATTTTCAACCCGTGAGCTTGATTTTTCAAGTTCTTGTTTGTTTTAGCTAGGTTTGTGATACACTTATCTATGCTCATGATAATAGGTTGTTTGTAATTAGGGAATAGCTGTTTTTCCTAAACAAATGTGCTAACATGCTTTTTGAAAAGCTTTGCAAAACCTTTTTGCCTCCCTTTGAAAAATAAGCCATTTTGGGAAAGTTTGTTTTGTCCTTTATGTTTGGCTTTGTGTTTACTTTTCTATTCAGCATCTAAGCCAAGGACAAGAGTCCAAAACTTTCTGAATATATAGGCAAGTGTGTTGCTCTCTTATGAAACACTCCTTGGCCTATAAATACCAAGCAAGATGTCTCTTGTTTGGTGGTTGTTGTTGTAGTGGTTTTGTATATGTGAAAATCATCTTCGCATGTTTTTCAGTATTTGCTGTGTTTGAGATTCTTATCCTACACAACCCTCTTGCTCTAACTCTTCCTAGTGATTATAAATCTTAGAGCTTGATTTGAAAAACCTTTTCAAAACCCATATTGTATTTGCATGCCATGAGATTGTGATTGGTGATGCAACAACCCGAGAAGAGTCCACAAGAGAATTAGTTAGTCGTAGCTAAGTTCTAGAGGTGGAGCTCTTGTAAAAACTTTCATATGTGAGCACTTAGAGAACAAGATAGAGAGAATGTTCAAAGAGATTAGGAGAGTCTAGAACAGGATAGCAACTAGGTTAGCTGATCCCAGATTCTAAGATCTTGTATAAGTGTACGAATTGCATAGTGGAAAGTTTTGTCCTTCAGGAGTTAAGGACACGCAGTTTTTCTCCCTGGTTGTAGGGTTTCTGCGTTATAAAAACATCTATGTGTTATTTATTTTACTGCGCTTTTTCTTTTATACTCGTTGAGTTGTGATGCAACAACCCGAGAAGAGTCCACAAGAGAATTAGTTAGTCGTAGCTAAGTTCTAGAGGTGGAGCTCTTGTAAAAACTTCCATATGTGAGCACTTAGGGAACAAGATAGAGAGAATGTTCAAAGAGACTAGGAGAGTCTAGAACAGGATAGCAACTAGGTTAGCTGATTCCAGATTCTATGATCTTGTATAAGTGTACAAATTGCATAGTGGAAAGTTTTGTCCTTCAGGAGTTAAGGGCATGCAGTTTTTCTCCCTGGTTGTAGGGTTTCTGCGTTATAAAAACATCTATGTGTTATTTATTTTACTGCGCTTTTTCTTTTATACTCGTTGAGTTGTGAATCAGGATAGTACAATTCATTGTTATTCTAGATATCAACCTTTACACGAAAAAGTTGCAAAGTGTCATATTCACCTCTCTCTCTCGGGCCTTCAAGTGGTACCAGAGCGGCCACCAGTCTTACTGGTGAGATCCTTATAGAGGGGAAATGGACCACATAGTCTCATCCTCTCTGAATTCTCCTCCATACTTCAATGGGAAAGGGTATTCTGAATGGAAGGTCATGATGATTGTCTTTCTTATTTCCCAAGATGATGGGAAATAATGGATAATGATAGAAGATGGGTGAAAACATCCTACTCTACTAGCAGAAGGGTCTGCTATCCCTCTCCTTAAGCCAGGAGGGGATTGGAGCCAAGATGACAAGGCTCTCTTAAGGATGAACATCAAAACCTTGAACAGCCTCTACCTTGCTGTCTCAGAGGATGTTCGTCGCTGAATCATAAACTGCCCCTCCGCAAGAGATGCATGGCTTGCCTTTCTTATTCCCCAAGATGATGGGAAACAATGGGCAATGATAGAAGATGGGTGGAAACATCCTACTTTGCCAGCAGAAGGGTCTGTTGTCCCTCTCCTTAAGCCACGAGGGAATTGGAGCCAAGATGACAAGGCTCTCTCAAGGATGAACATCAAAACCTTGAACAACCTCTACCTTGCTGTCTCAGAGGATGTTCGTTGCAGAATCATAAACTGCTCATCCGCAAGAGATGTATGGCTTACCCTAGCCACTGCTCATGAGGGAAACACCAAGGTGAAGGAGCAAAGGCTTCAAACTCTTCATCATGAGTTTGAGGAGTTGAAAATGAGTGAGGATGAGACCATTGACGAATTTCATGGACGTATGCTCACCATCACCAACCAGTGTCATAGTTTTGATGGTCCCATAGATCCACAACGCATGGTCAAGATGTTTCTTAGGGCCCTACCTCCGAGTTTTGAGTCAAAACAGAATGACATAGAGGAAGCTAGCATAGGGATCTAAACACTTATTCCCTAGAAGAACTAGTACGAAACCTAAAAAATTATGAGGCCATTAGGAGAAAGTCGAAGAAGGAGAAGTCTTTAGCCTTAAGTTCGGTAAAAGAGGAAGAAGAGAATGAATTTGTGTCAAATGATTGTAGTGTTGAGGAGTTTGCCTTCCTTACCTCGAAGAGAGTCTGAGCATCAAGTTCAGTTTAATTGCCTCTCTATCCTCATAGAAAACTGAATTGGAGAAGGAGCTAGCTGAGTGCCAAAAGCAGTTCAAAAAGTTCTCAATCGGTTCTGAAAAGTTAACCAAAATGGTTGGGCTGGGGAAACCTGGCAAGGATAAGGGTGGTCTTGGTTTTGAGAATAGTGAGTGCTCAAATTCCAGTGGGAAAACTGTTTTTGTCAAAAGTAAAGAACCTACTGAAATAGAAAACCCAAAGCCCACCAAAACCAAGAATAGGTTTATCCCTAAGTGTCATCACTGTGGTATCATGGGTCACATCCGACCGTATTGTTACAAGTTAAATTGGAAAGTGTCTAAACCTAGGAAGTCAAAGGAAGATGAGTCTCTCAGTTCGTTTAGGGTTTCTCTTGAAAACTCTCTGAAAGAACTTGCTAAAATAGCTCAGTGCCTTAACAACCCAAAGCCTAGGGAGACATCCAATAAGCAGATCTGGTTAAAGAAGAAAAAGTCTAAACCTCACCAACCTAGATCTATACCAGATAAGGAACCTGTTGATGACAACAAGGAGGACTCAGATGATGACATTCGAGTCTGTTTCCTCAGTCGGGTTGTTCTGAAGCCCAAACCCTTGCTTCGAACAAGAGCCTTTTGCAATGTTGCACTAACTGCCCTATCTGTCAGGAGATCTGATTCTTGGTATGTAGACAGTGGGTGCTCGGCTCACATGACTGGGGACCCGAAGTGGTTTGTGTCACGAGATGAAGATTACCCAGTTGGCTATGTCACCTTTGGGGATGGGGCAAATTCCCAAATCATCGGTAAAGGGACAGTAAGGGCTCCAGGTATCCCTGAGTTGAACAATATTCTTTTCGTCAAAGGATTGGAAGTATGTTTGCTAAGTGTCAGCCAGATCGTTAATGAACATGATTCTGTTGTATTTGACAAAATCAAGTGCTTGGTTCTTGACAGCAAAGGCAAGAGCATCATGAGAGGAGATCGAACAAAAGACAAGTGCTATTGTTGATGATTTCTCTCGGTTCACTTGGGTAAAGTTCTTGTCTTCAAAGTCAGATACTTTTGATAACTATTTCACTTTTGCCAAAATGGTTTCAAATAAAAAAAAGTATGAGGGCAAGCATATTGTTAGGATTAGAACTAATCATGGTATTGAATTTGACAATGCTAAATTTGATGATTAGTGTGACACTTTTGGTGTGCATCATGAGTTCTCTTCTCCAATCACTCCCCAACAAAATTAGGTTGTTGAAAGGAAGAATCAAGTTCTAGTAGAAATGACCAGGTTATGCTTAATGCTTCTGGTCTCCCTCATTCTTTTTGGGCTGAGGCTGTGAGTAATGCTTGCTATACTCTTAATCGTGCTATTTTCAGACCTGGTACTCACAAAATCCCCTATGAAATATGGAAGGGGAGAAAGCCCAGTATGACTCATTTGAAAGTCTTTGGCAGTCCTTGCTTCATTTATAAGGACCGTGAATACTTGACCAAGTTGGATGCTCGTTGTGACAAGGGTGTATTCCTCGGTTACTATCTCAAAAGCAGGGCTTACATGGTCTATAACAAGGTTTCATGCAAAGTTAAGGAAATTGTAAGTGTAGCCATAGATGATGGCCTTGGTTGTAATCACCAAACTGGTTGTATAGCTGAACAGGATCCACCTTCAAGCACTGAACCAGACAGGCCAGAAGGAGATACTGCTAGCCTCAAGGATGAGTCCTCTAAAGAAGAAGAGGATCCGACAGAAGGAAGGAGAGATGAGACCCTTGTTGTCCAGACTCCTCACAGAACTGGGAAATGCCAAGTTCAGAAGGATCACTCTCCATCTGACATTATTGGTGAAGTCTCCGAGGCCAGGAAGACTCGTAGCAAGGTAAAGCAGGTGGTAAGTAACTATGTGTTGTTAAAAAGCTTTTCGGCAATACACCGTCTTACCATAAATAAGATCACACTTTGGTTTTGTATGTCTCATAGAACCTAAAAAATGTGAAAGAAGCCTTGTGTGATGTTGATTGGATCAATGTCATACAAGAAGAACTAAATCAATTTGAGAGAAGTAAGGTTTGGCATCTTGTGCCTAAAACTGAGGGTAAAAATGTTATTGGCACCAAATGGGTGTTCAAAAACAAGTCTGATGAGAAAGGAATAATAACTAGGAACAAAGCAAGATTGGTTGTTCAAGGGTGTTCACAAGTTGAGAGACTCGATTTTGATGAAACCTTTGCCCCGGTTGCAAGATTGGAATCAGTCAGGCTACTCTTGGCCATTGCTTGCCATTTGAAGTTCACCCTGTACTAAATGGATGTGAAGAGTGCCGTCTTGAACGGCATTCTCAAGGAGAAGGTGTATATTGTACAACCTCCAGGATTCCAAAGCTCTAGCCATCCTGATCATGTTTACAGGCTTGACAAAGCTCTTTATGGGCTCAAGCAAGCACCTAGAGCTTGGTATGAGAGACTATCCACTCATCTAACTGAGCATGGATATATTAGAGGATCTGTTGACAAGACCATGTTCATAAAGTTTACCTCTAAAGATATGTTCATTGCTGAAATATATGTGGATGATATTGTATTTGGTTCTACTTCTGATCTCATGGTAAAAGAATTTTCAGATCTGGTGTCAAAGGAGTTTGAGATGAGTCATTATGTGAAACTGACTTACTTCATAGGTCTGCAAGTTGAACAGAAGAATGATGGCTTGTTTATCTCCCAAACCAAATATGCCAAGGAACTCGTGAAGAAGTTTGAGATGGAAACGTCCTCCTCTGTCCCAAATCCTATGGGAACCAGCTGCAAGATCTCAGCTGATCTCGATGGAGTTGATGCTGATCAATCCCACTATCGCAGCATGATTGGTAGTCTGCTGTACTTGACTGCTAGCAGACCTGATATCTGCTACAGCGTTGGTGTTTGTGCTCGGTATCAAGCAAATCCTAAGGAGTCTCATGTGAAGGTTGTGAAGCGCATCATCAAATACATTTCAGGTACAACTGAGTTTGGGATTGCAGGTTAGACCGATGCCGATTGGGCAAGAGATGCAAATGATCGAAAAAGCACCTCCGGTGGAGCATTCTTTTTTGGAAACAACCTCGTCTCTTGGCATAGCAAGAAGCAGAACTGTGTGTCATTATCCACAGCCCAGCAGAGTACATTGCTGCTGGAACCTGCTGTACTCAACTCATGTGGATGAAACACATGCTAGCATATTACAGACTTCAATAAGAGGTGCTATCCCTATATTGTGACAATACTTCTACTATAAATATATATAAGAATCATGTGCTTCATTCTAGGACAAAGCATATAGAGATTAGATATCATTTTATCAGAAACTTGGTTGAAGAGAATCTGCTTGAGCTAACATTTATCCCCACTGAGAAACAATTAGCGGATTTGTTCACCAAACCTCTTGACAACCTTAGGTTTACTAGCCTTAGGAAGACAATTGGTATGTGTGACCCACACTCATGATCTCCCCACAAGCATTTGTCTTGTAAATAGTTCTTACGCATGCATGTTTCTTATGAAAAAATTAATAGTATTGTGTGTTTGTGCTCTCGGAGATTCTGTGTCACAGCGGAATAGACAGAACTGGTGATATCCTTGTGTGATCACTGATCTTGACCTAAGTGTTGCGTCCTCCATCACTTGTTTGATTCACTCTTCTGTAAGTCATGTGCTTGTGCATTTGTTCCTTTCATGATTGAATCAAGCGTGGTCTCCATCTTAGAATAAGTTTGAAGTAAATATATGTTTTCACATGATCTTTCATTGTGGTTGCTCAAAAAGATTTTGTGTCTTGTGAGATGGAAGTATGGGGATTGCTCCTGGCCAGGCTATTCTGAGTACACATTCCTTGGTCGCATTCACGATACAAGGGTGGGCAGAAATATGAATGGCTTGGTCACCACTGTGGTTATGTATTTTGTTGTTTAGGCCAGGTTATCCTCAAAGTAACCATTCCTTGGGTCGCTTCAACGATTCTTGGGTGGGCAGAAACGATGATGGCTTGGTCTCCCCAGAGGAAGGTCTCTTACTTATGAAACTTTGAAGCAAAATGAAAAATTTAAAATTGATTGTGCTGCTTCCTTCACTTGAATCTGAACCATTCACTCTCAGGAGCATCCTTGTTATGCTTAATGCCCTAAAGCCAACTGACTTGGGAGTCATTAGTGGATTGGTTTGCTACATAGATCAGTGAGGATTCCTGAAATTTATTCTATCATTCGATGGAGTTGGAAGTGTCTTTATTGACTTTTACTATATTTAACTTTATGAGGACGATTTTCCAGAAAGGCTTGAAAAACATGAATAAAATATTGTAGGCAATTTTGCCTAAGATATGGTCTTTGGAGTTATAAGGATGAACCCTCTTGGTGTGATAAGGCTGGAACCAACCTGTTATATCCTTAAGCCCTTGCATACCCAATCTCCATCTTACATGGCTCATATTCATGAGTCTATTTGAAGTTGATGTTTATCTCACACACTCACTTCTGAGGTCTTGTTCTAAACTTTTGGACCATGTCACAAGTATACAGTCACATGTACATGTGTATATATACTAGAAAAGTGATTTAAACAAGTGATTGTGATGTGTCACACTTTGTGAGTGTATGTCTTGACCACTGTGTGTACTCAGAGATCAGAAAAGGTAATCATATCCCGAGGCTGATTGAACAGTGATCTTTTGGATGTTCCTTTTGGGACATTTCATTTTTCTAGGCATGTTCTTAGGGGGAGAAAATCTTGAATTTCGGTTCATGCACTGGTTGCCTTTTTGTTCTATTAAGGTTGTGGAGAGCTTTGTGGGACTTTTCTGTCCTTGCTTTGAAAGCGGCAGATGCCTTGAGGTACTGTTCCGATCCTTGAGGTCGTAGTCTACCTCTATTAGGACCTGTTAGACGGCTTCTAGCCCAGTTTTTTTCGGCTTGTGAACTGGGTCTTGGCCCACATTCTTCCAGGTCCATGTGACTGATTGTGCATATACACTATCATAAATAGGAGCTCTGCAATCTTCTCTCTCTCTCTCTCTCTCTCTCTCTCTCTCTCTCTCCACTCTAAACCGAAACCTCTCTCTTCGATCAGTCATGGAGGACGACCCCCAAAACCTAAATCTTTTCTCCCCAAACACTGAGATTGGCTTAGGTTCTGTTACCTCTACCTCCACCATTCCGCTGCTGCTAACTCATATGAGGTGACTTTTGCATTAGCTCTCTGACATTTTTTTTTTATCAATTTACTTATCTGAAAAAGTATTTTCGGAGAGCTTGCTAGCCCTGAGGACGGTGATGCTGAGGATGCCCCTAAGCCTACCACCATAACTCTGCATCTAGCTCCGGTGACAACGATGAGGATGATCCCAACACTGTTGTGGATCTTGATTCTCTTTCTGAGGGGGAGTCTTCTGATGAGATCATTTCTGGCGAGAGGATGATGACAATCTGGATGGTGATGATGATGAGGATGCTTGAGTTTCTTTCCATCATGTTTCTCTGCTTTCTATGTTATCTTTAGATTGTGTTGAACATCTGGTTTTATGTCTCTTGACAAATGTTCTCTGTTTCCCTTTGTCATATCCTGACAAAAAGGGGGAGAACTAGTTGTAGGGCATTATGTTATGTTTCAGTTATGCTATGCTATGTTTCAGTTTTTATATTCTGAAATTTGCTTGTGTGATACATAATGCTACTGTTATCCTATATGTCCATTTGCTGCTTCACTTGCTCTTGTGAGAACTGTGTATGTGCAGGTTTGTGGCTTTGTGTTGTCTGCTGATAGAACTAGTTCTTAGGATAGTCATGGTGTGTTTTGTTCAGGAATGCCAAAGGGGGAGATTGTAAGTATAAAGATTGTTGGCAATCCTCTATGGAACAAAACACAGCTCGTTTGTGTTATCAAGCTCAATCAAGTGAAGTTAAGAGGCCAAGTCAAGAAGAAGGCCCAACACAATCTTATGATAACTCAGGTAAACTCATGCATGTGCATATCATGTGTTTTTTACTGAGGGTAGCAGTAGTGCTGTTTATCCTGAGTTTTCCTGCACTTCTTGGCTTATTTCAAAATGATCTTGAAAGCTGTGCATTTATCTTATCTATGTAGGTTAGATCTTTTCAGTCATTTTGTTTTTCAAAATTCAAACAGCTAGCCATACTTGGCGCCCAAACTATCATAGGGTGAAGAGTTTTTCTTTTCAACCCGTGAGCTTGATTTTTCAAGTTCTTGTTTATTTTAGCTAGGTTTGTGATACACTTATCTATGCTCATGATAGTAGGCTGTTTGTGATTAGGGAATAACTGTTTTGCCTAAACAAATGTGCAAACATGCTTTTTGAAAAGCTTTGCAAAACCTTTTTGCCTCCCTTTGAAAAATAAGCCATTTTGGGAAAGTTTGCTTTGTCCTTTATGTTTGGCTTTGTGTTTACCTTTCTATTCAGTATCTAAGCCAAGGACAAGAGTCTAAAACTTTCTGAATACATAGGCAAGTGTGTTGCTCTCTTATGAAGCACTGTTTGGCCTATAAATACCAAGTAAGATGTCTCTTGTTTGGTGGTTGTTGTTGTAGTGTTTTTGTATGTGTGAAAATCATCTTTGCATGTTTTTCAGTATTTGCTGTGTTTAAGATTCTTATCCTACACAGTCTTCTTGCTCTAAGTCTTTCTAGTGATTATAAATCTTAGAGCTTGATTTGAAAAACCTTTTCAAAACCCATATTGCATTTGCATGCCATGAGATTGTGATTGGTGATGCAACAACCCGAGAAGAGTCCACAGGAGAATTAGTTAGTCGTAGCTAAGTTCTAGAGGTGGAGCTCTTGTAAAAACTTTCATATGTGAGCACTTAGGGAACAACATAGAGAGAATATTAAAAGATACTAGGAGATAGCAACTAGGTTAGCTTATCCCATATTCTAAGATCTTGTATAAGTGTAAGAATTGCATAGTGGAAAGTAGGGCTAGGCGTTTGGACCCGAAGGATCGAAAACCCGGCCCGAAAACTCGAAAAATCCTCGATCCGAGTCGAGCCCAATATTTTTAAGGACCGGCTCGAAGAAGGACCGGCCCGAAAATACAAATGTCAGTCCGAGCTCGGACCCTGTTTTTTTTTTTTTTACCGAAACATAATTCAGCCCTTGGGCCCAAGCCCAGGCTTACCTTATCTTCCACCCCACCCCCCCGACCTCCACTGCTCCAGCCACTTTCACTCCCACCGACCCTCCCTTCCTCCGCCACCTCTCAGTATGTTGACCTGTCCGAGGGATTCCAAGCCTCCTCCTCGCCTGAGTCGGCTCCTGTCAGTCCTGTCCTCCTCGTCTCGGCGCTTGAACCGAGAAGCTGACGCCATGCGTTGTCATCAAGAAGATCGACATGCTGAAACATGACCTCCGCCTCAGAGTCTCTGTCTCGCAAAGTCGCAATCGTTCTCATCTCTCATCCTTCCCGAGTTCCCTCCGCCGCCTCATCCATTTCTCATGTTTAGACAGTGAGTCTCCGCTGAATCTGAAGGTTGGGATGATGAAAATGTTGAGTCGTTGTTGAATGAGATGGTGGTGGAGGTGC
Organism: Potentilla sterilis; assembly: GCA_963682095.1. Lineage (NCBI taxonomy): Eukaryota > Viridiplantae > Streptophyta > Magnoliopsida > Rosales > Rosaceae > Potentilla > Potentilla sterilis. The sequence goes on along the minus strand of OY821763.1, from coordinate 14,476,075 downwards.
ACTGATCTTCGTCTTCGTTGACTGTGAAGCTTCCATTTCCTGTCACAAGAGCTTGAAGATGAATGAGGTCGGTGGGTGAATGGTGATCATGATTTGGGCCCGAAAAAGCCCGAAAACTCGGCTCGGCCCGACTTGGTCGGGCTCGGGCCGGTTCTCATTTCTAAAAAAGCTCGGCTCGGCTCAGACCGATAGTGCCGGGCTTTGAGTTGGGCTTTGCAAATTTTGGGCTCGGCCAGGCCCCCGCCCAGCCCTAGTGGAAAGTTTTGTCTTTTAGAAGTTAAGGGCACACAGTTTTTCTCCCTGGTTGTAGGGTTTCTGCGTATAAAAAACATCTCTGTGTTATTTACTTTCGTTGCAACTTTCCTTTACATACTCGTTCAGTTGTGATTCAGGATAGTACAACCTATTGCTATCCTCGATAACATCTTTTAAACGAAAAAGTTGTAAAGTGTCATATTCACTGCCCCCTCTAAGACCTTCGGTTATTCCAGATTGTGGGTATATATAGTGAAAAGTTAAATGTAGAGTAGTGTATTCTATTTCTTATTTTGTTTTTGTTTTGCTATTTATTTTTTTATCTATTAATTATTAAAGAAAATGTTAAATTAACGTCTGGTGTATGGAGTGAGAGAGACGTCTCTGGTTCTTATGGCGGTGGCGGTTCTCCTTCGATAGGGTGGCTTGATCGTGGTTTCCACTACAGCGACACGGGTTGACGGTTTTAATTCGGAAACTCATAGTCACTGGGTGGAGGATCGGTGACCTATGGTTCATCGTGACGTCGTCAAGAGAGAACCTTGAAGCTTTTTGTGTGGCGCGCAGCTGTGTCGAGGCGAACTGTAGAGGTTTTTTATCTGACTGGGTTCGATTGTGATGGTCGGTGATAAGGCTAGATCTATGCAGAGGCTTTTGGTTTGTGGCATTGTCCGATGGTTGTGCTGCACGACTGAGACCTTGTTTTTATCTGGGTTGATTTGTAGATTAGATTTTGGTCGTGGTTGTGGTTTGATTGCAGACGCTTCTAATTTCCGGGAGTTGTAGCTTGATTGGCGGTCAGTGACATGATGGTGGTGGTGCGATGGGGGCAAGGTCGGCCGCTTGAGGCGGCGACGACGGTGGACTGGTTGAAGGCTGGGTGCCCAAGTTCTTGATCGTGTTCTCATAAAGATGGGTTAGAGCTCCTTGTTGAGCATGGACTTACAGATTTTTTTTTTTTTCTAGAGTTGTGTTTGGTACGATTTTTTTGCTGATGGGCTAAGTTCCATATTCCTAAGAGTTGCCTAGGCTTTTGATTGATGACTAATTTACTTGATTCTAGGTTTATTTCATCGTACACCAATATTGAGGTTCTTAGGAATTAAGTAGAAAATAGTTTCATTTCATATCTTAGGTTAATCTACGAGCATCATTGTAAATAATGAATGTAACACTACATATGGTGCTTGTTAGTACCTTGCTTCAACATATTAAGGTGAAGCTTAATATATAATTGAGGGTCTACCGTATAGTTAGAAGGGTTTTGCAATATATTATATGTTGATTCAAAGAAACATATGACACAAGAATCAATATGTGGTTTTACAAAATCTTTGACTAACAAAACATCTTTTCTTAATCTTAATGATAATAACAGAATAGATGACACTTTAAAAAAGAAAAAGAATAGATGACACTTAAGATTGAGACTAGAAATCCCATACCTCCCTATAAGTACCCTACTGCCCTTAATTTCCACATTTATATTTGAGCACTCTACAACACCCACCTTTCCATGCGTGTACAGAACCTAACCTAACTTCCACTGAGTTGAAAACGACAAGAGTAGTGATAACTGGGGACGTAGGGTGATTGATTCATGGATAACCCAGATAAAATGGGGAAACTGTGCAAATACATAGAAGAAATGCGTGCTAGGGTTTTCTTCTCTTGTAAATAGTACTTTGCATTTAATTTTTACAGTCCCTTACAAAGAACAACAATGCTTCCACCTTGTTAATCAGAGAAAATATATAGGCAATTACCGATTACTGTAACTACTTACATATAGTTGTGGTTTTATTGAGATATATTGTTCGATATGATCAATCAACAATAATGAATCAGAAAACGACGAGAGCTAGCCCTGAAAATGGTATTATTGGTGGGGGCGGGGGCATGGGGTGGTTGAATAATGGATGAAGTGCTGTTTGTGGTTTGTAATGGGGAAACTGAACAGTCAACAATATTGCTCCACCAACCGATTTGTTGTTCACCTACCGAGGATGAATTGAGGAGCTTCCTCTGTCGGTTGATTTGAGCGAGGAGGATCTCTCAGATCGATGTTTAATTTAGTAAAGTAATTAAGTTAATAACCCCATTAATTAGTCGTGAGTCATGATCAAGTAAGAGCATCTCCAACAGATTCCATATAATAAAAATTTTACTTAAATTTAAGGATTTTGGGCTCTAAATCTCCTCCAAATTCTCCATCTCATTCCCTAAAATGAGGATTTGGATGAGAGATAATATATGCATCCCTATATTTGTAGAGAGAGAAAAAAAAATTTACAGAATGAAAAATTAATGATCAAATCAATTTGACACAGAAAACTAAAAAGTAATCATTAATTATAGAATTTTATATAGATTTTTATTTAAAATAAATAAATTTATTATTATAAAATAACTTAAAAGTAATCATTAATTACAACTTACAATAAATGTATTAGATATAGAGTATTTATTGCATGTTTGAAAATAAATAAATAAAAGAATATTATATTGTTAAAATAAATATGAATGTAGTAATAAATGTGAAAATCTCCAAAATAGGGAAGCTCTTGGAGTTAGAGCATAATTTTTTTAAAGATTCTGACTTTTACTTTTTTATTTTATAAAAAAAATAGGGAAGCTGTTGGAGATGTCCTAAGACTTGCATATCATGCATAACAAGCCGCTAGTGACCAGCTTATGAGTTACCAGCTCTTCATTTGGTATAATTCCAAGAATTAAAGTCTTAAAATGAGTTACCAGCCTCGACCTCGTCTTCTTCGATTCGAGAAGTTCAGGCGGCGTTGGATTGATATGAAAAGTAAAGAGGGAGACAAGTTATCCGGTCATTGAATGTACATCACTTGATCAAATCGACGGACCACTATTGTTGATAGTATCATGTGCCTATCACGTGATCGCGCTGCATAATCATGTATTAGACGTACCTAAGAGCACCCGCACCGGCGAGCAACCGGGCGAGCAAGAGCACGAGCAAGACGGTAGGGCCGGCCAAGGTGCTCGAGCAAGACGGAAATGAGCGCGCACCGGGGTCGAAAACGGCGAGCAACCGGGCGAGCAGTCAACGAGTCAAAGTGCTCGAGCGAAGGCTCGAGCAAACTTTGCTCCGATGCTTGCTCGAGCAGCTGGTGGGGCCGGGCCGACAGGTTTCTCGCTTTTCGGCTGCCACGTGAGACGCACCGTGACGTGGAGTAAGCTGCCGAGCGCTAGGACGGACCGGAGATGCATCTGAGCGCCGCCCTCGACGGTGGCCGTGGCTCCCGATCGTTGCCGCGCCTTCTGCTCAGTGAAAAGCAGCCTGAGACTTGGTTGAAACGAAAGAGGGCGTCGAGCCCATCAGTTTGGTGGGTGGCACGTCGGCTGGAGTGGCCGGACGGCGGAGAACGGAGCACCGGAAAAAAACGATGAACAGTGGCGTCGTTTGAAACAGCCAATGTCAGGCTGCCACGTGGCAGTCTGACCGGTCAAAAATTAAAAAACGGGCAAATCAATCTGGGCCTTCCATTTCAATCAGAAATTTTGATCCAACGGTCAGAATTCAAAGGCAACGGCTACAATTTGATCATAACGGAAATATTCCCAAAAAATAGTAAAAAAATCCCAAAAATTTCAAAACTCTCCCAAAAATTTTCCTATAAATACTACCTCAATTTTTAATCAACTCACACCAATTTGTGCACAACAAATTTCACATCTTCCTCCATCTCCTCTCTCATTTCGTTTAGCATTTTTTCTCAAAACAATGGGTTCCCATTGGCTTCCTTCCGAAGATTTACAAATGTGCATCTCTTTTGTCCGTCATAGCGTTGATGAATATGACGGTAACAAACAAAAGAGGGACAAATTGTGGGAGACAATTTTTGCCGATTATATGGAAAATTGGAAGCTAGCACCCGGTGAGAAACTTCCAAAGGAGCCGGGGACCCGAGTCGCCGTCGCTTCGCACTACAACAAGTTCAAACTACTCTTGCAAAAATGGGGAGAATGTTTGGCGGCGGCACATTAACGTATAGCTAGCGGCACTTCGTTAATGGACGTAGTAAGTTTATATTCTTTTATGATATATTATAATTTTTATTCAATTATATATCTAATTAAATTATGTGATTTATGTATTTAATTGGTTTAAATATGTAGCATTGTTTACATTATTTCTTTTTACTATATCTAATTTAGTTAAATTTAAATTGTATCTAATTTGTTTAAATATGTAGCATTTTTTACATTATTTTTTTTAATATATCTAATTTGGTTAAATTCAAATTGTATCTAATTTGTTGGAATTATGTCATTAAATATGAACCTAATATACGTTTTTATTAGGAACGACAAGCTCAAGCATGTTACTATAGTGCCAAGAAGAAAAAGTTCACACATTTTGAATGTTGGGAAGTGGTTAAGGATCATCCATCTTTCGCTCCGGTCCTACCCACTACTCCATCTCCATATGCAAGTACTTACGATGCTACTCCTTCCGCAACCGAATCAGCTCCAGCCATCAATTTGGATGATGACCAATTGAATGAGACACCTCAAAGCAACACGGCCGCTGTCTCGAGTCCGCCTAGACCAATGGGAACCAAGGCGGCAAAGGAAGCAAGGCGCCTAAAGAAACATGGTAAGACTCCTATTGAGCAACGAGTTGAGGTTTTACATACTATTGCAAGTGACCAAGCATCATGGCATACCAAGAGGCTAGCGCAAAATGAGGCCGAGCTTAACTATTACGCGGAGTACATAGACATTCAAAAGCGGAAGGAAGCAAGGGCGGAAGAAGAGTTACAATTGAAGAAACAAGAAAATGACACAAGGATCATGACAATGAATTTGGAGGCTATGACCCCAATCTCAAAAAAGTATTTTACCAAGAGGAAACTAGAAATCCTTAATGAAGGAGGAGCTAGTGAAGATCAACCTACCGATGAAACATATTCGGATTGTTATCACCCGGGTCGTGTGTTATTTCCATGATAGTTATAGTATTGTACTAAATTTAAATTTCATGTAATTTAAATTTCATGTAATTTCAATTTCAATGTAATTTCAATTTCATGTAATTTTAATTTTCAATGTAATTTCAATTTCAAGAAAAATTGGTGGTTAATCTATCCGGTAAAAAAAATTTAATCATTTCACAACAAGACAAAACTGAGTTGCTCAAACAAATTGTTAATGGGTGTGTGAAAAAATCGATTTGGGTGGAGCAAAATTTGATTTCCATTTGCTTGAGCAAAATTTACTCCTGGGCCCACCAGGTGCTTGAGCAAGACCATTTTATGGGTGCGGATGCTCTAATGCTACAAGACTAGCAAGAGTCCCTACACCCACTATAAAAATTGCTGCAAAGTTGGTAAAAGCTGGCTGTCTTCCACTAAGTGCAACAATGACGAGAGCAACAATGATAGTATTGATTGATGGATCGTGCTGTTAATGGGGAAACTGTACAGAAATTGCTTAGACTTGAGCTATATCAAGCTCAATATATAGCTCATCATTTGGTCAGGCACTCATCGTAAAAACTCAACTGGCATGTTGATCATAGATTCACGTCTGAGATTCCTTTAATTAAGGGTTTCTTGCAGGGAATAGAGTTCCACGATTCATCAAGGTATTTGTTCCTTAATTTGATTTAATTTCAGATTTGAATGAACTATATTTTCCTTAGGGGGTCAATGATTATGGAGTTCTGCGACTTGGGTCAGGTATTGATATGACATTTTCCTATCATATATGACTTGCAGGGAATGTTGATATATCTTGAGGTTAAGTGATTTAACACTTTTATTCTCGCATTTCTGTTGTGGAGTTTTGTGGCACAGGCCATGGCAACTCTGAGAATTTCCTCTATTCCAACACTACAAATCCCAGCCAGCTTTGATAAAACCCAATCGAAAAAAGTCACTTTCTTGGGGTATAAGCAAATACCCACTTCACCATTTTCATTAGTTGAAAGACACAGACCTTCATTTAAGACATTCACCACCTTATCATCTTCTTCTATTACAACTGAGACTGAAAACTCATCTGCACGACAAGTTGAAACCCAGACCCAAGATGAGAAATTTGACTGGTATGCCCATTGGTATCCATTGATACCAGTTTGTGACCTTGACAAAAGAATACCGCATCCAAAGAAAGTTCTTGGTATCGATGTGGTGGTGTGGTGGGACAGAAATGAGAATGCATGGAAGGTGTTTGATGATGCATGTCCACACAGATTGGCTCCATTATCTGAAGGGAGAATAGATCAGCAGGGAAGGTTGCAGTGTGTTTATCATGGTTGGTGTTTTAATGGCTCCGGTGACTGCAACTTCATCCCTCAGGCACCTGCCGATGGTCCTCCGGTAATTGACTCTTCAATATGACAACCTTGAGAGATTGCTAGCTAGTTGATATATGAACCATACAAGTTTTAATGACGCGCGCACACACACACATATATATATTAACTACATTATTTTAATATATGAACCAAAATAATACATTAACCTCTAAACAAAACTTGATGACATTGATTTCCAGGAAAAAAAAAAATTTCATTTTAAGCAAAACTGCATGTAATGGCAAATTGCTTGCATAACATACATATGCCTATGCTAACTTTTCAAGCGACTAACCTCGCAAATATAATACCATATACGTATAATTTTAATGAACTTATGAAGAAGGGTTAGTATATGACTATATATGTAGAAGTAAAATTCATGTACTTTATGAATATAATCTCTATGCAATCGATTATATTATGGTTTTGGAAAGCTACTAGCTAGAAAATTGTTTTATTAAATACTAGCAATAACAATAATTAATCTGCTTGAATCGAATTTGGTTTTGGCAAGTTAGTGAGGATGACACTCAAACCATGTTATGTATGCAGGTTCACACATCAAAGAAAGCATGTGTAGGTGCTTATCCAAGCACTGTGCAGAATAGAATAGTCTGGTTCTGGCCAAATACCGATCCTCAATACAAAGATATTCTTGCAGAGAAAAAACCTCCCTACGTACCTGAAATGGATGATCCATCATATCATTGCGTGATGTACAGTAGAGACTTCCCTTACGGGTAGAGAACGTTATATTTATACATCATATCCTACTGAGCGAAATAACACGTTTGTTTGTGTCTGTGTGAAAAATCTTAAACCTTGCTTGGCTCATTTGTTATTCCAGGTATGAGGTCTTGATTGAAAATTTGATGGATCCTGCTCATGTTCCATACGCACATTATGGAATAATGCCAAGTCAAGAACCCGAAGGTTATTAACTAATTATACGTAAATCTTTTTTTAGTAGTACGTCTACATAACTTACTGTATCTTTCCTTCACAGAGAAGGTTGATAGGGAAGGTGGCAGACCAATTGAATTGTATGTTCCTAAGGTAGACATAAATGGTTTCACCGTAGAGCACCAGAATAGAGGCCAGAGTAAATTTTTGCCACCATGCACGTTTCTTACATCTCTGTTTGATCCGATTGACAATAGTAATGGGGTGCCTGCATCTCCATCCCTGAAAAAATCGTATGGTTTTCTGCAGATTCCTGCTGAAAAGGTAGTACATACATTATACTGATTGAATTGTTCAGATAAAGCTTATTCTGTAATTATTTGAATCATTTATCTTTGTATTTTTGTTCATATATTTTGTAGGTGTCAGACAAAAGTAGAGGTCTTTTAGTTTTCTACAGCCTTCCAGTTAGTCCAGGTAACTGCAGACTGATACAAACCTTCGCAATAAACTATGGCGTTACACATAAGATTCTTCCGCGATGGATAACTCACACTAACGTCAACCTGCTTTTGGACTCAGATTTAAATCTGCTTCATCTTGAGGTGACTTCTTTCTGTTTGTATCATCGTAACTTGCGTCTTACTCAGACAATCAGTAACAAAATTACTTTCTGTCAAAATAAACGCGCACAATGAACCCATATATAGGAAATCTGATATAGAAATTGTAATGAAAAGAAGAACTCTTTGGAATCAGTATATTGATATTGCAGAAGCAACTTGGTGGACTGTTTTAATTTCCATTTTCTTGGATAACATCTAAAATTTAGCTGGTATGGGGACAAGTTGTATAGATATTCTAGAATGCGGGCAATATGTTTCTCTGCGTTCTCAGTGAGGAAATTGTAGAGAATTCCAGCCAGCAGCTATTCAATATTTTGTGCAGCAACATGATCATGGAATTAAGTTACATTTTCTGACATGCTCTCGGGTTCTTATTGTACAGGAACGTAGGATCATGGATGCTGGTATTACTCGGTGGCATAAATCCTGTTTCTTGCCCACAAAGTCAGATGCCGCTGTCGTTGGTTTCCGAAAGTGGTTAAACCGGTATGCAGGTGGTCAAGTAGATTGGAGAGGCAAGTTCACTAAGGCGCTTCCTCCCACTCCTCCCAGAGAGCAGTTAATGGACAGGTAACTTTTATGCAACATTGCAACACCAAAGATGCATCAAACCGTACTCTTGTTAACTTTTTTGTTCAGAAAATTTGTACCAATTTAATGTTATCCGTAAAATTTTGGTGAAAGCAAAGTAGTTTATACGTTTTACCCCCTGGTTGTGTTGTGATTCTCGTATAACAAAGGTTGCTGAGTTTTTGTTATTCATTTGATTCACTAAAGTGATTTTAACTTGCACCACAACTTCAGGTATCGGTCTCATGTGGTGAACTGCAGCAGTTGCAATGCTGCCGAGAAGAATCTGAGCGTGCTTAAAGTCGTATTGCAGGTCGTTTCATTTTCTTTACTCGGAATTGCCGCTGCAAGCAATCAAGGAGTGCTATCATCCGTTGTTGCAAGAACTGCGCTACTTGCAGCAGCTCTACTCTGCTTTGTAGGTTCAAAATGGTTGGCTCATTATATCCACAAGATCTTTCACTTTCACGACTACAACCATGGCCTTGTGTAAGATTAAGTGATTGCTTTGTGACGGAATGTAATTACCATAATAAGTTTGTACAACTTGTTGAACGCATGCATGGAACCAAAACTTGTTGAACATAAGTTTGTGCAATTGTGAAAGAATTATTGTGTGAATTTGGTATGATTCGGTGAGTTCAACTTCATTGTTCTGGCGGATGATACCTATTTTTCCTTGCTTGCTTGACCACTGCATTAGGTTGCAAGCACGGAAGGATCTATGTGTGTGCTTTTCTGGATAAATCGTTTACCAAATTGACTTGCAATTTGGAGCTCTCGATCTGCATTTTGAAAAATGGATGTTTTATTTTAGTACCTAGGATCCGGCAAATTGATGGGCTTACCCGAATTTAGAGTATCTTCATTACACGACGTGTACCTACACATACAGTTTGAATTGTTAAGATTAAATGACTTCATATAGATACATGGTGGGTTATACGTATAAAATATTTTCAATTGTTAAGATTGCACCTAAACGGCCGTGCATACAATAATTTCCGGAATTACTGGCTTGAAATACTTTTCTTTCCTTGATAGAAGGGGCAAAGCCCTGGTACAAATTTAAACATTCCAACCCTCACTTACTAGTTACTACTAAAGCACTAGCTATTAGGAGTCCAAAGGATGCGACTATAGTTTCTTTTTACTTGCACAGGAAGGGCAAGAGATTGGAGTGAAACAACACTAGGCCACCAGATCGACTTTGCAGGGTTACTAGAATCTATTGCTATATACTTTGCACAATGTAAGGTTAAACTATAGTTAACTGTGGATTTAGCAAAAGGCCATCCTAAGCCTGGTTTTCATCGGGATACCCTGATCGGAAAGAAAGAGGTGGTAGACTACTCTCTAGGCAAGAATGTATTAGGCCCCCGAATGTCCGATGTAAACTTTTACATCGTTTTCTAGGGTTTCTGGTATCAAACCGTAGCCGTCATAATTAGATTTCCGCCGCGATTCCTGGCCTTCACACAACCATGAACGCCTTAGCAAGCTTGAAATTGTAGAAGGATTGTATCGCGGGATGCGCCATGCTCTGAAGCTTGGCACGAGGGCTTTGTAGATTCAGATTCTCCACTTTGATGACCGTGTTGGCTTGGCCGGAGGAGTGGCTCCACTACGCCATAACTGAGGTGAAGCGACGGACTTTGAAAATGGCAGATAAAGTCTGTCGCTTAAGAACCACTAAAGCGACGAACAAATATCCCGTCGCTTAGAAAATAAGGTCCTTCGCTTAAGAACCTCTAATGCGACGGTACTCAGGCGACGACATATGTTACTTGCTTAAGAACCTCTAATGCGACGGTACTTAGGCGACGACATACGTTAGTCGCTTAAGAACCTCTAAAGCGACGAGACTTGGACGACGACCTATATATGTTAAGATAAGCTTAAGCGACATACATTTTCTTAGTCCGTCGCTTAAATTTTTTAAGATCTGTTTTAAAGCCTCGTCTTAAACATAACCCAGAACTTGAGTTGAAAAAACAGAAACAGCTCTCTGCTGCGATTTTCTGAAGAAACTGTTGATTTTGTCAATTTCGGGGTCCAAAAGCTTGGGTCTTCTCTTCCAATTTCTTTGTAGGTTAGTGTAATCTCTCCTTTTCATTGTAATCACCATATTTGGTTTTGATAGATTGAATTTTTACTGTTTGAAATCTTGCTTTGGATTTGAATTATAATGTATTTTGTGTTATTTTTAGTGTTGGGTTCTTGAATATATGATGGATTTAGTGTTGATTTTGGGTTTTTTTTTACCATATTTGTGTTAGATAGGTTGAATTTAGTTTTTGAAATCTATGGTTAGATTGTGTGTATGATGTATTTTGTGTTATTTTTAGTGTTGGTTCTTCAATATATGATGGATTTAGTGTTGATTTTGGGTTTTTTCACCATATTGTGTTAGATAGGTTAAATTTAGTGTTTGAAATCTTGAGTTGGATTTGAATTATAATGTATTTTGTGTTATTTTTAGTGTTGGGTTCTTGAATATATGATGGATTTAGTGTTGATTTTGAGTTTTTTGACCATATTTGTGTTAGATAGGTTGAATTTAGTGTTTGAAATCTATGGTTGGATTGTGTGTATGATGTATTTTGTGTTATTTTTAGTGTTGGTTCTTCAATATATGATGGATTTAGTGTTGATTTTGGGTTTTTTGACCATATTGTGTGTAAATGAATTGATGTTGGACATTCACTTCAAGGACCCAGATCATATGGTAATCAATCTCTCTCTCTCTCTCTCTCTCTCTCTCTCTCTCTCTCTCTCTCTCTCTCTCTCTCTCTCTCTCTCTCTCTCTGTTTCAATCCTTTTGATGGTTTATATTAGTTTTTGTTGAATATGTAATGGTTGTAAATGATGTGTTACAGGCCTTATGTGCGAGAATGAAGGAGATCAGATCGGGTCCAAAAAGGATGAATCACCACTCTGGGACAATCGCTTTCAGTTACCGGACGAAGCAGCATGAGAATCAAGGACATCCAGCCCCTTTCGTCCGTGCCTTCGAGGATGCATATGCCAAAGATGGGCGGTCCACACGTGGTGAGACTTCTGTTTTTTGTTCTATTTCTTGTTTTACAAATGCACGATGAAAAATTTCTTATTAAGATTGGTTATGTGTGTTATTGTAGGAGAAGATGAAGGAAAGTGTGGCCGAACTAGTAGAGCAAAGGAGGTTCAAATACCCGGATATTGCACCCGAAGAACCTCTCGCCATTGAATCACAAATCAGTGTGATAGTCAATCAAATTGGGGAGAAGAGAGGCACGAACATCCTAGGGGTGGGAAGGTGCATGCAGCGGAAGCCGAAGAAGAGAGGAGGCGCACGGCGTATCGAAATAGACAGACTCGTGGAGAAGCGAGTTAGTCAAATAAAAGAAGCGTTGAGGGCGGAGTATCATGAGAAAGAAGCAGCCCAAGAAGAGCGCATGCGGTAAATGGAGGAGAAAATTGCAATGATCTTAGCGCAGCAACAGTTAGGGGCTGCAGGTACTTCTTCTCAAAATTCTTGACTTCTCGATATTAAGCGACGTGCGTGGAGACAACCTCTGCTACTGCTGCTATGGAGTACATCTTTTAGTGTTTATTACCTTTCGTTTATACTTACAGAACAGTTTATGTATTAATATTGCACAATTGGTTTTGGAATGAATGTGCTGGTTTCAAATTTGTGAATATAATGTGTTGGTTTGAATTGATTCATGATATGAGTTGTGTATGTATGCTCTTGGGGTGTTTTGGCAGTGCAGGAATTTGGTTGTGTTGGTTTGGTTTTGTAAAGGGCAATACAAAAGCAAGATATGTATTGAAATGCAGAAACATCACTTAAGCGACGGACATATGTACCTCTGTCGCTTAGGTACATCTTAAGCGACGTAGTAACAACAAAATCTGTCGCTTATGTATTATCTTAAGCGACACACAACTCTATGTCTGTCGCGTAAGTACTATCTTAAGTGACAAATTTTGTTCCTTGTCCGTCCCTTAAGATGAAAAATAAAAATCCAATTTTCTGAACATATGTTAGTTGCTCCAGTTTGAAGCGACGACTTTGTTAGGTGCTTAAGATAAACGTGTTTAAGCGACGGAAGTATAAATACGTCGCTTAAGATACCACCTAAGCGACGATGTTTGAAATATCCGTAGCTTAAGTGCTTAAGCGACGACACTTAAGCGACGGATATAGTCTCTTAAGCGACAGTAGAAGTCTGTCGCTTGATTCCTTCGATGGCGTAGTGCTCTTCTATGGCCAACGCCGTCTAAGTCTCTCAGCGTGCAGTGGAGTATAATTTCACTGATGTTGATGTCGGATCGGAGGCTTCTATGGCAATCCAGACACCCAACAGGATTCGTTGTCTTGTGTTTTAACCTGCATACGATGCAGATCCATAGGTCGATCAATCTACGTTAGGTATTCTACGTACATAGATGGTGTACTTTATTGGTGGGTAGGGACATGGGGTGGTAGAATAATGGAGGGAGTGGTTGCACAGAATAATGATGCGTGCTATAATGAAGAAACTGTTCGGATTGAAAATGTTGTTAGAATGGGGCAAACTATATACAGAGGCATTGAAAAAGTTAATCTCAAACACTCCACTAGCTTGTCAATTATCAATTCACGTCTTCATCAAAAAAATCTGTGAGGATTCTTGTTGGGATTTTGTAGTAGAGTTTGACACTATCGTCAAGGTATTTGTTCCTTTATTTTTATTCAATTTATGAATTAAACTATATTCTCTCTTTAGAGGTAGTGTTGATTATGGAGTTGTGCGACTTTTGTGTGATCAAGTGTTAACCGTGGATGATCGAAATATGATGCTACAATTTTCCTATTATAAACTTGCAGGGATTGTTGAAACAATTTGAGACTTGACGTTTCAAGTTAGAGCTAGCCTCAAGTTTCTTAGACTGATCGAGTTGCAACTCCAACAAAGTGATTACCCCTTTGAGTTCAATTTCAAAAGGTTTATTCTCCTATTTCTGTTGTGAAGTACTGAAAGTGGCAGGCCATGGCTACTATGAGAATTTCCTCTATTCCAACACTACAAATCCCAGCTAACTATGATAAAACCCCAACCCAAAAGGTCACTTTCTTGGGGTGTAAGCAAATACACACTTCATCGTTCTCATTAGTTGAAAGAAACAAACCCTCATTTAAGACATTCACCACTATACCATCTTCTAGATCTATTACAACTGAGACTGAAACCCCATCTGCACCACAAGTTGAAACTCAGACCCAAGATGAGAAATTTGACTGGTATGCCCATTGGTACCCATTGATGCCAGTTTGTGACCTTGACAAAAGGGTACCCCATGCAAAGAAAGTTCTAGGTATTGATGTGGTGGTGTGGTGGGACAGAAATGAGAGTGCATGGAAGGTGTTTGATGATGCATGCCCTCACAGATTGGCTCCATTGTCTGAAGGGAGGATTGATCAGTGGGGAAGATTGCAGTGTGTTTATCATGGCTGGTGTTTCAATGGCTCAGGTGACTGCAAGTTCATCCCTCAGGCACCTACCGATGGTCTTCCGGTAATTGACTCTTCAATATGCATGACAACCTTGAATTGAGAAATTGCTAGTTGTGCTCACCTTCATAGTTTATACCATACAAGTTTAAATTTCACATAATAGAAAATAAATGACCCAAACTAATACGTTAACCTCTTGACATTGATTTACAGGAAAAAAAAAAAAAATCCTTCTAAGTAAAACTGCATGTAATGGAAAATTGCCTGTCATTTATATATTATGGTTTTGGAAAGTTAGTGGCTAGCTAGAAAGTTGTTATATTGTTCAATAACTAATCTATGCCATGCATGAATTTGGTTTTGGCAAGTTAGTGAGGATGACCCTCCAACCATGTTATACATGCAGGTTCACACATCCAAGAAAGCATGTGTGGGTGCTTATCCAAGTACTGTGCAGAATGGAATAGTCTGGTTCTGGCCAAGTTCTGATCCTCAATACAAAGATGTTCTTGCAGAGAAAAAAACTCCCTACATACCAGAAATGGATGATCCGTCATATACTTACCATATGACAAATAGAGACTTCCCTTACGGGTTGGCAAAGTTCTATTTTTCTACAGATTTGATATAAAATCATGTTTTAGAGAGCTAGCGGAATAACAGATGGGGTCAGGGGAAAAATCATAAAACGTACATAGCTCATTTTTATGAATTGTTCTTCCAGATATGAGGTCTTGATTGAGAATATTATGGATCCTGCTCATGTTCCATATGCACATTATGGAGCAATGCCAACTCAACAACCGGAAGGTAGATACGTATTTTGGAATCATCTTTGTTGGCTGTTGTTGATTATGTTAGTGTTAGAATTGGTGCCTCTATTCTGTATTTTGAGAAAAATTTGATCAAGATCAAAGCTTAATGATCAGATCACTTTTCAGTAGCAAATGAGGCAATGAAGAACAATAGCTGAACTTGAGAAAATACTGAACTTATGCAGCTTTTCAATATTAGATCTAGATTTTTTTTTGATTTTACAATAACATTAGTCCCTTATATTGGGCGCATGACGACCTACGATCTACCTCTTTTGCAACTTAGTTAACTAGATTAAAAGTGTACTTTACATACAACAAAATATCTAGCCAAGTGAGTGGAGAAAACAGTAATGCTAAGCTGGAAATGCATATCAGCTTTTTATTGTAGTTTCCTAGCTGAAGTAGTAAAGCATTAACTTGAACAGTTAGCCTCTTATGTAGGACGTTTACATAACTTGTATCTTTCCTTCACAGAGAAGGCTGATAGAGAAGGTGGCAGACCAATTGACTTGTATGTTCCTAAGGTAGATGTAAAAGGTTTCACCGTAGAGCAACAAAATTCGGGTCAGAGTATATTTATGCCACCATGTGTGTTTTGTACATCTTTCTTTCATCCGATTGACAATAGTAACGGGGATGCATCCTCGGGAACACCATACGGTTTCCTGCAGATTCCAGGTGAAAAGGTAGCATATAAATTATGCTGATTGATTTGTTTAGATAAACTGATTCTGTTATTATTTGCCTATCGATCTCCTTTATCTTTGTATGTTTGTTCATATATTGTGCAGGTGTCGTCATCAGCTCAAAGGGGCCAAAAGAGAGCTCTGATAGTTTTCTTCTGCGTTCCAGTTAGTCCAGGTAATTGCAGACTGATATCAACCTCCCCGCTAAACTCTGGCGTTGCGGTTAAGATTCCTCCCCGATGGATATTTCACATGGTGTACAACCTCGTTGTGGACTCAGATTTATATTTGCTTCATGCTGAGGTGACTTCTTACTCTTTGTATTAAGTTTGACATTAACTTGCATCTTTAATAAGAAACTAACTTTTTCAGTCGAATTAAACGATAAATCCAAGCAGAAGAAGATAATGTGTTTTTCATTCGAAACAGCATGTTAATTGGTATTGCAGAAGCAACTTGGAGGACTGTTTTAACTTCAATATTCCTGGATATATATGTAACTTCTAATAAAAATTGAGCTGATCGATATGGGGTCAAGTAACGAATGTGGGCACTATGTTTATGTGCATGCTTGATGAAGAAACTTTCGGTTGATGATAGATCAATAGTTGTAGATCGAGAACTAGAGTTTGCCAATATCTACTGATGAATAATGTGTGCAGCCACATGATCGTGGAATGAAAATACATATTCTAACAAGCTCTCGGGTTCTATTTTACAGGAACGTAGGATAATGGATGCTGGTATTACCCGGTGGCAGAAAGCCTGTTTTTTGCCAACAAAGTCAGATGCCGCTGTGGTTGGTTTCCGAAAGTGGTTAAACAAGTATGCTGGTGGTCAGGTAGATTGGAGAGGCAAGTTCACTGGGGCACTTCCCGCAACTCTTCCAAGAGAACAATTATTGGACAGGTAACTTCCATGCAACATTGCAACACCAAAGATGCATCAAACCGTACTTTAAATAACTTCTTAGATCAGAAAATTATCTGTGACATGCATGCTGGTGAAATCAAAGTAGTTTGTATGTCTTTACCTGGTTGTGTCATGATCCTTATTCCTAAGGTTGCAGAGTATTGTTAGTCATTTGATTCACCAAGTAGATTTTAATTTGCACAACTGTTTCAGGTACCGGTCTCATGTGGTGAACTGCAGTAGTTGCAATGCTGCGCACAAAAATCTGAGCATGCTTAAAGTCGTATTGCAGGTTGTTTCATTTTCTATACTCGCAATTGTCGCTGCAAGCAAGCAAGGAGTGGCTGGAGTGCTATCATCAGTGGTTGCAAGATCTGCGCTACTTGCAACAGCTCTACTGTGCTTTGCAGGTTCAAAATGGTTGGCTCATTTTATCTACAAAACTTTTCACTTTCACGACTACAACCATGCCCTTCTGTAAGATTGACTGCCTAGCAACGCAAGCAGTATTTTGTGATTTGGCCAGTTCAATTTCATTGTACCAGTGGATGATACCTAGTTTGCCTTGCTTGCTTAACCACTGCATTAGGGTGCAAGCTTATATGGATATATGTATGTGCTTTTCTGGATAATATTTGAAAAAAAAATGGATGCTTTATTTGAGTACAAAGAAATTCTCAAATAAAGATACGCTTGGAGAATGTCTTCGATTCAAATCTTGAATGTTATTGTATAGTTGAGATATTCACAACTCTTCTAAAATCAATAATAATTGAACTGTTCAAGGAAGGTTAATTCCGTAACTTCCGTGGTGTGTCTTGTCCTAATAAGGCTAGTAGTCTAGATACTTTATTAGATAGGGATACTTGATGTAATACCTATATAAAGGCCTCCTTATCAATCAATAAAGATACAGTTTATTATCATCTATTTCTCCTAGAACACGTTATCAGCACGTTGCTCTAGCCTCCCGTCTAATAACCCTAAAACCCTGATTCCGAATTTTTTTTTTCCAAAACCCTAATCCCGACCGCCGACCGCCGTCCTTACCTCCGGCACCGTCGGTCCATTCTTGGCAGTACCTGCGCTGCCGACCTGCCTCCCTGCCTTCACGAGCTGCTCCTCCTCTGCCTCTCGGCAGACCGGCTCACCTGCAGCCCTCCCTTGCGTGCTATTCTTTGCACGCATCCCTCGAAGACCAAAATTGCTCGCAAGCCAAGCAAGCGGCCCTCGAAGCCTTCTTCGTCGCTGAGAAGACATCAAGAAAAATCGAAGAAAACAAGCTTCCCCAAAAGTCAAGTTTCTTTCGATCAAGTTTCAATTGAAGAGGTAAATATTTTATAATCGTTCCCGCTTATGAAATTTCAATAGTTGGGTTGTGTTTTCCTCCGGGACCTTTTCGTGTCCCAGCTACCTCATCCCGATTATATCGCTTCTCGGGACGGCATACGGGGATTTAGTCACCCCAGTGCCAACGTTTATTGGGGTAACTGTGATGTTACTGGCCACCGTTATGCTTGTGACTGTGATGTCACTGTGAACCATAACGTCTCTTTTTCAAAAGAAAATAAAGGGAAGATATCGATTGTGACTTGATGTCACATTATGCATCGATTTATGTGACCATAATATATCTTGGCACTGTTCTAAAAGAAAAAGAAAAACAATCAAACTTGATTAGTATTCAAAATACTAACGTCTCCCTATTGTATTCTGTAGGTGGCTGACACTCAGCGTACAGAATTCGACATCTTGGATGTCCAAGGCAAGGAATACAAGAGGTGGGTCTCAGATGTAGAGAACACCTTCATTGGCAAAAGATTTACAGCCACCATTGTCCCTCCTGAGGATGAAAACTTGCATGCTTCTCCTGAACAGAAAGCTCAAGCCCTGATGTTTCTCAGGCGCCATATCCATCCAACGCTCAAAAAGCAATACCTGAGGAAAACCGATACCAAAGAGCTATGGGACATCCTCAAGGACCGCTTCGACAATGTGCATGACGCACAACTCCCTGACCTTCTGTCAGATTGGGAGCAAATCCGCTTATTGGATTTTGATTCTGTCCAGGAATACCATCAGACTATGCTTAATTTACAGTCTGATCTAAGCTTTTGTGGGGTCGACAAGACCGATGATGATATGATGGAGAAGACATTCACGACGTTCCCAGAATCTGCGTCCATGTTGTATCATCAGTACCGTGATCTCCGTGAGAAAGGCACCATTAAAACCTTCAGTGACTTGATGAATGTGCTTCAAAGAAAGGAGAGGTACCATGAGTTGATTCTTACTACCAACAAAAGGCCTAGAGGTCCGAAATTCTTAGCCGAATCTCACCAAGCCCATGGTAGGGCTCCTATGCCAAGGAGTCATCTTCGCGAACGTCAAGCACCACCACCACCACGTGCGCCAAGAGCAACACGTGGGGGAAGAGGAGAAAGAGGAGGTGTCGGCCCTAGCCGGAACCTCACATGGAAACGGGACGGCGGCGGTGCTGCCGCTCCTAGAGGGGGAAACCGATTCGGTTCTGGCCCCAAGCATGGTGGCTACGCCTCAAACAATGCTTCGGCTCCTTGATTCAAATGCGGCTCTAAGAATCACTTTCAACGCAATTGCAAAGCAAGTAGAGATGTCCAAGCTGCCTACAAGAAACACAAGCAATACATAGAATAAGAAACAAACTATGTAGGAGACTTTGAGGAAGAAGAGTACGATGAAGAAGATACCAACTTCACCGTTGATGACTTCCAACCTACCAAGAAGCGTAGGACTCAGGAGTATGACACTCCGGATTATGAATAAGTATTTGACTTAGGTCATGAGATACATGTTCAAATTTGATTTTGATTGTTATTTTTGGCTTTCTTTAGACATAATTCACGACTTTGTTCGATAAGTCGTTTAGAACATCCTTGATGTACTTTTGAGTTGTCATCAATAAAAATTCTCTTATTCAATGAATGATTTGAGATTTTTACATCCCTATGAAAGCATAAGTGGTTCAATGCGTCCAATTTACAATGGCATAATTATTTTGAGTTCACCACAATTCTGGTGATGTTAACTCAAATCCGAAATAAAATCACAAAGATAAATGAGAGACTCGCGAGAAATCGCGTTGCACATTAGGCCAGCCTATCGGCAGGAGCTTGGCCGCGACTCGCCAAGCATCGCTCGCCAAGGCCACTCAACCGCTTGGCCGCGACTCGCCAGGCCTCGCTCGCCAAGGCCACTCAGCCGCTTGGCTGTGATTCGCCAGGCCTCGCTCGCCAAGGCCACTCAGCCGCTTGGCCGCGACTCGCCAGGCCTCGCTCGCCCAGGCCACTCAGCCGCTTGGCCACGACTCGCCAGGCCTCGCTCGCCATGGCCACTCGCCAAGCTTGGCTCAACACCGAATCCGGTTTTTGAAACCAACATCGATAGCCTATCGAACAAATGCAACTTTTGCATCAATGGCTCGGCAACGACGTGTCTTCGGACTCGCCATGCTTCAGATTTAGCTCAACCGTCGCATCGTATTGCCTCAATGCCCGACCGGCCCTCACCACTCGCCTTGCTTCGGCTCAGCCTCAGGGTAGCTCCGGCCTTACCACAACTTTAGCTTTGGCTTGGCCCCGGCCTTTGCCTTGGCCTCGGCCTTGGCTCAGCCACGCCACCTACGACGGTGTCCGGTCTCAATCTCTGACCTAGGGTATGTTAACTCTCAATGTTGGTATTCAGTGATTAAAATAAGGCTTATCTCTTTCTCTCAAGTTATGTCGATGTCATGGCTATGTTATTGGCCTTAATGCACTTCATTTTGTGATGATATATTGTTTCAGTACACTTACTTTAAAGTGTTCGCCAAAGTCTAAAGTAGACTATTGATTCAATTTACATTGTTTTTGTAGATGTATCAAGGCGAGATTGAGTGTTTGTTGGACTGTGCAACAACTCACACGATTCTGAGGAATCAGCAATTGTTTTCGGATTTTTCGCCAAGAGAATCGTCGTTATCTACGATGACAGGAACTGGACCCGTAATTAAGGGTCGTGGCACTGCTCAATTCTTATTGCCAAATGGCACTGAAATTCGGGTAGAGGACGCCCTATATGCGCCTAAGGCGCCAAGAACCTTGCTAGCTTTCAAGGATGTGCGTGACAACGACTGTCACCTCAGCACTTATGTTGAAAATGGAACTGAATATCTGTTGATCACATCCACTGAGAATTTGCGTACTCGCATTCTGGAGAAGTGTAAGCGTGTTCAAAATGGCATGTATTTCACAACCATTAGAGCCAATGAATCTCATGTTGTTGTCTTATGCGATTCAGATGCTTACAAGCTTTGGCATGAGAGACTCGGTCATCCGGGTCGTGATCTGATGATTCGTATTCTGAAATGCTCCCATGGCCATCCGTTTTTCAGATCATAAAAGCACAAAGGGCGCCTCGGCCTCAGTTCGGCCGCCATGCCGTCGATAGCTGCCTCTCGGCTCCAAGGAGAGGTTCGGCCTCCTCCTGCTTCTCATGCTTCTGTAGCGATGTCTAAAGCTCATCATTCGTTTTGCAAAGCTTGTTCACTAGCAAAACTTCAAGCAAGACCATCTTTTGCTATTGATAATAAATAGAATATTCCGTTCCTACAACGAATACAAGGTGATATTTGTGGACCTATAACACTAGAATGCGGACCATTTAGATATTTCATGGTTCTGGTTGATGCGTCAACGCGTTGGTCACACGTAGCATTGTTGTCCACAAAGAATGCTGCATTTGCTAAACTCCTAGCTCAGATCATTAAGCTTCGGGCTCACCACCCGGACAATTCGATTAAGTCAATCAGACTGGATAATGCTGGAGAGTTTACGTCAAAGTGTTTTGATGACTATTGCATGTCAGTTGGGATTGAAGTTGAACATCCCGTGCCCCACGTTCATTCTCAGAACGGTCTTGCAGAAGCCGCTATTAAGAGACTACAGCTTGTTGCTAGGTCCCTTGTCATTGCCACTAACTTGCCAGTTTCGGCATGGGGATATGCAATATTACATGCAGCTATGCTTATTCGTCTACGACCCACAGATAGCCAACCATTTAGTGCGTACCAGTTGGTAACTGGTTACGAGCCTGATATTTCGCATCTGCGTACTTTTGGTTGTGCCGTATATGTGCCTATCACGCCTCCACTGCTTACCAAGATGGGTCCACAACGACGATTAGCTATTTATGTTGGATATGAAGCACCAACAATTGTCCGCTATATAGAGCCTATGACAGGTGATCTGTTTACTGCAAGATTTGCAGATTGTCACTTTAATGAGACATCCTTCCCGCCGTTAGGGGGAGATGGGGCCGCATCCGTCCCTAGTGAATGTCAGGAATTGACGTGGTTCTCTCCCACTATGTCTCATTATGATCCCCGTACGTCTCAGTGTGAGACCGAAATACAACGCATATTAGAACTACAAAAGGTGGCGGATTCGATGCCTGACTCCTTTACTGATATTGCGAAAGTGACAAGATCAACCATACCTGCTGCGAATGTACCTGCAAGGCTCAACATTCCTCGCCACGCGCGAGCACGTGCCGCCGGTCTCGGACCCGCATCCCTAGGTACCATCGGCAGCCTAGGCTCGGCACCTCCAAGTGGAGGGCCGGCGTCGACTTCGGATCCTCCTAGAAAGAGGGGGAGACCAATCGGTTCCAAGGACAATGTACCTAGAAAGAAGGCATGTGTCTAGGCACAAAGCGATCCGTTCATCATCGATACTGTGACGCCGTCAGACGAGATTGTCTCTGACTATACCTATGTCCAAGAATCAACTCTGAATCATCTGGGGGACGCCTCAGACTCACCGTTGATGTTGGAGAACAAGGAAATCTCACTAAACTATTTATGCATGCACAATCTTATGGAAATGAATTCCATGTATATCGATGATGCATTAGCCTACGCCGTTGCTCAAGAAGTCATTGACGACTGTTGATGAGTGTCAACGTACGGCGGATTGGCCGAAGTGGGAAGAAGCAATCCAGGCTGAACTAGACTCTCTAAAGAAAAGGCAAGTATTCGGACCGGTTGTGCCTACACCGCCGAACGTGAAGCCTGTTGGACATAAATGGGTCTTTGTCAGAAAGCGCAATGAGAATGGTGAAGTCCAGCGATATAAAGCTCGACTCGTGGCGCAAGGTTTTTCTCAACGCCCTGGAATTGATTATGAGGAGACGTATTCTCCTGTCATGGATACTATTACCTTCCGATACTTAATCAGTTTGGTAGTCTCAGAGAGACTCAATATGCAGCTTATGGATGTTGTAACAGCGTATCTTTATGGGGATCTAGATACGGAGATGTACATGAAAGTGCCAGAAGGACTTTCGTTACCCAAGTCAAGTGAACAAAAACCACGAAGTTCATTTGCTATCAGGTTGAGACGATCTCTATATGGACTCCGACAATCTGGTAGAATGTGGTACATACGGTTAAGTGATTACTTGATTGGGAAAGGATACAAGAATGATGAGTTGTGCCCTTGTGTGTTCATAAAGAGAACAAGTTCAGGATTTGCCATTATAGCCGTCTATGTTGACGATATGAACATCATTGGAACTCTAAATGAGATCAATGAGACCACAAGCTACTTGAAATCCGAATTCGAGATGAAAGATCTGGGAAGGACTCGGTTTTGCCTAGGCTTAGAACTAGAGCACCGAAGTGGTGGAATCTTTATACACCAATCTGCATATGTCCGAAAGATGCTCAGGCGATTTAACATGGACAAAGTTATGCATCCTACAGGCACTCCCATGGTCGTTAGAAGTCTGGATATCAACAAAGATCCCTTTCGTCCGAAAGAAGATGACGAAGAGGTCTTGGGAGCTGAATATCCATATCTTAGTGCAATTGGAGCTTTGTTATACCTAGCTCAGTGTACTAGACCAGACATTGTTTTCTCAATGAACTTGTTAGCTAGATTTAGCTCTGCGCCAACACAACGTCATTGGGTTGGAATCAAGAACATCTTTTGATACCTTAAAGGAACCCTTGACATGGGCTTGTACTATCGATACACTCATCAGGATTCGACACCTAGTCGATCTCTTGCATCCAACAACACAAACCGTGGCTCGGATCGCCACCGGTCAGCCGCCAAGACTGGCTTTGGCTCAGCAGCACCCTGCCTCGCCACAACAAGCCGCGACTCAGCCATCCGCCATCCTGCAGCCATATCCGCCAAAATATCCGGACCCGAGGATGCTAAGTCGTGGTCCCGATACGGCTTTGGCGATACCCCCTCCTACTCAGATACACCAAACGATGTGATGGTAGGATTTGCTGATGCTGGATATTTGTCAGATCCACACAAAGGACGTTCCCAAACCGGTTATGTTTTTACCATTGGGAATACGGCGATATCTTGGAGATCAACAAAACAAACCCTTGTTGCTACCTCCTCGAACCATGCTGAGATTATTGCACTACATGAAGCAGTCAAAGAATGTGTTTGGCTTCGCTCAGTTATATCTGACATTCGAGAGTCTAGTGGACTTGAGTCTACTACGATGGGACCAACTTGCATATTTGAAGATAATGCAGCATGCATTGAGCAGATGAAGTTGGGATACATCAAGGGTGACAATACTAAACACATTTCGCCTAAGTTCTTCTACAATCAGCAGTAGCAAGAGACTTTGAATATCCAAGTGAAGCAAGTCAGCTCAGAAGATAATGCAGCTGATCTGTTCACCAAGTCTCTACCCAAATCTACATTTGTGAAGCATGTAAAGCGCATTGGTATGTGTCGCTTATCCGAACTCAAAGACTGATTGACTATCATGGGGAGTTCTCGTCTAGACTTCAGGGGGAGTCTAGTTATGTATGTCTCACATACTTGTAGTTGGTGCGTTGTACTCTTTTCCCTTAGACCATGCTTTTATTTTTGCCCAAGAGGTTTTTGTTTGCTGGCAAAGGTTTTAACGAGGCAACAGTTCATGCACCATTGAGGACGCGACACAAGGGGGAGTGTTCAAGGAAGGTTAATTCCGTAACTTCCGTGGTGTGTCTTGTTCTAATAAGGCTAGTAGTCTAAATACTTTATTAGATAGCTAGGGAATCCCTGATTACCAGAGATACTTGATGTAATACATATATAAAGGCCTCCTTATCAATCAATAAAGATACAGTTTATTATCATCTATTTCTCCTAGAACATGAACAAAATTAAAGAAAAAATAAAGTTTAAGAAAGAAGACGTGTCGACAAGGAAGAGCGAGTAAACAAAACAGAAAACTAGTCGAGGCGAGTAGGCACACTCTGACACATAAAATATGAGCTGTACAAGTGTACACTTCTCATTCCCCTCCCCACTCTCTCACTCACTCTTCACTCCCAAAACCCAAAGCGACGGAGACAACAATGGCCGCCGTAGTCTCAAACGACGCCGTTTTGAGTGGCGGCGAAGCAAACCGGCCGGGGTGCATAACGAGCCACGTCATCGGAGGGAGCCTGGAGAGCTACAGGTACTACGTGTCCCGCCGTACGGTGATGGAGATGCTCAGCGACCGTGGCTACAGCGTCGCCGACTCGGAGCTGACTCGCTCACTCACTGAGTTCCAAGCCGAGTTCGGCCAGAATCCTGACCCCGACCGCCTCTCCATCTGCGCCTCTCTCCGCTCCAATCCCAAGAAGAAGGTCGCTTTTCTCTTCTCTCCATCTCTCTATTTCTCTGTTTGTATTCATAGATTTATAAGGCTTTACTTCCTATTTCTTTGTATGATAAAGTTTGTTATTTTTTTTTTATAATAATTAAAAAAGAAAAAAAAATTAGAAACTGTTGTAATGTTAATCTTTGTTTAAAGTTTATGAGAAAATTTTAAGTGTATCGGAGATGAAAGAAATGATTATATTCTAATGTGGTTAAATGACATGTAAACTTTGGGTAAATGAAATGTAAAGCATTTAATCTTTGCTCATAAATTTGGCTAGTTACTGGCTTTGTCAAAAGGCGTTTCGGATTTCATAGGGCTAAATGACATGTAAACCTCAGCTTCCTTTTATGTTGCAAATTATTTTACATTGTTGGCATATAGTACGTCGAAAAATGATGAAATCTATAGTTATCTGGATGTGATATGGTACTTTTTTGTAGCATTTGTTGTGTGCAAGTGGTTTTGTTTTCAATTTTGAGACCAGATATTTGTTGATATGTTACATGGGATTGTTGTGGTGGTGATGCGTTAAAAGTCGATTTTTCTTTTGCAGATTATGGTCATGTTCTGTGGAACTGAAGAAATCAGAAAATCTAGTGCTCGTGATATTTATGCTAAACTGATGAACAAAGATATAAGCTCTCTCATGCTTGTCCTGCAAAGTAAAGTGAACTCATTTGCTCGAAAGGAACTGGAAAGCTATCCCTACAAAGTTGAAACTTTCCATGTAAGTTGCCTTGTAATTATTCTACGTTGTTGAAAGGCCTAAGGATAATTCTGTCTAACTAACAAGAAAGCTCCATTGTCTGATTTTGCTCTGAAACAGAAATAAATAAAACTTTTCTGTTTAAGTATTGCTCCTCTGCCCTTCAGTCTTTTTGGTTTGTGTTAACTGAACATAGAATTTGACAACATTCTGGCTCATGACTTGCATCTCATATGTGACTTCAGAGAATATTGGAACTGGTCACTGTGAATCATTAACTTGAAATGCAAAGTTGACAAATCAAAATCCTAGTGTCGTAAACTGAACAAGTAGAAAGCACAATAGTCCTGCAGCACTATATAGATACATTACTAGAAAGATAGGTTTACTACCAGAACATCATTAGTAAGATCAATCTATTGTTTTAGCTAGTAATCTGTGTCATTTTCTTTTGTGTGTGCTAAAAAGTAAGAATTTATATTGGCCAAATAACCACAGCGTCCTGCGCATCCTCACACACGAACAAAATTGCTAAAGCCAAAGGTCCAAAAGGTGTGTTCGTCGTAGGAAATTTTCCTTGAAGTCTATAATGGGGCGCTTGCAGCTTCCCCGCCGGGGCTTTTCTCTCAAAGTTCTATAATATTGTTTGTCTACAATGTGAGTTTCATGATATATCAATTTAGATGGAAGTTTAATGTATGAACTTATATAAGGAAATGCTCTGTCTGTGCTTTCTTTCATCTATCTTTTATATTTATTTTTTCATATTGTTTGCTTAGCTTAAGAGTATCCAATTTACCACAACACTTGTGATTTTGCTTCAGATTTCTGAACTGCTGATCAATGTTACAAAGCATGTCTTACATCCAAAGTATGGGATACTTACCGCTGAAGAAAAGAAAAATCTGCTAAGGAAGTACAAGTTGGAAGACAAGAAGGTGACTATTTGCTTATGTTATCATTCCTATGTTAGAGGATAACTTTAAATGGTTGAACTTGTCTTGATCGAGTGTGGAGGTCTCTTGGACGCAAATGTCCATGCTTTGCAATTAACTGTGGACTGTCTTTCCTTCTGGCCCATAAAAAAAGATATTTAATGGGGAGTGGAAATAATTACCTCACCTAAACGGTAGAACAAATCTAAAATTCCATGTCATAGGGGGGCAGTCACTACTTCAACTGATGGTGGGGTTAGGTTTTCAATATATTTTCAGTTTTCAAATTCTATGCATCATAGGCTGTTGTTCAGACTTGAATGAGTAAAACAAAAGGAAGCAAGTGAGTTTCATGTGACATCTTGATCTTTGATTGTTGTTTCTTTGAAAGTGTTGTACTCTATATGTTAGGAGTATTAAATTCAATCAAATGATCTATTTTTTTCTCACAGACTATGTTTGTAGCATGGATTAAGTTTATTCTTTTCGAGTCCATCTAAAAAGCAACTTTCCCTAAAAATGGTCACTATTAAATCTACAAGTTATTAGTGAATTTGCATTTGTCTTCATTTTCACATTTGTTTGTAGAAACTAATTTGGCAGAATCAATTGGATTCTCGGTGTTATATCTTAGAGTATAGGTTAATGAAGCCTCATTGAGGAAAGGTACTTGTGGGTTAACAAAGAACAGATTTGAATGCATTGTCACTTAATTATCATCCCTTTTTATTCTAGAAATGTATGGAAAAACTAGTAATTAGAGAAGGGCATAAAACAGAATCAAGATAGTCTCATCCTAACTAGTTCTCACATAACTTGAGACCGTACAGATTTTGTTTGCATGTTTCTGATTCAATTGGCTTAACTATTCTAAACGAGCTTGAAGAGTTTGAGGTCATAATTTTGTATAGCTGTGAAATCTGATGCTGTAGTAAACGCAAGGTTATTGGCAATTACTTAATTTATTGCTGTTAAGTAATTGCAATGCCTGTATTGGGCGATGAAAATAGGCAGCTGTGCGAATGAATCGAATCCTACATCACGCTCTAGTTGACTTTGCCACCTCTTCATCTTATGTATGTTTCACCTGAAAATATTGAAGGTCGAAGATCTGCTGAAAGACTTGATTAAAATGGATTCTAATAATCCGTTGTATGCATGCAACAATTCGGCTTTGGTTGATTCTATTTCTGAACCAATTTATTCTTATGTTTCTTCCCCAGCTCCCTCTCATGCTGGAAACTGATGCATTTGCACGCTATTATGGATTGGAGAAGGGACAGGTGGTAAAGATTACTTACCGTGGTGAAGCTGTTGGTGCCCTCAGAACTTACCGTTGCATTGTCTGATCCTTCTAATAGATTCATCGTATGCCACTTTATGCAGTGTTGGCATACAAAAAGGAAGTTAACATCATAGATAGTTTCTCACCAGATATAGAAACAAGTTTTGATTTAAGGGAGCTGTTTAGTTTGTGGTTCAGTTAACATGTTTGAAGATATTTCCATAGATATTGCTATTTGTAGCACTTACGTTTTGTGGGTCTTGCTTTTGAGTCTTGAATGACATGTTGCAACGGATAATAGAAGAGAAGAAACTCTACACAGTAGTATGTGTTGACCAATTTATGGAGAGAAAATTCATCATATAGTTATTTCATTTTCATCAGTTCTGTTTCAACTTCATGCAATCAGATAACATGAATGCAGGATATATATGGTCAATATGATGAAATATATAATGCTAGTGTTGCAAAACTGATGTGGACAAGAATATTTGTAGTTTGCCTTGCTCTACTTTATTAGCCATTCACTATTGTTATGACTATTCAGTTCTTTTTTATTTATCTGATCATGAGATCGTCTACAACTTTCTACGGAATAAGTTCTGCAATAAGTGATAAAGTAGTCTGGGGTTCCAATCCAAAACCAATTGGCAATGGAAGGAGTAGCCCAAACCCTTATAAACCCACAGGCTAGGTCCCATTTTCCCATGTGGGATGTATATTCTCAACACGCCCCCGCACGTGTGGCGAATTTTCAAGCCATACACGTGGACAACATTTTGGGTGACGTGGAGTCCGTGTGGCCATTTGGGCTTCACACGTGGACGTGGGTAACCCGCTCTGATACCATGATAAAGTAGTCTGGGGTTCCAATCCAAAACCAATTGGCAATGGAAGGAGTAGCCCAAACCCTTATAAACCCACAGACTAGGTCCCATTTTCCCATGTGGGATGTATATTCTCAACAATAAGATCATGATATAGATTTATGGTTGTAGAGAATAGAAATAAATTCTTTTTCTTCCATTTATTTGTTAACCCTATGGATTTCAGCTAGGGATGTATGTAACACAAGGGTTTGGTGCTCCTTAACTGAAGTTTGCGGTGGTTTTCAGAGTCCTTTGCCATATAAGAAATGGAACAAATTAAGGTATGTCTACTGTAAAATCAGCTTACAGTTTTGCTTTCTCCGTAGTTGCTTCTACCCACTTAGATAGATTAGCTTCAAGACGTTATTTTGGACTCACAAGTTTGTACTTTATGCAATGTGGAGAATGAGACAACTCTTCATTTAAGTCGTAATTGTGTGCTTTTTTCTTCTTCTTTTTTGTTGAAAGAGGGAAGGGAACTAGCCTACCTCAGAGGCTCAGCCCTTTGCTCATTATTTATACAGTATTTAATAACTTTTTCCGCATACATATCCTCGTCGATTATGCAAGAAATCAAGTGCCTCTTCCAAAAAGAGATCAACAACGCATCTATTGGCCACGCCATTTGTATCTTGATACACATGATGAATCCTAATCCAATCAAAGCTAGCAGATAATCTCTACAATCATCAAGGATTCTACTAACCTCCGATTGATCATCAGAACAATGATTAAGGGCAGCCACAAGCACTGAACAGTCACTCTCCAGCTCAACATCCTTCCATGAGTTCCATCCCCTGATGAACGGCCAGTAGCAACCCCGCCCTTCAAGCTTCGGCCTCATCTTGCAGAGCAGAGCTTAGAGCAGCAACATGACGGGACCAAGCACCCTTGAAACTTCCCCTAGCTATCATCACTTATGACAACCCCAACGCCACGACTCTTACTGTTAGCACAAAACGCACCAATGGCACCATCAACATTTATTTTCAGCTATCCTGCCGGTGGTACTACTCAATTTAGCGTCCACCCTACGTTTGTCCTTAACCACCAAATTGATAGGGTTTTGCGCTGCTATCCCTCTCCATCGACAACGACTGTGAAGCCGTGAACAAAGGGTTGAACACTCCCCCATTCCAGACCAACCTATTCCGTTCTCCCCATATAGAGTTATAGACCACAAAAGCATAAAGAAACGTCGAGCTGTTGCTTTGTCAATTCATCTAACATATCAAGCACCCAATCTTTTAATGAGGAGGCTGCATGGTTACGAGCTCGTAGCCCCATTGGCTATAAAGCTACATGCATGCAATGACTCCACACTCCTTAAACAAATGAAAATCAGTCTCCCCCTCACAACAGCAGAAAACACATATATTTGATCCTCTAACCTAGTTATTTTATTCATGACCGCTGCCAATTGGTACGAATAATGCCCTTCACTAACCTCCATATGTGAAGTATTGTGTGTTTACAAGAGCAGTATTGGCTTCAATTCACATCAGGATTTGGATAGATAGGGTATCAGGGTATGTATGTTTAATTTCAATTTTGATTCCAATCAGTTGGACACTATTAATTGATTGACTGACGCTTTATTCTTCAGTTTCAATTTATCGAAAACCTCATTGCACATACAGCTTTTATCTTCTGGGGAGATTAAGAAAGGAATGATGAGTATGGGGTAGCAAATCACCTCTGCGTGTGATATAGCTCTCATGGCTGCACATGAGATAGCTTCTCTTTCTGCTTCTAAATTCTAATAGTAGGATTTCTCCTAGTTCAATGTTCTTAGCTTTTTGTTCATGTTGGTTTCATGTTCCTAGCTATTACGTTGGTGCATATATGACTAGTTGACATGAAGGATCAGAACCTCCCACTTTTTGGCCTAAAGATTGTAGGTTCCTGCAACGGCCTCCTGTCTAGTTGATACTTTCGCTCAATATTATATATCAAATCCCATTACCGGTGAGTGTTTCTCTCTTCACCAAATCGAAAGGTAAACTGAGCGTAAGAAGAGGCAATGGTTTTGAAAGTTGGCTCCGGAAGTTGGAGATTGGAGAAGCATTCGGCTGTTGACAAGCAAGGAACTTTATATCTGATTAACTGAGCGTAAGTTTTATCTGAATGGATTCCTTTACTGGGTTGTAAGGTGGAGCACAAGAACTATTTCACTATGTTCCTTTGATGTTGAGAGAGAGAGAGAGAGAGAGAGAGAGAGGTGTTTCAACTATTACCATCTTTTACGTACTGTGGCTGTGGGAGTCTAATTTCTATTTGTGTGACTGTGAGCTTACAGTTTTGAGAGGTTGCCTTGCTCTATTTGTTAAAATATGCATGTTCAGTTGGACTGGTTTCTGGTTATGAAGATTATTTATTAGTATCTGGGTGATTTTGCTACACTTTAGCTCGAATATAATCCATTCAAAATTGACCATACTGCATGTAGAGTAGGATTACATTTAACATATGGTTTGATGAATGCTAGCTTATCCCTACGATTCTATCGAAAGGTAAATAAATCTCAGGGCATCGTATTACTTTTGAAACAAGGAAACAAATAGTCTCCCAAGTGATCGTAGTACTCCATCTTGATCGAACCCTAACTAAGAAGGCATCAAAGTGAATGAAGTGTGAGAAGTTTGGCCCAATGAGGTGTGGTTCTCTAGGTGATGTAGGACGAGAACAAACTCAATTTAGCAGGAAAATGATAAAAGTATGAAAGCGCCGTAGAATCAAAATCGAAGAATGAGTTGAACATTGATAACTCTCGTATAATGAGAATGCTAGCCGCTGGAATATTAAAGAAGTTATTATTTTGGACTTTCCAGGTTGCTAGTGCGAAAAGTCAATTATCAGCGATAAATCAGATTTGAAGTAACTTTTGGCTAGAATGTCCGTTCGGGACGCATAATACATTTTCAGATAGGGAACGACGAGATCTACAAGACCCACTTTAGTGAGCCCTATCAGATTTAGACCAAATGATATCGTCTTAATCATCTGATTCGAAATTTAGTATATTTAAGATAATATTTATGATTTTAGATTTAATTATGTTTCCTAATTGAAGTATTGTTGTTTATGTTTTCTAGTTGTATTAGGTTTATGATTTGTGCCCTATATATAAGGCACATACTAGCTTGTAATGGAGATTATCATAACCATATTATTATTTAATCAAATTAAGAATTTTCTTTTATTTTCTGCGTCACTAGGTTAGAAGGGCACCGCACTTGATAAAAGTCCTCAACTATATAGAAAGATCCCCTACGAAACTCAGTCGATTAAAGTCTACCTCCACCACCCATGAGCACGACCAACGTTTGCCAGCGCCACCCACCACCGGGCAACGACGATGAACACCAAGAGAAGGCCAGTATTCTCAAACTACCAATGGATTTAACAGCGGACATATTTCACAGACTGCCAGGAAAATCACTCGTCCAGTGCAAGTACGTGTGCTCGTCTTGGCGTTGCTACCTCCTAAAGTCCTAAACCCTAGTTTCACCAAACCCTTATTCCCACGAACACGGGGCTTCCTCTTGATCCGTGGCTTCACCATCGGCCGCAAAAACCCTTGCACCACCGTCTTGATCGATCTTGACAAGAAAGACTACTCGAAGCTAGCCGAACGTCGACTTTGCACTGCAGCTTCCGACGGACCCGAATCGAACCTCCCAACTATTGGTGCATGCAGACATTGTAGGTTCCTGCAACGGCCTCCTCTGTCTAGTTGATCATTCTGCTCAGTATTATATATCAAATCCAGTCGCTCAATATTATATATCGAATCCCATTACCGGTGAGTCTTTCGCTCTTCCTTCAATACGATTCACCCAACCGAAAAGTAAACAGAAAATAATATTTTCCGGGTTTGGGTTTAGTCCGGTCAGCCATGTCTTTAAAGTACTGCATGTCGACCTTTCTAATGGAAGATGATCAAGAGGAGGCAATGGTTATGACAATTGGCTGAAGCATAGGGCTCTTTAAACGTACGCCATAGACTTGATTTCACAGATACTGAGCGTAAGATTAATCTGAATGGATTCCTTTACTGGATTGTAGGTTGGAACCCAAATTGTTTCGCTATGTTCCTTTGATGTTGAAAGAGAGGTGTTCCAACTATTACCATCTTTTACTGTGGCTGTGGGAGGTGATGATCTCTATTTGTATGATTGTGAGCTTGGAGTTTTGAGAGGCTGCCTTTCCCTATTTGTTAAATGCATGGGCAGCTATGCTTATGGGGATGGTATTAGTAGTATCTGGGTGATGAAAAATGACAGTGTCAAGGAGTCTTGGAACAAACAGTATGAAATCAGAAACAGTGGATTACCGGCGCTTTTACCCAGTTGACTCGAGTACTAGAATTTACAGAGCAAGGGCAAATATTAAAGTTACATCATGATGATCTGCTTGTATATAATTGCGAAAGGGGACTGGTGAGGGTAGAAGGTGGTGCAATACCATCAAAGATTACGGGTGCATGTGTCCATATTCCAAGCTTGGTTCCGCTTCGTGATATAATCAGGGGCACTTAGAAGTTAGAACCCCAAACTAGGTACTCAAAACTTTCTTTTGTAGTGCAGCTCTGTCTATAATGACTTCAACTGGAGTACGTACTGTTGCTAACTTGCTATGCATTTTTGCTTAAGTACGTATTGTTGCATATATGTACTCAAGCATTACGCCTTTGTAATTTGCTTATTGACCTCCATTGTCCATAACCATAATTGGCTACTGTTTCAAGTTTCAACATCTCAAAGTCACTGGAAAAGTTCTATTTTGACATGCATATTGCGTTTTTATCACTTTGAGATATTTGTGCGATGGAAAGCTTCGCTACACATTAGCATGATATATTCATGGGAAGTGAAATTTGTGACCACACTTCCCAGTCCTCATTTGGTCAAAATTTTCATAAAAGACAAAATCTTGAGTGAGTAAAGACAAAATTTAAATTGCTTAAAAATATATAAAACATGTAGTGTGGATTGTAAAATGGAGATCGGAGTAAAAATTTACTCCCTATATTAGATGGGAAAATGGGTACCACTACCAGAAAAATAAGTTGTGCCGACGAAAAAAAAAAACAACGGCCGACGAAATGATTTTTCGTCGGCTATTCCCAGGAATGGCCGACGAAAATTTTTTTTCGTCGGTAAAAAAAAAAAATCGTCGGCCATTCCTATAGAATGGCCGACGATTTTTATTTCGTCGGTACAAAGTAAAAATCGTCGGCTATACTCCAATAATGGCCGACGATTTTTATTTTCGTCGGCTATACTCCAATAATGGCCGACGAATTAATATTTTCGTCGGCTATAAAACTTTTGGAGTATGGCCGACGAATTTTACAATTTCGTCGGCTATAAGTCTTTATATTTTCAGATCTAGCCAGCAGCTGCTCATTTGCAAAAAACGGGAGAAAGAGTGAAAAATCAGTAGATATTGTTGAAATCCGTCCTCTCTTACATTGTGAAGCTATATATAGGTACGTACATGTGTATATATGTTGATTTTGGGTTTTAGTTGCATGAGTTGATTTTGAGTTTTAATATATGTTTTGATGTTATTTTAATCCTAAAGAGTAATCGGTTTTGATGTTATTTTAATTAGTGTTAAAAAAATAATGATGATGTTAATGACAGTTCGGGTAGCATAAGTCCTCTTTCTCGTGCTTCGATAAAAGGAAAACAGAATATCTGACGGTTTCTGGAGCTTTTATCAAAACAGAATGATGATCAGAAGGTCATCCAGGCTACTAAATTGGTCATACCGAAAGATCCTTTTTTCGCAGTTATCTTGCAACCATTCAACTTCATTAACTGTTATCTGGTGAGGATTAAGTAGTTAATGAAGTCGAATGGTTACAAGATAACTGCGAAAAAAGGATCTTTCGGTTTGAACATTTTAATAGCCTGGATCACCTTCTGATCATCATTCTGTTTTGATAAAAACTCCAGAGAGCTTGGCATTCTGTTTTCCTTTCATCGAAGCACGAGAAAGAGAACTTATGCTACCCGAAGTGTCACTAACATCATCATTATTTTTTTAATTTTTTCATAGAATAGCCGACGAACAATGCATCATTTCGTCGGCTATAATAATAATGGCCGACGAAAATTAATTATTTCGTCGGCCATAAGTTTTTTTTAAAATAAATATTACATTTATGGCCGACGAAAATTAATTAGTTCGTCGGTAAAAATTAAAAATCGTCGGCCAAAGAAAAAATTTCGTCGGCCATACACATAGAATGGCCGACGATTTAAAGTTTTTCGTCGGCTATAAACCTATGGCCGACGACATAGCTTTATTCGTCGGCTATACTATATCATGGCCGACGATTTAAAGTTTTCGTCGGCTATATAACTTTGGGAAGAATGGCCGACGAAGTGGGCAATTTCGTCGGCTATAAGTCTTTATATTTTCAGATCTGGACAGAAGCTGCTCATTTAAAAAAAAACTGGAGAAAGAGTGAAAAATCTGTGGGTATTATTGAAATCCGTCCTCTCTTACATTGTGGAGCTATATATAGGTATGTATATATATATATATGTGTATATATATATGTTGATTTTGAGTTTTAGTGATTTTGATATAGTAAGTGATTTTTTGTTTTGTTGTTGTATTTTAGTGTTAGAATGTATGTATATATGTTGATTTTGAGTTGTAGTTGAGTTGATTTTCAGTTAGAGTATAATTATGTGTTTTAATTTAATAATGTTATTTTAATTAGTGTTAAAATATATATAAATATGTTAATTAATGGTTGTTGATAGTGTAATGAACTTAAATAATGGTTGTTAATTAATGGTATATATATATATGAGTTGATGTTGATAATAATATATATTGTAATATATATGTGTTAATTAATTTCTTATTAATTAAAGTTATACATATATATTATTATCAGGCTATATATGGATCGAGATAAGAGTTGGATTTCGCTTCCAAGGCATGACCAACGATACACTACAGGAGTTGTGGATTTTATGCAGTTCGTCGAAGAAAATGCAAAAGGACCGTACCATTATTGCCCGTGCAAGAAATGTAAGTGTCGCAGTGATATGTGTCGATTTCCGATTAGGACAGTATGGGAGCACCTAAAGAGCAATGGGTTTTGGCCGAAGTACACACGTTGGATATATCACGGTGAGCCATCATTAGATGGATCGCATGATCATGGGCAGTATTTTGAGGCGGGCAGTAGTAGTACATCCAACGATCCAACAATGACATTCGTCAACGACGTGTTTCCTTTTGAAAGCGGTGTACATGGGGAACAATATATGCAGGACCCGGTGCAGCGGTTCCCACAAGTTGTCAACACTGCTGCCTTTGACAAGTACAACAAACTGATTGCATTGCAACAGACCCCTGTGTGTTCAAGTTCTGAGAAGACAGTTCTTGAAAGTGTGATGGAGGTAATGAGGATTAAAGTCGAGACAAAATCGACTATCAGGCAAGTAGATGAATATCTACAGTACACTTCTTCGTTGTTGGAGGAGGGTCATCGTAATCCTACCAATCACCGTCAGGTCCGAAGTATCCTCAAAGATCTAGGGCTTTCCTACATTAAGATCCATACATGCGCATTTGACTGCGTTCTCTTCTGGGGTAAAGATGCAGAAGGGAATGACCTTGCTAGCCTTGACGCATGTCCGATATGTCAGTCTGACCGATATAAGTTGACGGGAGCAGGCAATAGGAAACCTGTGAAAGTGCTTCGGTATTTTCCGTTGAGAGATAGGCTTGAGCGGTTGTACATGTCAGAAACCACCGCAAAAGCTATGAGGTGGCACGGTGAGCGGGACGCGGGAAACACAGATATCATGACACACATCTCTGACGGAGCGGCTTGGAAGCATATAAACAATGAGTTTCCTTATTTTGCGTCAGATGTCAGAAACGTCAGGCTCGGGCTCTCAACTGACGGGTTCAACCCTTTCGGCACCATGAGTCTTTCATACAGTATATGGCCGGTGGTTTTGGTACCTTACAACCTTCCTCCGTGGATGTGCATGAAGAAGGAATATAATATGTTGACGTTGTTGATTCCGGGGCCTGGTTACCCAGGGAAATGTCTCGATGTGTATATGAGACCATTGATTGAAGAGCTTAAGGTATTGTGGGACGTTGGTCATCCCACTTTTGACAAGTACAAGCAGGAGACGTTCCAGATGCATGCCATGGTTATTGGTACCATCAGTGATTTTCCTGCTTATGGGATGTTGTCGGACATCGTTGTCAGGGGATACAAGGCTTGTCCAGAGTGCCTCACCGATTATGGGAGCACCCCTCATTGCAACAAGATATGCCGAATGGGTCATCGTGTGTTCCTTCCGGCGGATCACCACTGGCGTTACGAGTCCGCCGCATTTGATGGAACCGAAGAACACGGCCGTGCTCCCAGAAGATGGACAGGAAGAGAAATTTTAGCAAGACTTAATGAGTACGATTTTGGGCCCCTCAGCAATCATCCCGATATTGTAGCGGAAATACCTGAAAGGCCTGAGGAGTACAAATTCTGGACACATAGGAGCATATTGTGGGAACTCCCGTACTGGTGTGAGTTGCTGATCCGACACTTCCTAGACGTTATGCACATAGAAAAAAATGTTTCTGAAAGTGTGGTGGGCACAACGCTGAACTTGGAGGGGAAGACGAAAGACGGTCCTAAGGCTCGCACTGATATGCAAAACATGAATATCAGAAAACCACTATGGTTGAAACAAGGGAAGAGAAAAATGCCTCAAGCTCCTTACACCGTCAAGCCTGAGCATAAATCAGAAATTTTGCATTGGATAAGTCGGGCCAAGTATCCTTCAGGCTTTGCTGGAAATATAGCCAAGTGTGTCAACAGACAATGCAACAATCTGTACGGGTTGAAAAGTCATGACAATCATATCCTGCTACAACGTCTCTTCCCTGTTTTCATTCGACCGTTCCTTCCCCGTCACGTTGTGGAGCCGTTAGTAGCGTTGGCAAGATTTTTCCAGAAGGTATGCACACGGGAAGTGAGAAAATCTGACCTCCGGGAAATGCAACAAGACATCGTTCATATCATGTGTAAATTTGAGATGATATTTCCTCTAAATTTTTTCGACATCATGCCTCACCTCATGATCCATCTTCCTCGGCAGTTGTTGCTTACCGGTCCTGTGCACTTCACTTGGATGTATCCGATGGAAAGGTACGTATTTTACACCTTATGTTAATTTCCTCATCAATATATGTGATATAGTGTTAATGTATTATCATAACACTTTAAAAACTTGATTTATAGGCAACTTGGACAATACGGTGGTTTTGTCCAAAACAGATCCGCACCTGAAGGATGTATAGCTGAAGCATATATTGCGCACGAGTGCGTTACCTACATGAAGCTGTATTTCGGAGCGTTACAGGAAAGCATACCGGAAGATGTACCTTCACAGTTCAATCTTTCCATACTCTCCGACGATGTTGTACTCGGTGGAAACATGCCAGTTTCCTATAAGTTGAAAGATTATGAGGTAGCCATTGCACATTGGTGGGTACTAATCAACTGTCCAGAAGTTCAGTTTTGGAAGGACATACATCTACGCTGTGAAGGAGTAGCACGTGATCGCGATTACCACAACCAGACATTCGCAGAGTATTTCGGCCGCTGGGTACGTACCTTTAACACTATTTTATACGTGTTCATATATTATTGTGTATATTTATTCATATTTATAGTTGATTCTGATGGTTGCAGATGGACCTTATTGCAAATGATAATCACCCAAATTGGTCGCACGAACTCAGACTTTTAGCGAGGAGGCCGGTCTATTCAAAAGTTTATGCGACGTGCAAGGTGAATGGTGTGTTATTTCGATGTGAAGAGAGAGACCTCAGACTGAAAACACAAAATTCAGGGGTTATGGCACATGGTGGGGATGGTGGAGTTGACTATTACGGTGTTCTCCATTCGGTTGTGGAACTGCATTACGGGGAAGGCATGAAAGTGCACCTTTTCAAGTGTAGATGGTTTGACACACGGCCGCAGAGCATGAAAACCGATCAATACGGCGTAAGTTCTGTGAACACTAGTACATCATGGTATGAGGACGACCCGTTCGTTTTAGCCACATGGGTGAAACAAGTGTTTTATCTTGATGATCTCGCCAAGGGTGACCCGTGGAAAGTAGTCAACACTATCCACCATCGCAACATTTACCGGGCGTCTACACTTGGAGTGGCCGAAGAGAACGAGGAAGGGGGCACCGCGTATCAAGAGCCCAACTCAAACGGTATTCCTGACTCCTCTTTTATTCGTCTAGACACGCCGGTGCGAATTCGACGTGAAGAGCCACTGCTTGTTGATGTTGATCATATTGAAGAAACTAACGAGGACTCTAGTGGTGAGGAAAGACATAGATTACCCCTATCGAGCAATTCAGAAACCGAAGAAGACTCATCCGATGATTCCGATTACAATCCGACGGATTAAGTAATTTAAATGATGTAATCCTTTCACTTGTAATCAACTCATTTCTAATGATCGGGCGTGGGGATGAGCCTCCCAGCTAGGCTGGGTTCCAAACCCCTTAAATAAAAATTTGAAATATGTTGACTGTTGGGTTTCTGATTTTTTATGTTCAATTTTGGTTATATGTGAACAGGACATCGAAATAGGAGAGGTGTAAAACCACTGATTTTTTAGGTTTTTTTTTCAGAGAATGGCCGACGAAAAATGCATTATTTCGTCGGCCATAATGTATTAAAAAAAATATTTTACGAACAATGGCCGACGAAAACTAATTATTTCGTCGGCCATAATTTATTAAAAAAAAATATTTTACGAACAATGGCCGACGAAAACTAACTATTTCGTCGGCCATAACTTTTAAAAAAAATAATAATATTACGAACAATGGCCGACGAACATTATATATTTCGTCGGCCATAAGTTTTTAACAGAAAACGACAAAACAATAGCCGACGAATACTAGGTTTGATTTCGTCGGCTATGATTAAAAAAAAACAAAAAAAGAGCTGTTTCCATTTTCTATCACTATCGACAAACCATTACGTAGACCATTCAAATGCAAATGTGTCGTTAAATAAGACATGACCAAAATATTGAAATACGGCTACGGTTGAAAAATGGGAAGATTCCGAGAAAATCTGTGTGCCGAATGTTGCGGTTTGCTGTTTTTTACTCCCGTTTTCCTATGGGTAGCCTGCCATAAATTAAATATTTTGGGGGAAATTTTTATACGATTAGATGCATCGCATCGATCTGAAACTATTCTCTGTTGAAGGTCAGGCCAAAAAACGTCATTTAGACGGCCCAATTTCCGTTTTACAGCGTTTAGAGGTTTGACTTTGCAGTTTGACCGTCCCGATCGAGCCTTTAACGTTGTCTGATAACCTTGGATTTTTTTTCATACATGTATTTCATCTTAACGGTGATATCTGACGGTTGAAATAGATTTTCCAAACTTTTAGATTCAAAATCGTAATATATGCACTAATGTTCCTTAACTTGTTTACTAAGTGTTTAAGTAAATGTATAGTTTCAAATACCTACTATACGTAGACCCTTCAAATGCAAATGTGTCGTGAAATAAGACATGACCGAAATATTGAAATACGGCTACGG
This sequence comes from Potentilla sterilis, assembly GCA_963682095.1. Taxonomy (NCBI): domain Eukaryota; kingdom Viridiplantae; phylum Streptophyta; class Magnoliopsida; order Rosales; family Rosaceae; genus Potentilla; species Potentilla sterilis. The sequence continues at coordinate 14,435,356 of OY821763.1, read as the reverse complement.
TTGAAAAATGGGAAGATTCCGACAAAATCTGTGTGCCGAATGTTGCAGGTTGCTGTTTTTCACTCCCGTTTTCCTATGGGTAGCCTGACGGTCGGTAAATATTTTGGGGGAAATTTTTATACGATTAGATGCGTCGCATCGATCTGAAACTATTCTCTGTTGAAGGTCAGGCAAAAAAACGTAATTTAGACGGGCCAATTTCCGTTTTACAGCGTTTAGAGGTTTGACTTTGCGGTTTGACCGTCCCGATCGAGCCTTCAACGTTGTCAGATGTAGTTGGATTTTTTTTCATACATGTATATAACCTTAACGGTGATATCTGACGGTTGGAATAGATTTTCCAAACTTTGAGATTCAAAATCAGAATATATGCACTAATGTTCCTTAACTTGTTTACTAAGTGTTTAAGTGAATGTATAGTTTCAAATACCTACTATACGTAGACCCTTCAAATGCAAATGTGTCGTGAAATAAGACATGACCGAAATATTGAAATACGGCTACGGTTCAAAAATGGGAAGATTCCGACAAAATCTGTGTGCCGAATGTTGCGGTTTGCTGTTTTTTACTCCCGTTTTCCTATGGGTAGCCTGACGGGCGGTAAATATTTTGGGGGAAATTTTTATACGATTAGATGCGTCGCATCGATCTGAAACTATTCTCTGTTGAAGGTCAGGCCAAAAAACGTTATTTAGACGGCCCAATTTCCGTTTTACAGCGTTTAGAGGTTTGACTTTGTAGTTTGACCAAAAGTATAGCCGACGAAGTTATATTTCGTCGGCTAAAGTCTGGTGATCCGCGCCTTCCCATTATCCACCGTTGGATGGGGGAGATCGGACGGATTCTGAGGGACGAAGACTATAGCCGACGAAAAATGATTTCGTCGGCTATGACATAGTATGCCCGACGAAATCACTGTATTCGTCGGCTATACTATATCATGGCCGACGAAATAAAGCGATTTCGTCGGCTATACTATCGGGTATAAGTAAAATGCAGCCGAACCCTAGCCTCCATTTGCCCGATTTTCCCTAAACAATCTTCCTCCTCGAATCCGGCCCTCCTTCATCCGTCGATCCTCATCCCTATTCCGGCGGCCCGGCGCCTCCTCCTCCTCCTCCTTGGTTCGGCAGCCCGGCGACTCCGATCCTCCTCCTTGGTTCGATCCGCCGCCCCTCCTCCTCCTCCTCCTCCCTGTTCCGGCAGCCCCGGCCGACCCTCCTCCTCCTCCTCTCTGTTCCGGCCGCCTCCCCCTCCTCCTCCTCCCCGATTCGGTACCGGCCGGCCCCCTTTTTATTTTTTATTTTTTGTTATTTAATTATTAATAAATTAAATTATGGTTAATAAATTATATATAATTGTTAATTTAGATATAATTGTTAATTTAGGTATAATTTATGTATTTTCGAGAAAATTTGTGTATAATTTATGTATTTATGTTAATTTATGTATTTATGTTAATTTAGGTATAATTTATGTTTTTATATTAATTTAGATATAATTTATGTATTTATGTTAATTTAGTTATAATTTATGTATTTATGTTAATTTAGGTAGAATTTATGTATTTATGTTAATTTAGGTATAATTTATGTATTTATGTTAATTTAGTTATAATTTAGGTTTTTATATTAATGTATGTAATTTTTAGGTTTTTATGTTAATTTAGGTAATTTTTGTAAAATTTATTTTAATTGTATATAATTTAGGTGTAATTGTATAATTTATATGTATAAATTGGTTATTATATAAATCGGTAAATATTAAAATATGTTAGTATTATTGGGTATTATATTAATTAGAATTTGTTATTTAATATAATATAATTTAATATTAATTAATGTATTAATGCGTCTGGCTTTAGATGGCCGATGCATTTAGGCAGTTGTTCGGAGGTCGTCGTTCTAGATCTAGAGGTTCTGGAAATGCCGCCGGTTCTGGAAATGCCGCGGGTTCCCCAGACTCCGAGAGGACGGCTAGCCAGCCTGAGAGGACCACCAGCCAGCCGCGGAGGAGTGTGGATGCAGCCCAGCCGCGGCGGAGTGTGAGTGCTCGGCACCAGACCCTTCTCCAGGCGGGGCGGCCGTCGAGCACTTCACTTCCGAATGTCGGTCCCTCTGTGGCGCCGAGGTTTAGTCGGCAGCTGTTTCACGAGGAGATAGCTGCCGACGTTCCTCAGGTTCGTATGCCTGAGGTTCATCGGGAGCCGATGCCGATGCCGAGTCCGACTCAGTCTGCTGGTGACTCGACTGAGGGGCCTACTCTCCCAAACCAGCTCTTCCTCCCATACAACATTCCTGCGATACCCGAGGTCGACTATCAGGGTCGGCCCCAGTGGCCTGATATGCCTCAGTTCGTGAGTGCTGCGGAGGCATACCAGCAGCAGCCATGGGAGAGCCCTGACCTCCTGATTTCGGCGAGGAGAAAAGGAAAGTCGACGGCAACCGAATCATCGGGTTCAGGTAACATTCGATTTTATGAATTAAATATTTTATTAAAATTAACGCACTAATATTTAATTTTATTAACCAATCGTTGTTTATGTGATAGGGACAGGCGCTAGCAGTTCAACCCAGAGGAATACCAGAGGTGTCATCAGTTTTGAGACGCTCAGGAGAACGGTTGAACGGAGCGGGAGGATCCAGATTGACGAAGCTCCTAATCAGGAGGTTGGGGCGAAAAAGAAACGCGACTACTCGGGTTGCGTGGGTGCACTCATTAGGGACAGAGTCCCTATGTTGTGGGCTCGGTGGGCTGATGTGCCCGAAGAAATCAAGATGGAGTTGAACAACGCCGCGTCGGTGAGTAAATAAAAAAATTTAATTTAGTTATCGTAATATTTAAAAAATTTCGGTATTTTTATAATTATAAAACTAATAAAATATTATCTTTCAGACATACTTTGTGGTTGCGGAACACAAGCGGGGTTGGGCGGACTCCCAACAGAGCTCGAGGTACGTTGGGAATGTCTTATTTGATAATTAGAAATATTTTATGATATTAATCATATTTCTAATGCACTTTTTTTTTTTTCGTAGGTTCAAAGAGTGGAAGAACGAGCTCCGTTCCCACTATAACGAGTACGGCAACCGTGGTCGTATGGGTACTCCCAGAGAGTTCATGTTCAGGGAGTACGAGTGGCGTTGGTTGAGGACCGTAGTCTTCGACAACCCGGCTATGATGGTAAATATTAAACTTCACTATAAATGTTTATTTTATTAAAATTTTAATTATTAGTTTAAATATTTTATAATTATTTCAGTTATATTTTTTGATGCATTTTTTTAATATTTTATTATTTGTTTGAAGGAACGGTCTCGGATAAACTCAGAGAACCGCCGCCGTAACACAATCCTCCATCACGGCGGTTCAAGGCCGTTTGCACAATATCAGGAGGAGGCGCTCAGAGATCATCCTGATTGCAACCCCTACGTGGAGACGTTCAAGATCGCTTATCCACAAGCGACAGACGATCTCGTAAGTCGTTCATTATGATTTTAAAATTTAAATTATTAATTTTACTTAACTATCCATTTGTTAGAATATTAATTTTTTTTCCCTGTCCAATTAGGAGCGGGTGACCCAGGCCGAACAAGAGGTGCTCCAGCAAATAGTTCGGGAGACACAACCGGACATCTCAGAGGCAGATTTGGAGGAAGCCGTGCGCCAGGTCGACCGCACCAATATCCAAACGGCGGCGAGGATGTTCAACGCAGCCTTCCCACACCAGTCCAACGAGTACTACTGCCGGGGTTTAGGAGGTTCTGGACAAGGGCTCCTGAAGACCACTAAGGGAGGTCAAAAGAAGGGAGGCGGCCAGACCCAACATATGAGGGGGGAAGTGCAGCGATTGGCCGCAGAATTGGCGACCTCGTCCCAGACAGTAGAGGAGCTGCGCCGCAGACAATATCAGTACCAGCAGTATCAGTTGGATATGGTCCGTTGGAATGCTGAGTGCGCCAGAATTCGGCAATACAACAACGACGGCCAGCAACAGTGGATTTATGAGATGTTCGCGGCACAACAAGAAGGCCGTCCACCCCCGCTCCCGTTTCAGCAGTTAGTGGAGCCTCCAATGCCTCAACCTCCCGAGTTCGGTCAGCAGGATGATGCGCCTGATGCTGTAGATGATATCCTAGACTTTAGTAGTTTAGGGGATAATTAGGATTATATTTTATGTATATTGGAACGAATTTAATAAAAATGGTGTTTAGACGTGTTTCTTGTTGGTGCAAATGCATGAATTGTTTTTGTGATTTGCAGCTTGCTTGGAATGGTAATTTAGAAAATAATTTAATTTTTTTTTTTTCCAAATGCAAGAATAGCCGACGATTTTTGCATTATTTCGTCGGCTATAACAAGTATAGCCGACGAATTTTACCAATTTTCGTCGGCTATAACTTGTATAGCCGACGAAAAGTGCCTTATTTCGTCGGCTATAACTAATTAATACCTATAAAAATAGTAATATATTTCGAGGAAATAGCCGACGAAATTTTATTAAATCGTCGGCTATAGTTAAAATACCATAGCCGACGAACTTTTATTAAATCGTCGGCTATAGTTAAAACACCATAGCCGACGAAATTTTATTAAATCGTCGGCTATAGTTAAAACAGCATAGCCGACGAAATTTTAGTAAATCGTCGGCTATAGTTAAAACATCATAGCCGACGAAATTTTGGTAAATCGTCGGCTATAGTTAAAACACCATAGCCGACGAAATTTTATTAAATCGTCGGCCATACTTAATGGATTTCGTCGGCCATACTCAAAAATACCCGACGAAAGTCGTCGGCTATTTCACCCACCTTTGCCCGACGAATTTTTTGACTCGTCGGCCATACTTAACTATAGCCGACGAAATTTTTTTTTTCGTCGGCCATTGGTATTACCGACGGCGTATTACCGACGACTTATGGCCGACGAAATTTTCATCGGCAGAGGTTATAGCCGACGAAAAAAAAGAATGGCCGACGAAAAAAATTTCGTCGGCTATTCTTCCGTATCTGGTAGTGTACTTAGAAATCCAAGCTAGGTATGCAATTATATTTCAAAATACTAGAGTGTTGTCATGTGCCTTTATGCTTAATCGTTGCATCTACATACTCAAGTATTGAGCGTTTGTAATTTGCTTGACTATCAATCGCCTCTAAAATTAAATAACAATGTGAACAACATGCTTGCTTGCTTGCATACATTCTATTTGTTGCATACAATTCGATTCTGAATCAAGTAAAGTAGTACTAGCTAGAAGGGCAGGTGATATATATGGGATTGTTGGTCTTTTATGCAAAATTTTGAGTTTTGTAGACTGCGGCACATCAACCGCGAAGCAAATAGTGTGGTGAATAGATTAGCGTACAATTTGCTAATAGATATCATGTTATCGAAACAAATGTGTCAAGATTATAGGATTACATGAAAGCATGAAGCAGTGTAGCTCTAGTAATTAGTTTACATTAAAAATAATTTGAAGTGGTATTAACTATAGGTAATCCGGTTAAACAATTCTTACAAGAAACTAGCTCACTTGTCAGATGACACATAAAATACCAAAAACAGTTAGAACAAAAGTATGAAGGTGTAAAAAGATGAAATCATAGTTGAGATCAGATGACAGCAACATGATCGAATCACTTCGCACACCCAAAAAACACTTTCGATCTAGCAATATTTTGTCGTATGACTCTTGTCAATGGAATGAATTCCGCTTTAAAAAAATAAAAAAAAATAAAAATAAAAAAGCCTTAGTAGAACATAAGTAATTCATTGGGATCACATCTTGTAATCCCCTATATAAGAAGCTCTCTTTCAAAAGAGAAGTGATCACAAGCCCAAACTAGATACTAATACCCTCGATCCTCCCCGACCGCTAGACTCCATTCCATCAATTTTCAGCCGGAATGAAGTACTTAAGAGTCGAATATAACACGATTTGGGAGAATGAATTTCTTATATATATTCATCTCACATTGGAGGCTACATAAAGAGGATACAAGATGTACTACAGCCCTACTTACTTGGTACTACCATGTACTACATATACAGAATAGGTAAGTACTAACTACCTAATTTACTTTCTTAAATTACATGACTCACGCTAACACTCCCCCTCAAGTTGGCGCATACACATCAACCATGCCCAACTTGCTAGGTGAGTCATAAAAGGCCTTCTTAGACACTCCTTTTGTGAGTACATCCGCAAGTTGCTCTTCTGAAGGGACAAAAGGAAAGCTAATGATCTTAGCATCTAACTTTTCCTCTATAAAGTGACGATCAAGCTCCACATGTTTAGTACGATCATGCTGAACTGGATTCTATGATATATCAATAGCTGCTTTGTTGTCGCAATATAACCGCATCGCATTTGGCAACTTAACACCCAAATCACGTAGCAGATTTCTCAACTACAATAATTCACACACTCCATGAGTCATACCTCTATACTCAGCCTCAGCACTAGATCGAGCCACAACCTTCTGCTTCTTACTCTTCCATGTAACCAAATTACCTCCCACAAAGGTAAAATAACCTGATGTCGACCTCCTATCTGTAATATTTCCAGCCCAATCTGCATATGTGAAACCACTAACCTCAAGAATGTTGTTGTGTTTAGAGAACATTACTCCTCAGCCTGGAGCTGACTTCAAGTATCTCAAAATCCTCACAACAGCATCCATGTGATCCACACTTGGATTATGCATGAACTGGCTCACTACACTTATTGCATATGCAACATCTGGTCTGGTATGTGCCAAATAAATTAAGCGTCCAACTAACCTCTGATAACGAGTCTTGTCGGTAGGCACTTGATCAAGATACTCTGCTAATCGATGATTCTGCTCAATAGGAGTGTCGATAGGTGTCCAATCTAACAAACCTGTCTCTGTCAACAGATCAAGAATGTACTTCTTCTGGCACAAGTAGATTCATTCTCTCCCCCTTGCTACCTCAATCCCTAAGAAGTACTTGAGGTCACCTAAGTCCTTCATCTCGAACTCAGAAGCAAGCTGTCTCTGCAGTCTATCAATCCCTATAGTATCATTACCAGTAATCACCATATCATCAACATAAATAATTAGGACCACTACCTTTCATTGCTGATGCTTGAGAAACAAGGTATGATCAGAATTACTGTCTGTAACCAAACTTTCGCATGAACTGTGAGAACCTCCCAAACCAAGTACGGGGTGACTGTTTGAGACCATACCGTGACTTTCTTAATTTGCATACAAAATCACCATTAAAAGTAGTTACATACCCAAGAGGAAGACACATATACACCTCTTCGGCTAATTCTCCATGAAGAAATGCATTCTTGACATCAAACTGTCGGAGTGGCCAGTTCAAACTAGCAGCAAACGAAAGAAGAACCCTGATAGTATTCATTTTTGCAACGGAAGCAAAAGTCTCATCATAATCAATACCATATGTCTGAGTAAATCCATTTGCAACAAGGCGTGCTTTATACCGGCTCACTGATCCATCTGCGTTGTGCTTCACAGTAAACACCCAACGACATCTCACAACCTTCTTTCCATGTGGCAGAGATACAAGTTCTCAAGTATCATTATTTTGCAATGCCTCTATCTCTTCCTCCATTGCTTTCCTCCACTTTGGATCTCCCAACGCATCCTGCACTTTATTAGGTACTGATACAGCAGATATTTGATTCACAAATGATTCATATGACTTTGATAATCTCCTAGTGGACATATAGTTGGCTACTGGATATTTTGATTTGGCTTGTAAACTAGGTTCATATCTTTTGGGGGGATGACCTCTATTAGACCTGTTAGGTAACACATATTGTTCACTATTAGGCTCACAACTACTAGGAACAGTGGAATGACATACCTCAAATGATTGATCTTCTACAGCAGGGAGTTGTGGATCAGGGGTATGAGTGATGGTAGGAGGGGCAGGTTGATCTTCTATAGTAGTTGTGCTATCAGCTATTGGTTCAATTTCTGGAACATGGATGTCTGAGGCTTCTACCTCTGGGTCTACAGCAGTTGTGCTCTCAGCTATTGGTTCAATTCCTGGAACATGGATGTCTGAGGTTTCTACCTCTGGTTAAGCTTTTGTTACTTCTGGTACTGCTGGTACTGAGGCTTCTGTCACTTCTGGTACTGCTAGTACTGAGGCTTCTACTTCTGGTTCCTCCCCCTCGCCATGATACAGCTCTTCAAAGTATGAATGCTCCCCCTGAAGGGCTGGATCATCCGAGGTAAAATAGTTCATGTCCTCAAAGAAATTAACATCCATAGTGACATAGTATTTTCTGGTAGGTGGATGATAACACTTGTATCCCTTCTTATGACTTTCATAACCAACAAACACACACTTGATCGCCCGGGGATCTAATTTAGACGATCTCTAGCTCTTAGGAACATGAACAAAGGCCACACAACCAAAGACCCGGGCAAGTATATTATGATAGGAGGGAAGAGAGACATGAGATGCAAGAATCTGAAACGGAAATTTTCCTTGAAGAACACTAGATGGAAGGCGATTGATAAGATAAGCAGAAGCTGCGACAACATCACCCCAAAGATTCTTAGGCATATGGGCACTAAAAATGATGGAACGAGCCATTTCAAGAAGATGCCGGTTTTTCCTTTCAGACACCCCGTGGACAGGTTGTTTGATGAACAATCCCATGAGTTTTGAAAAACTTGTGAAAAACATGATTGATCACTACCAGATCCGAGCGAATAGCCGACGAAAAAAATTTCGTCGGCTATGGCAATTTTTTGTCGGCTATTCCTTCTGCCGACGAAATTTTCGTCGGCTATAAGTCGTCGGGAAAACGCCGTCGGTAATACCAATGGCCGACGAAAATAAAGAAATCGTCGGCTATAGTCGAATATGGCCGACGATGTTACCGACGAAAATTTATTTCGTCGACCAAACGTGGGCAAAATATCCGACGAAATTCGTCGGGTATTTTCGAGTATGCATGGCCGACGAAATTCGTCGGCTATTTGTTATGATATATAGCCGACGATTTCATCGATTTCGTCGGTTATTTCGTCGAAATATATTAATATTTTAATAGGCATTAATCAGTTATAGCCGACGAAATAATGTAATTTTCGTCGGCTATAAATTTTATAGCCGACGAAAATTGGTAAAAATCGTCGGCTATAGTACTTATAGCCGACGAAATAATGCCAAAATCGTCGGCTATTCTTACATTTGGGGAAAAAAAATTAAATTATTTTCTAAATTACCATTCCAGGCAACCTGCAAATCACAAAGACAGTCCATGCATTTGCACCAACAAGAAACACGTCTAAATGACTTATTATTTAATTCGTTCCAATATACATAAAATATAACCCTAATCATCACCTAAACCACTAAAGTCCACCACGTCATCCCCAGCATCCTGCTCTCCATCATGCTCGTCATCCTGCTGACCGAACTCGGGAGGTTGAGGCATTGGAGGTTCAAATAACGGCTGAACGGGGGCGGGGGTTCAAGGTTTTGTTGTTGTGCGACGAACATATCATACCACCAGTTTTGTTGGCCGGCGTAGTTGTGTCGCCGAATTCTCTCGCATTCAGCATGCCAACTGGACAGATCTAAATAATACTGCTGTGTTCTGCGGTGTTGCTCCTGTGATCTGCGTTGTTCCCCCTGTGATCTCTGGAACTCGGCCGCCAACCTTGCATTTTCTTCTGACAATCTCCGCACTTCCCCCCTCACCTGTTGGCTCTCCCCACCTCCCTTCTTTTGACCTCCCTTAGTGGTCTTCAGGAGCCCTAGTCCAGAACTTCCCAAACCCCGGCAGTAGTAGTTGTTTGAGCAGTTTGGGAAGACTGCGTCGAACATCCTCGCTGCCGTTTGGACATTGGACTGGTCGACCTGGCGCAGGGCTTCTTCCAGATCTGCCTCTGAAATGTTCGGTTGTGTCTCCCGAACTACTTGCTGGAACACCTCTTCTTCGGCCCGGTTCACCCTCTCCTAATTGGACGGGAAAAAAAAAATTAATATTCTAACAAATATATAATTAAGTAAAATTAATAATTAAAATTTTAAAATCGTAATGAACGACTTACGAGCTGTTATGTCGCTTGTGGATAAGCGATCTTGAACGTCTCCACGTACGGGTTGCTATCAGAATGATCTCTAAGCGCCTCCTCCTGATATTGTGCAAACGGCCTAGAACCACCATGATGAGGGGTTGTGTTACGGCGGCGGTTCTCAGAGTTTATCCGAGAACGTTGTTTCAAACAAATAATAAAATATTAGAAAAATGCATCAAAAAATATTAGTGTAATAATTATACAATAATTAAATTAATAATTAAAATTTTAACAAAATAAACATTTATAGTGAAGTTTAGTATTTACCTGCATAACTGGGTTGTTGAAGTCTACTATCTTCAACCAACGCCACTCGTACTCCCTGAACATGAACTCTCTGGGAGTACCCATACGACCACGGTTGTCGTATTCGTTATAGTGGGAACGGAGCTCGTTCTTCCACTCTTTGAACGTACGAAAAAAACAAAAGTGCATTAGAAATATTATTAATATCATAAAATATTTCAAATTATAAGATGAGGAATTCCCAACGTACCTCGAGTTCTGCACGGAGTCCGCCCAATCCCGCTTGTGTTCGACAATCTCGAAGAATGTCTTAAAGATAATATTTTATTAGTTTTACAATTGTAATAATACAGAAAATTATTAAATATTACGATAAATAAATTAAATTTTTTAAATTACTCACCGACACGGCGTTGTTCACCTCCCTCTTTATCTCTTCGGGCACATCAGCCCACCGGGTCCACAACATAGGGACTCTGTCCCTAATCAGTGCCCCCACGCAACCCGAGTAGTCGCGTTTTTTTTCCCCTGAACCTCCTGATTAGGAGGTTCGTTGATCTGGATCCTCCCCCTCAGATCAACAGTTCTCCTGAGCGTTTCAAAACATATGACACCTCTCGTATTCCTTGTTGAACTGCTAGCGGCTGTCCCTATCACATAAACGACAATTGGTTAATAAAATTACATATTAGTGCGTTAATTTTAATAAAACATTTAATTAATAAAATCGAATGTTACCTGAACTCGATGACCCGTCTGTCGACTTTCCTTTTCTCCTCGCCGAAATCAGGAGGTCAGGGTTCTCAAATGACTGCTGCTGGTATGCCTCCGCAGCACTCACGTACTGAGGCATATCAGGTCATATGGGCACACCACGATAGTCGACCTCCGGTATCGCAGGAATGTTGTACGGGAGGTAGAGCTGATTTGGGAGAGTAGGACCCTTAGTCGAGTCAGCAGCAGACGTCGTCGGACTCGTCATCGGCTCCCGATGAACCTCAGGCATACGAACCTGAGGAACGTCTGCAGCTATCTCGTCCTGAAATAGCTGCCGACTGAACCTCGGAGCATCTGGCCCGACAGGCGGAAGTGAACTGCTCGACGGCCGCCCCGCCTGGAGAAGGGTCTGGTGCCGAGAACTAACACTCCTCCGCGGCTGCCATGAATCCACAGTCCTCTGCGGCTGGGATGAATCTACACTCCTCTGCGGCTGGTTGGTGGTCCTCTCAGGCTGGCTATGGGTCCTGTCGGAGTCCACCGAACCGGCGGAATTTGCAGAACCCCTAGATCTGGAACGACGGCCCCCGAACAACTGTCTGAATGCATATCGGCCATCTGCAGCTTGAGGCATTAATACATTAATTAATATTAAATTATATTACATTTTATAATAAATTCTAATTAATATAATAACCAATTATACTAACATATTTCAAAACATACTAACAAATTTATATATAACAATTTAACTAATTTTAAATAATACTAACTATTATCCTAAATATAACTATTTTTATACAAATATAACTATATTGCAATATTAACATATATATATATATATATATATATATATAATTAGACTACCAATTTATATATATAATTAATTTAACAATTTATATAACAATTTATATAATTAAAATTAAATATATAACAATTTATATACCTAAATAATAACAAATATATAACAATTAAATTTATTAACAAATATATAACAAATATATAACAATTTATATAATTAAAATAAAATATATAAAAAATATATAACAATTTGTTAAAATTAAATTTATTAACAAATATATAACAATTTATATAATTAAAATTAAATATATAACAATTTATAAAATTAAATTAAATTGAAAAAAAAAATAACCGGATCGGAGGAGGAGGAGGAGGAGGAGGAGAAACGCGGCGGCGGCGGAATCTGGAAGGCGAGTGGCGTTCGGCAGCAGCTGCGGAGGAGGAGGAGGAAATGAGCAAAACGGAGGCTAGGGTTTGACAGTTCTGGACTTATACCCGAAAGAATAGCCGACGATTAAAAAAGATTTCGTCGGCTATTCTTTACTATAGCCGACGAAATCTTTAATATCGTCGGCTATACTTTGAATGTCGTCGGCTATTCTTTGAATGTCATCGGCTATACTTTAGGCGCTCAGCAGCCGTCCGATTTTCCACATCCAACGGCGGACAATGAAAAGGCGCGGATCGCAAGAGTTTAGCCGACGAATTCAAATATTTCGTCGGCTAAACCTTTGGTCAAACAACGAAGTCAAACCTCTAAACGCTTTAAAACGGAAATTGGCCTGTGTAAATGACGTTTTTTTGCCTGACCTTCAACAGATAATAGTTTCAAATCGATGAGACGCAACTACTCGTATAAAAATTTTCCTCAAAATATTTACCGACCGTCAGGCTACCCATAGGAAAACGGGAGTAAAAAACAGTTAACCGCAACATTCGGCCGTATTTCAATATTTCGGTCATGTCTTATTTCACGACACATTTGCATTTGAAGGGTCTACGTATAGTAACTATTTGAAACTATACATTCACTTAAACACTTAGTAAACAAGTTAAGGAACATTAGTGCATATGTTCCGATTTTGAATCTAAAAGTTTGGAAAATCTATTCCAACCGTCAGATATCACCGTTAAGATTAAATACATGTATGAAAAAAAATCCAACTACATCTGACAACGTTAAAGGCTCGATCGGGACGGTCAACCGGGTGAGTCAACATTTTAAACGCTTAGAAATGATAATTGGCCAGTGTAAATGATGTTTTTTGGCTTGACCTTCAACAGATAATAGTTTCAAATCGATGAGACGCAACTAATCGTATAAAAATTTTCCTCAAAATATTTACCGACCGTCAGGCTACCCATAGGAAAACGGAAGTAAAAAACAGTTAACCGCAACATTCGGCACACAGAGTTTGTCGGAATCTTGTCATTTTTCAACCGTATACGTATTTCATTATTTCGGTCATATCTTATTTCACGACACATTTGCATTTGAAGAGTGTACGTATAGTAACTATTTGAAATTGTACATTCACTTAAACACTTAGTAAACAAGTTAAGGAACATTAGTGCATATGTTCCGATTTTGAATCTAAAAGTTTGGAAAATCTATTCCAACCGTCAGATATCACCGTTAAGATTAAATACATGTATGAAAAAAAATCCAACTACATCTGACAACGTTAAAGGCTCGATCGGGACGGTCAACTGAGTGAGTCAACCCTTTAAACGCTTAGAAATGGTAATTGGCCTGTGTAAATGATGTTTTTTTGCCTGACCCTCAACAGATAATAGTTTCAAATCGATGAGACGCAACTAATCGTATAAAAATTTTCCTCAAAATATTTACCGACCGTCAGGCTACCCATAAGAAAACGGAAGTAAAAAACAGTTAACCGCAACATTCGGTACACAGATTTTGTCGGAATCTTGTCATTTTTCAACCGTAGACGTATTTCATTATTTCGGTCATATCTTATTTCACAACACATTTGCATTTGAAGGACGAAGCATTGGTTTGTTGATAGTGATAGAAAATGGAAGCTGCTCTTTTTTTTTTCTTTTTTTTTTTATCATAGCCGACGAAAATGCTATATTCGTCGGCCAAACTTTCAAAATTTTTCGTCGGCTATACTTTAAGGGAAAGGCCGACGAAAATTTTAACTCGTCGGTCATTCTTGGGGTATAGCCGACGAAAAATATTTTTTAGGGACGAAAGAAAAAATCGTCGGCCATTCTTGTGGAATAGCCGACGATTTTTTATTTTTAGCGACGAAAGACAATATCGTCGGCCATTCTTGGGAATAGCCGACGAAAATAGTATGTCGTCGGCCGTTTTTTTTTTTTCGTCGGTAATAAACTTTTTTCTGGTAGTGGATATACTCCCCTCCATTATCAGAACGAAGAACTTTAATTGCCATTATATTGTGTTTGGACCTGAGAATGAAAGGCTTGAAAAGCAGGGAAGACTTCATCTTTGGTTTGAAGAAGAACAATCCATGTCAACCTTGTGCAATCATCAATAAACGACACATAATACCTCATACCCGTGATCGTAGACTCTTTAGAAGATCCCCAAACATCAGAATGAATCAATTCAAAAGGGATACTACTCTTGGAGAAACTCAGAGAATAGGTAAAACGATGACTCTTAGCAAGAACACATATTTCACAGCGCAAAGAGGACTCTTCCACACCAATAAACAGAGACGGCATGGATTTTTTCATAACATAGAAAGATAGATGCCCTAATCGACAATGCCATAACCAAATTTCACTTAGTTGATTCGAACTTGCAGTCAAAACAGTGTGTTACGGTGCTCCTGGTTTCTCTCCAGCATATGTCTGATCCAGGTGAAACAATCTGCCCCTCAAGTCCCCCCGACCAATTATCTCACTGGTGAGAAGATCCTGAAAAATCACATACATGGGATAAAAGGTTACAGAGCATCGAGACTCAGTATTTAACTGGAGAACAAATATCAAATGGTGTGACAGGTCAGGTACATATACAACATTGTGAAGGGTTAAAACATGGGTTACACAGACTGACCCTATCCCTAACATAGGAAAAGCTTCACCATTGGCATTAGTGACATATGACACGGGTGGACGAGACAAATCAGTAATATAATGAGAATTATCATAAGTCATATGATCCGAGGCACCATAATCAATAATCCAAGTATCAGAACCAACAAAGCTAGAAACTTTTTAAACCATACCGATCTTACCACATGCTGGAGTCTTATTAGTTATGGAAATATTACCATTGTTGCAGTATTAACCAACCGCATGTATAGATTTATGTGAGAACTCGATCAACTCTCCAGCTATTCTTGCCATCTAACTCATAAACGGCATTCTCTGCATCTTTACTGTGTACAAAATCAATGAAAGCATAACCTGGTGACCTTCTTGCAACTCATATTCTTCTGATAATTCCGAGGCCGCGGAACTCATTTTAGAGTTTTCCTTCTGAAATCCAAAAAACCCAAATTTCCAATATACACCCGAGACATTCTTTCGAAGCGGGTAGGATCTGATGGGTCAGACTGGACCAGATCTGAAACTAAGTAGGACTGGATCGAACCGGGTCATATAGCAGAAAACGGGTCGGGCAGGAAATCGGGTTGGATAGCTGGAACCGGGTCGGGCCGAAGCAGGAACCGGGTCGTGTCGAACTTGACGCGGGTTCTGTCGAAATCTTGAACCAGATCTGTTTTTTCTAGGGTTTTGAAGCAGATGCAACGCCGGAGGAGGGGCTGCGATGACGCCGGAGATGACTCGATCTTCTGGAAGATCTTCTGGGAGGACGCGCGTCGAGGAGAGGCGACGCCGGAGAAGATGGTCGCGCGTCGAGGAGAGGCGACTCTGGAGAAGATGGGACGCCGGGCAGATCGCGCGCCTGATCGGAAGGAGAAGCTTCTTTCCCGACGAGGCTGTTATAGGCAAAAGTGTGCAGAAAACAATGGCTCTTCTTTCCCGACGAGGCTGTTGTCGGCAAAATGTCTGGCTGAAAAAAAAAAAAAAACCAAACACCGGACCAAACGCAAGCGATCTGAGTAGGATGAGATTAACAAACCCTAACAATGGGGTTTAGTTGAAAGAAGACGAACCAACTTCACACGTCTGACAGAGAACCAACGTCATACGAAGAATTGCAGCGGAAAATAAAGAGACAAAGTCATTTCAGATCTTTGCTCTGATACCAAGTCGAATATATCATGATTTGAGAGAATGAATTTCTGATATATATTCATCTCACATTGGAGGCTATATAAAGAGGATACAAGATGTACTACAACCCTACTTACTTGGTACTACCATGCACTACATATACAGACCATGTACTACATATACAGAATAGGTAAGTACTAACTACCTAATTTACATTCCTAAATTACATGACTCACGCTAACATCAAGAACACCATCACCAGCCCGACCGGCGAAATGCTCAACATCCCCACCTCCAGCCCGACCGGCGAAGCGCTCGACATTCCCGCTGACAGCCCGACCAGCGAAACGCTTAAGCATCGTTACTCGTGAGGCGGGTTATCTCTCGGACATCGAGGTGTGGTTAGGTATGTTTCTGACCCTAAACTCTAAACTCTAAACTAAATGGTATTAGATGGAAGGTTCTGGTTTGTTGGTTGAAGTTTCTGATCGATAGAATATTACTGTTAAATGTGCCATGCATCACTTGGAGCCATCACGTTAAATTATAGCTTCTAATCTTCATAGAATTTATTTATGGAATCACATACACGTACCCTTTTGAAACAAATATCAAATTTGGTCGTTTTACTATTAGCTTTGAAGAAGAAAGAGGACCAAAGGATGCAGATTATGTTGAATACTATTGGATTAAAGTCGAGCTTAATGAAAAGGCCAGGTCTGCTCTTCACTCTCCTAAGCCATCAGGTTAAGTAATAGCTTCTGTGGCTCGAACTTTTCTATTTTTTCCATCATATATCATGACCTTTCATCTGACTTTAATTCTGGAATCACAAACGGCTAGTTTCTCTTTGCAAGGCAGTAGGACCCGAGCTTGCGCCGCTGGATGCTGGTTACTATTGGTTTAAACTCAAGCTTGGACAACCTCTTACCTTTGCCTCAACACACAAAGGCTGCTGATTACAGTTTGGAGGATCTTCTCCATGAAGGTATCTCATTTTGTACCATTGATGGTGAAGAGGATCACTGGGTTTATCATTGTACGAAATACTACAAGGAATATAAATGTCCATACGGGACTGAATATATTCCGCCAGGAATTACCCAAAAAGATGGCAAGCCCTCTAATGTCTGGACCGACTCGGATGAAGAATTCCTGCAATCCATCTCCGGAAGCACCTTCCACTACTTGCTTGGACTCAGTGAAGTAAAAAACATACTTAGAGTTATGGTTAACCAGCACAACGATATCGAGTTAGTAGGTATGCTTTTCACTTCATTGTACTGTTTTTGATCAAAGTTGACTGGATTGGCTACGAATGTATAGCACCACTTACACTCACTATCCAATGTAATACTTGCTGAAATT
This sequence comes from Potentilla sterilis, assembly GCA_963682095.1. Taxonomy (NCBI): domain Eukaryota; kingdom Viridiplantae; phylum Streptophyta; class Magnoliopsida; order Rosales; family Rosaceae; genus Potentilla; species Potentilla sterilis. The sequence goes on along the minus strand of OY821763.1, from coordinate 14,417,945 downwards.
TCACACCAAGTTTTATAGTTATTGGCAAAGCTTTCCACTGTTTTACATACTAGTGATACTACTACTACCCTTGTGTGATCAATGGAGTATTTTTCTTGTGTTGGATGCAATGGTGTCAAGAAATATCGAATCAAATTCCCTCTTTCTTGCAATGGTGTCTATATCTTAAAATTTGGAGGTACCTGTTTTATTAGACTCAGATGAGGCTCCCGTGTTTATTCAGGATTAGGCAGACTTGATAACAATAATATTGGAGCAAAGGGATACTTTCAAGCTATTTCTTCTCAGAGTATAAATTTCTCTAATTAAGGAATGCTGTTTCAAGCTATTATGATCTCAAAGTGATTTGGGAAAAGTTCTGCTTTGACACATCACGTTACGGACTTACCATCACTTGGAGATATTTATGCGCTACCTAGTCGATTACTCAAATTCTCCTCTTTGGTAAACAGTGTTGGTTCTTCTGTGTTTAATCGTGGCTTTGATCTCATACACTAAACTAGGCAGTTAAATTGATTATTATACCAAACTAGTGAAATGATGGTGAATTGCAAGTAACGAGTTCTGTAGGAACCATACAAGTTTCTACATGCATCTTAAATCTGCATGAAGTAGAACTTGAGAATGTGCCAACACTAGCAAAACAGCAGATTGGCAGGCACCAATCTGCCCATGCAAGCTAGATGTGTCATGTGGCTACTACGCTCGACTCTTACACAGAAATAGTACACAGCTGGATTTGACTTCAATATCATTAAAGATACAGACCAATATCAATCTGGCTTAGAATACTAATCATACTATACATATATTTCAAACATGGAAAGTATTCGATTGATTTTACAGTGCCGCTTTATACTATAGGATACTCCCCCTCAGTAATGTGTTGTTTGAGCTCCATGACTCACACTAAATGAAGATCATAGTTGACTGACAATGACAATAAAATTCCCACATTACAGTAGATCCGTATTGCCATGTACATGAAAGGGTTTTGAATAATTAAGAGATATGGAGAGATTAAGGAAGGAATTACCCTCGTAGAATTCAGCTACGCATAGTCATTCAGTTAGAGGCTTCAACCTCCATAGTTTCACTTCCACCATCTGCTGGCCCATTGTTTGATAAGTTTTCTGACTTGTTCATGCAAGGAAGTTTCTGATCCACAGACTGGGGCCAAGGATCTGAGCAATAATTTCCAGATTCTTGATGAGAATATGTTTTGTTCTTCAAACTGTTGGGCAATACTCCATTTGACAAGCTTGCTAAGCCTGCTGTTTTGCGTTCACATGGCATCCTAGTAGAAGCAGGTGATTCTGGTGCACCAGAATGTTTTCCTGACAGATCCAAAGGCCGATGAAATAGCAAATGAGCCACAGTTCGGTCTATAGGATTAGTCTCAGTCTCAACATCTGGCATACTGGTGTACCTGCAACATCGAATAAACAATTACCCACAGACGTTTTGTAGAATGCCCAAGATTCCAACAGTTAGATAGGTTATCCCAGAATAATAAAAAAATAAAGAAGATACTTATCATGGAAACAGTAAAAAACCACTTAAATAAACAGTTGTTAATATATTGATAAAAAAGAGGAATGCATAACACGCTTCACACGAGAAATCCCAACAAACTCTCAACATAATTATTGCTCTGCCATGCATGAAAAAAATAACTAGAAACAAGTGATCATTAGTTTTTTTGAACTTTAAAAAGCATATATCTTGTTTAAAGTGGGCAATTAGTATAGAAGAGATACCACCTCCGCCCAAATGGAAATAAAGCATATATAAAAGGACTGAGATAGCTTATAAACCTGTTACAACCGCTTATTTCCTCCTCTGCAACAATTTCAGGCTCATCCTTGTTCTTTATGTTGGAACTGCTAGTATCACTTGTATGATGCCTTTGCACTGCACTTTGAGCTAACCGCAACAAGCTATCCCGTATACAAAGTCTTGTTTTGATGTCCAACTGTAGTAAAACATTACTTAGGCATTGTAAGTAGATCCAGTATCAAATGTATGAAAACAATTCACTTTCAAGCAGTGCATACCTTTGCTATAATATCTTGAAGCCGGATGAGTATTGTATCCTCCGCTGAGTAATATTCAACTGCTGCAGAAACTGTATTTGAATCATCTTGTTCTATGGGTGAATTTGGGTTCAGAGAAGGAAGAGTGCTTAAATCTTCAACTTCCAGATCAGCTCTCTCAGAGTGCTGAATTTGAATTTCTTGGGGACACTTTTGTGCGGTAGGCTGATTGGAGCATGAGACTTGATGGCTAAACTGTTGTTGTTGTTTTTTAATAGCAAGCATTGCCTGCATTTGCTGCCGCCTTCTTAACTTTTCGATTTTTTCCTGAGTAGTCATAGTCGGAGGCTTGGCACAAGTATCTGCTGACTTAGTTATAGCACTACCTGGAGAACCATCAGAACCAGAAAGAAAATTTGGATGCTTAATCTGCCCAGGCTGAATGTGAGAAAGCACCGGCATAGCCTGGCATGCAGTAGTGAGAGTCCCATACATAGTCGGAGACACAAATTGATTCGACACATGCTGGTATGGAAAAGACTCAGATCCTTGAAGCTGTCTCTTGTGACCAAGAACTGATGTGGGAGAAGATTGAACCATAAGGCTTGGCAATTGGTTATCAAATTGTCCAGAAGGGATTTTTGTTGAAGACCAGTTACTAAAAAATTCTTGCAATGATTTCCCCTCATTTTTGTCCTCCAACTTTTTACGAGACCTCAAAAAAAATTTCTGCCTGGAAACCTGCTTGTATGAAAGAGAAGAATGTATCTCAATCTGGAGGACATGCAATATAAACAAAACTGAGATATATTCCCGAAGCTGTAAGATGATTAAAAACAGTTCTGATTATCTGCACTAGGACGTGAAAGAACAACACTAAACAGTCTATAGTAATCAAATTTATTTATAGTATTTTACTTATTTTTTTAAGGAACTGAATAACATTGATGAAAAAAAAGTTAAGAGACTCAAAACAGATACAACAAAAAACCAAGAAACAAGCCAACAGAAAGCCATCCAAGTCAAGATCATATCCTACAATATCCAAGTGTACACAGAAAAGTCATGGTCTGAGAGTTAGAAGACAAAGATGCCCCACCAAAACCCCACATGAAATCTTCAACCTCTTCTTCAGTCTCCTTATCAACTTTTTTCTTACTCAAACACTACCCTTGCTTTAATAAATAAAACTAAATAAAAAAACAGGGCTTTTTATTCAATTGCTAACTGCAACACATCAACCACCAATGAGATAAAATCTCAAAAATCATCATATGATAGGAGTCCCTCAACTCAATATAAGCACCAAAACTAAGGACATAGCACAAAGTCACACCATTGGAGAACAAAGGAAAAAGAAGTTCAAACCATTAGAGAGAATCAAATAGGTAAGAGCTTCATTTTGGGCTGACGTCATAGTTTGCTGCCCACACAGCTTTCACCTTCCACCACATGTTTTAACATTTACGTATGCATTATGTACTAGTATAAACCTACATGTAATAAAATAGGAAGAGTCTGTCCTAAACTTCCTACATGACATAAGAATGTACATTGTACAGCCCCCTTTCAGTAACAAAAGTAAGAACATCTGCTATATGTCATCAGTACTTTTCACAAAATCCACCGTACCTTTCAGTTTTAGTTTTGCTACTTTCTCTACTTTTAGGAGAGAAGAAAGTTTATTGTTCATCAGTTGAACAACAAAAACTTACTTAAACAGTCACTGTTTAATGGTTGAAATTTTGGTTCAGAAACAAACAGAGCAAACTAAATACCCTCTCAAGAGCCTAAAAATGAAACCGTCTACAGTTCCAGATCAGAAGAAATAAGAAAAAGTTGATAACCTACACCCTTCAGCAGCTGTGGCCCAATTAGAAACCCAAAGCCAGGTGATCTCTGCAAAACCAATCAAGAACATCAAAACGCTGCTCCTCGGTAAAAATTGCGATACTTGGCGTAGAAATGGCAATTCATCTCTTGCTTTATATCTTTAGTTTCTTTATATATTTTTTACACTTGCTGCTCCTTGCATATCAATGGCAAATGGCATCTCCACCACTGGAAATTTCAATCACTTGTAGAATCTCAACTTCAGTATATACTCCATCTGATTTATCTACATATTATGTAGATATCTTTACGTGTGTGCGCGCTGTGGGTTTGTTCTACAGAACCAATTCCATGCTGCAAATATCCACTGTTTAAAGCATTGATCTTAACGCAACTAACCCGATCTGTCAATGAACCCTTTCCATCTTGAACTTAACCCTTTAAATTTCTTGAGGGTTACATTGTTGGATAAATCTTCTTTCTGACATTTGAACATGCAACTAACCACAATGAAGATACTAATGGACTACCGCAATATTGTACTATCGAAATAATAGAACCAGTGAACCCTCCTCGTAAACCTTGATGTCCTTCATGTCAACTAACAAAGCGTTGTAACATGGGCTAGTCTAAATAGAAAACTAACCTTTACTTCAGAAAGGACCTATAATCAAAATGAGAAAGGTTCAAAAATCTAATCAATAAAATCTTCTCTTGCTGATGTTCAACCACAGTGAGAAATATTTCACTTATAATCAGGAATCAGATATCACAGGTTCATTGTTTCCTCGTGTGATTGTCACAGCATTCAAGGGGTTAACATTTTAGTACTTCGTCAGACATAAAAGCATACAAGAACCCACTTTGATGCCACGTCATGTAAATAAAGTACTCACAAACAACAATTGCAAGACTCATCATGCTCCAATCACCACCGAACCCCAAATTTCTAAGGAAAAATCTGGAACAGCCGGAATGCCTGATATACCATGATAATAAAAGACAACTTTCCTTCACATATGACCTGCACATATTACGGTTGCCGACTTTACTACAACTTTTTACTATGGACCTATGATACATTCACACCTATGAGTAATATCATAGTACCATGCATTCCAACTGTCATTTGGTTTAAACCAATAGGGACACTTAACCAAACGATTTTTGTTAAGAAGTACTCGTAAGTGAGTGGCCTGGATATGTAAATGAAACAAGGACTGATTTACATAAAAACAACAAATACTTGAGCTATAATTTCTATTCAATGTGATCTTTGTAGGCACAACTAAGGACCTAAGCAGCCAGATATACTTCACATTTACTCTTCCTCCTCCCTTGACATACCTCTACTACAAAATACGTTAAAATCTTCTTTGAATAAAGTAATTTCTACTACCGCACAGCCTAAATTGTTACTTCATACAGAAATCAAACTCGCTTGAATGTTTTATTTAGTGTCACAAGTGTTTCCACCAACATTCAACCTAGACCTATAAGAAAAATTAGTGACAGCATGAGACAAATAGATGGAGACAAAGTAGACAATATTACCTTGTCAGGAATTTCAGTTGAGGAAGAAGAATTGACAGCAGCTTGGTAAGAATTTGTTACAGTGCTGTTTCCCAAGTCTGTCCCAGTCTGTGAGCATCAAATAGAAGTTATGGAGTTTCTTGGCTTACATAACTAAGTGAAAACCGCAACATACTTTCAACTGATAATGTTCGCTGTTGAAAATCATTTATCGTACCTGCTCCTTTTCTGTGGGCTTACTTTTTCCCACAGTATATCCTACATGATCAAGAGTTGCAGGGGCATTCCGGAGACCATGTGACGCAGAATAAACTGTCTTCCCATAGCCAGGGGAAATTGCCTGTTCCTCTTGCTGCACATATTCTGTTTTTATTTCTGAACGCTCTGACACATTCCGTACTGCTCCTGACCCAGAAGTTGGGGAGTCTGTAGTGACAGGAAATGCTTTGGTTGGACTATTAGTTGCATCTCTAGAAGACCACAGCTCATCCACATTACCGAGACTTCCATGGCTAAATATAGTGTCATCATTGCTGCAAAATCATCACATGTGAGAAGGGCCATATACTGCTAAATAGCTATGGAAACAGAAACCACAACCCGATCAAAAATTTATTCATTCGTGGTCTTGATTACTGAAATAATTTAGCAATTGCATTTATTATATCAGGTTACCTTTTCTGTCAATATACCAAGTCTACTTCAAAATATAATAGATCAGACATTCCAAATAACTGTTCAGTTGTTTTAACTTTACATAAATCAGAAATTTGTGCGGAAATGATCGTTAGAAAACTCGTCTTTAATTGTGGGGATATTTTCCCCACATCATACTAGCTTGAAAAAGAATGGTATGCACCCTCTATCAGATGTCAATGCCCATTATTGTGATTTACCTGAAAATTTGATCAAGATCATCAAAGCTTCCTATATTAGCCCACCCATAGTCAACAAATTGTTCTTTAGCTTCATTGGAATCTTGAAAAAGTTCAGCACCTTTGTCAAGTTGATTTGCCTCTGCTGTCAAAAAGTCAGATGGATATTAGATATCAACAGATGGCCAATAATACACATAGCCAACAAAATGAATGTGTGTAGGTGCGTTTGCAAGTCTGAAAGCACAATTTTTGTTATCAGCCAATCACAGAGCCAAATTACTGTTATTTCACTGCAAGCCATTTGATAGTAGACATAAATTCTTTATTTTGCACTGAGAACAACTGCATTTTTGTTTTTCAAAACTTTATCTTCTTGACTGCGCGAGTTGAAAGAACATAACAAAATGACAACCTTACAAAACTGTCTAGCATGTCCCTGTCTTGATACCATGACCATTGTTTAAGGTAAGGTATATGTTCCATGGTGGTACCAACATTATATCCCATCATCCCAGTCAGAAACCCATTATTCTAATTATTTAAGCGATTTGAGTTTCAAGTATTCCAGCCAATGTAACAGAAGAATCAAACTTCAAAGAAACCAATCTTTCTAATGGAAAAATCACTGTTTTTCTGTGTTTGTCCTAAAGTCATCACATAAAACAATTGGAAAAGAGGGATGGATGTTCCAGGGATGACCAACATCTATTTCCCAAGACACAGTCATATAAAGCCCAGAGCTGAGGAATATGAAGGACAGGTAAGAATATGGAGGTGAGAGGTCAAGAGTCAAGTTTCAATCAGATACAACCAAAAAAAAAATCAATCAAATATAAAAAATAAAATAAATTTTTTTAAAAATCATCAAAAATTCCTCAGGAAATTAATTTCACATCTATCAAGACAAGAAATGGGTTCAGCTTTTGAGAGAAACTGAGATCATACAGGAAAAGGGTGACAAGGTAAAATAAAGGACAAGAAATTAAGCCTGGTACAGTTAACTTGTGGTAGATTACCAATTCTCTCAGTGAGTTTGTGTGTCTATGTACATGTTTGCTTTATCCACTATCTTATCCAAAATAAACTCTATTTCATACCAGGGGTGAATTTTTTTACCACTCTTGAATAATCAAAATTATTATTTTCAGTTAAGTTGTTAGGGATTTCCGTACCCATGCAATGTTGTTCAGTTTTCTCCAAACTAGATAAGGATAAGTCAGGCCATGAATCTGTTCCAAATCCAGAAGTAGAAATTCCTTCACCAGTCTCAAAGTTAAAACTGCTTTCTGGCTCTGTCCCAGGCAAATCAACTTTGGCTCCAGGCGCCTTATGCTCAGTGGACTTGATGGTATCAGATTCTTGGTTATGTTCCTTCTTGTCTCGGTATTCATCAGTTGCCTCGGGATAAGGCACAATATGGTCATCACTCTCGCATGCCTCACCCCATATTATATTTGCAAGCTGAAAGGAAAAAACATTATTGATCATTACTACAAGACATGATGAGAAAAATATTAGAGAATTGTCAAAGATTAGTTGATAAAGGTCATCGAAAAGAGCATTCTTTTCTATCACTACATGAGACTACAAACTAGAGAAAATCAAAAGTTGCATACTGACAAATGATAAGTGGTGCAAAGAAGGTTATAACACAATCACTAGATTGTTACTTCATATCCTATGAAGCTAAGGACATGTTGTGGGGTTGACTTTTACATTAAGTTACACAGCTCCTGATGTAGATTGGGAATTCAACTACACATGTTGGTTTCTCAGAGCAGCATAACTGTAAGGATTCAATATAGTGAGATATCCAAATATAGTATAATGTGAGATGGTGATGATCTATTCTCAAACGCCCATGAAATAAGGACACATTGCGGGGTTGACTTTTACATTAAGTTACACAGCTCCTGATGTAGATTGGGAATTCAACTGCACATGTTGGTTTCTCAGAGTAGCATAACTGTAAGGATTCAATATAGTGAGATATCCAAATATAGTATAATGTAAGATGGAGATGATCTATTCTCAAACGCCCATGAAATAAGGTAATATCTTAACAAATGTGAAGACAGTTAGTTTTAGGTAACCTTAATATTTGATTTCTGTCTGGTTAAAAGCCAATAGTTCCTTTTCCTACATGGGGCCTAAAATGAACAGGAAAAAAAACAAACCAAAGACAAGAAAAGCAAAGCAGCTCAGCGTAAAAGACTCCTGTAAACAGCCTACTCCTCAGAGGATCCACATAAATCATCTAAAACTGCTCCCATGATTAGCGGAAGAAGCTACTCCAAGTAGTCATTTAAACTCAGGGCCCACTCCATGTTTAGATAATCCATCAGCAATTATGTTTGTTTCCCTATACATGTGATGCATAGTAGCTTCCTGGAAAAAGAATATGTAGTATCTGCAGCTGTTAATTACTGATTTGAGAGGATGATGGCTATCAACACATCACTGCACAAGCATAACTAGAATCTATGAATCACATTCACTCGCAATCTTGTTCCTAATTCTAGTAGAAGCCATTTGGAGACCAACAAACAGAATGCAAGACTAGGCTTCTTACACTTGGCCATTTTCCAGACTTGCATAAAAACTAATTGTTCATTTGGAGTTTTACGAGCTAAAGTTTCCCATGGCAATATTATGTTTAACTCCATGAATGGTCACCACAAGAAAGAGGAGCATTGAGGATTGTGAAACCTCTTGCAAAATTTCTTAAAAATTTTACGAAGTATTTTGGAATAATAGAAACCTAAAAGTATAAACTGATAATTCACTAGTGTAAAATAACAAGCACTTTGGAAAAAGAAATAAAAAAAATAACCAAGTCAATGGAATTCGAGTATGGACAGGGCAGAGTAGAAAAATCATGAATAGTTTTACTGGATGTTTCCGGTTGTTGTAAATTTTGTTATTCTTCTTCTTAATTTTCTCGTATCTCCCACTTACAGAGCCTTGTTGCAAGTTGCAACCCAACAGAGTTCAATGATTGTAACACTATAAAATAACTAAAGTAAAAATTCCAGATTGCCTACTTCGGAAAAACAAATGTTTTACCAAAATATCTGCTAGGCTATTAAACAGCTAGGTTTGGATCTACCTTGTAGCTCAAAGATAATTAGTTCTCATAAAGCTTCACAGGTTTTGAACCCTTTAGCCCATCATTCAAACTTAAGTCAACCATCTACAACCGGTTTCAACCAAGTTGGAATGAGACCAACACAATGTCTGCTCGGCTGGGTTTGTTGATTTGGTGGGTCTAATTGTCAACCCTACCAAAAAGTTTGTCCTCATATATAATCTGGTTCTTGATATACAAGACTCAATACTTTAGCCCGATTATGCAATTCCACTATGTTGAAGCTCCGGATTATTTCACTTACTTTGTTAGTTTGAGTGCTTTTGTTCCATGCCTCTCTTATCTTTAGGTTTGCATCGCGGATCCAAGATGAAAGGAGGTTTATGCAGCTATCCAAAAAGGTTTTTGGTACAAGTCTCTCAACTAATGGGAGAGACACCCATGATCAGAGTTAGTAATCTGGTTGGAATCTAATACTAATACATTGCAACTATCCCTGGCTACTTGAAAATGATGGGGATGGGGGTTAATCAACACACGTGAACGATGAACAGCACTAGTGGCTTCAGTCCTCACGGTTTCCCTTTTCTTCTCTAGTGATCAGATATTTCAGAAAGGTACCAAGGAAATGAATGAATCCTTGCTCTACAAACTTGGGAACTAAACTGATATACCTAATAAGCTTCTGCACTATGTAAGATACTCCGGAGAAACTGACATAGTGATTTTGACTACGAAATTTATTTCACACTACAGAGTTAACTAGTTTGATTAGACTCTGTCCTACATCAAGTGTACAAATTATAAGACTGCATCTTATTTCAGACACTATCCAATGGCATTGGGAAATTTCAAAAAATGATTAGGAAATGAACACGAATTATCGGCATTTTTTTCAGGTATTCATCGTTTACCAGTACTACCTGTTTAATGCTAGTTTCTCATCTACCAATTTAAACGAATCATTCGAGAAATATTACCTAAAAAATGTGTTCTGTACATCCAATTCATCAACAAAAACCACCAGAAAATAACATATCCAAATATTGAGACGGAAACTTCATATCTTCAGCTCATAAAATCAAAATCTTCATCGTTTCACATAGAAGCGAAAAATTAAATAATATTAATATTAAGAAAAAAAAATATAACAAAAACAAAAATCGAAGAAGAAGAAGCATACCTCCTGGTCGTTCCAATCAAACATCTCTGAAGAATCCACAGCAGAAAATCACAAAGAGAAAACCGAATTCAGAGAAGCGCGCAGAGCTTGTTGCACACATCGCCGGAATCCCCCAACAAACTTCACATCAAGCTTCGAACGGCGAACGAAGCCTTCCGAGCAAAACACAGCCGGAAACGGAGACGGAGACCGAGATGCCGCCGCAGTCAAAATCAGAGTCGCACAGTCAAAGAGAGAAGAGAGAGAAAATGTCAGAGTTTTCCAGAGTATGAGAAATAGAGAGAGAAGTAAAACTGAAAGAGAGAGAGGGTTGGGTTTGGGGTGGTGTGGGGTGGGGAGGGTAGTGGGGGCCCACAGGTGGGGGTGACGTCAGGTTGAATTGAGATATTGGTGGATATGGGCGACACGTGTGAGGGGGGCGCGTATCTAAAGTCGTGGTTAGGAAACAAGCCGATCTATTGGTGCGACGTGATTGGGCGGAACCCTCGGATTTGAATTTCATTTGCGTTTTCGTAAAGAAAGAGTGAATTTGATTTGGGTTTCATTTCGACAGTGAGGAGTGAGAAGGATCTGGTTCGTGGTGAAGCTTGCGTTAAACGTCGTTTTCTGGAGTAGGGTAGGAAAGATTTCTCTAAGCCATGTGTTTTCTTTTCTTGGATTAGTGGGTGGAATCCTAATCATTAACTTCTTATTAGATATAACCAAGGTATTCAAAATCGATAATATCGGTGATATTTCGCCGATATTTTCGTTTTTCCGTGGGATCGATATTTCGATTCAATTCTTTCAGTTTCTCGTCGAAATTTCCCGATATTTTCCGATATTTCCGATATTTCACCGATTTTTCCGATATTTCCGGCGAAATTTCCGATATTTCCGATATTTTTCAGAATTTTTTTATCTTACCTTCAAAAACTAATTTTCAACAATTTAAAACATATAATTTTCAACACCAAATTTTAATTTCTAACTTACCTTCAAGAGCTAATTTTATCATACTTCTGTTTTGATAATTTCCTAATAAGTTTCTTACTCGTGCATGCTTAATATTAATGTGTCTTACACTATATATTTTACTATAATGTATATTTTTGTAACATATAATCAAAATAGTAATGTGTAATGATTTTACATGATAATGTATGTAATTACAATTTTATTGACATGATTTTTCTATGATGTTCTAATAAGCTTGTTTTTTTTTGTTTTTTTTTTATGTAGCGATTCAACGACTATATAATAGCTAGTGGCAACGGGTCAACGACTATATAATATCAATTTATGTATGGTTTTAAAAAAAATTCATGTAGTTGCTTTTGTGAAATATTATGTACAAATAATGTTAAAGGGTATGATGGTTTAACCTCATTTTAGGTTTCAAGCATAAATTATATATATTAAATTATATTTCAATAAATATCAGCTCTATTCACATAGTAATTCATATAACATTTCAATAAATTGATATATATTTGAATTTATTAATATTTTCTTCTCACATATGATCGATAACATAGCATAAAACAACCTTAGAAAGTTTCAATACAAATTTCCATGTATTTCTTATAGTTTCCATCGTTTTTGTCAAAATTTCTAATTGATCGATATTTTATCGATATTTCCGTCGAAATATCCGTATTTTGAAACGCCGATATTTCCTCGATATCCGATATTTTACTCCTTGGATATAACCAAGGGCTAGCACATTCGGGGGATTTTAATGCTCAAAACGACCCTAACCAAGTCAAGGCTACTAGGCTAATATATATTAATACATGGCTTTATTGTTTACATTTGAAGAAATTAAGGAGAAACTCAAATAAGTAGTCTCTTTTAAAATAAATCTACATCAAGTTTTCTTAGATTTATACTCAATATAAATCATATTACAGTTAAATCTTGATAAATTATTAACCTCGTGACTGACTAAATTTATTAATTTAGTGAGTTATTAATTAATTGAACAACGTTAAATAAATAAATATTTGTAAATAAATAAAATTATAATTACGGAATCTGAAAGTCCATGTGTATTCAATATAGACTTTTAAAAGTCCATATAAATCTGGGTGTATTCAATTATGATTTAAAAAAATCAATATGGAGTCTACCAAAGTCTAGGGTTATTCATTATAGACTTTTTAATATGAATCAAAATTTTGAGGTATTCAAAATATAGAAAATGTCCATTTAGTACTAATTTGGCCCCCTCATTACCCATTTCAATGACCATCTTATTTTTCTTCCCTATTCAACATAAGGTAACAACTCTATTGCCCATTTGAACATATCTTTTCAACCCTAGTACATTTTTCACATTTTGTCTTCCTTTTTTGCCCCTATACCCTATCGAATAGATTTGTTGGATTATAACGTGCAGAGAGGTTTTACAGAGAAGGAGAGAGCCCGATTTTTGCAGAAAAGGAGAGAGAGAGAGAGAGAGCTATTTTTGCAGAGAAGAGAGAGAGACATATTTTTACAGAGAAGGAGAGAGAGGGAGAGAGAAAACGATTTTTCGCCGGATTTCGGTGGATCAGATAATTCCAATATGAGATCTTATTGATTCGATTTGGCATCGCTTCCGATATCTAGAAATATGAAATCGGAAATCGGAAATCAAAGGATTGAATAATAGGTTACTTTGGTCAGAAGATTTGAACAGCAGTTGTGATTATCTGTTTCTCCTTTCTTGTTGATTTTACGATGTTGTTTAGGGTTTAGGGTTTATATGAAATATCAACCTTTATGACGTTCGGTGCTTAATTACTGGGGGTCAGTAAGAATCATACAATCTGCATTCATCAGATTTCCAATCGATTACTGAACACCAGTAACTACTGAATCCAACTAAGCATGTTACTGACCCCCAGTAATCCAATTACTGACCCCCAGTAATCCAATTACTGACCTCCCAGTAATTAAGTAACAGTTCCAGAAAACATGTTTACTGATTTAATGGGGATCTGTAACATGATTTTCAGTTTGTTAGCACTGCTTATATGTCACTACCAGAAAATGGGTCATAGCCGACGATATGAAAAAAAACGGCCGACGAACTCTTTATTCGTCGGCTATAACCATTATAGCCGACGAAATTCGTCGTCTGTAGTGGTATTTCGTCGGCTAAAATGGTTATAGCCGACGATATCGTCATCGGGTATAGTTTTGCCGACGGCGTATTTCCGACGATGTTATAACCGACGATATGTCGTCAGGTAATGGTTATAGCCGACGAAATCGTCGGCTATAACCATTATAGCCGACGACTTAAATTCGTCGGCTATGATGCCTTTTCTGGTAGTGTGTGTTACTGAGTGTTAGTAATGTTGTTTTTGTTTTTGGTTAGTACTGCTTGTATTAAAAGTGACGGACAATAATTTCGATTATTTTTGTTCATTCCAATGCAGGAACATGGCTCATTTTTTGCTTGCTCAGTTTATATGTTCTGGAGAGGGTTTTCATCATTCACTCAATGAGTACATGACTTTTTCTGATTTGTGTGCTACTATTCGTCGACAATTTAGGTTCCGTTCTAGTGATGAATTTCGTCTTCATTATTCTTCTCCTTCTTGTCCTGTGATTTATTTGGATAGCGAGGAAGATTTGAAGATGCTGTTTTGTTGTGCTAGGATATATAAGATGTTACATGTTGATGTTTCTGTTGTGAAGGAGTCAGGAAGTGTTTGTGTTTCAGGATTCTTGTCATTGGAGGACAGTGGGTCAGCCGTAATTGACGAAAATGATTTTTTGGGTGAGCCATTCAGAGATGGGCCAAAGAAGTCTTATTTGTCTGATGAGTGGAGCTCTCTAATTACTAATAAAGGCCAAAAATTTAGAAATATTGATGATTTTCGTGACAATTTGAAAAAATATGCAGTGGGATGTGGCTTTTGCGTTATATTAGCTAGGAATGATTATGTCTATGTTCATGCAGTATGTGAAAATCATGGTAATGAGAAGTGCGAATGGTTTGTGCATGGTGGTGTTTCATCTATCAATGGTTGCTTTTATATTAGAGGGTTAAATAACGTGCACAACTGTAAAGGGGTTCTTAGAACTCAAAAGCACAGGCAGCTTGGATCTAAGATTGTTACGAAACTGATTGAAAGTGATGTTAGCTATAATGTTGGTTTGAAGCTTGCTGATATCATCAACAAGTTTAAGTCTGCCTATGGTTTTGATATCAGTTACAAAGTTGCTCTGATTGCTAAAAAAAAAAGGCTATGGAGAAGCTGTATGGATCTGATGCTGATTCTTTTAATATGCTTAGTTGGTACAGAGATGTGGTTTTGGATACTAATCCTGGGTCTTCTTTTGTTCTTGAAGTTGATGAGAGCAGTAATAAGTTTCAAAGGGTTTTTGTTGCTTACGGTGGGCAAGTTGACGGGTTCGAGTACTGCCTCCCTATTTTATATGTTGATGGTACATTTGGTAAGAGTATATATAAGGGGCAGATCCTATCAGCCACCGGAAGAAATGGGAATAAAGGTACTGCTTATGCGCTTACTGACCCCCAGTAATCCAATTACTGACCCTCGGTAATCAATTACTGCCGCCCAATAACTAACGTTTTTATTTGTTGTTTGGCAGATTTTTTTCCATTGGCCCTGTTTCTGCTCAAACCCGGAGGCCTGGTAGATACAGATGAATCCAACTTGATCTCCTGCAATCCTGCTTACTAAGGGGAATACCGGGCAGGCCGGTCTTCTCCTCTCCGATGCCTAAGTTAGTATAGTTGGGATACCCTTGTTGGACCATTCCTTCATTCTTTACTTCCCCACAACATAGTGAATACGAACAAAGGTCAAAATATAACAATAGTAGACCTTCACATGCAAACAAAAACTCCAAATTCACAACAATTAGACTTAGCCAAATTTTCTTTTGAAACCGTGCCTCTTTCTTTTCTTTTCTTTCGGACTTGATTTTTCTCTTTTCTTTTCTTTTCTTTTTGTCCGATTTCAATTTTTCTTCTTTTGTTTTCTCATTGGCACGGCACAATTACAATTTTCACATAATTTTCTAGCTAAGTCTACCCCACACTTGATCTTCTTCATCACTTCCCGCAAAAACTCCTTCAAAAATCAAGCTTTGCCGACACACAATGGTCAAGACATCACTATACTAAGTTCATGGAAAGTGTTTAAGGGTGATGAAATAAAAGGCTAATCGTAGGCTCAAAGGGGTTAACTAAGGTGTCCCACGACGGGCTGCAATAGGGCTCATGCTTTATTTGGCAATGGTGGTAAACCTAAATGATCTTTATTCAATCATATTCAACATCAAAGTATTTCATGATATAAACGTTTCGAAAATCAACAAGAGTAAGTTCTAGCATACTAGAGTTCATTAAAAAGCTATGGCACATAGTCATCGAATAATCAAAGAATTATGAGGTTTCATGCTTCCTACGAATCTATCGAATTTTATCTTTTTATCGCTCAAGAAGAAAGCAATTTGGCACTAAAGCTCACATAGGTTATAATCGAAATAAACTAGCTAAAACATGCATGCTTATTAATCAACAAGTCCTACATGCTCCTACCAATGCACAAAATCCATGAAACTCACAATTTTAATTGTATGCATAACCATCATCTATGTATGCAAAGAGGAGAAAAACATCATTGACATATTAGGGGCATCCTAAGACTCGAAACAAACAAATTAAACACTCTATTTTTGTGGAACAATTTCTGAATTTTCTTTTCTAAACTAAGCACACGAAAACATAAACGGAATACGTTATCCCACCCCACACTTAGAAAATTACATTGTCCTCAATGTAAGCACAAATCTATATCAACGAATTTCCTAAGCATGCAGTAGTCTAACATATTCCAACATATCATCACAAACCAAAGAAAAAGAGAAGGGTTAAGAAATTTCAAACTCTCGGTGATGGCTCCTTCACTTTTCTTTGATCGAATTGGGTTGCCTCCCAAGTAGCGCTTTGTGTTTATAGTCCATTGCTTAGACTTCTCACCATGTGTGTTGTGTATTCAACATGCCATGTGCAGCTCCGCAGTTGGGGCAGCAGTCCCCCTCGGTGATGTCCCACGAAGATATGTGGTACGTCCCATAACTCCAAGCAGCTGAAAAGTTATGCCCCTGCAAAGTTGGCTGAAAATAACAGCAGTTATCAGCAAAACAGAACAGACCTTTACCTCTTTATACCTGACTTGTTACATGATAGGCTACTCGAATGAAAAAGTGTCCATTATGAAAGTTGTAGCCAACTCAAAGAGCTTTCCAACGGTATAAATTTTGCCAAAATCTGACCACCGTAAGTATTCTCTGTTTTGGGTTTTATCGGACCTGTCTGCACAGCTTTCTACTTTTCTGGACTGACCTTGCTGCAATCAAACTGAAGCTGGGAACAGCATACTACTCCGAATCCACTTCTGTAAAATCCTATAGATTGTAGACTCACAGATCTTTCTTTGCATATATCACACGCCTTCTCAGGTGTTGTGAGCTAAAAAATGACAGCCATCCAAAGTAGAAGAGCTGCACTGCCGGAACTCTGTTAGGGTACAGTTTGGTGTTTGAGTTTCCTCACTTTTTCTCTCCAATTTGACCATGTCCCATGGATTCTTCTTGAGTTGGTTCGCCTTCAATGGTGTGTCTTCCTTGACCGGCCGGACCAAGGCTTACACGAAATTGATAACACAAGGCACCGAAAACTGCTTCGCCTTCAATGGTGTGTCCTCAGTAACTTGGGTGCAGCAAATTTCGGCAGGGGCAGGGGCAGGAGCTTGCGCGCAGGGTATTTGGCAGCGTGAGGCTGCAACTTGGCTATGGCATGAGAAGGGGCAATGTGCTTGGTAGGATTGTTTAGGTGTATGCTGGCCTCGGCATGCAGGGTTGGCTGCAGGACAGAGGCAGGGGCAGGGTCTTTGGCAGATGTGTCTGCTTCTCTTGAGGCCTGATTATGGGTGTGCTCCATTATCCGAATGCAAACGTGTTCTAAATAAACGTTGTAGTGCACACACAGAGCTTTTCAATGGTATAAAGTTTGTCCCAATCGGACCAGCAGAGGTACTCTTTCTTTGGCCTTGTATCGGACCAAGTGATCTGCCCAGTTCTCTGTTCTGCCAGATTGACCTTTGTGCACTCACATTGAAACTGGGAGCAGCTCGAGACTCCAAATCCACTTCTGTAAAATCCTAAGGAAAGTAGACCCATAGATCTTTCCAACGGCGTATGGCTCACTTTCCCAAGTTTTGTGAGCTGCAAACCGCAGCCTTCCAAAGTTGATGCACTGCAATGCCCGAATTCTGCTTTGGGCAGAACTTGGAATTTCCTGCACTTTTCTTTCAAGTTCGACTGCACACACACAAAACACATCAAATCGAACAAAAACAATAAACTAAAACGCAAGAATATACAAGCCATGGCATTAGCAAATACAAACAATTTTCAATCAATAGCACACATATACAACAAAAATTTCCAGCAACATATATACACAACAATCACACAAATCAAGATTTTATAATCCCCGGCAACGGCGCCAAAAATTGACGTGAGCCTAAGCTCGCACACAATAATAACCCTACAATCGTTAGTAGTATAGAATAAGTAGGGATCGTTCTAGCCGGGGATTAAGGGTACCTGAAATATGAGAATGTTAACACAAATATTCACAAACATATATGCACACAATTGTCACACTTATATACATATATACGAATTTATCATGGGGGATGAAGATGAGGTTCGGCAGCAAGGCTGCCTCTATATCTAAGACACGAAAATAAACCTAAACTACTATATACAAGTGATCATCATCTCTCACAAAACATTTAGCACCAAGACTCTTGAACATATAAACTCACATGCAAGAAAGTAAGGAACAAGTATCAACATGTTTAAATTCAAAATTAGTTCCGACTACAACTTAGTTGTAAGACTTCTCAAGTTTTAAGACCGAACTTTTGGTTATGGGCCCTAAAGTTATGTTAATCCTTTTGAGACTTAACAATTAATCACAATAGTCTAAATCGGAGACATGCAAAACAAGCAAGGTTGTCAATCATCTTATTTTAACATGTAAGAAATCCAAAGTACTATACCCTAAGTGAGCAAAAACAAATCAAAGCAACATTTTGAGTATCTAGCCATATTTGTTATTACTCGGGTTTGATGAAACCTAACACCTAGATTTACATGCAAACAACAAATGCTTAAGCACAACTAATGTTTCGGTTTATAAGGTCCACTCTTTTAGATTTCTAACCAATTTCAAACCTAAGACATGCATCTATACCACTGTCCTAATTATCTAACATACGAATTTACAAGTTACATATTACAAATTAGCATGCAAAATTCATTGTTCTTGTCGAAACCTAAACTTAACTCTAAGCATCCATTCAAACAAATCTTTAACATACAATTTACAAAACCAAAATCGATTCATACATAGACATATAAACCAACACCAAACATACATGAGTGTTTCATAGACAAAACTAAACATAACTAAACAAAAATTACTAAACCGAAAGAGGGGAGTGGATCACACTTTGAGATACCTTGAGAGCTTCACGTTGTGTGGATCCGGCGAAGTATAGAGGCTGGGGTGAGGCTGCACGGCAGTAGGTTGTGTCGGCAGTAGGTTATGGAGGCAGAAAGTCCAAGGTTTTGGCAAGGCAGAAACTTGGTTGAGGTGAGGTGAAGGTGGTTTTCGGTTTAGGTTTTTGTCTAGGATCTTTGGTGAATTTTGGTAGAGTTTAGGCCTTGTGTTTATGCTTGAGATGAGATGATTTTTCTGTAGGAAAACATGGCTATATATAGAGGCAAATTCGGCAGAAACCCTAGGTAGAAAACCTAGTCCAAATCGGCAAAGGCAATCCTTGTGCAACGAGGTTTTGGTTCCTTCCTTTCTTGGTTCTTCTAGGAAACTTCTTTTTCTGATTTTCTTCCTTGGATTGGGCTGCATATCTTCATGAACCTCTTGTGTAGGCTTGAAAACTCCATTTGGTGAGCTTGGTCCATGGAAAAATGCCCCAAACCCGCAAGAACACAAGACCGGCAGCAACTCGGCTGGAATGACCTTACTCCAGTAAATCCGACATATCTCCCTTCTCGGAGCTCCAATTGATACGATTCCAAGTCTCAGATAAACTAGACACATATAGCCATCTCCCCATAAAATATCTCGATCAAATTCCTTGTGAATCGTCGGAAATGATTTTTCGAAGTTGGGACAAAGTCCCAGGAAAATCCTGGAAGTCCCTGGATTGGAATGCTCGGACTGCCGTTTTGCAGCCATCTTTTGGGTGACTTCCCGAACTCCAATTGATCTGAAATTTTAACACAACATTCCTCAGCATATGAATATTAAGCACACCAAATTTCATAGAATTCGGACAAGGATAGATCATATTTGTACTCGTCACAAAATCGCGAAAAAGACATATTTTGCACTATTTTCCAGATTTCTCAAACTTAGTCATTTTTCGGACAATTAAACATATTTCACCAAAACTCTACCAAAATTGACACTAACTATGTTATGACTCTATCTTAGACAAATAAGGGTTAAACAAAGCATAAACGAGGGCATAAGCATATAATATCGTCGCACATTGTGCTCCTATCAACTACCCCACACTTATCCTTTGCTAGTCCCTTAGCAAACTAAATAAAACTAAGACTCCAAACAAACTATTGCCCCTAACAATTTGTCTCAGGCTCGTATGTACACATAGCTTTCAAGTTAAATGCATGAGAATGCTAAGCACGAAAATTCCAAGTTTCATGAACATGTAACATCAATAACAACATATAAGAGCAAAAAGGTAAGCATGTAAACATGTAAAAGCTAATTCAAATCACCTCACTAGGCATACTCTCTTCTTTTCTCTCGAAGCATGGTTATTCACACATAAGTATATGCAAACGAAAGATAATGACTTACAAAGAGTGACTTGCATATATCAAAGAAACGAAAGCACTTTGTGAAATCTTATGAAAAAACCTCATATGATAACTATATGCACCTAATGAACCAAAACCATATGCTTACTCTTGAGATAATCTCCACAAATCAAATTTAACCATCTTAAGAATCATGAAAAAGATCAATAATAAGGTTGTAATGGGGCTAGGCTAAGAGGTATTCGCTATTTGGATAAGGAGGCTCAAAACGTCACTAAGGCCTTTAGCAAAGCTCGATCTCCTTATGTCTTCTCGCCGAAAGGGTCAAATTTCATCTTGTTGGACCCTTCCTTCATTCTTTACTTCCCCACAACATAGTGAATACGAACAAAGGTCAAAATATAACAATAGTAGACCTTCACATGCAAACAAAAACTCCAAATTCACAACAATTAGACTTAGCCAAATTTTCTTTTGAAACCGTGCCTCTTTCTTTTCTTTTCTTTCGGACTTGATTTTTCTCTTTTCTTTTCTTTTCTTTTTGTCCGATTTCAATTTTTCTTCTTTTGTTTTCTCATTGGCACGGCACAATTACAATTTTCACATAATTTTCTAGCTAAGTCTACCCCACACTTGATCTTCTTCATCACTTCCCGCAAAAACTCCTTCAAAAATCAAGCTTTGCCGACACACAATGGTCAAGACATCACTATACTAAGTTCATGGAAAGTGTTTAAGGGTGATGAAATAAAAGGCTAATCGTAGGCTCAAAGGGGTTAACTAAGGTGTCCCACGACGGGCTGCAATAGGGCTCATGCTTTATTTGGCAATGGTGGTAAACCTAAATGATCTTTATTCAATCATATTCAACATCAAAGTATTTCATGATATAAACGTTTCGAAAATCAACAAGAGTAAGTTCTAGCATACTAGAGTTCATTAAAAAGCTATGGCACATAGTCATCGAATAATCAAAGAATTATGAGGTTTCATGCTTCCTACGAATCTATCGAATTTTATCTTTTTATCGCTCAAGAAGAAAGCAATTTGGCACTAAAGCTCACATAGGTTATAATCGAAATAAACTAGCTAAAACATGCATGCTTATTAATCAACAAGTCCTACATGCTCCTACCAATGCACAAAATCCATGAAACTCACAATTTTAATTGTATGCATAACCATCATCTATGTATGCAAAGAGGAGAAAAACATCATTGACATATTAGGGGCATCCTAAGACTCGAAACAAACAAATTAAACACTCTATTTTTGTGGAACAATTTCTGAATTTTCTTTTCTAAACTAAGCACACGAAAACATAAACGGAATACGTTATCCCACCCCACACTTAGAAAATTACATTGTCCTCAATGTAAGCACAAATCTATATCAACGAATTTCCTAAGCATGCAGTAGTCTAACATATTCCAACATATCATCACAAACCAAAGAAAAAGAGAAGGGTTAAGAAATTTCAAACTCTCGGTGATGGCTCCTTCACTTTTCTTTGATCGAATTGGGTTGCCTCCCAAGTAGCGCTTTGTGTTTATAGTCCATTGCTTAGACTTCTCACCATGTGTGTTGTGTATTCAACATGCCATGTGCAGCTCCGCAGTTGGGGCAGCAGTCCCCCTCGGTGATGTCCCACGAAGATATGTGGTACGTCCCATAACTCCAAGCAGCTGAAAAGTTATGCCCCTGCAAAGTTGGCTGAAAATAACAGCAGTTATCAGCAAAACAGAACAGACCTTTACCTCTTTATACCTGACTTGTTACATGATAGGCTACTCGAATGAAAAAGTGTCCATTATGAAAGTTGTAGCCAACTCAAAGAGCTTTCCAACGGTATAAATTTTGCCAAAATCTGACCACCGTAAGTATTCTCTGTTTTGGGTTTTATCGGACCTGTCTGCACAGCTTTCTACTTTTCTGGACTGACCTTGCTGCAATCAAACTGAAGCTGGGAACAGCATACTACTCCGAATCCACTTCTGTAAAATCCTATAGATTGTAGACTCACAGATCTTTCTTTGCATATATCACACGCCTTCTCAGGTGTTGTGAGCTAAAAAATGACAGCCATCCAAAGTAGAAGAGCTGCACTGCCGGAACTCTGTTAGGGTACAGTTTGGTGTTTGAGTTTCCTCACTTTTTCTCTCCAATTTGACCATGTCCCATGGATTCTTCTTGAGTTGGTTCGCCTTCAATGGTGTGTCTTCCTTGACCGGCCGGACCAAGGCTTACACGAAATTGATAACACAAGGCACCGAAAACTGCTTCGCCTTCAATGGTGTGTCCTCAGTAACTTGGGTGCAGCAAATTTCGGCAGGGGCAGGGGCAGGAGCTTGCGCGCAGGGTATTTGGCAGCGTGAGGCTGCAACTTGGCTATGGCATGAGAAGGGGCAATGTGCTTGGTAGGATTGTTTAGGTGTATGCTGGCCTCGGCATGCAGGGTTGGCTGCAGGACAGAGGCAGGGGCAGGGTCTTTGGCAGATGTGTCTGCTTCTCTTGAGGCCTGATTATGGGTGTGCTCCATTATCCGAATGCAAACGTGTTCTAAATAAACGTTGTAGTGCACACACAGAGCTTTTCAATGGTATAAAGTTTGTCCCAATCGGACCAGCAGAGGTACTCTTTCTTTGGCCTTGTATCGGACCAAGTGATCTGCCCAGTTCTCTGTTCTGCCAGATTGACCTTTGTGCACTCACATTGAAACTGGGAGCAGCTCGAGACTCCAAATCCACTTCTGTAAAATCCTAAGGAAAGTAGACCCATAGATCTTTCCAACGGCGTATGGCTCACTTTCCCAAGTTTTGTGAGCTGCAAACCGCAGCCTTCCAAAGTTGATGCACTGCAATGCCCGAATTCTGCTTTGGGCAGAACTTGGAATTTCCTGCACTTTTCTTTCAAGTTCGACTGCACACACACAAAACACATCAAATCGAACAAAAACAATAAACTAAAACGCAAGAATATACAAGCCATGGCATTAGCAAATACAAACAATTTTCAATCAATAGCACACATATACAACAAAAATTTCCAGCAACATATATACACAACAATCACACAAATCAAGATTTTATAATCCCCGGCAACGGCGCCAAAAATTGACGTGAGCCTAAGCTCGCACACAATAATAACCCTACAATCGTTAGTAGTATAGAATAAGTAGGGATCGTTCTAGCCGGGGATTAAGGGTACCTGAAATATGAGAATGTTAACACAAATATTCACAAACATATATGCACACAATTGTCACACTTATATACATATATACGAATTTATCATGGGGGATGAAGATGAGGTTCGGCAGCAAGGCTGCCTCTATATCTAAGACACGAAAATAAACCTAAACTACTATATACAAGTGATCATCATCTCTCACAAAACATTTAGCACCAAGACTCTTGAACATATAAACTCACATGCAAGAAAGTAAGGAACAAGTATCAACATGTTTAAATTCAAAATTAGTTCCGACTACAACTTAGTTGTAAGACTTCTCAAGTTTTAAGACCGAACTTTTGGTTATGGGCCCTAAAGTTATGTTAATCCTTTTGAGACTTAACAATTAATCACAATAGTCTAAATCGGAGACATGCAAAACAAGCAAGGTTGTCAATCATCTTATTTTAACATGTAAGAAATCCAAAGTACTATACCCTAAGTGAGCAAAAACAAATCAAAGCAACATTTTGAGTATCTAACCATATTTGTTATTACTCGGGTTTGATGAAACCTAACACCTAGATTTACATGCAAACAACAAATGCTTAAGAACAACTAATGTTTCGGTTTATAAGGTCCACTCTTTTAGATTTCTAACCAATTTCAAACCTAAGACATGCATCTATACCACTGTCCTAATTATCTAACATACGAATTTACAAGTTACATATTACAAATTAGCATGCAAAATTCATTGTTCTTGTCGAAACCTAAACTTAACTCTAAGCATCGATCCAAACAAATCTTTAACATACAATTTACAAAACCAAAATCGATTCATACATAGACATATAAACCAACACCAAACATACATGAGTGTTTCATAGACAAAACTAAACATAACTAAACAAAAATTACTAAACCGAAAGAGGGGAGTGGATCACACTTTGAGATACCTTGAGAGCTTCACGTTGTGTGGATCCGGCGAAGTATAGAGGCTGGGGTGAGGCTGCACGGCAGTAGGTTGTGTCGGCAGTAGGTTATGGAGGCAGAAAGTCCAAGGTTTTGGCAAGGCAGAAACTTGGTTGAGGTGAGGTGAAGGTGGTTTTCGGTTTAGGTTTTTGTCTAGGATCTTTGGTGAATTTTGGTAGAGTTTAGGCCTTGTGTTTATGCTTGAGATGAGATGATTTTTCTGTAGGGAAACATGGCTATATATAGAGGCAAATTCGGCAGAAACCCTAGGTAGAAAACCTAGTCCAAATCGGCAAAGGCAATCCTTGTGCAACGAGGTTTTGGTTCCTTCCTTTCTTGGTTCTTCTAGGAAACTTCTTTTTCTGATTTTCTTCCTTGGATTGGGCTGCATATCTTCATGAACCTCTTGTGTAGGCTTGAAAACTCCATTTGGTGAGCTTGGTCCATGGAAAAATGCCCCAAACCCGCAAGAACACAAGACCGGCAGCAACTCGGCTGGAATGACCTTACTCCAGTAAATCCGACATATCTCCCTTCTCGGAGCTCCAATTGATACGATTCCAAGTCTCAGATAAACTAGACACATATAGCCATCTCCCCATAAAATATCTCGATCAAATTCCTTGTGAATCGTCGGAAATGATTTTTCGAAGTTGGGACAAAGTCCCAGGAAAATCCTGGAAGTCCCTGGATTGGAATGCTCGGACTGCCGTTTTGCAGCCATCTTTTGGGTGACTTCCCGAACTCCAATTGATCTGAAATTTTAACACAACATTCCTCAGCATATGAATATTAAGCACACCAAATTTCATAGAATTCGGACAAGGATAGTTCATATTTGTACTCGTCACAAAATCGCGAAAAAGACATATTTTGCACTATTTTCCAGATTTCTCAAACTTAGTCATTTTTCGGACAATTAAACATATTTCACCAAAACTCTACCAAAATTGACACTAACTATGTTATGACTCTATCTTAGACAAATAAGGGTTAAACAAAGCATAAACGAGGGCATAAGCATATAATATCGTCGCACATTGTGCTCCTATCAACTACCCCACACTTATCCTTTGCTAGTCCCTTAGCAAACTAAATAAAACTAAGACTCCAAACAAACTATTGCCCCTAACAATTTGTCTCAGGCTCGTATGTACACATAGCTTTCAAGTTAAATGCATGAGAATGCTAAGCACGAAAATTCCAAGTTTCATGAACATGTAACATCAATAACAACATATAAGAGCAAAAAGGTAAGCATGTAAACATGTAAAAGCTAATTCAAATCACCTCACTAGGCATACTCTCTTCTTTTCTCTCGAAGCATGGTTATTCACACATAAGTATATGCAAACGAAAGATAATGACTTACAAAGAGTGACTTGCATATATCAAAGAAACGAAAGCACTTTGTGAAATCTTATGAAAAAACCTCATATGATAACTATATGCACCTAATGAACCAAAACCATATGCTTACTCTTGAGATAATCTCCACAAATCAAATTTAACCATCTTAAGAATCATGAAAAAGATCAATAATAAGGTTGTAATGGGGCTAGGCTAAGAGGTATTCGCTATTTGGATAAGGAGGCTCAAAACGTCACTAAGGCCTTTAGCAAAGCTCGATCTCCTTATGTCTTCTCGCCGAAAGGGTCAAATTTCATCTTGTTGGACCCTTCCTTCATTCTTTACTTCCCCACAACATAGTGAATACGAACAAAGGTCAAAATATAACAATAGTAGACCTTCACATGCAAACAAAAACTCCAAATTCACAACAATTAGACTTAGCCAAATTTTCTTTTGAAACCGTGCCTCTTTCTTTTCTTTTCTTTCGGACTTGATTTTTCTCTTTTCTTTTCTTTTCTTTTTGTCCGATTTCAATTTTTCTTCTTTTGTTTTCTCATTGGCACGGCACAATTACAATTTTCACATAATTTTCTAGCTAAGTCTACCCCACACTTGATCTTCTTCATCACTTCCCGCAAAAACTCCTTCAAAAATCAAGCTTTGCCGACACACAATGGTCAAGACATCACTATACTAAGTTCATGGAAAGTGTTTAAGGGTGATGAAATAAAAGGCTAATCGTAGGCTCAAACACTACTACAAAAAACTCAATACACAACACAAATCAGACAACACTTTGAAAGTTACATGTTGTGTGAATCACTGAACTGTTTCACACAACCTAAAGTGAATAATTTATGTTGTATGATGGTACACATTTTCCATATTCTGAAAAATATTTTTCCAGATTTTGTCACACAACTCTGACACACATTTTTTGTTGTATGATGAATGAAAATCTTGGCGGCAGAACTCCCTCCGACATTGAAACTCAAATTTGGGTAAGGTCTAGATGGACAGACAACAAAATTATTGTTTTGTGTTGTGTGATAATGTCACATCCTGCATTAGGTCTCACCAAGTGCAAAGTGACAAATACTTGTACAACATAATTTCGTAGTTTTGTTGTATGAGTTGGTTTGCTTGTCATTCCCCCACATTCATTTTGGCTCCAATGGCTTGTATTTAAGATGAAAATCTTGGCGGCATAACTCCCTCCGACACTGAAACTTAAATTTGTGCAAGGTCTAGATGGACAGACAACAAAGTTCTTGTTTCGTGTTGTATGATAAGTCACAGCTTGCACTAGGTGTCACTAGTGTAAAATGAAAAATACTTGTACAACATAATTTTACAGTTCTGTTGTACGACTTGTTTTGCTTGTCCTTGTGCCACATTCATTTTGGCTCCAATGGCTTAAATGCTACTACCCTTAAAGCGGGAAATTTGCCTCCAATGACTTAAATTCATTCCCTCAAATGTGAAGCGGGAAATTTCCCTCCATTTATTTTAACTTTACACAAACAAACATACAACAGTAGTTCTTTTCTGTTGTATGAGAATATTGCAGTTTATACTAGATGAACCTAGTGCAAAGTGCAAAATAGTTACTATACGTAGACTCTTCAAATGTAAATGTGTCGTGAAATAAGATATGACTGAAATATTGAAATACGTCTACGGTTGAAAAATGAGAAGATTCCGACAAAATCTGTGTGCCGAATGTTGCGGTTAACTGTTTTTTACTTCCGTTTTCCTATGGGTAGCATGACGGTCCGTAAATATTTTGAGGAAAATTTTTATACGATTAGTTGCGTCTCATCGATTTGAAACTATTCTCTGTTGAAGATCAGGCCAAAAAACGTCATTTAGACAGGCCAATTTCCGTTTTAAAGCGTTTAGAGGTTTGACTCACCCGGTTGACCGTCCCGATCGAGTCTTTAGCGTTGTCAGATGTAGTTGGATTTTTTTTTCATACATGTATTTAATCTTAACGGTGATATCTGACGGTTGGAATAGATTTTCCAAACTTTTAGATTCAAAATCGGAACATATGCACTAATGTTCCTTAACTTGTTTACTAAGTGTTTAAGTGAATGTATAGTTTCAAATAGTTACTATACGTAGACTCTTCAAATGCAAATGTGTCGTGAAATAAGATATGACTGAAATATTGAAATACGTCTACGGTTGAAAAATGAGAAGATTCCGACAAAATCTGTGTGCCGAATGTTGCGGTTAACTGTTTTTTACTTCCGTTTTCCTATGGGTAGCCTGACGGTCGATAAATATTTTGAGGAAAATTTTTATACGATTAGTTGCGTCTCATCGATTTAAACTATTCTCTGTTGAAGATCAGGCCAAAAAACGTCATTTAGACAGGCCAATTTCCGTTTTAAAGCGTTTAGAGGTTTGACTCACCCGGTTGACCGTCCCGATCGAGCCTTTAACGTTGTCAGATGTAGTTGGATTTTTTTTCATACATGTATTTAATCTTAACGGTGATATCTGACGGTTGGAATAGATTTTCCAAACTTTTAGATTCAAAATCGGAACATATGCACTAATGTTTCTTAACTTGTTTACTAAGTGTTTAAGTGAATGTATAGTTTCAAATAGTTACTATACGTAGACTCTTCAAATGCAAATGTGTCGTGAAATAAGATATGACTGAAATATTGAAATACGTCTACGGTTGAAAAATGAGAAGATTCCGACAAAATCTGTGTGCCGAATGTTGCGGTTAACTGTTTTTTACTTCCGTTTTCCTATGGGTAGCCTGACGGTCGGTAAATATTTTGAGGAAAATTTTTATACGATTAGTTGCGTCTCATCGATTTGAAACTATTCTCTGTTGAAGATCAGACCTATAAACGTCATTTAGACAGGCCAATTTCCGTTTTAAAGCGTTTAGAGGTTTGACTCACCCGGTTGACCGTCCCGATCGAGCCTTTAACGTTGTCAGATATAGTTGGATTTTTTTTCATAAATGTATTTAATCTTAACGGTGATATCTGACGGTTGGAATAGATTTTCCAAACTTTTAGATTCAAAATCGGAACATATGCACTAATGTTTCTTAACTTGTTTACTAAGTGCTTAAGTGAATGTATAGTTTCAAATAGTTACTATACGTAGACTCTTCAAATGCAAATGTGTCGTGAAATAAGATATGACTGAAATATTGAAATACGTCTACGGTTGAAAAATGAGAAGATTCCGACAAAATCTGTGTGCCGAATGTTGCGGTTAACTGTTTTTTACTTCCGTTTTCCTATGGGTAGCCTGACGGTCGGTAAATATTTTGAGGAAAATTTTTATACGATTAGTTGCGTCTCATCGATTTGAAACTATTCTCTGTTGAAGATCAGGCAAAAAAAGGTCATTTAGACTGACCAATTTCCGTTTTAAAGCGTTTAGAGGTTTGACTCACCCGGTTGACCGTCCCGATCGAGCCTTTAACGTTGTCAGATGTAGTTGGATTTTTTTTCATACATGTATTTAATCTTAACGGTGATATCTGACGGTTGGAATAGATTTTCCAAACTTTTAGATTCAAAATCGGAACATATGCACTAATGTTCCTTAACTTGTTTACTAAGTGTTTAAGTGAATGTATAGTTTCAAATAGTTACTATACGTAGACTCTTCAAATGCAAATGTGTCGTGAAATAAGATATGACTGAAATATTGAAATACGTCTACGGTTGAAAAATGAGAAGATTCCGACAAAATCTGTGTGCCGAATGTTGCGGTTAATTGTTTTTTACTTCCGTTTTCCTATGGGTAGCCTGACGGTCGGTAAATATTTTGAGGAAAATTTTTATACGATTAGTTGCGTCTCATCGATTTGAAACTATTCTCTGTTGAAGATCAGGCCAAAAAACGTCATTTAGACAGGCCAATTTCCGTTTTAAAGCGTTTAGAGGTTTGACTCACCCGGTTGACCGTCCCGATCGAGCCTTTAACGTTGTCAGATGTAGTTGGATTTTTTTTCATACATGTATTTAATCTTAACGGTGATATCTGACGGTTGGGTAGCCTGACGGTCGGTAAATATTTTGAAGAAAATATTTAACTATAATGATCATATTTTACAGTTGATTTTTCTAAATTTTATTCTTCTTATGGAATTTTTCTAAGTAGATATCAAACTACGTGTTTACATTTTGTTTTAAAATTATTTTTATTATATGCGTGTTATTAGCTATTTAACTTTAGCAAAAATCAACCATTGGATTTGAATTGAAAGGGGAAAAAACCCTAATGCCCGGGTCACCTAAAGCCTCATTCTCAACAACCTATCGCAGATGCAGCTTCGCTCTTCATCTCTCCCACCTCGATACTTTGGCTTCACTTTTCTTCACCCTCGTGTCAGACACTCTCCTCCTCTCCTCTCCTCTCCTCATCTCCCCTCCTCCTTCCCTCATCTCCCATCCTCCTCCCCTTTCCTGCTTCCAGACCCGAACGCAACCTCCTCTCCCCTTACATCTCCATCTCCAGACCCGACATGGCCGCCGCCTCCCTCTCCAACCACCTCCACGACCTCCTCCTCAGATCCTGCGTCCTTCACCACTCCAACGCCAACGTCTTGTCCCACCCGCCTCCCGGCTTCGGCAGAGACAACCTCGCCTTCTTCGTCCTCGACCTCTTCACGCGCCTCCAAATCAGCGGCGTCGAGTTCAAGAAGAACCCAGAACCTTTGATTCTTGAGGAGGGAGGAGGTAGAGGTGAAGACATTCTGAATTTATCGCTTCCATTATTTCCTCTGGCGTTGGGGGCGTTGGATAATAGTTTCTTGGTGGGGGACAGTGGTGTTCAGGTTGTTAAGAATTATAGTCATGGGATACAGGGGAAAGGTGTTTATGTCAATTTTGATGATGGGAGTTATAGGAGTGGAGGGTCGAGTTTGGCGCGCTCCACGCCTAGGAAGGCTCTGCTGATGAGGGCTGAGACGAATATGCTGCTCATGAGTCCGATGAAGGAGGGGAAGCCGCATACAACTGGGCTACATCAGTTTGACATCGAGACTGGGAAGGTTGTGACTGAGTGGAAGTTTGAAAAGGATGGGACTGATATTACAATGAAGGATATTGCGAATGATAGCAAGGGAGCTCAGTTGGATCCTTCAGGGTCCATTCTTGGGATTGGATGATAATCGGCTTTGTCGTTGGGATATGCGTGACAGGAAAGGGATGGTTCAGGATCTTGCAAGTGCTAATACTCCTATTCTCAATTGGAACCAAGGGCATCAATTCTCCAGAGGAACTAACTTCCAGTGCTTTGCTAGTACTGGTGACGGCTCAATTGTTGTGGGTTCTCTTGATGGGAAGATCAGATTGTATTCAATCAATTCTATGAGGCAAGCTAAGACAGCTTTTCCCCAGTCAGGAAAATGAATCGACGGTGAGTTCTTTTTACCCTACCCCTCGAAAAGTCTCAACTATAGTCATGCTAATACAGAAACTTCTCATTCAGTAATCCTACAGAAATTCCATTTTAACAGTATTTCGTGTTTTGTTTCAGTACAAGAAAGATGGGACTGACGACGATGGCACTGCTTGCAGAGGAAATTGGTGGCAAGGTAAGAAGCTGCAGTTGTTTATTGTAGAGGTTCATGAACAAGCCTTTCCGGAATCAAGCTGTATTGTTCTGACATTTCTTTTTCTGCCAAATTTCTCCATTTGTAGGGTCTCTCTATTATTAAGGAGTCTATCACCATCCTCATCCAGGTAAGTGTAGTGTTCAACACTACTAGATCGAGATATCTTCTTCTTTGGCATCTACTTTGTTGCCCCTTGGTTGTCTTTAAACTTGCCTGAACAACAAGTTTTGGTCATTCTTTATAGAATCTGAGTCTCTAGTTTGGCTTACTTATTTCCTTTTCAACTGAAAGCTATTAGTTCTAATTCTGTCGTTCTTTAAAGTAATAGTTAAATTCTATCTTTTGTTACGAATATTGCTTTACAAAAATTCAGTGGTTAAACGACGCGATACACTACTTTACCTAAACACATGAATTTTGATAACAAAAGGAAAGATGCATGCTAAAGTAGCATTATGGATTCTGTCTTGAATAAATTCATTTCCTCCCTGCCAAAGAACATTGGTCCATATTTTGGGGTCTTTCCTAGTTTGAAGTTGATGTAACAAAACAGTTTTCTGTTTGCAAATATTCCTTCCAGGCATAATAGGAAATACAGTAGCCTGAATTTTACCTAATCACATGAATTTTGATACGAAAAAGAAAGTTGCTCAAGTAGCATGATGGATTCTGGTCTTGAATAAATTCGTTTACTTCCTGCTAATAGGAGAGCATTGTTCCTTGTTTTGGTATCTTTCCTAGTTTGAAGTTTGATGTAATGAAACAGTCTTCTGTTTGCAAATACTCCTTGCAGGCATAATAGGAAATAGAGTAGTAGCAGCAGCAGATCGTTGTGGAAGCTGGTTTCTTTTCTTCCTCCCCGGTCACACAGCGACAGTTTATATATGTATGCATCATCTTTAGGGTCACTGTAAAGAACGATGTAGTACTCTTAAATCTTCCCTAATGGAATCACTCGAATGGAATGTGAGGTCTTTGCATCTAATTTATCAGTGTGGTGAATTGCAATTAATAGTCTTTTATGCCGAATTATCTTAAGGTGATTGAGCAGTTGGGAATAGTTAAGGATTGACCTCATTTATCATGCTTCACAACTGTCACTATCAAACTTATCTCTCTAATTCCGTGGTGCGCAGATTTCATGCCAAGGGTCTAGCTCAATCAGGTTTTGGATCCTGGAGAAGACGGGGGAGTGAAGCTAGTTCAACCTGACGCCAAGTAGGGTTGACCTCATTTATATTGATCTAGCCAAACAACTTTCTAGGTTTTTAGAACAATTTTCAGCTTTTAATCATAGCTAGGAATGTAGCAGCTTAGGTTATTTGCATGTATGTGGTACAATGGTCACTTGAATGAAATGTAATGAAGCTTAATTTATATGCAATGGTTTCGATCAATTTTTTTTGCGGTAATGGTGCAGGTTTTGTACAACAGTTTACATGTTTTTGTGTTAAACCTGTTGTATGTTTGAAGCTCAGACAACAAATTTTCATATGACCAAAAGCTTGTCTATTGTGTGATACAACATTATACAACAAGCCGGCTAGATGTTCAAATCAGTTGTGTGAATCATACAACTCAATAAATATGAAACGAAACCAGTTGTCTGAATCAGACAACTAAATAAGTGGGAGATGAAATCTGTTGTGCGAATGAGACAACAGAATAAAATTGCAATATTCTGTTGTATGTTTAAAACTTACACAACATAAAAGTATGTATATTCTGTTGTATGAACTAGACATGTCAGTGCAGCGAATGCCAAGCCAGCCATGGCATGACATATAAGTTGTACAACAGAAATTATAAGTTGGTTGTTGGACGTTTCATCACACAAGCTCGAGATATACAACGGTTTTTCCGAACTTACACAACGGGTATACACCGTTGTGTATTGAGTTTTTTGTAGTAGTGAAAGGGGTTAACTAAGGTGTCCCACGACGGGCTGCAATAGGGCTCATGCTTTATTTGGCAATGGTGGTAAACCTAAATGATCTTTATTCAATCATATTCAACATCAAAGTATTTCATGATATAAACGTTTCGAAAATCAACAAGAGTAAGTTCTAGCATACTAGAGTTCATTAAAAAGCTATGGCACATAGTCATCGAATAATCAAAGAATTATGAGGTTTCATGCTTCCTACGAATCTATCGAATTTTATCTTTTTATCGCTCAAGAAGAAAGCAATTTGGCACTAAAGCTCACATAGGTTATAATCGAAATAAACTAGCTAAAACATGCATGCTTATTAATCAACAAGTCCTACATGCTCCTACCAATGCACAAAATCCATGAAACTCACAATTTTAATTGTATGCATAACCATCATCTATGTATGCAAAGAGGAGAAAAACATCATTGACATATTAGGGGCATCCTAAGACTCGAAACAAACAAATTAAACACTCTATTTTTGTGGAACAATTTCTGAATTTTCTTTTCTAAACTAAGCACACGAAAACATAAACGGAATACGTTATCCCACCCCACACTTAGAAAATTACATTGTCCTCAATGTAAGCACAAATCTATATCAACGAATTTCCTAAGCATGCAGTAGTCTAACATATTCCAACATATCATCACAAACCAAAGAAAAAGAGAAGGGTTAAGAAATTTCAAACTCTCGGTGATGGCTCCTTCACTTTTCTTTGATCGAATTGGGTTGCCTCCCAAGTAGCGCTTTGTGTTTATAGTCCATTGCTTAGACTTCTCACCATGTGTGTTGTGTATTCAACATGCCATGTGCAGCTCCGCAGTTGGGGCAGCAGTCCCCCTCGGTGATGTCCCACGAAGATATGTGGTACGTCCCATAACTCCAAGCAGCTGAAAAGTTATGCCCCTGCAAAGTTGGCTGAAAATAACAGCAGTTATCAGCAAAACAGAACAGACCTTTACCTCTTTATACCTGACTTGTTACATGATAGGCTACTCGAATGAAAAAGTGTCCATTATGAAAGTTGTAGCCAACTCAAAGAGCTTTCCAACGGTATAAATTTTGCCAAAATCTGACCACCGTAAGTATTCTCTGTTTTGGGTTTTATCGGACCTGTCTGCACAGCTTTCTACTTTTCTGGACTGACCTTGCTGCAATCAAACTGAAGCTGGGAACAGCATACTACTCCGAATCCACTTCTGTAAAATCCTATAGATTGTAGACTCACAGATCTTTCTTTGCATATATCACACGCCTTCTCAGGTGTTGTGAGCTAAAAAATGACAGCCATCCAAAGTAGAAGAGCTGCACTGCCGGAACTCTGTTAGGGTACAGTTTGGTGTTTGAGTTTCCTCACTTTTTCTCTCCAATTTGACCATGTCCCATGGATTCTTCTTGAGTTGGTTCGCCTTCAATGGTGTGTCTTCCTTGACCGGCCGGACTAAGGCTTACACGAAATTGATAACACAAGGCACCGAAAACTGCTTCGCCTTCAATGGTGTGTCCTCAGTAACTTGGGTGCAGCAAATTTCGGCAGGGGCAGGGGCAGGAGCTTGCGCGCAGGGTATTTGGCAGCGTGAGGCTGCAACTTGGCTATGGCATGAGAAGGGGCAATGTGCTTGGTAGGATTGTTTAGGTGTATGCTGGCCTCGGCATGCAGGGTTGGCTGCAGGACAGAGGCAGGGGCAGGGTCTTTGGCAGATGTGTCTGCTTCTCTTGAGGCCTGATTATGGGTGTGCTCCATTATCCGAATGCAAACGTGTTCTAAATAAACGTTGTAGTGCACACACAGAGCTTTTCAATGGTATAAAGTTTGTCCCAATCGGACCAGCAGAGGTACTCTTTCTTTGGCCTTGTATCGGACCAAGTGATCTGCCCAGTTCTCTGTTCTGCCAGATTGACCTTTGTGCACTCACATTGAAACTGGGAGCAGCTCGAGACTCCAAATCCACTTCTGTAAAATCCTAAGGAAAGTAGACCCATAGATCTTTCCAACGGCGTATGGCTCACTTTCCCAAGTTTTGTGAGCTGCAAACCGCAGCCTTCCAAAGTTGATGCACTGCAATGCCCGAATTCTGCTTTGGGCAGAACTTGGAATTTCCTGCACTTTTCTTTCAAGTTCGACTGCACACACACAAAACACATCAAATC
Source organism: Potentilla sterilis (assembly GCA_963682095.1). NCBI lineage: Eukaryota > Viridiplantae > Streptophyta > Magnoliopsida > Rosales > Rosaceae > Potentilla > Potentilla sterilis. The sequence goes on along the minus strand of OY821763.1, from coordinate 14,382,311 downwards.
GAACAAAAACAATAAACTAAAACGCAAGAATATACAAGCCATGGCATTAGCAAATACAAACAATTTTCAATCAATAGCACACATATACAACAAAAATTTCCAGCAACATATATACACAACAATCACACAAATCAAGATTTTATAATCCCCGGCAACGGCGCCAAAAATTGACGTGAGCCTAAGCTCGCACACAATAATAACCCTACAATCGTTAGTAGTATAGAATAAGTAGGGATCGTTCTAGCCGGGGATTAAGGGTACCTGAAATATGAGAATGTTAACACAAATATTCACAAACATATATGCACACAATTGTCACACTTATATACATATATACGAATTTATCATGGGGGATGAAGATGAGGTTCGGCAGCAAGGCTGCCTCTATATCTAAGACACGAAAATAAACCTAAACTACTATATACAAGTGATCATCATCTCTCACAAAACATTTAGCACCAAGACTCTTGAACATATAAACTCACATGCAAGAAAGTAAGGAACAAGTATCAACATGTTTAAATTCAAAATTAGTTCCGACTACAACTTAGTTGTAAGACTTCTCAAGTTTTAAGACCGAACTTTTGGTTATGGGCCCTAAAGTTATGTTAATCCTTTTGAGACTTAACAATTAATCACAATAGTCTAAATCGGAGACATGCAAAACAAGCAAGGTTGTCAATCATCTTATTTTAACATGTAAGAAATCCAAAGTACTATACCCTAAGTGAGCAAAAACAAATCAAAGCAACATTTTGAGTATCTAGCCATATTTGTTATTACTCGGGTTTGATGAAACCTAACACCTAGATTTACATGCAAACAACAAATGCTTAAGCACAACTAATGTTTCGGTTTATAAGGTCCACTCTTTTAGATTTCTAACCAATTTCAAACCTAAGACATGCATCTATACCACTGTCCTAATTATCTAACATACGAATTTACAAGTTACATATTACAAATTAGCATGCAAAATTCATTGTTCTTGTCGAAACCTAAACTTAACTCTAAGCATCGATTCAAACAAATCTTTAACATACAATTTACAAAACCAAAATCGATTCATACATAGACATATAAACCAACACCAAACATACATGAGTGTTTCATAGACAAAACTAAACATAACTAAACAAAAATTACTAAACCGAAAGAGGGGAGTGGATCACACTTTGAGATACCTTGAGAGCTTCACGTTGTGTGGATCCGGCGAAGTATAGAGGCTGGGGTGAGGCTGCACGGCAGTAGGTTGTGTCGGCAGTAGGTTATGGAGGCAGAAAGTCCAAGGTTTTGGCAAGGCAGAAACTTGGTTGAGGTGAGGTGAAGGTGGTTTTCGGTTTAGGTTTTTGTCTAGGATCTTTGGTGAATTTTGGTAGAGTTTAGGCCTTGTGTTTATGCTTGAGATGAGATGATTTTTCTGTAGGAAAACATGGCTATATATAGAGGCAAATTCGGCAGAAACCCTAGGTAGAAAACCTAGTCCAAATCGGCAAAGGCAATCCTTGTGCAACGAGGTTTTGGTTCCTTCCTTTCTTGGTTCTTCTAGGAAACTTCTTTTTCTGATTTTCTTCCTTGGATTGGGCTGCATATCTTCATGAACCTCTTGTGTAGGCTTGAAAACTCCATTTGGTGAGCTTGGTCCATGGAAAAATGCCCCAAACCCGCAAGAACACAAGACCGGCAGCAACTCGGCTGGAATGACCTTACTCCAGTAAATCCGACATATCTCCCTTCTCGGAGCTCCAATTGATACGATTCCAAGTCTCAGATAAACTAGACACATATAGCCATCTCCCCATAAAATATCTCGATCAAATTCCTTGTGAATCGTCGGAAATGATTTTTCGAAGTTGGGACAAAGTCCCAGGAAAATCCTGGAAGTCCCTGGATTGGAATGCTCGGACTGCCGTTTTGCAGCCATCTTTTGGGTGACTTCCCGAACTCCAATTGATCTGAAATTTTAACACAACATTCCTCAGCATATGAATATTAAGCACACCAAATTTCATAGAATTCGGACAAGGATAGTTCATATTTGTACTCGTCACAAAATCGCGAAAAAGACATATTTTGCACTATTTTCCAGATTTCTCAAACTTAGTCATTTTTCGGACAATTAAACATATTTCACCAAAACTCTACCAAAATTGACACTAACTATGTTATGACTCTATCTTAGACAAATAAGGGTTAAACAAAGCATAAACGAGGGCATAAGCATATAATATCGTCGCACATTGTGCTCCTATCAACTACCCCACACTTATCCTTTGCTAGTCCCTTAGCAAACTAAATAAAACTAAGACTCCAAACAAACTATTGCCCCTAACAATTTGTCTCAGGCTCGTATGTACACATAGCTTTCAAGTTAAATGCATGAGAATGCTAAGCACGAAAATTCCAAGTTTCATGAACATGTAACATCAATAACAACATATAAGAGCAAAAAGGTAAGCATGTAAACATGTAAAAGCTAATTCAAATCACCTCACTAGGCATACTCTCTTCTTTTCTCTCGAAGCATGGTTATTCACACATAAGTATATGCAAACGAAAGATAATGACTTACAAAGAGTGACTTGCATATATCAAAGAAACGAAAGCACTTTGTGAAATCTTATGAAAAAACCTCATATGATAACTATATGCACCTAATGAACCAAAACCATATGCTTACTCTTGAGATAATCTCCACAAATCAAATTTAACCATCTTAAGAATCATGAAAAAGATCAATAATAAGGTTGTAATGGGGCTAGGCTAAGAGGTATTCGCTATTTGGATAAGGAGGCTCAAAACGTCACTAAGGCCTTTAGCAAAGCTCGATCTCCTTATGTCTTCTCGCCGAAAGGGTCAAATTTCATCTTGTTGGACCCTTCCTTCATTCTTTACTTCCCCACAACATAGTGAATACGAACAAAGGTCAAAATATAACAATAGTAGACCTTCACATGCAAACAAAAACTCCAAATTCACAACAATTAGACTTAGCCAAATTTTCTTTTGAAACCGTGCCTCTTTCTTTTCTTTTCTTTCGGACTTGATTTTTCTCTTTTCTTTTCTTTTCTTTTTGTCCGATTTCAATTTTTCTTCTTTTGTTTTCTCATTGGCACGGCACAATTACAATTTTCACATAATTTTCTAGCTAAGTCTACCCCACACTTGATCTTCTTCATCACTTCCCGCAAAAACTCCTTCAAAAATCAAGCTTTGCCGACACACAATGGTCAAGACATCACTATACTAAGTTCATGGAAAGTGTTTAAGGGTGATGAAATAAAAGGCTAATCGTAGGCTCAAAGGGGTTAACTAAGGTGTCCCACGACGGGCTGCAATAGGGCTCATGCTTTATTTGGCAATGGTGGTAAACCTAAATGATCTTTATTCAATCATATTCAACATCAAAGTATTTCATGATATAAACGTTTCGAAAATCAACAAGAGTAAGTTCTAGCATACTAGAGTTCATTAAAAAGCTATGGCACATAGTCATCGAATAATCAAAGAATTATGAGGTTTCATGCTTCCTACGAATCTATCGAATTTTATCTTTTTATCGCTCAAGAAGAAAGCAATTTGGCACTAAAGCTCACATAGGTTATAATCGAAATAAACTAGCTAAAACATGCATGCTTATTAATCAACAAGTCCTACATGCTCCTACCAATGCACAAAATCCATGAAACTCACAATTTTAATTGTATGCATAACCATCATCTATGTATGCAAAGAGGAGAAAAACATCATTGACATATTAGGGGCATCCTAAGACTCGAAACAAACAAATTAAACACTCTATTTTTGTGGAACAATTTCTGAATTTTCTTTTCTAAACTAAGCACACGAAAACATAAACGGAATACGTTATCCCACCCCACACTTAGAAAATTACATTGTCCTCAATGTAAGCACAAATCTATATCAACGAATTTCCTAAGCATGCAGTAGTCTAACATATTCCAACATATCATCACAAACCAAAGAAAAAGAGAAGGGTTAAGAAATTTCAAACTCTCGGTGATGGCTCCTTCACTTTTCTTTGATCGAATTGGGTTGCCTCCCAAGTAGCGCTTTGTGTTTATAGTCCATTGCTTAGACTTCTCACCATGTGTGTTGTGTATTCAACATGCCATGTGCAGCTCCGCAGTTGGGGCAGCAGTCCCCCTCGGTGATGTCCCACGAAGATATGTGGTACGTCCCATAACTCCAAGCAGCTGAAAAGTTATGCCCCTGCAAAGTTGGCTGAAAATAACAGCAGTTATCAGCAAAACAGAACAGACCTTTACCTCTTTATACCTGACTTGTTACATGATAGGCTACTCGAATGAAAAAGTGTCCATTATGAAAGTTGTAGCCAACTCAAAGAGCTTTCCAACGGTATAAATTTTGCCAAAATCTGACCACCGTAAGTATTCTCTGTTTTGGGTTTTATCGGACCTGTCTGCACAGCTTTCTACTTTTCTGGACTGACCTTGCTGCAATCAAACTGAAGCTGGGAACAGCATACTACTCCGAATCCACTTCTGTAAAATCCTATAGATTGTAGACTCACAGATCTTTCTTTGCATATATCACACGCCTTCTCAGGTGTTGTGAGCTAAAAAATGACAGCCATCCAAAGTAGAAGAGCTGCACTGCCGGAACTCTGTTAGGGTACAGTTTGGTGTTTGAGTTTCCTCACTTTTTCTCTCCAATTTGACCATGTCCCATGGATTCTTCTTGAGTTGGTTCGCCTTCAATGGTGTGTCTTCCTTGACCGGCCGGACCAAGGCTTACACGAAATTGATAACACAAGGCACCGAAAACTGCTTCGCCTTCAATGGTGTGTCCTCAGTAACTTGGGTGCAGCAAATTTCGGCAGGGGCAGGGGCAGGAGCTTGCGCGCAGGGTATTTGGCAGCGTGAGGCTGCAACTTGGCTATGGCATGAGAAGGGGCAATGTGCTTGGTAGGATTGTTTAGGTGTATGCTGGCCTCGGCATGCAGGGTTGGCTGCAGGACAGAGGCAGGGGCAGGGTCTTTGGCAGATGTGTCTGCTTCTCTTGAGGCCTGATTATGGGTGTGCTCCATTATCCGAATGCAAACGTGTTCTAAATAAACGTTGTAGTGCACACACAGAGCTTTTCAATGGTATAAAGTTTGTCCCAATCGGACCAGCAGAGGTACTCTTTCTTTGGCCTTGTATCGGACCAAGTGATCTGCCCAGTTCTCTGTTCTGCCAGATTGACCTTTGTGCACTCACATTGAAACTGGGAGCAGCTCGAGACTCCAAATCCACTTCTGTAAAATCCTAAGGAAAGTAGACCCATAGATCTTTCCAACGGCGTATGGCTCACTTTCCCAAGTTTTGTGAGCTGCAAACCGCAGCCTTCCAAAGTTGATGCACTGCAATGCCCGAATTCTGCTTTGGGCAGAACTTGGAATTTCCTGCACTTTTCTTTCAAGTTCGACTGCACACACACAAAACACATCAAATCGAACAAAAACAATAAACTAAAACGCAAGAATATACAAGCCATGGCATTAGCAAATACAAACAATTTTCAATCAATAGCACACATATACAACAAAAATTTCCAGCAACATATATACACAACAATCACACAAATCAAGATTTTATAATCCCCGGCAACGGCGCCAAAAATTGACGTGAGCCTAAGCTCGCACACAATAATAACCCTACAATCGTTAGTAGTATAGAATAAGTAGGGATCGTTCTAGCCGGGGATTAAGGGTACCTGAAATATGAGAATGTTAACACAAATATTCACAAACATATATGCACACAATTGTCACACTTATATACATATATACGAATTTATCATGGGGGATGAAGATGAGGTTCGGCAGCAAGGCTGCCTCTATATCTAAGACACGAAAATAAACCTAAACTACTATATACAAGTGATCATCATCTCTCACAAAACATTTAGCACCAAGACTCTTGAACATATAAACTCACATGCAAGAAAGTAAGGAACAAGTATCAACATGTTTAAATTCAAAATTAGTTCCGACTACAACTTAGTTGTAAGACTTCTCAAGTTTTAAGACCGAACTTTTGGTTATGGGCCCTAAAGTTATGTTAATCCTTTTGAGACTTAACAATTAATCACAATAGTCTAAATCGGAGACATGCAAAACAAGCAAGGTTGTCAATCATCTTATTTTAACATGTAAGAAATCCAAAGTACTATACCCTAAGTGAGCAAAAACAAATCAAAGCAACATTTTGAGTATCTAGCCATATTTGTTATTACTCGGGTTTGATGAAACCTAACACCTAGATTTACATGCAAACAACAAATGCTTAAGCACAACTAATGTTTCGGTTTATAAGGTCCACTCTTTTAGATTTCTAACCAATTTCAAACCTAAGACATGCATCTATACCACTGTCCTAATTATCTAACATACGAATTTACAAGTTACATATTACAAATTAGCATGCAAAATTCATTGTTCTTGTCGAAACCTAAACTTAACTCTAAGCATCGATTCAAACAAATCTTTAACATACAATTTACAAAACCAAAATCGATTCATACATAGACATATAAACCAACACCAAACATACATGAGTGTTTCATAGACAAAACTAAACATAACTAAACAAAAATTACTAAACCGAAAGAGGGGAGTGGATCACACTTTGAGATACCTTGAGAGCTTCACGTTGTGTGGATCCGGCGAAGTATAGAGGCTGGGGTGAGGCTGCACGGCAGTAGGTTGTGTCGGCAGTAGGTTATGGAGGCAGAAAGTCCAAGGTTTTGGCAAGGCAGAAACTTGGTTGAGGTGAGGTGAAGGTGGTTTTCGGTTTAGGTTTTTGTCTAGGATCTTTGGTGAATTTTGGTAGAGTTTAGGCCTTGTGTTTATGCTTGAGATGAGATGATTTTTCTGTAGGAAAACATGGCTATATATAGAGGCAAATTCGGCAGAAACCCTAGGTAGAAAACCTAGTCCAAATCGGCAAAGGCAATCCTTGTGCAACGAGGTTTTGGTTCCTTCCTTTCTTGGTTCTTCTAGGAAACTTCTTTTTCTGATTTTCTTCCTTGGATTGGGCTGCATATCTTCATGAACCTCTTGTGTAGGCTTGAAAACTCCATTTGGTGAGCTTGGTCCATGGAAAAATGCCCCAAACCCGCAAGAACACAAGACCGGCAGCAACTCGGCTGGAATGACCTTACTCCAGTAAATCCGACATATCTCCCTTCTCGGAGCTCCAATTGATACGATTCCAAGTCTCAGATAAACTAGACACATATAGCCATCTCCCCATAAAATATCTCGATCAAATTCCTTGTGAATCGTCGGAAATGATTTTTCGAAGTTGGGACAAAGTCCCAGGAAAATCCTGGAAGTCCCTGGATTGGAATGCTCGGACTGCCGTTTTGCAGCCATCTTTTGGGTGACTTCCCGAACTCCAATTGATCTGAAATTTTAACACAACATTCCTCAGCATATGAATATTAAGCACACCAAATTTCATAGAATTCGGACAAGGATAGATCATATTTGTACTCGTCACAAAATCGCGAAAAAGACATATTTTGCACTATTTTCCAGATTTCTCAAACTTAGTCATTTTTTGGACAATTAAACATATTTCACCAAAACTCTACCAAAATTGACACTAACTATGTTATGACTCTATCTTAGACAAATAAGGGTTAAACAAAGCATAAACGAGGGCATAAGCATATAATATCGTCGCACATTGTGCTCCTATCAACTACCCCACACTTATCCTTTGCTAGTCCCTTAGCAAACTAAATAAAACTAAGACTCCAAACAAACTATTGCCCCTAACAATTTGTCTCAGGCTCGTATGTACACATAGCTTTCAAGTTAAATGCATGAGAATGCTAAGCACGAAAATTCCAAGTTTCATGAACATGTAACATCAATAACAACATATAAGAGCAAAAAGGTAAGCATGTAAACATGTAAAAGCTAATTCAAATCACCTCACTAGGCATACTCTCTTCTTTTCTCTCGAAGCATGGTTATTCACACATAAGTATATGCAAACGAAAGATAATGACTTACAAAGAGTGACTTGCATATATCAAAGAAACGAAAGCACTTTGTGAAATCTTATGAAAAAACCTCATATGATAACTATATGCACCTAATGAACCAAAACCATATGCTTACTCTTGAGATAATCTCCACAAATCAAATTTAACCATCTTAAGAATCATGAAAAAGATCAATAATAAGGTTGTAATGGGGCTAGGCTAAGAGGTATTCGCTATTTGGATAAGGAGGCTCAAAACGTCACTAAGGCCTTTAGCAAAGCTCGATCTCCTTATGTCTTCTCGCCGAAAGGGTCAAATTTCATCTTGTTGGACCCTTCCTTCATTCTTTACTTCCCCACAACATAGTGAATACGAACAAAGGTCAAAATATAACAATAGTAGACCTTCACATGCAAACAAAAACTCCAAATTCACAACAATTAGACTTAGCCAAATTTTCTTTTGAAACCGTGCCTCTTTCTTTTCTTTTCTTTCGGACTTGATTTTTCTCTTTTCTTTTCTTTTCTTTTTGTCCGATTTCAATTTTTCTTCTTTTGTTTTCTCATTGGCACGGCACAATTACAATTTTCACATAATTTTCTAGCTAAGTCTACCCCACACTTGATCTTCTTCATCACTTCCCGCAAAAACTCCTTCAAAAATCAAGCTTTGCCGACACACAATGGTCAAGACATCACTATACTAAGTTCATGGAAAGTGTTTAAGGGTGATGAAATAAAAGGCTAATCGTAGGCTCAAAGGGGTTAACTAAGGTGTCCCATGACGGGCTGCAATAGGGCTCATGCTTTATTTGGCAATGGTGGTAAACCTAAATGATCTTTATTCAATCATATTCAACATCAAAGTATTTCATGATATAAACGTTTCGAAAATCAACAAGAGTAAGTTCTAGCATACTAGAGTTCATTAAAAAGCTATGGCACATAGTCATCGAATAATCAAAGAATTATGAGGTTTCATGCTTCCTACGAATCTATCGAATTTTATCTTTTTATCGCTCAAGAAGAAAGCAATTTGGCACTAAAGCTCACATAGGTTATAATCGAAATAAACTAGCTAAAACATGCATGCTTATTAATCAACAAGTCCTACATGCTCCTACCAATGCACAAAATCCATGAAACTCACAATTTTAATTGTATGCATAACCATCATCTATGTATGCAAAGAGGAGAAAAACATCATTGACATATTAGGGGCATCCTAAGACTCGAAACAAACAAATTAAACACTCTATTTTTGTGGAACAATTTCTGAATTTTCTTTTCTAAACTAAGCACACGAAAACATAAACGGAATACGTTATCCCACCCCACACTTAGAAAATTACATTGTCCTCAATGTAAGCACAAATCTATATCAACGAATTTCCTAAGCATGCAGTAGTCTAACATATTCCAACATATCATCACAAACCAAAGAAAAAGAGAAGGGTTAAGAAATTTCAAACTCTCGGTGATGGCTCCTTCACTTTTCTTTGATCGAATTGGGTTGCCTCCCAAGTAGCGCTTTGTGTTTATAGTCCATTGCTTAGACTTCTCACCATGTGTGTTGTGTATTCAACATGCCATGTGCAGCTCCGCAGTTGGGGCAGCAGTCCCCCTCGGTGATGTCCCACGAAGATATGTGGTACGTCCCATAACTCCAAGCAGCTGAAAAGTTATGCCCCTGCAAAGTTGGCTGAAAATAACAGCAGTTATCAGCAAAACAGAACAGACCTTTACCTCTTTATACCTGACTTGTTACATGATAGGCTACTCGAATGAAAAAGTGTCCATTATGAAAGTTGTAGCCAACTCAAAGAGCTTTCCAACGGTATAAATTTTGCCAAAATCTGACCACCGTAAGTATTCTCTGTTTTGGGTTTTATCGGACCTGTCTGCACAGCTTTCTACTTTTCTGGACTGACCTTGCTGCAATCAAACTGAAGCTGGGAACAGCATACTACTCCGAATCCACTTCTGTAAAATCCTATAGATTGTAGACTCACAGATCTTTCTTTGCATATATCACACGCCTTCTCAGGTGTTGTGAGCTAAAAAATGACAGCCATCCAAAGTAGAAGAGCTGCACTGCCGGAACTCTGTTAGGGTACAGTTTGGTGTTTGAGTTTCCTCACTTTTTCTCTCCAATTTGACCATGTCCCATGGATTCTTCTTGAGTTGGTTCGCCTTCAATGGTGTGTCTTCCTTGACCGGCCGGACCAAGGCTTACACGAAATTGATAACACAAGGCACCGAAAACTGCTTCGCCTTCAATGGTGTGTCCTCAGTAACTTGGGTGCAGCAAATTTCGGCAGGGGCAGGGGCAGGAGCTTGCGCGCAGGGTATTTGGCAGCGTGAGGCTGCAACTTGGCTATGGCATGAGAAGGGGCAATGTGCTTGGTAGGATTGTTTAGGTGTATGCTGGCCTCGGCATGCAGGGTTGGCTGCAGGACAGAGGCAGGGGCAGGGTCTTTGGCAGATGTGTCTGCTTCTCTTGAGGCCTGATTATGGGTGTGCTCCATTATCCGAATGCAAACGTGTTCTAAATAAACGTTGTAGTGCACACACAGAGCTTTTCAATGGTATAAAGTTTGTCCCAATCGGACCAGCAGAGGTACTCTTTCTTTGGCCTTGTATCGGACCAAGTGATCTGCCCAGTTCTCTGTTCTGCCAGATTGACCTTTGTGCACTCACATTGAAACTGGGAGCAGCTCGAGACTCCAAATCCACTTCTGTAAAATCCTAAGGAAAGTAGACCCATAGATCTTTCCAACGGCGTATGGCTCACTTTCCCAAGTTTTGTGAGCTGCAAACCGCAGCCTTCCAAAGTTGATGCACTGCAATGCCCGAATTCTGCTTTGGGCAGAACTTGGAATTTCCTGCACTTTTCTTTCAAGTTCGACTGCACACACACAAAACACATCAAATCGAACAAAAACAATAAACTAAAACGCAAGAATATACAAGCCATGGCATTAGCAAATACAAACAATTTTCAATCAATAGCACACATATACAACAAAAATTTCCAGCAACATATATACACAACAATCACACAAATCAAGATTTTATAATCCCCGGCAACGGCGCCAAAAATTGACGTGAGCCTAAGCTCGCACACAATAATAACCCTACAATCGTTAGTAGTATAGAATAAGTAGGGATCGTTCTAGCCGGGGATTAAGGGTACCTGAAATATGAGAATGTTAACACAAATATTCACAAACATATATGCACACAATTGTCACACTTATATACATATATACGAATTTATCATGGGGGATGAAGATGAGGTTCGGCAGCAAGGCTGCCTCTATATCTAAGACACGAAAATAAACCTAAACTACTATATACAAGTGATCATCATCTCTCACAAAACATTTAGCACCAAGACTCTTGAACATATAAACTCACATGCAAGAAAGTAAGGAACAAGTATCAACATGTTTAAATTCAAAATTAGTTCCGACTACAACTTAGTTGTAAGACTTCTCAAGTTTTAAGACCGAACTTTTGGTTATGGGCCCTAAAGTTATGTTAATCCTTTTGAGACTTAACAATTAATCACAATAGTCTAAATCGGAGACATGCAAAACAAGCAAGGTTGTCAATCATCTTATTTTAACATGTAAGAAATCCAAAGTACTATACCCTAAGTGAGCAAAAACAAATCAAAGCAACATTTTGAGTATCTAGCCATATTTGTTATTACTCGGGTTTGATGAAACCTAACACCTAGATTTACATGCAAACAACAAATGCTTAAGCACAACTAATGTTTCGGTTTATAAGGTCCACTCTTTTAGATTTCTAACCAATTTCAAACCTAAGACATGCATCTATACCACTGTCCTAATTATCTAACATACGAATTTACAAGTTACATATTACAAATTAGCATGCAAAATTCATTGTTCTTGTCGAAACCTAAACTTAACTCTAAGCATCGATTCAAACAAATCTTTAACATACAATTTACAAAACCAAAATCGATTCATACATAGACATATAAACCAACACCAAACATACATGAGTGTTTCATAGACAAAACTAAACATAACTAAACAAAAATTACTAAACCGAAAGAGGGGAGTGGATCACACTTTGAGATACCTTGAGAGCTTCACGTTGTGTGGATCCGGCGAAGTATAGAGGCTGGGGTGAGGCTGCACGGCAGTAGGTTGTGTCGGCAGTAGGTTATGGAGGCAGAAAGTCCAAGGTTTTGGCAAGGCAGAAACTTGGTTGAGGTGAGGTGAAGGTGGTTTTCGGTTTAGGTTTTTGTCTAGGATCTTTGGTGAATTTTGGTAGAGTTTAGGCCTTGTGTTTATGCTTGAGATGAGATGATTTTTCTGTAGGAAAACATGGCTATATATAGAGGCAAATTCGGCAGAAACCCTAGGTAGAAAACCTAGTCCAAATCGGCAAAGGCAATCCTTGTGCAACGAGGTTTTGGTTCCTTCCTTTCTTGGTTCTTCTAGGAAACTTCTTTTTCTGATTTTCTTCCTTGGATTGGGCTGCATATCTTCATGAACCTCTTGTGTAGGCTTGAAAACTCCATTTGGTGAGCTTGGTCCATGGAAAAATGCCCCAAACCCGCAAGAACACAAGACCGGCAGCAACTCGGCTGGAATGACCTTACTCCAGTAAATCCGACATATCTCCCTTCTCGGAGCTCCAATTGATACGATTCCAAGTCTCAGATAAACTAGACACATATAGCCATCTCTCCATAAAATATCTCGATCAAATTCCTTGTGAATCGTCGGGAATGATTTTTCGAAGTTGGGACAAAGTCCCAGGAAAATCCTGGAAGTCCCTGGATTGGAATGCTCGGACTGCCGTTTTGCAGCCATCTTTTGGGTGACTTCCCGAACTCCAATTGATCTGAAATTTTAACACAACATTCCTCAGCATATGAATATTAAGCACACCAAATTTCATAGAATTCGGACAAGGATAGATCATATTTGTACTCGTCACAAAATCGCGAAAAAGACATATTTTGCACTATTTTCCAGATTTCTCAAACTTAGTCATTTTTCGGACAATTAAACATATTTCACCAAAACTCTACCAAAATTGACACTAACTATGTTATGACTCTATCTTAGACAAATAAGGGTTAAACAAAGCATAAACGAGGGCATAAGCATATAATATCGTCGCACATTGTGCTCCTATCAATGTCTACAAGACAACGCCCCCTGATTGGTAACTCAATCTAGGAGTGTAGATTAATGACGTATACAAATGCTCCTCACAAGCTTCAAAAGTAGGCGTAGCCAATGATCGAGTCATTGAATACGACCACGTTATCCTTGTATTAGACTAGCTACACTTAGCTTTACTTAGTCTTAAGGAAGAAGGTTGCTTAACAACTCAAAACTAGAGTTCGTGTTGAAAATCAGATTTACATGCAGCATGACCTTCGTGTACTTAAACAGTCATAACTCTTTCTATATAATAGGTATGAACAAACCATAAAAAGTTCTGAAAACTAGACACCCATATCTTTCCAGTGATGTAAATTACACAACTTAGTTCATTCTGAGATGATCACAAAGCTCTGTCGAATGTGACTGATCTGCAAATTACCGGACAGATTCGTCCTACTTTGCAAAAACAGCCATAACTCACTCAATATGATAGCTATGATCAAATGGTTGGTGTCCCTGGAAAGTAGACACATAGAGCTTTCCAACGGTTCCAAGTTTACTATTTTACGATGAGTGAGCTGTCATGTCGGTCACGGGGAAGTTGACGTACAGAACTAGGCAAAATCTGGAATTGCCTTTTGATGTGTCTTTCATGAAGGGATCGAATGAGCCTAAACCTTTCTCTCTTAAAAGAAAGTACCGCCATATACCATGACATTGCGTGGGCGTGTCTAGCCATCACTTTGGCTTTATAAGTTTATAGCGAATGAGATGTCGAGTCGAGCATATTATGACAAGTACATGATTGCGCACATGGTACTTAGATAGAGGGTTTCATCTCCCAAGACTTCTCGTCACATAGACGAAACGAGTCTTCTCAAGACATCGACTAATCATGGGATACATATAGGCTTTGGTTTAACGTCCATTAGTTTGCCATAAGCCGATAGATGAACAAGTTCATCACTGACGGTTCTCACATTCAAGACCAAGTATTCCCAAGATCCTTTCATTCTTAACGTCGGATTAGTGATATCTCAATCACAATTCATCCGTAGTTTACACGCAAATAGGCATGATTCTTTACATTTCATCTCCAATCAAGTAGTCGCTCAACCGCGTTATACAATATCCAACCAGAAGATTTGAACCCATATAGAGAACATCCTAATCTGATTGCATACGCACTTCGAGGTTTTTGCTTACTTGAATTGGGTGAAAACTGATCCGTTCATGATATTTATGTACATCTCTTTACTTAGTCCTAATAGAGATGATTCATAAGCTGCGTGTTCAGTTTTTTTTCGGAACTACCTAACTGACAAGGTAGTGGAGTGTGATATGACTCCATTACGAGAGCATATGTCATCGTAGTCGATTCCAGGGCGTTTGTGAGAGACCTTGCGCCACAAGGTGAGTCTAGGCTCTTTTTCTCACTACGCTTTCCATTAAAGATTATCGATAGGGTTTACACTTGCGGTGTCGGCATCACCTGACTAAGAACCTATCTCTTTGTATAAACTGGATCACATATCTTTCCGTGTAGGCCAATTCACAACGTTGGTATTTGCTTCAACGAAGTGAGTGTGTTCGATATCTAACTCATAGACCACGTACTCATGTACACTAGTGTAATTCGCATTTGTAGAGATCTCTCTATAGATTGGCTTTTCATTGAGGCGTCCCCCAATGATGACCTTAATCCAGAAAATCCATGAGACGAATGAGTTGTCATTGATCCAATGATCAAGTTGTGCCATACTCGCATTCGGCGAGTGTATATCGAACTAAGTGTCCTCTCTACACTTCTTGTGAGAGTCACGGCCTAGTGACACCATCTACCACTTTTGTGGAGTCACCATGTCACCATTTATGAATGACAATATGTCCATTAATTTGGACATCAATCTTTACAGGCATGTTGATACAAGAGTACTATTCCGATCTTTTCCTTGAAAGACCAATAGTTTGCTCTTTGCAGTATGTATATCAAATCTCGTCATTTTGGTTTATGGGACTTTAGAAACATGATGAGGCACAGTGGGGACAAACTACGGCAATGCCAAGTCGTTCTACTTGAACAAACTTGTTCTTCTCTCCCCCTAACGACGGGGAGACTGGCTCATCAAAAAGTGACATAAACGAGATCGCCTGTTAAGGTTTTTATATAGCGGACTATAGGTGGAAGCTGACGTCTTATTCAAAGACGTTATTCATAATCAAATAACCCATCATTAAGCACTTGTGGTAGCGCAATATGGCACATAAATTATGTTGACGGTAAAGGGTATTGATCGTTAACACTTATACATTAAAGATGCATTCCGTTACAAAATATAACATGCATGTATGCTTCCTGAAACGTTTCACTAAGTTTCGGGACACCAAATGCCACCAAATTTTAACAGTAGGTAGGCACATGTGTTAAGATTCCAACGCCGCCGGCCTCATTGCCGGAACCGGTCGGAATAGTCGCCGGAGGTCAGTGAACGTTTGTGTCTAGTGGTTCAGCACCTTCCAGGTGTCCAATGGCTCTGAAATTTTATGAGCAAGTAGCCATGGATGTTAGGAATCCGTGGACCAAATTTCACCTCAAGAACCGGCCTAAAAGTAGGTAAACCTGTCCTCACAATGATGAGTCCGCGAGCTGAAAAACCAGAAAGTTTAGGTTTTTGCTACTTTTCAATCATTGTGAAGGTGCTTCATAACATCTAAGTGTTATGGCTTGAGTTTAACCATGAGGTATATCACCATAGTATCATTTTGTCTAAAATTGAACTATAAGAAGGCATCAATGCCATCATCTTATGTATCATTGTCTTTAGCGTAGGAGGGCGTTACTCCAAAACGTTGCTAAAGATTAAGCTTCCATATGTTGAGCATAGCTAATTAAGGATCATAAGGGGGATCATATGCACGTTTAAATGCATAGATGGTGCTTCCATTGACTTGGAGGAAGACTTGGGTGACGTTATTGTCATCCTTGAGCCTTGTGCATTGCTCATGACGCTACCAAATATTATGTTGGTAATCTTTGATCCCAATAGCTTCTTTGCTCAAAAGAAACGATGTCCATAGCTTTCTTGCATATATGGATCATCAAGTCATATCCAAAATTTCAGACGATGTATAGAACAGTCTACATGATTCGCCGATTCAAAGAATCCGAATCATAATCCGAATCTTAGCAGCGCGCAAGCCAAACTAAGGCCGAAACCGAGGCTAGGCAAGGCGGGCTTTGGTGTGCTCTAGATTGCCGAGGCCGAGGCCGGGCAATGCGCATGCATCCTCTCATGTACGCAAGCATGTCTATTTGTTTCTTGACGAGCATAGGCTCGTTTATCTTTGTGATTTTCAGAGTTAACATCACCAATTAGATTGGTGAACTCAATCAACATGCCATGTAAATGTGTAATGCGATTCATTGCATTCACATATAGCTTTTTAGGGAATCGAACCATATATGCATCAAAATGCCAACGGTTACATCGAGATCTTGACCATAAAGAGTGTATCGACTAAGTAGCATTAGTCACACATGTGAGGTCTATGTTTGCACAAAATCAACGGATTTGTAGTCATGTTGACTAGGAAATTGAAGTCATATGCTTCATATTTATCGCAAATTATCTTTTGCTTTTGAAATCCGTAATCATGAGAATATACTCTCATCTTCTTCCATGTATCTCTTGTATACATTGACCATATGATTGCATTATTTGCAAATATTGAACCAATAGAACCATATCAATGACATGATTCTCTTTTTTTTCAATGGCCATTTTCTAGGCGCATTTTGTGGTCAATTGTTTCTTTGTATCAAAAGAACAAGAGGGAAGGTATTGAATGGTCCAGACCAAGATTCTGGTTACTCAATTCAATATGTTGTGATAATTTCCGTCACATATCGATGTTACAGTGACAATTTCCGTCACACATCATGAGTTTGTCCCCTTTGTGACTCCCTTAGGATCGTCACAAGCATCGACAATATTATGTCGGAATCGTGATAAAATAGTCACGAAGAGTTGTGGTTCACAGTGACATCATAGCCACAAGCACAACTTTGAACAGTAACATTAGAGTTACCCCTTAAATACTGTGATACGCAGGGGTGGGTGGGGCCCCTTTGTATCGTCTTGAAAAACACACAAGTTTCAACACATGTACACAAGTTCAAATAATTGAAATTGTGAAAAAGCGGGAACTTTTATTAAATCATACTTGCTAGATCGCCAAATGAACTGTATTTAAAAATTGCGCTTGAGGACTCGGTTCTGATCCTTGTGCAAATTAAGATGCTCTTTCATGTACGTGCAACGAAATAATCCTCGCAATTACATCGCGATGCGTCATGCAATAAGTTTCATGGAAAAGAAAATCATATGGTTAGTCATATTCACCATATTCAGGACAATAAAACTAATAAAGAAATACTGCAGTAACTGTTTTAACCCGTAGGGTAAAAACGTTTTATCTTAGGTAAGTAAAATTACCGTTTTGCCCCTGGGTTGGATAAGAAGATCCGGGTTGAGCCGAACCGGGCCGGGTTGGCAAACCGGGTCGGACCTGGGCTGCACCACTGGCAGACGGGTCGGGTCGGCGCCGTCTGGTTGCAGGCGCAGGCGAACCGAGGTGTGCGTCATAGATGGCGCTACGCGACCCTGGGCTGCTTAATCGTCGGAGCGGCGCTGGGCTACAAGGCGGCGGCATCGAGTTTCAAGCAGCAGTTGAGGACGGCGTCGAGGGAGAGCACCAGCCGAGGGACAGCAGAGGACGCGCGACGGAGGGCTGTGCGAGGTCGTAGGCGTCATGGAAGCGCTGAGGATCGGCTCAAGGCCGCGGCGGCGGTGCTGGTTCGAGCTGCGCGGGTCCGATCTGAAAATCGGAGAAGAAGGTGGGTGCTCTGAGATATTTCATTCTTTGCCGACAAGGTTGTCATCGGTATAGGTGCAAGGAGGGGTTTCTGTTCTTTGCCGACAAAAGGGTTGTCGGCAAAACTTGGTGTCTGGGGATTGTTTTCTTTCTTCCGACGAAGCAGTTGCCGGCAGAAGGTGATTTTTGAGGAGGGCCTTCTTTTTCGACAAGCAGTTGCCGGCAGAAAAGCTAGGGTTGCTGAATTTTTTTATCTTTATTTTTATTTTTTCGGCAAAAAGCTAGGGTTTTTGCTATCAAGCACAGGGTTAGAAACTACGTGTTGATAACGTGTTGTAGGAGAAACAATATAGATGCAAAGCGTAGTCTTTATTGATTGATAAGGAGTCCTTTATATAGGCACACTACCAGATCCGAATGCATAGCCGACGAAAAAAATTTCGTCGGCTATGCCTATTTTTCGTCGACTATACCATCTGCCGACGAAATTTTCGTCGGCTATGCCTATTTTTCGTCGGCTATACCATCTGCCGACGAAACTTTCGTCGGCTATACTTCGTCGGAACAACCCCGTCGGCTATACCAATGGCCGACGAAAAAAACACATTCGTCGGCTATAGTAGAGTATGGCCGACGAACTTACCGACGAAACTATTTTTCGTCGGCCAAACCTGGGAGAAATTGCCGACGAATTTCGTCGGGTATTTTCGAGTATGGCCGACGAAATTCATTAAGGATAGCCGACGAATTCATAAATTTTCGTCGGCTATTGGTTGTTAACAATAGCCGACGATTTTATAAATTTTTGTCGGCTATTTCCTCGAAATATATTAATATTTAATAGGCATTAATTAGTTATAGCCAACGAAATAATGCAAATTTCGTCGGCTATACAACTTATAGCCGACGAAAATTGGTAAAATTCGTCGGCTATAGTTATTATAGCCGACGAAATAATGCCAAAATCGTCGGCTATTCTTACATTTGGGGAAAAAAAATTAAATTATTTTCTAAATTACCATTCCAAGCAACCTGCAAATCACAAAAACAGTCCATGCATTTGCACCAACAAGAAACACGTCTAAATACCATTTTTATTAAATTCGTTCTAATATACATAAACCCTAAACCCTAATCATCACCTAAACCACTAAAGTCCACCAGGTCATCCCCAGCATCCTGCTCTCCATCAAGCTCGTCATCCTGCTGACCGAACTCGGGAGGTTGAGGCATTGGAGGTTCCGCTAACCGTTGAAACGGGGGCGGGGGTGGAAGGCCTTATTGTTGTGCCGCGAACATCTCATACCACCAGGCTTGTTGGCCGTCGTAGTTTTGTTGCCGAATTCTGTCGCATTCGGCATGCCAACCGGCCATATCAAAATGATACTGCTGTGTTCTGCGGCGCAGCTCCAAATGATACTGCTGTGTGCTGCGGCGCAGCTCCTGTACTGTCTGGGACGAGGTCGCCAATTCTGCGGCCAATCGCTGCACTTCCCCCCTCATATGTTGGCTCTCCCCGCCTCCCTTCTTTTGACCTCCCTTAGTGGTCTTCAGAAGCCCTAGTCCAGAACTTCCCAAACCCCGGTAGTAGTAGTTGTTTGACCAGTTTGGGAAGGCTGCGTCGAACATCCTCGCTGCCGTTTGGACACTAGACCGGTCGACATGGCGCATGGCTTCTTCCAGATCTGCCTCTGAAATGTTCGGTTGTGTCTCCCGAACTACTTGCTGGAACACCTCTTCTTCGGCCCGGTTGACCCTCTCCTAAGTGGACGGGAAAAAAAAAATTAATATTATAACAAATATATAATTAAGTAAAATTAATAATTAAAATTTTAAAATTTTAATGAACGACTTACGAGCTGTTCTGTCGCTTGTGGATAAGCGATCTTGAACGTCTCCACGTACGGGTTGCTATCAGGATGATCTCTAAGCGCCTCCTCCTGATATTGTGCAAACGGCCGTGAACCAGCATGATGGGGGGTTGTGTTCCGGCGG
The DNA here is from genome assembly GCA_963682095.1 of Potentilla sterilis. NCBI lineage: Eukaryota > Viridiplantae > Streptophyta > Magnoliopsida > Rosales > Rosaceae > Potentilla > Potentilla sterilis. The sequence goes on along the minus strand of OY821763.1, from coordinate 14,362,258 downwards.
CGGTTGTCAGAGTTTATCCGAGAACGTTGCTTCAAACAAATAATAAAATGTTAGAAAAATGCATAAAAAAATATTAGTGTAATAATTATAAAATAATTAAACTAATAATTAAAATTTTAACAAAATAAACATTTTTACTGAAGTTTAGTATTTACCTGCATAACTGGGTTGTTGAAGTCTACTGTCTTCAACCAACGCCACTCGTACTCCCGGAACATGAACTCCCTGGGAGTACCCATACGACCAAGGTTATCGTATTCGTTATAGTGGGAACGCAGCTCGTTCTTCCACTCTTTGAACCTACGAAAAAAACAAAAGTGCATTAGAAATATTATTAATATCATAAAATATTAATAATTATAAGATAATTATAATATCATAAAAACAAACGTACCTCGAGTTCTGCTGGGTGTCCGCCCAATCCCGCCTGTGTTCGGCAATCTCGAAGAATGTCTAAAAAATAATATTTTATTAGTTTTACAATTGTAATAATACCGAAAATTATTAAATATTACGATAAATAAATTAAATTTTTTAAATTACTCACCGACGCGGCGTTGTTCACCTCCCTCTTTATCTCTTCGGGCACATCAGCCCACCGGGTCCACAACATAGGGACTCTGTCCCTAATCAGTGACCCCACGCAACCCGAGTAGTCGCATTTTTTCTTCCCCGGAACCTCCTGATTAGGAGGTTCGTTGATCTGAATCCTGCCGCTGCGCTCAACAGTTCTCCTGAGCGTGTCAAAACATATGACACCTCTCGTATTCCTCCGTGAACTGCTAGCGGCTGTCCCTATCACAAAAACGACGATTGGTTAATAAAATTAAATATTAGTGCGTTAATTTTAATAAAATATTTAATTAATAAAATCAAATGTTACCTGAACTGGATGACTCGTCTGTCGACTTTCCTTTTCTCCTCGCCGAAATAAGGTGGTCAGGGTTCTCAAATGGCTGCTGCTGGTATGCCTCCGCAGTACTCACGTACTGAGGCATATCAGGCCATATGGGCACACCCTGATAGTCGACCTCCGGTATCGCCGGAATGTTGTACGGGAAGAAGAGCTGGTTTGGGATAGTAGGAGCCTCAGTCGAGTCAGCAGCAGACTGAGTCGGACTCGGCATCGGCTCCCGATGAACGTCAGGCATACGAATCTGAGGAACGTTGGCAGCTATGTCCTCGTGAAATAGCTGCCGACTAAACCTCGGAGCCACAGAGGGACCGACATGCGGAAGTGAAGTGCTCGACGGCCGCCCCGCCTGGAGAAGGGTCTGGTGCCGAGAACTCACACTCCGTCGCGGCTGGGCTGCATCCACAGTCCTCTGCGGCTGGGAGGAATCTACACTCCTCCGCGGCTGGTTGGTGATCCTCTCAGGCTGGCTAGCGGTCCTCTCGGAGTCTGCGGAACCGGCGGAATTTCTAGAACCTCTAGATCTGCCGGCACGACGGCATCCGAATAGGTTTCTTAATGCATCGGCCATCTAAAGCCCGAGGCATTAATACATTAATTGATATTAAATTATATTATATTAAATAACAAATTCTAATTAATATAATAACCAATAATACTAACATATTTTAATATAACAATTTATATACTAACATATTAAATTATATTATATTAAATAACAAATTCTAATTAAATATAATTAAGCTATATATATAATTAAGCTAAATTATACAATTAAGTTATCAATTTATATAATTATAAAACCAATTTATACATATAAATTATACAATTACACCTAAATTATACAATTAAAATAAATTTAAAAAAAATTACCTAAATTAACATAAATACCTAAAAATTACCTAAATTAACATAAATACCTAAATTATACCTAAATTAACATAAATACCTAAATTATACCTAAATTAACATAAATACCTGGCCTAAATTATATCTAAATTAACATTAATTAACATAAATGAAAAACAAAAAAAAAAAACTTACAACGAAAATGGAAGGGAGGAGGAGGCCGGCCGGATTTGAGGAGGCTGGGCCGGAGGAGGGACACGCCGGATTGGAGGAGGAAGAGGGAGGGCCGGCCGGATTGGAGGAGGAAGAGGGAGGAGGGGGCTGCCGGATTGGAGGAGGACAACGAGGCGAGCGGCGGAGGATCGGTTGGAGGCGAGCGGTGGAGGTTTTGGAAAAATGCAGAAAATGGAGGCTAGGGTTCGGCTGTTTCAGCCTTATACCCGATAGTATAGCCGACGAATTAAAAAGATTTCGTCGGCTATACTTAAGAATAGCCGACGAGTTCGTAGATTTCGTCGGCTATTCTTAAGTATAGCCGACGATATTTAAGATTTCGTCGGCTATAGTTTAGGCGCTCAGCAGCCGTCCGATCTCCCCCAACCAACGGCGGACAATGAAAAGGCGCGGATCACTAGAGTTTAGCCGACGAAATTCAATATTTCGTCGGCTATACTTTGGAAAATCACAGCCGTTGGATCTGAGCCATCCAACGGCGGACAATAAGCGGATCGCAAGAGTTTAGCCGACGAAATCAAATATTTCGTCGGCTATACTTTGGTCAAACTACGAAGTCAAACCTCTAAACCCTATAAATTAAAACGGAAATTGGCCTGTCTAAATGACGTTTTCTGGCCTTATCTTCAACAGAGAATAGTTTCAAATCGATGAGACGCGACTAATCGTATAAAAATTTTCATCAAAATATTTACCGACCGTGAGACTACCCATAGGAAAACGGAAGTAAAAAACAGCTAACCGCAACATTCGGCACACAGATTTTGTCGGAATCTTCTCATTTTTCAACCGTAGACGTTTTTCAATATTTCGGTCATATCTTATTTCACGACACATTTGCATTTGAAGAGTCTACGTATAGTAACTATTTGAAACTATACATTCACTTAAACACTTAGTAAACAAGTTAAGGAACATTAGTGCATATGTTCCGATTTTGAATCTAAAAGTTTGAAAAATATATTCCAACCGTCAGATATCACCGTTAAGATTAAAAACATATATGAAAAAAAATCCAACTACATCTGACAACGTTAAAGGCTCGATCGGGACGGTCAAACTGCAAAGTCAAACCTCTAAACGCTTTAAAACGGAAATTGGCCCGTCTAAATGACGTTTTTTGGCCTGATCTTCAACAGAGAATAGTTTCAGATCGATGAGAAGCAACTAATCGTATAAAAATTTTCCTCAAAATATTTACCGACCGTCAGGCTACCCATAGGAAAACGGCAGTAAAAAACAGTTAACCGCAATATTCGGCACACAGATTTTGTCGGAATCTTCTCATTTTTCAACCGTAGACGTTTTTCAATATTTCGGTCATATCTTATTTCACGACACATTTGCATTTGAAGAGTCTACGTATAGTAACTATTTGAAACTATACATTCACTTAAACACTTAGTAAACAAGTTAAGGAACATTAGTGCATATGTTCCGATTTTGAATCTAAAAGTTTGAAAAATCTATTCCAACCGTCAGATATCACCGTTAAGATTAAAAACATGTATGAAAAAAAATCCAACTACATCTGACAACGTTAAAGGCTCGATCGGGACGGTCAAACTGCAAAGTCAAACCTCTAAACGCTTTAAAACGGAAATTGGCCCGTCTAAATGACGTTTTTTTGCCTGGTCTTCAACAGAGAATAGTTTCATATCGATGAGACGCAACTAATCGTATAAAAATTTTCCTCAAAATATTTACCGACCGTCAGGCTACCCATAGGAAAACGACTGTAAAAAACAGTTAACCGCAATATTCGGCACACAGATTTTGTCGGAATCTTCTCATTTTTCAACCGTAGACGTTTTTCAATATTTCGGTCATATCTTATTTCACGACACATTTGCATTTGAAGGATGAAGCAATGGTTTGTCGATAGTGATAGAAAATGGAAGCTGCTCTTTTTTTGTTTTTTTTTTAATCATAGCCGACGAAATCAAACCTAGTACTCGTCGGCTATTCTTTTGTCGTTTTCGGTCAAAAGAAAATATTTATTTTTAAAAAAACTTATGGCCGACGAAATAATGAATTTTTCGTCGGCCATTGTGAGAATAGCCGACGAAAAATTAAATTTTTCGTCGGCCATTATTGTAATGGCCAACGAAATAATGCATTTTCGTCGGCTATTCTCTGAAAAAAAAAACAAAAAAAATCAGTGGTTTTACACCTCTCCTATTCCGATGTCCTGTTCACATATAACCAAAATTGAACATAAAAAACCAGAAACCCAACAGTCAACATATTTCAAAAAATTTTTTAAGGGGTTTGGAACCCAGCCTAGCTGGGAGGCTCATCCCCACGCCCGTTCATTAGAAATGAGTTGATTACAAATGAAAGGCTTACATCATTTAAATTACTTAATCCGTCGGATTGTAATCGGAATCATCGGATGAGTCTTCTTCGGTTTCTGAATTGCTCGATAGGGGTAATCTATGTCTTTCCTCACCACTAGAGTCCTCGTTAGTTTCTTCATTTGGATCAACATCAACAAGCAGTGGCTCTTCACGTCGAATTCGCACCGGCGTGTCTAGGCGAATAAAAGACGAGTCAGGAATACCGTTTGAGTTGGGCTCTTGATACGCGGTGCCCCCTTCCTCGTTCTCTTCAGCCACTCCAAGTGTAGACGCCCGGTAAATATTGCGATGGTGGATAGTGTTGACTACTTTCCACGGGTCACCCTTGGCGAGATCATCAAGATAAAACACTTGTTTCACCCATGTGGCTAAAACGAATGGGTCGTCCTCATACCATGATGTACTAGTGTTCACAGAACATATGCCGTATTGATCGGTTTTCATGCTCTGCGGCCGTGTGTCAAACCATCTACACTTGAAAAGGTGCACTTTCATGCCTTCCCCGTAATGCAGTTCCACAACTGAATGGAGAACACCGTAATAGTCAACTCCACCATCCCCACCATGTGCCATAACCAATGAATTTTGTGTTTTCAGTCTGAGGTCTCTGTCTTCACATCGAAATAACACACCATTCACCTTGCACGTCGCATAAACTTTTGAATAGACCGGCCTCCTCGCTAAAAGTCTGAGTTCGTGCGACCAATTTGGGTGATTATCATTTTCAATAAAGTCCATCTGCAACCATCAGAATCAACTATAAATATGAATAAATATACATAATAATATATGAACACGTATAGAATAGTGTTAAAGGTACGTACCCAGCGGCCGAAATACTCTGCGAATGTCTGGTTGTAGTAATCGAGATCACCTGCTACTCCTTCACAGCGTAGATGTATGTCCTTCCAAAACTGAACTTCTGGACAGTTGATTAGTACCCACCAATGTGCAATGGCTACCTCATAATCTTTCAACTTGTAGGAAACTGGCATGTTTCCACCGAGTACAACATCGTCGGAGAGTATGGAAAGATTGAACTGTGACGGTACAACTTCCGGTATGCTTTCCTGTAACGCTCCTAAATACAACTTCATGTAGGTGACGCACTCGTGCGCAATATATGCTTCAGCTATACATCCTTCAGGTACGAATCTGTTTTGGACAAAACCACCGTATTGTCCAAGTTGCCTATAAATCAAGTTTTTAAAGTGTTATGATAATACATTAACACTATATCACATATATTGATGAGGAAATTAACATAAGGTGTAAAATACGTACCTTTCCGTCGGATACATCCAAGTGAAGTGCACAGGACCGGTAAGCAACAACTGCCGAGGAAGATGGATCATGAGGTGAGGCATGATGTCGAAAAAATTTGGAGGAAATATCATCTCAAATTTACACATGATATGAACGATGTCTTGTTGCATTTCCCGGAGGTCAGATTTTCTCACTTTCCGTGTGCATACCTTCTGGAAAAATCTTGCCAACGCTACTAACGGCTCCACAACGTGACGGGGAAGGAACGGTCGAATGAAAACAGGGAAGAGACGTTGTAGCAGGATATGATTGTCATGACTTTTCAACCCGTACAGATTGTTGAATTGTCTGTTCACACACTTGGCTATATTTCCAGCAAAGCCTGAAGGATACTTGGCCCGACTTATCCAATGGAAAATTTCTGGTTTATGCTCAGGCTTGACGGTGTAAGGAGCTTGAGGCATTTTTCTCTTCCCTTGTTTCAACCATAGTTGTTTTCTGATATTCATGTTTTGCAGATTAGTGCGAGACTTAGGACCGTCTTTCGTCTTCCCCTCCAAGTTCAGCGTTGTGCCCACCACACTTTCAGAAACATTTTTTTCTATGTGCATAACGTCTAGGAAGTGACGGATCAGCAACTCACACCAGTACGGGAGTTCCCACAATATGCTCCTATGTGTCCAGAATTTGTACTGCTCAGGTCTTTCAGGTATTTCGTCTACAATATCGGGATGATTGCTGAGGGGCCCAAAATCGTACTCATTAAGCACTGCTAAAATTTCTCTTCCCGTCCATCTTCTGGGAGGACCACCGTGTTCTTCCGTTCCATCAAATGCGGCGGACTCGTAACGCCAGTGGTGATCCGCCGGAAGGAACACACGATGACCCATTCGGCATATCTTGTTGCAATGAGGGGTGCTCCCATAATCGCTGAGGCACTCTGGACAAGCCTTGTATCCCCTAACAACGCTGCCCGACAACATCCCATAAGCAGGAAAATCACTTATGGTACCAATAACCATGGCATGCATCTGGAACGTCTCCTGCTTGTACTTGTCAAAAGTGGGATGACCAACGTCCCACAATACCTTAAGCTCTTCAATCAATGGTCTCATATACACATCGAGACATTTCCCTGGGTAACTAGGCCCCGGAATCAACAACGTCAACATATTATATTCCTTCTTCATGCACATCCACGAAGGAAGGTTGTAAGGTACCAAAACCACCGGCCATATACTGTATGAAAGACTCATGGTGCCGAAAGGGTTGAACCCGTCGGTTGAGAGCCCGAGCCTGACGTTTCTGACATCTCACGCAAAATGAGGAAACTCATTGTTTATATGCTTCCAAGCCGCTCCATCAGAGATGTGTGTCATGATATCTGCGTCTCCCGCGTCCCGCTCACCGTGCCACCTCATAGCTTTTGCGGTGGTTTCTGACATGTACAACCGCTCAAGCCTATCTCTCAACGGAAAATACCGAAGCACTTTCACAGGTTTCCTATTGCCTGCTACCGCATGCATGGATCTTAATGTAGGAAAGCCCTAGATCTTTGAGGATACTTCGGACCTTACGGTGATTGGTAGGATTACGATGAAGTGTACTGTAGATATTCATCCACTTGCCTGATGCTCGATTTTGCCTCGACTTTAATCCTCATTACCTCCATCACACTTTGAAGAACTGTCTTCTCAGAACTTGAAGACACAGGGGTCTGTTGCAATTCAATCAGTTTGTTGTACTTGTCAAAGGCAGCAGTGTTGACAACTTGTGGGAACGGCTGCACCGGGTCATGCATATATTGTTCCCCACGTACACCGCTTTCAAAAGGAAACACGTCGTTGACGAATGCCATTGTTGGATCGTTGGATGTACTACTACTGCCCGCCTCAAAATATTGCCCATGATCATGCGATCCATCTAATGATGGCTCACCGTGATATATCCAACGTGTGTACTTCGGCCAAAACCCATTACTCTTTAGGTGCTCCCATACTGTCCTAATCGGAAATCGACACATATCACTGCGACACTTACATTTCTTGCACGGGCAATAATGGTAATTCCCGTTTGCATTTTCCTCGACGAACTGTAAAAAATCCACAACTCCTGTAGTGTATCGTCGGTCATGCCTTGGAAGCGAAATCCAACTCTTATCTCGATCCATATATAGCCTGATAATAATATATATGTATAACTTTAATTAATAATAAATTAATTAACACTAATCGACATTACAATATATATTATTATCAACATCAACTCATATATATATATATATATATACCATTAATTAACAACCATTATTTAAGTTCATTACACTATCAACAACCATTAATTAACATATTTATATATATTTTAACACTAATTAAAATAACATTATTAAATTAAAACACATAATTATACTCTAACTGAAAATCAACTCAACTACAACTCAAATTCAACATATATACATACATTCTAACACTAAAACAACAACAAAACAAAAAATCACTTACTATATCAAAATCACTAAAACTCAAAATCAACTCAACTAAAACTCAAAATCAACATATATACACATATACGTACCTATATATAGCTCCACAATGTAAGAGAGGACGGATTTCAACAATACCCACAGATTTTTCACTCTTTCTCCCGTTTTTTTCCGTTTTTTTTAAATGAGCAGCTTCTGTCCAGATCTGAAAATATAAAGACTTATAGCCGACGAAATTGTCAACTTCGTCGGCCATTCTTCCAAAATTTGTATAGCCGACGAAAACTTTAAATCGTCGGCCATTATAGGGGTATAGCCGACTAAAATTTTTTTTTAGGGACAAAAGAAAAAATCGTCGGCCATTCTTGTAGAATAGCCGACGATTTTTCATTTTTAGCGACGAAATAAAAAATCGTCGGCCATTCTATGGGAATAGCCGACGAAATGTTTTTTTTTGCGACGACAAAAATTTTCGTCACGACAAAAATTTTCTGGTAGTGTTTCGTCACTACAATATTGGGAATAGCCGATGAAAAAAGTGTTTCGTCGGCCGTTTTTTTTTTTTCGTCGGCAAAGCCCTTTTTTCTGGTAGTGGCATTACATCAAGTATCCTGAATAATCAGGGATTCCCTATCAACTAAGGTAACTACTAATCTAATCTAATTAGGTCAAGGCACACATAGGAAGTTACAGAATTATCCTTCCTTGAACAAAATATGATTTTTTTTAATTGAAAATTGTATAATGATGGAGAACCATTGGATCGAGAGGGATATAATTGCATATTTACTTAAAAATGATTTGACACGACTTTTCTAATTAGTGATGTGTACTGATGACATTACATGCCACATATAATTGAGGCCACAAATTCAAGGCCTCATTGAGACTCCAAATCATTTTCCAATACCTGAACTATACAACTTTTCTAATGGATATGATGGTTGCAAACAATTGATCTTGATAAACATTTAACAAACTTGCTGCTGCCCACACATTTCATCCGCTCTTAATTATGTTTTACCAGAACAACAGGATGCGTTTACTTCACCTTAACATGTATGATGGAGGATACGATACTTATCAGCAGCATGGTATCTACCCACAGGCTGGATATGATAATTATCAGCAGCATGGTTTCTACCGGTAGCCTTCTGCTTACCAGCCGCCTTATCAGCAACCACAGACTCAGTGGACTGTTAGCAGTGCTGCGCATACACTTGGACAGCTCACCCAAGTTCCAAAGGCACGTCCAAAATTGGTTTGCTCGAAGGAGAAGTCGAAATCGAAGTTAAAGGAGAAGGAGATGTACCTCTATTTCAATAAAATCAACATGCTACAAAGAAGTTGCTACGTCCTCTGCACAATAAAATTGTCCGAGTTATTGGCATGCTCCTGTGAGTTTAGCAGCGAAGCTGAGAAAATAACTGAGTGCAACATTTGCGCCTCCAAAACCAAACCGGAATCTGAGTTACGCCGACGGGCCTGGCTCTTTACTAGGGAGAAAGTTCCTGCCAGCTGTGACGGAGGCAAGAATCCCGAAGTATATGGGTTGCTGTGCCTTCGACTCCCGAATCTTCTTCGCCGGAGGCATGGTTCCACCACCAGATCGGGAAACAGGAGCGTCACTTGTGCCTAGTGCAGCTGTCTATAGTTTTGCACCAGTCTTGTAGTTGGCAAAAGCATGATTGGAGTTTTGTAAAGGAGAAACCAGACCGCCTGCTTTTTGGGTGAAAGGAAATCTCTATTGTCTCGCACGTAGGCCCATTAGTCTTCCTCTTGAACGTCCCACTTTCGAGGTATACAATAGGAGTCTTGGTGAATGTGAGGTTCTGCCAGATCCTCCACTTTACCTACCAGAACTAGAGAGGCAGTCTGGTCCTCTAAAATACATGCCTGATTTGTCTGCTGTTCTTGTTGGTACCAAGATCTGGATCTGGAGCATGGTGGAGTGGGATAAAGACTGACACTCCGATTATGTGCTTTGACGTGAATGATAAGGAAAAGGAATGGAGACAGTGTGCTGCTAAGCCTGGTATAACATATGTTGGCAATCCTTGTATTTAACAAAACACAACCAGTTTTAGTATATTAAGCACTGTTGACAGTAGCCACAGAAGGGCTACACAGGCCCACAGACCCGCAGCTAGCATGCCCGGGGCCGGACCGAGGCCCGGAGCAGGATCTCCAGCACCCGGACCCGAGGCCCAGCAGTCTAACTTATGACTGGGGACCCGGGAGCCGGGGACACTAGCCTGCCGAACAGGTCACCTTAGCTGCCCCTTTGCGTACGAACAGAAGGGAACTAATCCCACATCGAAGAGTAAGACCAGACCTCACGCTCGACCACCTATATAAGGGCCTCAACTACCCTCATTAATAGGTAACTCAACCGAACTCAACTCTCTCACTACTTATCATTCCAGCTTAAGTTATCTATTTGGTCCAACGGTACTAACTTAGGCATCGGAGAGGAGAAGACCGGCCCGCCCGGTACTCCCCTTAGGTAGCAGGTTTACAGGAGGAAATCATATCAAGATCCACCAGTTTCTACCAGGCCTACGGGTTTGTACATAAACAATTGACGCCGTCTGTGGGAAGAGATAAAAGTCACGTATGCATTATCTGAAAAAAAAAAAAATGGCAGAAAGTTCAGAAGCGGGGCGGGAAAGGAATGTACAAGAAGATCAGCGGATCGTACAGGAGCAGGTGCTCATCACTACCCCGATCGCTGTACGGGAGCAGCACCCCGGCCAAGACAACCAGAACGACGGCAGCTATCGGGGGCCAAGCGGCACGCCGGGGGCATGCAATGGTAGCACGCGCGGGAAAGGCCCGGCGAAAAGCGACCAACCAACACACCAGGGCTTGTCGCTGACATTCTCGAACGACCCGAGCGACGAGGAGGAGAGTCTGATCGGTCACAGCGACCGGGACACCGCATATAGCCCCGACCGGCACGATATGGCGGGGGAGGTAGAGGTAATGAGAGCAGAATTTGATCGCCTGCGTGCGGAGAGCGACCGGGATAGAGCAGATTCCAATGCCCGGTATCAGGAAATGGAGACAGTAAACGCCGCCCTGGTGGCTGCCCTAGAAAGAGGACAGTAGCGCAACGTCGCTTTGGCGAGGGCACATGTACCCCCACCAGGCCAGTCTCAGCCCCCTGAGGTGGGACAGTCATCGGGCGGAAGGCCCAGCGACCCTGAGGGAGCGGAGGCCCCGGGCGGCATGGCCCTACCAAGGAGCACGCCGGCACCCCGGCAATCACACGCTTCATTCGAGGATGAAGTCATGACCCCGACCACACGGGCACTACAAGTACTCACCGAATCCGTGTCAGATCTAAAGGCCCAAATGGAGGCCAGCGAGAGAAGGGTAGCGCGGCCGCTGGAAGGCGCGCGCTTCAACGAACACACGGGCCCCTTTTCGCACAGGGTCATGGAATCCGGGAGATCCGGTAACCAAAAATCTCTGAAGCTGACATACTCAGGAGCCGGCTGCCCCTACCAACACTTGGATAGCTTCCGGTCCCAAACATGTGCCAAGGGCTACTCCGATGTTGTGTGTTGCAACATATTCCAGGAAACCCTGTCCGGAGAGGCGCTTAGCTGGTTCTATGAGCTCCCGGCAAACTCCATTGAGGTATTTGAGCAACTGGCCGATCAGTTTGTCGGCCGCTTCATCCTCCGGGTCGAAGGAGCCCAGACATCGACGGTCCTCTTCAATTGCAGGCAGGCACACGGCGAGGAGCTAAGGACGTTCGTTAACCGCTGGCAAACGGCGACGGCCGGGGTTCAGAACCTAGACAAGGGCATCGCCGAGATGGCGTTCAAACAGGGACTCCGGCCAGGGAAATTTTCCAATGCCGTACGGGTAGAACTCCCGCAGGGGTATGATGAGCTAATGGCGATGGCCATCAGGCACGCTCAGGCAGACCACGAAACATACGGGCATCACCTGCTGAAGAGGAAGTGGGAGGAGTACCTTCCGGTCCCCCGAGAAAACAAGGCCAGCCAGCGGGGCGAGAACCGAGGCACCCAACCAAACAGACTCAACAGAAATTGGGAGAACCAACCGCAGTAGAAACCTTTTCCTGACAGACCCCAGGGAGAGCACAGGCCCGCGCAGTACCGACAAGAACACCCCCTGGCGATCATGCAAGCGGAACGTCAAGAAGTCTTCACCACTCTAACCTCTTCGTACGAGGACATCCTGCACGAGAACGGGAACATCATTCCCCCACCACTAAAGAGGAAGCACCCAAAAGGGAACCTCACCCCGGCGCGAACAGGCAAATACTGCTCTTACCACGACGAAGCTACCCATAAGACAAACAATTGCATCGCCCTCAAGACAGCGGTGGAGGGATTAGTTAGCAACGGTCAACTTCAACGGTACATAGGAGAAAGAAGGGCAGATCCCGCCCGGGATCAGGACCAGGGCTGGTAAGCACGCCCGGACCCAGTGAAGGGTTAAGTGCTAAATTTTCAAATACAATTAGCCTGGCATTCTAACGGCTCAACCGATGTAACATTGCAAAATATGTACACAAACTATTTTGAACGAAATCCAAGGTAAACCACCGGTGTACTAAATATATGTCCAAAGGCAGGCAACAACAAAAAAAAAAAAAACCTGTTCCAGCAGATTTACAAAAAAAAAAGACGGCAAACAAAAATCCTAAGGAGCCACGTCTTCCTTCCCAGAGGGCCTAGCCTGTCCACCGGCTTCCTCAGACAGAACCGCCGCATCCCCCCTAGTGGGTTCAGATGGCTGAAGTCCGTCTTCCCCTTCCGGCTGCTCCTCCTCTGCCGGCTGCCCATCAACATCATCATCGACCCGCGCCTTCGGCATTTGCGAGGTGATCAAGTATCCCTTCTCTTCCCACTCCACGTAGGCATCAGCGATACCCGACTCCCTAGCCTTCTCCAAGAGCTCAAGAAACTGATCACTATCATGATATTTCTGGATAACCCGCTGGAAAAGCTCTGGATCTTCTTCTTCAGCCGCATCGGCGGTGGCGGCACGCACAGCGGCAGCTTCCACCTGGAGTTCATCCACTTTGGCCTCTAGCTCGGCCCTCTCCTCCTCAGCCCGCTCTTTCTCCTCCTCGAGGCTCCGGACCTGGCCCTCTAGCTTGGCCACCTGCCTCTTGGCCCTCTCCTCCAGTCTGACCTTCTCCCGCTCAAGCCTGGCCTTCTCAGCCTCCAGGCGCTCACGGGTTCCGGTCAGAACGGCCACTTGCCTCTTCAGTTCCGGCAGCTCCTCACTCGGGTCCGGCTGGTACAGATTGTACAACAGCTACAGAACGACAGGGAGCTGATTAAATAACAAAAAATAACGAAACCCTGCAGAAGTTTTATGAGCGGTACCGTAGCACCAGACAATTCTTACCCGGAGGACCAACTCCTTGCTCTTTTGGCGATTCTCCCCTGACAGAGCTCCAGCGGCCCCAGGCCTATCCAGACCAAGGCTAGCCACATCCTCCACCAGGTTTCGGACGAAGGGACTCTCCGGACCTCCCCTCCTCTGATCCTCCACCGGAGCGGGGCTAATCTGCTGATCGGCAGAACTTGAAGCAGCAACGGCTCTGTCCCTAGCAGGACTCGTCGCACCACTGGTCAACTTGAGCCGTTTCGCCAAGTTCTCACCAGACGACCGGCCGGTCAGCGTCACCAGCGCGGAGGGCGGGACGTCCAGGATCCTCCGCCTCTTCTCACCCACGTCACCCGGTGAAGAAGATTGTGCGCCAGTCAAGGAGACCTTGGTGACAAGCGGGACCGTTCCCGGTCGATACGGAATCCTATCCGTTCCACCAGGAACCTTTGGTCGCCCTCCAATGGCCTTACCCTTTTCGGGTCCCGCAGAGGGTGCCGCGGCATGAGTCTTCACACGCCTTAGGATGTAGGCGTCATCCGCAACATCCATGGCCACCAGTTCGGAATGGACGGTAAGCCGGCTAGTCTCCCGATCCACCGAGGTCCGCGACACTGCCTCTCCCTTCTGCTTCAACCTCAAGACAAGGTCGTCACCGTCCATGGATAGTGTGTTACCGGGCTTGACGACCGTCCAGGAAGATGGACCTACAAAACAAACAAAAGGGTTAGTATCAACTCAGTCAGCGGGAACGTCACTGCTAAAACCCTACTACGCACCGGGATCTCGCCCGAGACAGCAGTATTCTAACACCTCCCGCCGTATGAAGTTGTAGGAGCTTCGCTCAAGACCGTCCCAACACCCGAATATCGTGGCAATCCTATCCCGCTCCAACTCGGACAGTACGTACGATTGGTCACCAAGGGGCTGGAAGGCACCAGGAACCCGGTACATCCTCCTCCTTTTTTGCCACTTCCCACCTGCCATCACCACCTTCTTCCTCCAGTTATTGTCCACCCAGGAAGGCAGGTGGGTGATGATAGGCTGAAAGTGTCGGGCGCTAAAGGTGAGACAACCCCGACACCCTTTCTTTTTCGAGAAGGACAATCTGTACAACGCCCAGAACTCGTTCACCGTCGGCATGCTCATCCCGGACAGCTCGTACAGACAACCAAGGCTCAGCAGCTGCCTCCACTGGTTTCCGGGAAGCTGCGCAGGAGACACGTGCAGAGCACTGAGCATGTACTGCACAAAGTCTGGTAGCAGAAGGGAGAACCCATGACGGAATCGGTCTCCATGAACAGCAACCCAACCCTCCTCCGGGTTACAGGCCGATTCCCTGGGATTCAGTGGCCGTAATTTCACCTCATCCAGGATGCTCCTCGTCTCCCGGAAGGCGGCAACCTCTGCAGGGCTCATGGTACCCTCCGGCTCATCACACACAACAGCCCCTTCTCCATTCCCGATAGTGTAACTCACGGGCGAAGTACCAGGAAAGGGTACCCCGTGCGGGATGCTTTCATGCCCTAGAGACCCGGACGAGGAGACCTCGCCCTGGGAGCGGGCAGCGGCTTCGGACTCCGGGGAAACCGAAGCAAGCCAATCTTCCAACCTCTCCTCATTGTCCACCACAGGACGTCTGTCGGCCGATTCGGAAGTCCCATCAGAGCTCCCAGAAGCCATTCAACCTAAGGGGAGGAAAACAAAACCCCACCGCTGGTCAGCGACAAGCTAAAACAGTGCTCTCTGCGGCTGCTCCCCAAATCTGCCGATGATTCCCCGCTCAAAACAACTCACCCGTTGCGGCAGAGCCCCCCCCCCCCCCCCCCCCGCAAACACCAACCAACAGAGAGAAAAAAAAAATACGAAGCAAAAAAAAAAAAAAAGGCGAAACTTACCGATTACTATGCACAACCGAGGAAAATCAGTCCTGGAAAAACACCGAACAATCGTAGGTAAGCACCAGAACGCCTAAAGCACGGATAGCGCGAGGGTACCTTCATAGAACTTTCGTCGGATTCCTCTCCAACGTTCTCTTCTTCTCTCTGAGCCAAGAGCAAAAACAGCAAACAATGAAGACAACGGAGGCCTTTTTATAGACAGGTCCGATGCCCTAGGCACCCCTGTAATCCCCCCAAAATACTCAATCGGGCCAAGTCAAACGCCTGCGAATCCAGGCCCTCCATCTCAGACCGCCCCCTACTGACACGTGTCCCAGCATCGATAAAATCCCCACGCCATCATAACTGATGGGCTCTCTTCTTCAATGCATGTCAGCCACCTGCCCCGCCTACGAGCGGCAGTTAAGAGAGATAGGGGAGAGAACCGAGGGGATACGAACCATCCCCCACTTCCCCAAGCGTCAACCTCAAATCAAGGAAAGGCATCCCACCAGTTCACAGGCATTTCACCGGTTCACAGGCATCCCACCAGTTCACAGGCATTCCACCGGTTCACAGGCATTCCATCGGTTATGTAGCATTCCACTGGATCCAAGGCACTCCACCGGTCAGTCCGGCACGGATCTCCCGCGCACATTCCTACGGAATAAACCGGTTGAAAAATCGACATATTCCTACGGACAAGCCAGCAACAACTCAAGGCTTCAAACACATGGGCTTTATAAACCCGGGAGAGTTTACCTCTAACACATGCAAACTCTTCCAGCAGGCTAAAAACCCTGCATCACACCAAGCTATGAAAAATATGGGGATCCATGGGAGACTTGTTATCTCTACGCCACCCCACCAGGCAGATTGTGTCTCTAACAGAGAACAAATCTCCCCGCAGGCTCGCAACCCTGTACAATACCCCACGCTTACTCCAACACAAGCTGGGACGAATCAGCGGGTGTGGATTGATGCCATGACATGGCCTAAACACCCCACCGGGCTACTTCCCGGCCTGTTCCACCGTTGACAGCAATTTTCACTGGGGGACTCGTCCCAACATGGCACCCCACCGTCCGGGTTTCACCCCGCTCCATATTCATCGCATGGCGGATTTCAACGCCACATCATCATCCCATACACTCGTCCGGGTTTCACCCCGCTCCATATTCATCGCATGGTGGATTTCAACGCCACATCATCATCCCATGCACTCGTTCGGGTTTCACCCCGTTCCATACTCATGGCATGACAAGACTTCAGCACAACACCATCATTATTACAAATACATACGCATAACTGCCACACGTCATCACTAATAGGTAATCACATCACCACGCACCATCATAACAGCCCTTTTGCTCGAACGCCCGGCCAAGCCCAATCTTCAATACGGACTTGGGGGACTGGGCACCGATGGGTCAGTAACCGTGCGGGTCTGCGGGACAGGAGTGAGACATATTAAGTCCCCATTCAAGATTGCACTTGACCGGGAACTTGGGGGACTTGTTGACAGTAGCCACAGAAGGGCTACACAGGCCCACAAACCCGCAGCTAGCATGCCCGGGGCCGGACCGAGGCCCGGAGCAGGATCTCCAATACCCGGACCAGATGCCCAGCAGTCTAACTTATGACTGGGGGCCCGGGAGCCGGGGACACCAGCCTGCCGAACAGGTCACCTTAGCTGCCCCTTTGCGTACGAACATAAGGGAACCAATCCCACATCGAAGAGTAAGACCAGACCTCACGCTCGACCACCTATATCAGGGCCTTAACTACCCTCATTAATAGGTATTTTAACCGAACTCAACTCTCCCACTGCTTATCATTCCAACTTAAGTTATCTATTTGCTCCAACGGTACTAACTTAGGCATCGGAGAGGAGAAGACCGGCCCGCCCGGTACTCCCCTTAGTTAGCAGGTTTATAGGAGGAAATCACATCAAGATCCACCAGTTTCTACCAGGCATACGGATTTGTATAGAAACAAGCACAATCGAATGAAGTTTGAAGTCGAAGATCAAGTTGAAGAACAAATGTGATCTGTCTACACTCAGGTATAAATCATGTATGTTCATCTCATGAGTTTTTCACTGAGGATGAGAAGTTATCTTTCCATCCTGTACGTTCTGGGTTTTATTGTTTGTCACCCAGTCACTTGTTCATAAGTTTTTCATTTAGGATATGACTTCTGTCTGCCATCCCAAAACTTCTGGACTACATAATATACTCTTAAATCAGAAGATATTTTCTTGTTAAAGATCTTCTACTTTTTGGGTTAGATATTTTTCTGTAAAACATCTATCTCTTAGATAGAAATATCTAGCCTCATTGAATGCCATTAAATGCTAGTTACGACATCTCATTTAATGTGATTGAGATTGTGTTCTCTCTTTGTTGTATTTCTTCTTACTGTTTAGAAGATGTCCTTACTGTTTAGAAGTTGTCCTCTGCTCTAAACAGTGGCTCTGCCATGCTGCATTGATGAGAGAGTACTAGGTTGGTCATAAAACACCATGCTCCTTTTATGCCTTCTGATCGGCTATATAAAGGAGGCAGATGCTTCCTCTTTAAGCTCTGTGTTTTTTTACACAACATTGATATGTTGATTTTGCTCTTTGCTGTGGGTTGTTCAAAATGTAGTATTGCATTTTCTTCTGTTGGGTTTTATTCCCTTCAATGTCTAATTGCTCTAAGTCTTTCTTTTGTGATTATAAAACTTACAGCTGGATACTAAACCCTTTTTGCAAAAATCAGTATGTGTTTTTACATAGCATGATGAGCTTTTATTCTCTCCATTGATTCTTATCTTTGTGGGGATATGTGTGTTTCATACTTAGCTTGATGAGCATTTATTCTCTCTGCTAATATATATTGATTCTGTGTCTTGCATTGTTCAAGAAAGCTCAAAGTTATACTTGTGTTATAATCTTTTGAACTTGAACAAAATCTTTTCAAAACTCATATAGCATGTTGCATACCATGAAGTGATGATGGGTGATGCAATATATTCATGAAGTGTCCTTGACAGATTCAGTTGAGTGTAACTGAGATCTTGAGTTGGAACTTCTGCAGCTTACTTATGAACAAGCACTTGAGAGGCAAGTGAGGTAGAACAGGTTGAGAGACTAGAGTAGTCTGAAACTGGATAGAAACGTGGTTTGCTATCCCTGTGTTGCTACATACTTGTAAAGAGTATTATGTGTCATAGTGAAGAAGCTTTGCTCTCCAAGAGTTGGGAGCACGCAGTTTTTCTCCCTGTTGCAGGGTTTTTGCGAGTAAAAAACATCTTGGTGTTGTTTATTTATTATTGCACCTTTATACTTTTTAGTCATCATATTTCTGCTATACAAGATAGCACCAACTACTTCTATCCCTGAGAGCAAAATTGATCGAAAAAGTTTTCAGGGCCTATTCACCCCCCCTCTAGGATCTTCATCCCTTCGTTGGCAGGGCATTAGTCTTGGACGTGAAAGATGCTACATCTACTAAGTTCATGTTCTCCTTTCGTCATGAGATATGCATATATGTCTCTACATTAGTAGTGGATGATGGTGGCGATATACCCATGGTTAACGACCAGTGTCTAGGGTTGATTACGTTGGTCCGCACCTTTATGCATAACATTGACACACCATCACATGCCTTTGTCAATCTTGGAGATAAAAAAAGTTGACTTTATTCTGTGTGGGAACATGTTATTCTCGGAAAAGGATGATACAGAAGAGGATGATATTGAAAAGGATTATACATGTTCCTTCCGGAAGGCACGTGTGCTTGTTATGGCAATTCAATATGAAGTGGCACATTCAAAATTTTTCGTTTTTTTTAAGCGAGGAGAAGATCGTGGCCACTCGCACCTTTGAATACAATTATCATTCCCCCGGTGTCAGTACCATTGATTTGATCGGCAGCTTTGTGGTCTAACTCGATCCATCCATCAGTAAATTATTCTCTTTCTCTTCAGTACTAATGTTTAGAGTGAGTGCTATGTCAAACCCAAAATTATACACATCTTAATAGTTGACATGGTTGGTTCTTATTGCCCTGCAACTTATACTTAATCTAGCTACCTGTAGCTCTTAAACTAGATTCAGTATTAGCTATGAGCAACAGGTATGGAAGTTGTGAACTGTTCTTAACCATCATGTGCAGCAACCAGTTAATATTAAGACAGTTGAATGATGCACCCCTGCACACTGCTGATTTTTCTTTGTTTTGTAATAAAGTAAAATTACTGTTCTGAATTTGGAAAGAAAGATGGAAAGATCTATGGTTTGTTGCATTTTGTTGCGTTTTGTTTGTTCATTGTTCACTATAAACCTAAGCACGAAAAGTAAAGATTAGTTTATCACCTATTTATGTTTACATTATTAGCATGAGGTGCATTCAGGGTACTAGTAAGTAGGGTTCACAGAAGCTTGTTTATGTGCACTGCATCTATGGCTCTGAAAAATTCTGATTCTGGCGATATATGCTATAACTATGGCTTTGATCCATTAATTTGCCGGTCTTTTGGTGTGGCAGAGGAGAATTACAGGTCCATACTAGTGACTTATGAAAGTATCCTTGTGAAATCGAAATCAGTTATGTTGGTTGATACTTCTGTGGTTGTGCTCTTTTATATTTTTGGAGATGATAGTGGCGGAGGAGAATCGGAGGCCCATACTTGTGACTTATGAAAGTGTCCTTGTGAAATTGAAATCAGCTCGACTCTTAGCCGGAGACCTCACCGTCTTTGTTTCTGGAAATCAACGAGGTAGTAATCCTACCTCTTTCACTCCTACTTCAGTGGTACATTCGTGACGTTGTTGTGAATGCTTAGAATTGTACTGCTTGTTGTCTTGGTTGTGATCGGAGTAGTGTTCTGGTGCCGGTTTGTGATCAGAGAAGCATGGGGTAAAGCCCCCGGTTTTTACCATAACAGAGTTACTCTTCTACAGTTGTGCTCCTTTGTGAAAGTACCGAAATGACCCTGCCTTTCAATATTTAATATTCTGCCCCTGGCAGATTTACTGTTTTACTTAGTTACCGTTTTACTGTTTCATCGTTTTACCTTTAACTGGTTTACGGTATTGAGTTTTATGGCGACGAAACTTGTGACGTTTAACCTCGATTAAAGGTTAATCTCGATTTCCCTCAAGTTTGGAAATCGAGGATCTGTAACTAATAAATGTGTCGGAATAGTATAACTTAATCTCACTTGGTCAGCAGGTGAACTGTGCTAGAGACACTAAAATTTTATACTAAAATTTGATACAAAATGATGCGGCATAAGCCACAATGTCATTTTTCTGCTGACACTACAATGACATGGACACAGTTGAAATTTCATATTTTCCTATTAAAATGAACCAAAACAATTTGAAATTAAAGGCAAAACAAGAAAATTGTCTAATTGCAATTGCATACCAAATAAACCAAAAACGTTTTTAAACATTGCAGACCTAAAACAAACGGATCGAACTGCTTGAAATTTGTGTATGGAAATTATGATTGATTGGAATATATGGATATCAAAATTGTAAATTAAGTCAATTGATAATCAAACACACTACACCCCGTCTCCTATACCCAGTTTATTTATCGTGTTCATGTTATATCTACCATGTCTGAGATGGGAGATTTTTGATGAATCACAACATATTGAACTTTTGTAGTTTTTGTATAATCGATGGGAGGAAGAAGGAACACTCAAAATGATTTGTTGAGCTTGGGAGAAATTCTCCCACCGGTGCGTTTTGCTGGGATCGTACTCACCCCGATTCCTTTTTAATCTTAGGGAATTTTACTAGCAATTAATTCATAGGAAACTTTTGTAAATCATAATAGTTATTTTTTTATTTACAAATAAATCCATATCATAGAGATTGCAAAATGAAACCTGTTTCTGCACAAACCCTGGGGCCTGGTAGAGACGGATGAATCTTCGTACTATCTCCTGCAAACCTGCTTACTAAGGGGAATACCGGGCGGACCGGTCTTCTCCTCTCCGATGCCTAAGTTAGTATAGTTGGAATAGATATAACTTAAGCACGTATATAAGCGGTAGGAATGATTAGTTACCTATTAATGAGGGTAGTTGGGGCCCTTATATAGGTGGCCAGGAGTGAGGTCTGGCCTTACCCTTCGATGTGGGACTGGTTCCCTTCTGTTTGCACACCAAAGGGCAGCTTTGGTGACCTCTTTGGCTGGCAGGCGCCCCCTGTCCCCGGGCCCCTGGTGGCAGGATGGACTGCTCGACACTGAGGCCGGGTGCTGGTGATCCGGTCCCGGGCCTTGGGTCGGCCCCTGGTACACTAGCGGCGGGTCTGTGGGCCTGCTGTAGCCCCTCTGTGGCTACTATCAACAAGTCCCCCAAGTTCCCGGTCAAGTGCAATCTTGAATGGGGACTTAAATCTGTCTTGCTCTTGTCCCGCAGACCCGCAGGTTACCAACCCAACGGTGCCCAGTCCCCCAAGTTCGTATTGAAGATTGGGCGTGACCGGGCGTTGTGCTATATCGAGATGAGCCGGAGTGCACGGGACCTCGACCAGGCGTTCTGCCATATCGGTACGAGTCGGAGCGTGCATGGGACCTCGACCGGGCGTTCTGCCATATCGGTACGAGCCGGAGTGTGCATGGGACCTCGACCGGGCGTTCTGCCATATCGATACGAGCCGGAGTGCATGGGACCTCGACCGGGCGTTCTGCCATATCGGTACGAGCCGGAGGCCATGAGACCTCGACCGGGCGTTCTGCCATATCGGTACGAGTCGGAGCGTGCATGGGACCTCGACCGGGCGTTCTGCCATATCGGTACGAGCCGGAGTGTGCATGGGACCTCGACCGGGCGTTCTGCCATATTGGTACGAGTCGGAGAGTGCATGGGACCTCGACCGGGCGTTCTGCCATATCGGTACGAGCCGGAGAGTGCTAGCCTATGGGAAGGCATGTTGGTGCGTGGAATGAGCCAACAGGTGCCCCCGGTGTTGCGGTCATTCCGAAGCACCGGTCAACACTTGCTAGTTCTCAGCTTTTGTGGGAATAAGCGAGGTAAATGTGCAGGTTTGTTAGCCTACGGGGAGACTTGTTCTGTGTTAGAGAAACAATCTGCCCGGTGGGGTGGTGTTGAGATAACGAGTCTCGCCAAGTATCCCCAAATGTATCACAGTTCAGTGTGATGCAGGGTTTTTATCCTGCTGGACAAGAGTACATGTGTTAGATGTAAACTCACCCGGGTTTATAAAGCCCATGCGTTTGGAAGCCTTGAGTTGTTGCTGGCTCGTTCCTGCCCGTAGGCGAAGGAAAGTGACAACCGGTGGAATGCTTTGGAGTCGATTGAATGTCACATGCCCGGTGGAATGTCAGGGGGCCGGGTGGATCTCGCCCGGGTGTTCTGCCATATCGAGATGAGTCTCCCGGTGAAATGCCATGCAGCCGGTTGAAAGATCAGAACCGGTGACTTGTAGTGAAGATGCCATGCAGCCGGTTGAATAATACATAACCGCGAACTGCCATGGTACTGGATGGATGGCTCATACCAGGAACAATGCTCTCGAGGCGGTTCAAGCCGGTTGAAAGATCATAACCGGTGAGAGGTCTTCAAGCCGGTTGGATACTTCATAACCGGTGGGATGGTGTGGAGCCGGTTGGATACTTCATAACCGGTGAGATGCTGCTCCTTGGTTCAAGGTTGACTTCCTGGGGAGGTAAAGGGAGTGGACGCCTCGTTCTGCGCTCCTATCTCCCCTAACTGCCGCTTGTAGGTGGGACAGGTGGCTGACATGCGATGAAGGGGAGAGTCCATCAGTCCCCCATCAGTTATGATGGCATGGGAACCTTTATCGATGTTGGGACACGTGTCGGCAAGGAACGGTCTGAGATGAAGGGAATCTGCGGCTGGGGTTGCCTCTCTTTTATGGTTGCCCTATTTATCAGTTCTTCTGCTCTCCTTCTGCCGTACCTTGCTGTTCCTTGTCCTTTGCCTGCCGTTTGTCTGCATTGCTATTTTGCTACAGCGCTAACTTCCGTTATTCAGGCTTTATGGCATTTGGGAGATCGGCGAATCCTGTCGGTTCCGGCCGTGCGTTGAGGTATGAGCTATTGGATGACGACAGGGTGATTTTCTGTGACGAGCCAACCAGAAGCATGTCCGAGAGAGAGATAAGGGACTTTCGGGCGAAGTGGGACATTGATTCCTCCATTAAGCTTCGAGGCCTGCATCCCGGGGAACTGGCCTGCAACCCGGAGCCGGGTTGGGTTGCTGTTTTTGATGATCAATTTCAGCACGGACTATCTCTGCCGCTGCCGAAGTTTGTCCAGTTTATGCTGAGCAGTATAAATCTGTCCCCAGCTCAGCTGCCTAGCAACCAGTGGAGGCAGTTGCTTGGCCTCGGGTGCCTATTCAGCCTGAGCAATATGGACTGGCCCACGGTGAGTGAGTTCCGGGCGCTGTACAAGGTTCTCTACTCCAAAAAGGCCCAGGCCTGCGGTTGTGTTAACTTTGCCGCGCGGGACTTCGATCCTGCCATCACTCACCTGCCGTCATCGGTCTCGAATGTATGGAGGAGGTCGGTTGTGATGGCCGGGGGCAGGTGGCAGCGTAGTTCAAGGAACTTTCAGGTGCCCGGGGCTTATCAATCGATCGGAGATCAGTTGTACCGATTGGTGGACTTAGAGAGGCAACGGCTAGCCCGACTTTTTGTGTGCTGGGACGTTCTGGGCCGGAGCTCCTACAATTTCATCCGGTGGAATGTGCTGGAGATATGCGAGATGGGGAAAAAACTTGGTAAGGTACCTTGCACTTGTTTTCCAGGGTCGCTTTTATTCTGACCGCTCGGTTTATCGTTTTACAGCTAATGCCCCCCGGCTCGCTGTTCGAAGCGAGGAGACCGTCGAACCGGATGAGGAGCTTGTGGCCCCGAGGTTGATGGAGATGGGGGAGTTGGCTTCGAAAACCGTTGTAGATCCGGTCACCCTAGAGTGCATGGTGCATAACAGGCCTGTGCCGCTCGTGTTTCCGGACTCCCACTATGGCAGGCGGCTGGGTGGTGAGGATAATGCCCCACTCGTTATCCGGGAAGTAAGGTCGGTGGGCCTACCGGGTTCGGAACCTCTAGCACGGACGATGGGGGTACGGACCGCGCGGGAGAAAGAGGCAGCGGAGATGCCTGGGCATCGCAGAAGCGATCGCAGTGAGGCCCTGGCGAAGAGGGTGAGGACGTTTGACGCCGGGACGTCAAGCTCGGCTGGTGGGGAGTCAGCATTAGCTCCGGTCGTGGAGACCGACAGCTGAAGGAGTCGGGGGCCGGAAGCCGATCGTAGTTCCAGTGGTGGTGGTTTTGGTAGGTTCGTGGCATCTACCATTGAAACCTTGGGACTTGATCGGGAGGGCCCTGGAACTGGGCAGCCAGACGAGAGCAGGACGAAGCCCGTGGAATTAGCTCTTCAGGTAAGTGTGTTTTCTGGGCTTCCTTTCCCCTTTTTAGTACAAGCTAATGTTCCTTTTGTGTATCTATGCCAACTGGTTCATAGTCTTTACGTCACCGAGCCTATAAGGGAGGCTGCAGTTTTGGAGAAGCAAGTGGAGGAGCTCACTGTGCGGCTATCCTTGGCGGAAGCTAAGCTTGCGCGGGAGAGAGAGGAGGTTGGTCGGCTGACAACTGAGCTTGCGTAAGAGAAAGAGGAAACCGGTCGGTTGACCACTGAGCTCTCGCAGGAGCGGGAGGAAGCCGATCGTCAGGCAACCGCTCGGGAAGCAAAGAATGCGGAGCTGGAGGCGAAGGTTTTGGAGCTGTAGACCCAAATGACAGCAGTCGTCAAAGGATGGGAGAAGCTCGTGGAATCCCGACTTGCTGAAGTGGTTGATAAAGCTGTCGACGACTTCCGGGAGTCGGTGGAGCTTGAAGAGATGCTGGACGACGCCCGTGCGAAGGGCATAAATGATGCCTATCTGGAGTGGAGGGAGAAAGGGTGGCTTGATGCTGACCGGATGGCGGCTGATGTAGCCCTGGCTGAGATGGCGGAGCAAGAGCAGTCTCTCAAAGGTGGCGGGTTCGGGATTGGGGGCTCCGGCGGTGCTGGCTAACAGTTTTTTGTACATACCTTGCAACCAGCTGTAGTTTATTCTAAATGTGGTAACTGTGCTTTGCAATGTTGGCGCCAAATACATTATTGTCCCTTTATGACCGATTTCACTTAGGGTAGAAACACAGGTGCTGGATATTCCACGGACGGGTGGAATAGATGCCTTCGGCGTCTATGATGTGGAATGTTGCCGGGCCCGCAGCTGCGGTGATTTGGTAGGGCCCTTCCCATGTTGGCTCCAAGGCCAGCGGTTTTTTCTGAACTTTCTTCATGACCCAGTCCCCCACTTGTAATTTTCTTTTCCGAACCCTTCTATCATAGTACCGAGCGACCCGTTGCTTGTAGGTTTGGTTTCGCATATGCGCCCGGTGGCGCCGCTCTTCTATGAGATCCAGGTTGAGCCGTATGCCATTGGCATTTGTTTCGGCGTCGTAATTCTCGACCCTGCCGCTGGGCATATTGGTCTCTACAGGGAGTACCGCTTCGCTCCCAAACGCCATGCAGAACGGGGTCTCCCCCGTTGCCTCGGCTGCTGTCGTTCGGATGGCCCATAGGACCGCGGGGAGTTCCTCGGCCCAACATCCCTTCTTGGCATCCAACTTTTTCTTGAGGAGGGTTTTGATAATCTTGTTCACCGCTTCCACCTGGCCGTTGGTCTACGGATGTGCCACTGAGGCAAACAACATCCGGGTCCCCATAGAGGCCGTGTATTGGATAAGATCAGCATTGTTGAACTGTGTCCCATTATCCGTGACTATAGTCTGCGGTACCCCGAATCTGCAGTAGATGTTCTTCCACAGGAATTTTCGTACCCGCTCCTTGGTGATCTTTACCAGGGGTTCCGCCTCGACCCACTTAGTCTGATAATCCACGGCCACAATGGCGTATTTGTACTGTCCCACAGCTATTGGGAAAGGGCCGATGATGTCTAGTCCCCATTGTGCGAACGGCCATGGCGCTACCAAGATTGATAACGCGATTGCCGGGGCATGGGGTGTAGAAGCGTACATGTGGCACTTGTGGCAGCCACCTGATATTCTTCTTGATGTTGCTGCCATGTCTGGCCAAAAATACCCCGCCCGGAGCGACTTGTGAGTCAAGGACCGGGCGCCAGAGTGATTACCGCATACTCCCTCGTGGATTTCTCGCATGATAACCTCTTTTGCTTCCTTAGTGACACACTTCAGCTGGGGGAAGCTGTGCCCTCTCCGGTACAACTTGCCGTTGAGAAGGCTGTACCTGGCGCACCGGAGGTGTAGCCTCCTAGCCTCCACCGCATCCTGTGGGCTGGTTTTGTCAGCCAAGTATCTAACTATCGGATCCATCCAGCCCGGTGGTGCCTCTTCTACCGCAAATATCTCGGAGATGGTCTTGCTGATACTCGGTTTCTGAAGGGTTTCAATTTTGGCTCTTCGGTACTCCGGAGGGTAGTTTCCGGTTGCCAACCTTGAGAGGGCTATATGCTGGATCGTGACACCCTGGAATGGCTCGATGAGGGCCTTGGCCAAAGCTTGGTAGGAGGCTAGCTGGGGTTCCTT
Organism: Potentilla sterilis; assembly: GCA_963682095.1. Classification (NCBI taxonomy): domain Eukaryota; kingdom Viridiplantae; phylum Streptophyta; class Magnoliopsida; order Rosales; family Rosaceae; genus Potentilla; species Potentilla sterilis. Next base: position 14,335,281 of record OY821763.1, on the reverse strand, counting down.
GACTTCGAACAGCCCGTTCATCTGGTTCACCACTAGGCTCGAGTCGCTGTATATGTCCAGGGATGGGATTCCCATCTCTTTGGCTAGTTGTAAACCGGCTATGAGAGCCTCATACTCGGCAGCGTTATTGGAAGTGTTGAAGAGGAACCGTAGAGCATACTCGTACGATTGGCCATCGGGCGAGGTTAGCATGATGCCGGCTCCGCTCCGCTTACTCTTTACGGAGCCGTCTACGTAAAGCTTCCAACCGTTGGGGAGGCCTGGTTCGATCTTTACGGCCTGAATTGCCTCTTGCCCTCGTACCGGCCGGGGTGTGCTTCCTCCACCTTTGGGGTGAGTTCACATATGAAATCCGCAACTGCCTGTCCCTTGATAGTCGTTCGCGGAGCATAAGTGATGTCGAACTCTCCCAATTCAACTGCCCACCGTACGAGCCTGCCGCTGGTGTCTGGTTTTTGCAGGATCTGCCACAAAGGGTGATTGGTATATAGGGTGATGGAATGAGCCTGGAAATAGTGTCTGAGCTTTCTGGCACTAACGATCAGGGCCAGAGCCAACCTCTCAATGTCGGAGTACCGGCCCTCGGCTCCGGTAAGTCCCTTCCCTGCATAATACACCGGGAGATCGAGCGTGCCCTCCTTCCTGACGAGAGCCGCGGAGACGGCCGCTTCGGATGCAGCTATGTAGAGGTATAGCATCTCGCCCGGTACTGGTTTGGATAGGAGAGGTACTGCAGACAGATACGTCTTGATGGACTGGAATGCTGCTTCATGCTCCGCCGCCCAGTGGATTTTCTTGAACTGTTGTGCTTTGAGCAGTTTGAAGAATGGGGCGCACTTATCGGTCAAGCGGGAGATGAATCTAGCCAGGGCGGCCAGCCGGCCGGTCAGTATTTGGACATGGTTTCTTTCCCCTGGTGTTTCCATGTCTAGGATTGTCTGGACCTTCAGTGGGTTAGCTTCTATCCCTCGCTGGCTGATGATGTGGCCTAGGAACAAACCGAAAATGGCTGATGATGTGGCCTGTGCCGCTCGCTGGCTGAAATCCCAAAAATGCACTTCTTCGGGTTCAGGCGCATTCCAAATTTGAGCATCATACCGATGACTACCGCCAAATCTCGGACGTGGGCCCCTGCAATCAAGCTCTTGACTAGCATGTCATCTACGTATACTTCCACCGTTTTACCCATTTCTTGCTCCAGCATGCGATTCACCATTCGCTGGTAGGTGGCTTCGGCATTCTTTAGACCGTACGGCATCCTCTTATAACAGTAGGTACCTCGGTCAGTTGTGAACGATGTGTGCTCTTCGTCGTCCGGGTTCATCCTTATCTGATTGTACCCGGCGTAGGCGTCCATGAAGCTGAGCAGCATAAAGCCGGACGTGGAATCTATAAGCTGATCTATCCGGGGGAGTGGGAAGCTGTCTTTTGGGCATGCTCGGTTTAGATTGGTGAAATCCACGCACATGCGCCACCGGTCGGTTCCCTTCTTCGGTACCATAACCACATTAGCAAGCCATCGGGGTTACTGGACTTCCCGGATGAAACCTATGCCCCTTAGCTTCTGTACTTCTTCTCTGATTGCTTCATACTTCGCCGGACTGAAGGACCTCTTTTTTTGCCTCACCGGGGGAATGTTGGGCAACGAATTTAGCTTGTGGACGGCTATCTCCGGGGATATGCCTGGCATGTCCTCGTAGGACCATGCGAAGACCGAACTATTGTCTCGGAGGAAGGTGATGAGCTCTTTCCTGACAGCCGGAGCGAGCTTCGTCCCTATCACCACTTTTCGCTCCAGGTGGTCCTCTGAAATGGAGACTGTTTCGGTTTCTTCCGCGGCCGAAGGTCGCTTTAGCTTCTCGTCGTCAGAATCGGTGTCATCACGGGGATCAAGACTCAGATCCGGCACCGGTGCTTGTTGAGTGGCCATGAAGACCTCGGTCCGCTTTCTCCTGTGGGTCAGGGACTCCGCATAATACCTGCGAGCGATCCTCTGGTCCCCACGTATGATAATGACACCGGCCGGTGAAGGCATCTTCAGCATCAGCATATGGCCGGCTATAAATGTTTTCCGCTTCCATAACCCTGGCCAACCGATTATGCCATTGTACGATGACAGGCAGTCCACGACGATGAACTCCAAGTACTCCTTCTTCGTCCTGTCTCCCTCGCCGAAGATTAGCAGTAAGTAATCCGATCCCAAAGGCTGGACCACCTCACCGGAGAAGCTTATCAGCGGCTCGTTATCCTGGGATAACTTATTCTTTCCTCTCTGCAGTCCTTTGTATGCGTCTCGGAACATCACGTTGACAGAAGCTCCGGTATCGATCAGCATACTGCTAGTTATCCAGTGGTCTATTTGGACCGTAATAAGGAAGGGGTCGTTATGCGGTTGAATCAGATCCTCCGGCTCTTCTTCCTCGCAGAAAGTAACCGAGTTCCATCCGGTTTTAGAGGCCTGGCCGCTTCCTCCTCCAAAGGCATATACTTCCTTTCCCCGAATCGCTCTTAAGCACCGCTTCTTTGAACTCCGGGTGAGTCGATCTATATGGTCCCCACCATGTATCATGTTTATGCTCCCGTGCACCTCTATCCCCCCGGGGACTCGGGTGCTTATGGTCCCTACTTGCCGAGCTGCCTGTCGGTCCCTTTACGGGTCATCCAGACGGACTCGGCCGTCCACCACCGTCCTCTGGGGTCTTTGGCTGCTACTCCGAAGGGCTGGATCTTCGGGCTTTTCTGCCGGCATAATGGCTAGAGCCCGCGGTGGTCGCCCCTGTGGCGCAGCTGCCAGGGGCCGTGCCGGTCGCACAAGTGGTGGTCTTCTAGCTGTCCGTGAACTGTTGTCACTGCTCCGTCGGGGTCGCCAATCCTCCCGTACTTCGGCTTTCTTGCTAGTCGCAGGTGTATGGTTGCGATCCTGCCGCCCGGTCTTGCTTTCACGGGGAGACGGGGGTAGCGGGTCATCCGGACTCCGCTTGGGCATCTTATCCCCATACGTCTCGTGCTCCGCCTGGGCATGCCTGACGGCCACGGCCATCAACTCATCGTACCCTAACGGCTCCTTTACTCGCAAGTTGTACGAGAGTTCCCCGGGTTTTAACCCCTGCTTGAATGCCATCCCCGCTATCCTTTTATCCAAGTTTCTGACCCCGGCCGTGGCGATATGCCACCGGTTAACGAAAGCGCGTAGCGGTTCGTGGTCAGCCTGCATGCAATCGAAAAGGATCGTTGATGTTTGGGCCGTCTTGGCTCTAAGGGCGAACCGGCCGACAAACTTATCAGCCAGCTGTTCGAAGGTTTCTACTAAGTTCACTGGCAGCTCGTAAAACCAACTCAACGCCTCCCCCGAGAGCGTCTCTTGGAATATGTTGCAGCACGTGGCATTTGAATAGCCCCTTGTGCCAGTCTGCGACTTAAAGCTGTCCAGGTGCTGGTACGGGCAGCTCGTTCCTGAGTACGTCAGTTTCAGGGGCCTTTGGCTACCAGATCTTCCTGACTCCCTAATCCAGCGCGGAAAAGGTCCAGTGCGTTCGCTGAATCGTGCGCTGCCCCACGGTCGCCCCGCTTTTCTCTCGCTGATCTCTAGGCGGTCCTTCATGTCCGACACTGAGGCGGAGAGCGCCTCGAGCGTCCTTACGGTGGGGCTGTCCTGCTCGCTAGATGTCAGGCTTGTGCGGTACGGGGGCTCGACCGGGCCGGAGTTTTTTAAAGCTTCCAGAAAGAGAGGTGTGGGCACATGCACGGTCATTCTCCTTCCCGTAGGCTGTCCCACCTCTAGGTGCGGGAATTCGTTAGCATTGCTTGCGGGCCGCGATGCCGCTCGAGAAGTGCCCTGCTGGCCCCCTTTCTCCAGGGCCGCCACTAAGACGATGTTCACTGCTTCCAATTCTTGGCACCGGGCATCCGCTCTTAGCCGGTCCCGTTCGCCCTCTTCTCACAACCGCGCGACTTCTGCCTTCATCTTTTTTATTTCCTCCCCCGCATCATACCGGTCGGGGTTCTCTGAGTCTTGGCGATCGTGGGTTCTGTCTTGGTCGGGAGAAAGGGCGAACCTCGCACCGACCTCAGCCCTTATGTTTTGGGCCCGGTCGGGGATCTGAATTCGCTCTTTCAACCTTCCCGCGTCAGTTTTTGTCTTCCGTCCTTCCATGGCCTCCGGATTGCGAATCTAACTGCTTTCCAAAGGATCGATCGGGTTCTATTCTCTGGTAGAGCAACGCTTACTTTTCTCGCGGATCAAAACCGTTCCCACAGACGGCGCCAATTGTTTCTGCACAAACCCTGGGGCCTGGTAGAGACGGATGAATCTTCGTACTATCTCCTGCAAACCTGCTTACTAAGGGGAATACCGGGCGGGCCGATCTTCTCCTCTCCGATGCCTAAGTTAGTATAGTTGGAATAGATATAACTTAAGCACGTATATAAGCGGTAGGAAGGATTAGTTACGTATTAATTAGGGTAGTTGGGGCCCTTATATAGGTGGCCAGGAGTGAGGTCTGGCCTTACCCTTCGATGTGGGACTAGTTCCCTTCTGTTTGCACACCAAAGGGCAGCTTTGGTGACCTCTTTGGCAGGCAGGCGCCCCCTGTCCCCGGGCCCCTGGTGGCAGGATGGACTGCTGGGCCCCGAGGCCGGGTGCTGGTGATCCGGTCCCGGGCCTTGGGTCGGCCCCTGGTACACTAGCGGCGGGTCTGTGGGCCTGCTGTAGCCCCTCTGTGGCTACTGTCAACAAAACCTATGATGTGTTATATGCAACATCATTTGGTAACAAGTTTTGGTATAATAGTTTGAGATCTAAATCATTTTCCATAAAAAAATGGGATGTCCAATGTGAATAAAATGTCTCCCATGGAAAAGTGTAATGGAGAGAAAAATAAAAAAGAGGTAGAAAACAAAATGTAGGTTACCAGGAATCCAGGATCGAACACAGGACAATGTTAAAAAAAACACACTTGGTTTGGATGGCCAACCAACTGGATTATAGGAAAATAATTTAGGATGTTGCATCATAACAATAACATTTTCGACTTCAAATCGTAAATCAGATGAGAGAGGAGGATAATATTTCTTAGCTTAGAGGCTTAGAGGTAGAACTTGTGCTTATTACTAGGTATAAAAACCCAATTTTAGTCTAAACATAATGCATAGGCCCCACTGGTTTAATGTAAATAGGGACAGGTGAAATTTTCAGGTTTTGTTCTTAAACGTTCAATGGAACTAGTACCTAAATTCTGTTTTTATACTGTAGCTATATAATCTTCATCATCACATTGTTGCACGTTTTTCTATCATTTGTCTACTCTATTAATATAATAGATCTCAATCATGACTTCACATTATTTATTAACATAAAATGCATAAGAACCAGGATAGAGCTTCTATGAGTATTAGAAGTGTCCACCGTCGCGTTTTAAGGTAAATCATGCTTACATTTTTAATTTGACAAATTTTATTTCTCATATTTAAGTTCATTAATTTTTTTTAAATTTTTTTTTAAAAAGGCACGCAGTTCAAACATTCAGTGAATATAGCATGAGGACGAAAATGATTGTCGGTAACTAGAAAATAAGAATGTATTTAAGGACCATGTTGAGATAGAAGTGACATTAGGAAATAATGAACTGAACCTTGAGCTCTTAGCATTCTTCCAAGGTACATTAGGAGATGATCAGTCGAATGAAGAGCTACAATACTTTTATAACATGATTCGAAATTCTACTTGGTAAGAATACGCCATCAACCATTTTTTCTCACTCATGTGTTTCTTTTAATTTTTTTTTTAATATTTCAAGATATTTGATATGCCGTATTATTATATTTTGTGTTTATAATGAGGATCGTATTGCGTATAATAAAATGTCCAAGAATTAGGAGTCATTAATTATCATATATGAATGCACACAGTCCATCAAGTATAATTTGTGTTTCTATCACTAATTTAGGATGTTGCATCATAACAATAACATTTTCGACTTCAAATTGTAAATCAGATGAGAGAGGAGGATAATAATTCTTAGCTTAGAGCCTTAGAGGTAGAACTTGTGATTATTACTAATTAAGTATAAAAAACCAATTTTAGTCTAAACATAATGCATAGGCCCCACTGGTTTAATGTAAATAGGGAGAGGTAAAATTTTCAGGTTTTGTTCTTAAACGTTCAATGGAACTGGTACCTAAATTCTGTTTTTATACTATAACTATATAATCTTCATCATCACATTGTTGCATGTCTTTCCATCATATGTCTACTCTATTAATGATCTCAATCATGACTTCACATTATTTATTAACATAAAATGCATAAGAACCAAAACATTGGACTTTTTTTTTATACATGTTTAACATGCATAATGTGTATATCCTTGACATGCATATTTTATTTCCAACTAAATTCATAACAATGAGAACATTAAGCTCTTATATCATTTTGTGTAATTGTCTATTAGTTTATCATTAATCTCTACGATATAATGATTCTACACATGTAATTTTAGACGCCGTTCTATAGAATCTGTTGTCATTTTTTTTCCGTTTCAAAAATGAAGAAAGTTATTTTAGATGTTTTCTTTTCTCTTATGTAGCTTCTACATATGGATCAATTTTGTAGCCTTATATGTATTTCCCTTTTTGACAATTTGACAACTATGTGCTATGTAAGGATGTGGTTCTCAATTTCTTTGTTGTTTTTCATATTTTCGGTGTTTCAAAAAAGTGGTGATTAATAGTTTGCTCTTTTATTTTGCAGAATGTTGCCAAATAACTGAATGTTACCAAATAACTGGGGAGAGACGACATATGATGAAAGTCAGGAAGTTCCAGATGTGCGCAACTTTCCTTCTCTATAGGCTTCTAGAGAAATAGCAGAAGCCTCAGCAAGTCAAAGGCGAAGAAGTGCATACCTTGATCTAGTAATTGTACATGCAATGAGTACGTTAAATGTCAATAACGATCATTGGTTGTTACTTCAACCTAGAGGCGTTATCGGCCTTCCATATGCTCAGTTGAAACAAGACAAAGGTCGTGTCTGGACTCGGAAACAGGATAGAGCTTCTATGAGTATTAGAAGTGTCCACCGTCGCGTTTTAAAGTACATCATGCTTACATTTTTAATTTGACAAATTTTATTTCTCATATTTAAGTTCATTAATTTTTTTAAAAGGCACGCAGTTCAGACATTCAGTGAATATAGCATGAGGACGGGAATGACTGTCGGTAAACTGGAAAATACGAATGTATTTAAGGATCATGTTGAGATAGAAGTGACATTAGGAAATAATGAACTGAACCTTGAGCTCTTAGCATTCTTCCAAGGTACATTAGGAGATGCTCAGTCGAATGAAGAGCTACAACATAACATGATTCAAGATTCTACTAGGTAAGAATACGCCATCAACCATTTTTTCTCACTCATGTGTTTTTTTTAATTTTTTTTTTTTAATATTTCAAGATATTTGATATGCCGTATTATTATATTTTGTGTTTATAATGAGGATCGTATTGCGTATAATAAAATGTCCAAGAATTAGGAGTCATTAATTATCAGATATGAATGCACACAGTCCATCAAGTATAATTCGTGTTTCTATCACTAATTTAGGATGTTGCATTATAACAATAACATTTTCGACTTCAAATCGTAAATCAGATGAGAGAGGAGGATAATAATTCTTAGCTTAGAGCCTTAGAGGTAGAACTTGTGATTATTACTAATTAAGTATAAAAAACCAATTTTAGTCTAAACATAATACATAGGCCCCACTGGTTTAATATAAATACGGAGAGGTGAAATTTTCAGGTTTTGTTCTTAAACGTTCAATGGAACTCGTACCTAAATTCTGTTTTTATACTGTAACTATATAATCTTCATCATCACATTGTTGCATGTCTTTCCATCATATGTCTACTCTATTAATGATCTCAATCATGACTTCACATTATTTATTAACATAAATTGCATAAGAACCAAAACATTGGACTTTTTTTTTATACATGTTTAACATGCATAATGTGTATATCCTTGACATGCATATTTTATTTCTAACTAAATTCATAACAATGAGAACATTAAGTTCTTATATCATTTTGTGAAATTGTCTATTAGTTTATCATTAATCTCTACGATATAATGATTCTACACATGCAATTTTAGACGTCGTTCTATAAAATCTGTTGTCATTTTTTTTCCGCTTCAAAAATGAAGAAAGTTATTTTAGATGTTTTCTTTTCTCTTATGTAGCTTCTACATATGGATCAATTTTGTAGCCTTATATGTATTTCCGTTTTTGACAATTTGACAGCTATGTGCTATGTAAGGATGTGGTTCTCAATTTCTTTGTTGTTTTTCATATTTTCGGTGTTTCAAAAAAGTGGTGATTAATGGTTTGCTCTTTTATTTTGCAGAATGTTGCCAAATAACTGAATGTTACCAAATAACTGGGGAGAGACGACATATGAGGAAAGTCAGGAAGTTCTAGATGTGCTCAACTTTCCTTCTCTACAGGCTTCTAGAGAAATAGCAGAAGCCTCAGCAAGTCAAAGGTGAAGAAGTGCATACCTTGATCTAGTAATTGTACATGCAATGAGTACGTTAAATGTCAATAACGATCATTCGTTGTTACTTCAACTTAGAGGCGTTATCGGCGTTCCATATGCTCAGTTGAAACAAGACAAAGGTCGTGTCTGGACTAGGAAACAGGATAGAGCTTCTATGAGTATTAGAAGTGTCCACCGTCGCGTTTTAACGTAAATCATGCTTACATTTTTAATTTGACAAATTTTATTTCTCGTATTTAAGTTCATTAATTTTTTTTTAAAAGGCACGCAGTTTAGACATTCAGTGAATATAGCATGAGGACGGGAATGACTGTCGGTAAACTGAAAAATACGAATGTATTTAAGGATCATGTTGAGATAGAAGTGACATTAGGAAATAATGAACTGAACCTTGAGCTCTTAGCATTCTTCTAAGGTACAGTAGGAGATGATCAGTCGAATGAAGAGCTACAACACTTTTATAACATGATTCGAAATTCTACTAGGTAAGAATACGCCATCAACCATTTTTTCTCACTCATATGCTTCTCTTTTTTTTTATTTTATATATTTCAAGATATTTGATCAGCCGTATTATTATATTTTGTGTTTATAATGAGGATCATATTGCGTATAATTAAATGTCCAAGAATTATAAGTAATTAATTATCAGATATGAATGCACACAGTCCATCAAGTATAATTCGTGTTTCTACCAGGTATAAAAAGATACTAACCCATGAAAACTTTTGACATCTTGTAGACTTCTCGGCCGAGGCCAATTCTTGATTGCTTCCACTTTGGAATGTCAATCCTACTCATGCCTGTCTCTCATCACCTTGTATCAACATTCATAACTAGCCTCCACTCTTCTCTTTCACCCTCTTCGCTGAAAGGATTGATTTCGTCCTCAAAATCTTCTTCATCTTGTTGTTGTTGAACAATCAAGGCCTCGTCCCTGAGTCGCTCCACCAAGTCCCCTCCTTGGAGGCATATTGGCCTGAGCTCTGGTACCAGCTGAGAACGTGCGTGATAGGAAAAGATATCAAAACTCTATGAATAGAGTTAACTCTCGCTTCTTCTTAATTCTAAAAAAGAATAACCAAAAATAAGAGAGTCTATGCCTTGTTGATTCTAAGCAACTCCAACAATAAGTTCTATTTGGGGGTGCTATTCTCATTTTAGCACCCCTTTGTTGCACTATTCATAAGTGCTATAATTCTCATCTCCAACAATTGGTGTTATTTTGGGTGCTATATCCACTATACTTTGCTTAAAATATAATATAAGTATAGTGTTTAACAATATTATATTACAAATACGTTAATTTAATTTATATAAGGTAAAAATTTCATTTTTAATTTATCATAATATTTTGAATTGTTCTTATAATTTTAAAATTTTTTTTAAAAAAAATTACATATATTTTTCCTATTGTGTCATCTTTATGACTAAAATTATATGATTTAGAAGATATTTTGATGTGTTTTGTCGGCAACATACGAAAAACAACCAAATTTGGGTGTGATCTGATCGCCACGGGTTATAATTTAATTGGTTGTCCAAATTACCGTTTATGTTAGTCCGCCACGTGTCATATCTTATCTTATCATGTTCTAGCAATCCTTTCTTAAATATAGATGTTTTTTCACCTTCATATCTCACGAATTCACAAACACCTCTCATATCTTCCCCTTGTTCATCCCCCTCCCCTCAAATACTCTTTTTCTTTCGGTTTTCTTCAACTGTTTTTGCAATGAATCGATTGACGAAGTGGTTGATGAAAGATCAAGAAGAAGCCGCCGTGACAAACCGACGAAGAACCATGTTGATGAATGCCGCTGCTTTGCAAATCCAAGCCATGGAGGATTCTCAATGAGGGGGTTCTTCAGAAGGTCGCAAGTATATTGCTAGAGATCGAGAGATAATGGATCGAAAACTGAAAGCCTTATACTTCACAGATCCAAACGTATTTCGTAGGCGATATAGAATGCAACCTTGGGTCTTTGACAGGATGATGCATGATGTGGCCAACTACAACCCATATTTTGTTCAGAGTAGGGATGCTACGGGGAGAGTCGGCTTATCAACTAAACAAAAGCTGACATGCGCCATGCGACAACTCGCTTACGGCATCACAGCTGACATGTTTGATGATTACCTAGATATTGCAAAATCCACTGCCATCGAGATTTTGGAGCATTTCACCAGAGCAATATGGAATGTGTACCACGAGACTTACCTCCGTCAACAAACACCGGCAGATTTACGACGCCTGCTCGACAAGGCGGCAGAAAGAGGATTTCCAGGTATGATCGGAAGCCTTGATTGCATGCACTGGCGTGGAAAAATTGTCCCACTGGATGGGCAGGGCAGTATACTGGCTATAAGGGGAAACCGACAATAATCTTGGAGCCAGTGGCATCCTACGATACTTGGATTTGGAATGCTTTCTTCGGACTTCCAGGTTCGCTCAATGATATTAATGTTCTTGGATGTCCACCATTGTTCAATGATGTGTGTCGTGGTGAAACTCCTCAGGTGAGCTATGAGGTAGGTAATAGGCATTATAGCCAATGTTATTACCTAGTTGATAGCATATATCCTAAATTGGGTGCATTTCAAGCCGCAATTAGAAATCCGAGGACTCCACAAAACGCAACATTTCACAATGATGCAGGAAGCATACAAAAAAGATGTGGAAAGAGCATTTGGCATTCTTCAATCTCGTTGGTCAATCATAAGAGGACCAGCTCGTGGGTGGAGTCAGGAGAATCTTCAATATATCATGATGACGTGCATTATCTTGCACAATATGATTGTTGAAGATGAGCACGATGAAGATGAAGCAGTGTCATTTGATATAAATGATATCCCAACAAAACCGAGAAAGGCGCAAATATATGAAAGACCAGAAGGTGTTGACACTGATGTCCATCGCAATCCAAATTGTCTAAATCAATTCATACGCCGATACAGGGAGGTTAGATGTCCATTGATGTATAAAAACCTCCAAGAAGATCTAGTTGATCACCTATGGAACATGAAGCTACAAGAGGATCATAACAACTAGTACCTTAGAGTAACTTTATTGTTTTTAATAAGTGGCTATGTTATCATGATAAGTGGTCATAGTCTTGTTTCATTGTTTTGTTGTGTGGTGTGCTTTTAATTTGTGGTGTGTGCTTTGATATGAAAATAGAATCAAATTTTTTTTTTGTGAAGTTATTGAGTGGTAAAATAGTGTTTGTCATACTAAAAGCATTAATTTTTATTTCATAAATAAAAACATAAATAATATCAAGCAACTAAAACTTACTAACAACAACCAAATTGAAATGAAATTGAGACAATGATGAGTCGCCGAAGCGAGCATCAAGCAATAATAACCCTACAATCGTTAGTAGTATAGAATAAGTAGGGATCGTTCTAGCCGGGGATTAAGGGTACCTGAAATATGAGATTGTTAGACAAAAAACACATATACATATATACAAAACGTCACATATGGGGGAGAGAATGGTTCGGCAGCCATAGGGCTGCCCTAAAAACTATGGCACGAAAAATAAATTTCTGGAATTTAAATTCTAACTACTATGTACAAGTTTGGTCGACATCTCTCACGCAAAGCACTCATCAAAAACTATCACAAATCGAAACAAGTAACGAGTAAGGACTCATGGAAACATGCATAGAAATATTCAAGACTCAACTTAATTCCAACCTAACTAGCTCCTTAGCGGTTTACTAATCGATTTTAGATTTCACAAAAATACTTAGAATTAGCTTAGCGCATAACCCTAATCTTTAGCTGACCGATTAAAGACACTTAGTGTAGAAATTAACCAATTAGCATATAAGACACGAAATCTTTTAGTCGGAAACAAGTTAACATGCAAGGCGTCACTCTTCATATTAGACAAGCAAGTTGTAGGAATTACTCTAACCCTAGGTAACAACATAAACCAAATCGACTTAGCGTTCTAACTTGACCTATGTTACTACGGCAAGTGAATTCAATATCTAGACAACAACTATGGCCTACAATTGTACCTAAACATCTCCTTCGGTTGCACACGAATTCAAACAACTAATCAAGAAGAAATCGAGAATCAAGTCAAGCATGCATCCCTAAGACCTAACCGGTTACATATTTACAAATTATGTTTACATGTTTATCTTTCATAAAACCATGAAATCAATACCTTAGAGTTAATTAGGCTCAAAGAATCGAAATCATAAACATCTTTAAACATGCAAAACCAAACAAACAAATTGTCTTTACATAGACATAAAAACAAATACCAAAAGAACATATGTTTTACATAGACATAAAAGCATAAATCCATAAAATTACAAGCCAAAGGGAGTAGATCACACATTTAGACACCTTGGGAGGCAGCAGCTCGTGTGGATCTTTGATGGAGGATGGTTGGATGCTGCACGGCAGCAGGAAGTTCAAGTTTCGGCAGAAGGTTGGTTCGGCAGAAACTTTCTGGTAGTGGTGAAGGATGTATTTTGGCTAGGTTTTATGTAGGACTTAAGGTAGAATTTTTGGTAGAGCTTAGACTTGTGTTTTGGCTTGAGATGTGACAGCTTTTTCTGAATATGAGATGGCTATATATATATATATCAAAAGGGAGAGGGGCTGCCGGCAGACCTTATGCAAAAAGATTTCAGAAAACCTAATGGGATTAGGTTTTGCAACCTTCCTTTCATAGTACAATTAGGTTTTCTATTTCTGAATTTTTCTTCAAGGCTTGGGCTTCACATCTTCATGGACTTCTTGTATGATCATTGGACTTCAATTGATGTGGCTTGGTCCATCGAAAAATGCCCCAAAATGCCGGCAGCACAATATTGCACCAAATCTGCCTCTATTCGGCAGCTTCTCCTAGTGTGACTAGGAGAACTTCTTTCTTGTATTTTTCTTCAATGCCATGGCTAGGTGTCTTCCTCTAACCTTCTTTAAGCTTGAACCATCTTCACATATGCATTTGTGCACCATTTAGTCCATCAAAAACAGAAAACACGAAAAAGGGGCAGTAGGTTCTTGGAATCGGTAGATTTGACCTTGTTGCAGTAATTCTGGCATATCTCCACGCTCGGAACTCCGATTGATGCGATTCCAAGTCTCAGATAAACTAGACACATATGGCCATCTTCCCATAAAACAGTTTGATCAAATTCCTTGTGAGTGGACGGGAATGATTTTTCGAAGTTGGGACACAGTCCCAGGAAAATCCTGGAAGCCCCTGGATTGGAATGTTCGGACTGCCGTTTTGCAGCCAACCTTTGGGTGACTTCCCGAACTCCGATTGATCTGAAATTTTAACACAACATTCCTCAGTATATGAATATTAAGCACACCAAATTTCATAGAATTCGGACAAGGATAGATCACAGTTTCACTCATCTCAAAATCACGAAAAAGACATATTTTACACTATTTTCCAGATTTCTCAAACTTAGTCATTTTTCGGATCATTAAGCTCATATTTCCAAAACTCTACCAAAATTGACACTAACTATATTATGACTCTATCTTAGATAAATAAGGGTTAAACAAAGCATAAACGAGGGCATAAGCATGTAATATCGTCGCACATTGTGCTCCTATCAACTACCCCACACTTAGACTTTGCAAGTCCCTTAGCAAACTAAATTAAACTAAGACTCAAAACAAACTATTGCCCCTAACAATTTGTCTCAGGCTCGTATGTACACATAGCTTTCAAGTTAATGCATGAGAATGCTAAGCCCGAAAATTCCAAGCTTCATGAACATGTGACATCAATATGAACATATAAGAGCAAAAGTAAACATGTAGACATGTTAAGCTAATCCAATCCTCCTCACTAGGCATACTCTCTATTTTTCTCTCGAAGCATGGTTATTCACACATAAGTATATGCAAGTGAAAGATAATGAATTACAAAGAGTAACTTTCATATGTCAAAGAAACGAAAGCACTTTGTGAATTTTCATCGAAAAACCTCATATGATAACTATGTGCACCAATGAACCAAAACCATAAGCTTACTCTTGAGATAATCTCCACAAATCAAATTTAACCATCTTACGAATCATGAAAAAGATCAATAAAAGGGTTGTAATGGGGCTAGGCTAAGAGGTATTCGATATTTGGATAAGGAGGCTCAAAACGTCACCATGTGCTTTAGCAAAGCTCGAATCTCCTTATGTCTTCTCGCCAAAAGGGTCAAATTTCATCTTGTTGGACCCATACTTCATTCTTTTCTTCCCAAACAATATTACAACAATAATCTAGATAATAGCCATGCACAAAATTTTTCTTTTCCATTGCCTATGCCGTACCCTTCTTTTTCTTCTTTTTCTCTCGGCTTCTTTTATTTTCTTTTTAATCCGAGCCAATTTTTTTCTTTTTCTAGGTACGGCATGCATACATTTTACATACAAATTCATGGCTAAGACTACCCCACACTTATTCTTCTTCATCACACACGCGAAAACGCCTTCAAAAATTCAAGTTTTGCCGGAACACACAGTAAAGGCATCACTATACTAAGTTCATGGAAAGTGTTTAAGGGTGATGAAAGAAAAGGCTCAACGTAGGCTCAAAGGGGGTTTACTAAGGTGTCCCATGACGGGCTCCAATAGGGCACATGCTTTATTTGGCTTTGGTGGTGAACCTAAATGATCTTTATTCAATCATATTCAAAATCAAGGTAGTTTATGATTAAAAATGTTTTGAAAATCAACAAGAGTAAGTTCTAGCATACTAGAGTTCATTAAAAAGCTATGGCACATAGTCATCGAATAATCAAAGAATTATGAGGTTTCATGCTTCCTACGAATCTATTGAATTTTATCTTTTTATCGCTCAAGAAGAAAGCAGATTGGCTCTAAAGCTCACATAGGTTATTATGGAAACAAACTAGCTAAAACATGCATGTTTCATTATCAACAAGTCCTACATGCTCCTACCAATGCACAAAATCCATGAAACTCACAATGTTAATTGTATGCATAACCATCATCTATGTATGCAAAGAGGAGAAAAACATCATTGACATGTTAGGGGCATCCTAAGACTCAAAACAAACAAATTTAAACACTCTATTTTTGTGGAACAATTTTCTGAATTTTTCTTTTCTAAACTAAGCACACGAAAACATAAACGAAATACGTTATCCCACCCCACACTTAGAAAATTACATTGTCCTCAATGTAAGCACAAATTTATATCAACGAATTTCCTAAGCATGCAATAGTCTAACATATACCAACATATCATCACAAATCAAAGAAAAAGAGAAAGGTTAAGAAATTTCAAACTCTCGGTGATGGCTCCTTCGTTTTTCCTTGATTGAATTGGGTTGCCTCCCAAGTAGCGCTTTGTATTTATAGTCCATTGCTTAGACTTTTCACCGTGTGTGTTGTTGATTCATCATGGTCCAAAAGTGTTGCTATTGGCAAAGAAGGGCAGCAACTCTCTCTCTCAGCAGAAAACTGCTTCTCGGCAGTGTGTTGTGGCTCGGCAGGAAGCTCTCGGCAGTGGCTTCCGGAAGGAAAGGCAGCAGCAGGGGCTGCATCATGGTACGATGTGCAATGTGTGCACATGCGTCGCTGCACGGCTGCTCGGCAGTATGCAGGGGCAGGGGCAGCAAGCTCTCTCGGCAGGAGCATGTGCAGCATCATTGCCTGCATGCAGGGGCTGCAGCAGGTTGCAGGGGCAGCAGGAGCAGCATCTTGTGTGCTGGGTCTCGGCAAGTGCAGCATAGGTGGAAGGATAGGCAGCAGCAGGGCAGCAGCTTGCGGCGTGTCAGCAGGGTACGTAGGCTGCAGCATTGCAGCAGCAGCAGGGCAAGCAGCAGCAGGCAGGGGCAGCAGCATTGCAGCGTATCGGATGGCGTATCCGTGTCCGTATCGGATTCGGTCAACAGTAGCACAGGCGTATCGACATGCGTATCGATACGGCTACTTGGTTGGATACGTCTCGGAATTGGTCATGGATACGGCAGGATACGGCTTGACAGGATACTTGGATACGTTGGCAGCTTGTGGGCAGTGTGCGCGCATAGGCTGCGCGGCAGCAGCTGCTCGTCAGGATGATTGGTAGCGCAAGGCTGCAACTTGGCTGTGGCATGAGCAGGGGCAGTGTATCGGCAAGATGGTTTGTATGCTGGCCTCGGCAGGCAGGGCTGGCTGCAGGACAGAGGCAGGGGCAGCAGCCTGGCAGCTCGGCAGAATGTTTGGCAGCGTACACTTCCTCTTAAGGCTCGAATTTGGGTGTGTTCCAGTATCCAAATGCAAAAGTGTTATAAATCAATTTTGTAATGGACACACAGAGCTTCCCAACGGTATAAAGTTTACCTCAATCGGACCAGCAGAAGTACTCTTTGTTTGGATTTTTATCGGACCTATTGTTCTGCCCAGTTTTCTGCTTCGCCAGATTGACCTTCCTTCACTCAAATTGAAACTGGGAATGGCTCGAAGCTCCAAATCCACTTCTGTGAAATCCTACGGAAAGTAGACTCAGAGATCTTTCCAATGGCGTATGGCTCACTCTCCCAGATTTTGTGAGCTGCAAACGGCAGCCATTCAAAATTGACATACTGCACTGCCCGAATTCTGCTTGGGCAGACCTTCCCTCTTTTCCGCACTTTTTCTTTCCTGTCCGTCCTGCACACACACAAAACACGTAAAAACGAACAAAAACAAAAACTACAATGCAAGAATACACAAATCTATTACTTAAACAAATTTTTCAAGGTATTACAAGAATTTTTCAAGATATACACAACATCAAAGATTCAAGGTACGTGGAGCAGAGGAGCAAACTGTGCAATGGACTTGTGCAGCCCACGGTAAGGTCATGCTTTATCCGATATACCTCAAAACATTAAAGACTCAAAACGATTTTCAGAAATTTTCAAAGCTAACATTCAAACAAATCAAGATTTTATAATCCCCGGCAACGGCGCCAAAAATTGACGAGTCGCCGAAGCGAGCATCAAGCAATAATAACCCTACAATCGTTAGTAGTATAGAATAAGTAGGGATCGTTCTAGCCGGGGATTAAGGGTACCTGAAATATGAGATTGTTAGACAAAAAACACATATACATATATACAAAACGTCACATATGGGGGAGAGAATGGTTCGGCAGCCATAGGGCTGCCCTAAAAACTATGGCACGAAAAATAAATTTCTGGAATTTAAATTCTAACTACTATGTACAAGTTTGGTCGACATCTCTCACGCAAAGCACTCATCAAAAACTATCACAAATCGAAACAAGTAACGAGTAAGGACTCATGGAAACATGCATAGAAATATTCAAGACTCAACTTAATTCCAACCTAACTAGCTCCTTAGCGGTTTACTAATCGATTTTAGATTTCACAAAAATACTTAGAATTAGCTTAGCGCGTAACCCTAATCTTTAGCTGACCGATTAAAGACACTTAGTGTAGAAATTAACCAATTAGCATATAAGGCACGAAATCTTTTAGTCGGAAACAAGTTAACATGCAAGGCGTCACTCTTCATATTAGACAAGCAAGTTGTAGGAATTACTCTAACCCTAGGTAACAACATAAACCAAATCGACTTAGCGTTCTAACTTGACCTATGTTACTACGGCAAGTGAATTCAATATCTAGACAACAACCATGGCCTACGATTGTACCTAAACATCTCCTTCGGTTGCACACGAATTCAAACAACTAATCAAGAAGAAATCGAGAATCAAGTCAAGCATGCATCCCTAAGACCTAACCGGTTACATATTTACAAATTATGTTTACATGTTTATCTTTCATAAAACCATGAAATCAATACCTTAGAGTTAATTAGGCTCAAAGAATCGAAATCATAAACATCTTTAAACATGCAAAACCAAACAAACAAATTGTCTTTACATAGACATAAAAACAAATACCAAAAGAACATATGTTTTACATAGACATAAAAGCATAAATCCATAATATTACAAGCCAAAGGGAGTAGATCACACATTTAGACACCTTGGGAGGCAGCAGCTCGTGTGGATCTGTGATGGAGGATGGTTGGATGCTGCACGGCAGCAGGAAGTTCAAGTTTCGGCAGAAGGTTGGTTCGGCAGAAACTTTCTGGTAGTGGTGAAGGATGTATTTTGGCTAGGTTTTATGTAGGACTTAAGGTAGAATTTTTGGTAGAGCTTAGACTTGTGTTTTGGCTTGAGATGTGACAGCTTTTTCTGAATATGAGATGGCTATATATATATATATATCAAAAGGGAGAGGGGCTGCCGGCAGACCTTATGCAAAAAGATTTCAGAAAACCTAATGGGATTAGGTTTTGCAACCTTCCTTTCATAGTACAATTAGGTTTTCTATTTCTGAATTTTTCTTCAAGGCTTGGGCTTCACATCTTCATGGACTTCTTGTATGATCATTGGACTTCAATTGATGTGGCTTGGTCCATCGAAAAATGCCCCAAAATGCCGGCAGCACAATATTGCACCAAATCTGCCTCTATTCGGCAGCTTCTCCTAGTGTGACTAGGAGAACTTCTTTCTTGTATTTTTCTTCAATGCCATGGCTAGGTGTCTTCCTCTAACCTTCTTTAAGCTTGAACCATCTTCACATATGCGTTTGTGCACCATTTAGTCCATCAAAAACAGAAAACACGAAAAAGGGGCAGTAGGTTCTTGGAATCGGCAGATTTGACCTTGTTGCAGTAATTCCGGCATATCTCCACGCTCGGAACTCCGATTGATGCGATTCCAAGTCTCAGATAAACTAGACACATATGGCCATCTCCCGATAAAACAGTTTGATCAAATTCCTTGTGAGTGGACGGGAATGATTTTTCGAAGTTGGGACACAGTCCCAGGAAAATCCTGGAAGCCCCTGGATTGGAATGTTCGGACTGCCGTTTTGCAGCCAACTTTTGGGCGACTTCCCGAACTCCGATTGATCTGAAATTTTAACACAACATTCCTCAGTATATGAATATTAAGCACACCAAATTTCATAGAATTCGGACAAGGATAGATCACAGTTTCACTCATCTCAAAATCACGAAAAAGACATATTTTACACTATTTTCCAGATTTCTCAAACTTAGTCATTTTTCGGATCATTAAGCTCATATTTCCAAAACTCTACCAAAATTGACACTAACTATATTATGACTCTATCTTAGATAAATAAGGGTTAAACAAAGCATAAACGAGGGCATAAGCATGTAATATCGTCGCACATTATGCTCCTATCAGACAACCTAATACATGATTCTATGAATAATTAAATCCATTGTATTTCACCAAGAGGAACATAATTCACCAAGCTTGCATTGTCTTCTTCGGTGGGTGCTTGATCTTGAGGATGTATTGGGATGCTTGAGGTTCCTTCCTCCTTCTCAATTATCTTTTGTTGCTTCCTCTCCCAAAAACTCCTCTTTCTTGGGGTGAAGTTTGATGGATCAACCATCATCGTACGAGCATCCTCGGCGCGTTGCTCAATTAGTTGAGCTTCCTCCCAAAGTTGTTGCCTTTGTCGGTACTCACGCTCATTTTTTTCGTAGGCTTTTTGCATTTGATCCTGCAAGGCATCCACATCACTTTGCTTCCCTTTTTTCTTGGCAAGCTTTTGAGCTTTTTGTCCTTTGGGACGTGCTTATCTTATTGTACTTGACACCGCCTCATTCTCTTGTGTTTCATCATCATCCGAGTTGATAGGAGGAGGAATAGGCGAATTGATATTTTCCATTGATGGTGTTACCCCAAACTTAATAGTATTTTTTAAGTATCGGTAACAATGATCAAAACAAAAATCTGAACCAACCAAGTCGTAGTATGCCGACTTAGCATTCAATAGCTACATAAAATAGTAAATTATGTACTTAGATAAAAAAAAAAGGCATAAATCATATTATTTTCTAATTATAGTAATTTAATTTTCACAATCAAATGATAAAAAATAAACTAAACTTAAGTAAGTAACATGTTCGATATACTTACATTGTCTTCCTTATTTTCGCCGCTTCAGTGACAAGCTTTGGCAGTGTTTAGAGCTTGGCACCACTTTATACATGCCGGACTTATCACCTTCCAACGAGATGGAAAACTAGAAGGTGATCTTACAACACAATTCGCCGGTTTGTGCGCATTGTACTCCTCTGCAACACGCTCCCATAATGTAGTCGACGTTTGATTTGTTCATGTGGCACCATCACCTCCAACGTTGATCCAAGCTTGGCAAAGAATAGCTTCTTCATTGTGCCTCCATGAATCCTTTCTTTTTCCCATTTTTTCTCTTGAAAAAATTGAAGAACAAGAAGATAGTGAATATATGAAAAGTATTGAAGTAGATGGGTGATTTTAGTGTGAGGAATTGAGAAACAATGAGATAGTATTTATAGAGATTCATCAAAATTAATGTTCCAACGGGTATATTTTTTTTAATTTCTGATCTTACATTTGTCTGTTGGGTTGATTACTAACAACTATGACCACCACCATCAATTTTTAATTTGAGCAAATATCAACCATTGGATTAATCGTTCCCAACGGTCATCAAAGGAGGCAAAGATGTGGTTTTGTGGTCCCACCGTGTTTAATTGGTCTGCCACCAACATAAGTTGGTCTTCCACCCTATCTCATGTGTGTCCTTTCACGCAAAAACAAAAGTTGCGCGCGTTTTCTTCTCCTCCCAGATCAGCGCGTCATTATATTCCATGTCATGGCCCAGCTCAACTGATGTGGGCCCAGCTCACTGTTCCAGTCTTGGTCTTGAATTTTGCTCGAGAATAGCACTGAGAATAGCTCCAGGTCTTATAATTATAAGACCAACACCCCCTCATTTGGGCTGTTGGAGATGAAGAGTTCTATAATAAGACCAAGACCTAATTATGACTCCATTGTTGGAGTTGCCCTAAAGGAATACCAAGTTGATAGAAAAGCGAAGTTTCTCTGTTTATTCAATCTCCAAAAGCTACAGATCCAAAGATATGCTATAGCTTTTAAACAGAAATCTAAAACAGTTACAAAATCGTAGAAGTTTTCAAAAAACCAAAACTGTTTTGGAGGAAAATAAGCTCGCTCGCTAATAAAGAAAAACACCTAAAAATGCATTTAATAAATCAGTTACGGCTCTTACGTCCTTCCAGACGAAAGAGATAATTGGCTGCAATACAGGCTGCATCAGAATGCTCCAAAGAAGACCTCCTCCACCATGGTTCGTATTTTGTTTGGTGAAATTTTGGATCAGGATGAAGAGCTTGCAAGTATGGAAAGCAAGGAAGAGACCAAGAGTTGCAAACAAACATGTGAGT
The DNA here is from genome assembly GCA_963682095.1 of Potentilla sterilis. Lineage (NCBI taxonomy): Eukaryota > Viridiplantae > Streptophyta > Magnoliopsida > Rosales > Rosaceae > Potentilla > Potentilla sterilis. The sequence goes on along the minus strand of OY821763.1, from coordinate 14,313,444 downwards.
CGTCTTCTAGGTTTTATTTGAAAGAGCAAGTCGTCCAAGTTTGGTGGCGGTGGGGGCAGGTGTCGCCCACTAGCAGAGGACTAACTTGGGAAGGTAGGTATCGCTCCTTTTCCTACAGCACGTTGAGCTAATGGATCGGCAAGCATGGGAAGACATTTGCTTGAGTAGAATCTCTACCAGGTTCAAACCCTAACATATATTCACAAGTTCCTCCTTGGCAGGTTAATAGGTTTGTTCGGGTCTTATAGGACCCATGTGACGCTGGTGAATTTGTTACTTTTGAGAGAGTAATATTCATCAAGTCCTCCTTGTTAAGCTTATGGGATTTGACTGCTGTTATCGCAATGTCATTATCAGTGACGGACGGTCCGTCACGAACCCATAATCAGTTTATTATTAGTACTTCATGATGATAATAATAATAATAATAATAATAATAATAATTAAGGGTCAGTGACCACTAGCCCAGATTTTAGAACTTATGTTCCCACTAGCAAATTAAGATTGAAAAAATTTCCACCGGCCCAAAAATGAGAAAAAAGACGATTATACCCTTAATCAAATAGATTAATCTAAAATAGACCTCTATTAGGGTAATAGAGAGTTGATTGTTGATTGTTGACCGTTGACTGATAACCGTTGACCGTTGATCGGATTCCCGCGACCGAGACCGGATTTCGGCAAAAATTGATCGGATTCCGGCTGTTGACAGTAGCCATAGAGAGGCTACCCAGGCCCCCAGACCAGCAGCAAGGGCTCCTGGACCCGGATCGAGGCCCGGGAGTTTTACATGGGCACCTGGTCCCGCACTCGGGCAGGCCTTACTGGTGACCGGGGTCCGGAAACAGGGGATGGCAGCTCCCCAAACAAGGGCCGAAATAGTCCAGCTATGTGTGCAGAAGGGGGCCAGTCCCACATCGAAGGGTGAGGCCAGTCCTCATGCCTGGTAGCCTATATATGAGTCTCAACTACCCTCATTAATAGGTAATCACTATTTCAACTACTCATTCCAGCTTAAGTTATTAGTTTATTCCAACTATACTGACTTAGACATCAGAGTGTAATAGGCCTGCCCCGCCCGGTATCCCCTTAGTTAGCAAGAATAACAGGAAGGAATCACATCAAGATCCACCGGTATCTGTGAGTCTACGGATTCGGACAGAAATAATTGGCGTCGTTTGTGGGAAGAGTTTTACATAAAAGTCACGTTCGAATAAGTATGGCCAGAAATTCGGGATCAGAAACTAGTGAGGGAGGTTCGAGAGAAGTACGCCGGACTCGGGCCCCCTTTCTAAACAAAGCCATCGGTCGTAGAGATCCGGGGAATGCAACGAGCTCTGACCAGGGTGATATGGCGGGAGAGATAGAGAAGACGAAAACGGAAGTCGAGCGGTTGCGAGAAGGGGGTAATCAGGACCGAATGAAGGCGGAAGTCCGGTACCAGAAAATGGAAGCAGTGAACACCACGCTGTTGGCAGCCTTGGAGAAAGGGCAACAGTAGAACGCCGCGCTAACGAAAGCACTGGCAGTACCGAGGGAAGGCGTCAAGTTCCCACACCTGGAGGTGGGACAACCAACCGGGAGGAGAAAGATCGTGCACGTACCAATAGCGCTCTTCCCTGACACCATGAAGAGCTCCGGACCCCGCTCCCACATCGAGCAAGTACGTCATCGGATGAGGAGGCCGGTTCAACAACCGAGGCACTCCAAACGTTGTCCACATCGGTGTCGGACATGAAGGCCCGGATGGAAGCCACCGAGACGAAGGCAGCAAGGCCGCCTACAAGTGCGCGCTTCAACGAGCGGACCAAACCGTTCTCCCACCAGATATTGGAGTCTGGGGGAGCCAACACACGAAGGTAGCTGAAGCTAGTGTACACCGGGACAGGGTGCCCGTTTCAGCACCTGGATAGTTTCAGAGCGCAGACAGGCGCTAAAGGTTACTCTGATGCTACCTGCTGCAACGTATTCCAAGAAACGGTCTCGGGGGAGGCATTGGGGTGGTTCTACAAGTTGTCGGCGAACTCAATAGAATCGTTCGAACGACTGGCAGATAAATTTGTTAACCGGTTCCTCCTTAGGGCCAATGGGGGCTCAAACGTCGACGGTCCTCTTTGACTGCATGCAGGCAGACAAAGAGGGACTGCGGGCATTCGTTAACCGATGGCAGACCGCCACGGCCGGGGTAAGAAGCCTCGATAAAGGAATTGCCAAGATGGCTTTCAAGTAGGGGCTGAGGCCCGGGGAATTCTCCTATGCCATGCGGATAGAGATGCCGCGGGAGTACGATGAGCTGATGATCATTGCCGTCAGACATGCACAGGCAGAGCACGAGACCTACCGGAATCGGCTGCCTAAGAGGAGACCAGATGACCCATTACCAACTCAGTGGGAGAATAAGACCTGGCAGCGAGGCCGAGGACAGAGGTGCTCGCCCGCTAGGGAAGCCAAGAACTGGGGCAGTCAACGACCCCGTAGGGATAATAACGGGAGCCCGTCGGGAGACGACAGGACCGCACCTTACCGCCCGGAGCGACCCCTGGCTATTATGCCAGCGGAGTGGCGCGAGCGACCCCTAGCTATCATGCCAGCGGAGCAGCGCGAGCGACCCCTAGCTATTATGCCGGCGGAGCGGCGCGAAAAGTCAACCGCGCTGACCTCCTCCTACGAAAGCATTCTCAATGAAAACAGGGAGGCCATCCCCCTGCCAGAGGCCAGGAGGCACCCAAAGGGAAATCTTACCCAGGAACAGTCTGGCAAATATTGCTCCTACCACGACGAGGCATCCCACCAGACCAACGACTGCCATTCCCTAAGAGCGGTGGTGGACGGGCAAGTTCGGGCTGGAAAATTACAGCGGTATAAACAGGAAACCCGGAATGTGGGAACTATACAAACTCGAATCCCTGGGCGGATCGAGGTGCACGGGAATATAAATGTAATCCACGGCGGATCGAGGTGCCTAAGGTCGATCAGGGGAAAAGAGGTGTACGCCTTTGGAAACGGGAGCGGCCAAGCCTCCAAGACCGGGTGGAGGTCGGTCACGTTCTATGAGGACAAAGAACTGAAGGATCTAATTCAACCGCACGACGACCCCTTTCTTATTACCGTCCAGATAGACCATTGGGTGATCAGCCGGATGCTAATCGACACCGGCGCATCGATCAATGTAATGTTCCGGACGCGTAAAAGGGACTAAACCGAGGGAGAGACAAGTTGTCCCAGGATAATGAGCCGTTAATTAGCTTCTCAGGGGAAGTAGTCCAGCCGTTGGGTTCGGACTATTTACTGCTAATTTTTTGCCAGGGAGACGGGATAAGAAAAGAGCATCTCGAGTTCATTATTGTGGACAGTCTGTCTTCGTACAACGGCATAATCGGCATGCCAGGGTTATGGAGACTGAAAACGTTTATAGCTGGACACATGCTGATATTAAAAATGCCATCTCCCTCTGGGTTCATCACCATTCATGGAGACCAGAAGGTCGCCTGTAAGTACTACGTGGAGGCCGTAACCAGCGGTAGAAGGCAAGCTGAGGTCTTCACAGCAGCCCAACAGGCACTGTCGCCGGACCCCAGTATCGACCCCCGGGATGACACTGATTCAGACGAGAAGAAGCCAAAGCGCCCCTCGGCGGTAGAGAAAACTGAAGAAATATCCGTCTCAAAGAACCACCCGGGGCGAACAGTAGTAATCGGAACAAAACTAGCACCGGATGTTAGGAAAGATCACGTCGCCTTCCTCCGGGAGAACAGTTTGGTGTTCGCATGGTCCTATGAGGACATGCCTGGCATATCCCTTGAAATAACAACACAAGAGTTAAACATGCTGCCCGGTAGTATCTCGGTGCGGCAGAAGAGGAGATCCTTTAACCCGGCAAAATATGAGGCGATTAGGGAGGAAGTGCAAAAATTGAGGGGAATAGACTTCATTCGTGAGGTCCAGTATCCCCGCTGGCACGTAGTAATGGTTCCGAAGAAGGAAACCAACCAGTGGCGCATGTGCGTAGACTTCACCAACCTCAACCAGGCATGTCCGAAGGACAGCTTCCCGCTCCCCCGGATAGACCAGCTTGTAGACTCAACCTCTGGTTTTATGCTGCTAAGCTTCATGGATGCTTATGCCGGATACAACTAGATACGAATGAGTCTGACCGATGAAGAGCACACTTCATTTACAACCGACCGTGGTCTCTACTGTTACAAAAGGATGCCTTACGAGTTGAAGAACGTTGGAGCCACATACCAGCGGGTAGTGAACCGCATGTTGGAACATGAGATGGGCAAAACAGTGGAAGTCTATGTGGAAGACAAGTTGGTCAAGAGTTTAACCACCGGGGCCCACGTACGAGACTTGGCGGTGGTGATCGGCAAGATGCTGAAGTATGGGATGCGCCTGAACCCGAAGAAGTGTATATTTGAGATTTCGGAAGGGTTCTTCCTAGGTTACGTCATTAGCCAGCGGGGGATCGAAACTAACCCGCTCAAGGTCCAGGCGATCTTAGAAATGGAGACCCCGGAGGAACGGAACCAGGTCTAGACCCTCACCGGGCGGTTAGCCGCGTTAGCCAGAATCATCTCCCGCCTCACTGACAAATGCACCCCGTTCTTCAAGTTGCTCAAAGCCCAGCAGTTCAAGAAAATCCATTGGGCCGCGGAGCACGAGGCGGCATTCCAATCTATCAAGGCATACCTGTCAGCAGTCCCACTCTTATCCAAGCCAGTGCCGGGAGAAATGTTGTACCGTTACATAGCCGCATCGGACACGGCTGTAAGTGCAGCTCTAATCAGGAAGGAAGAGACACGGGAACTCCAGGTGAATTACGAGGGTAAGGGATTCACCAGGGCTAAGAGCTGGTACCCTGATATCGAAAAGCTAGCTCTGGCACTGATTGTTAGTGCCAGGAAACTCCGGCACTATTTCCAAGTCCATTCCATCACCCTGTACACCAATCACCCCTTAAGGCAGATCCTGCAAAAGCCCGAAACATGCGGCAGGCTGGTTCGGTGGGCGGTAGAATTGAGTGAGTTCGATATAGTGTATACCTCCCGGACAGCCATCAAAGGACAGGCCGCCGCAGATTTCATATGCGAACACACGCCAATGATAAAGGGAGATCATCCCTACCGCGCGGGGAGTAGCCAACCAGATCTCATAGTAAAGGCAGAGCCAGGGTTGCCCAACGGTTGGAAGCTTTATGTCGATCGCTCTGTCACGAGTAAACGGAGCGGTGCCGGTATCATATTGACTGCCCCGGATGGCCAGTCGTATGAGTACGCTCTACGGTTCCTGTTCAACACCTCCAACGATGCCGCTGAATACGAGGCGCTAATAGCTAGCCTGTAGTTAGCCAAAGAAATGGGAATCCCATCCATGGAAGTGCACAGCGATTAAAGCTTAGTGGTCAACCAAATGAACGGAGTGTTTGAGGCGAAGGAGCCTCAGATGGCCTCATACCAGGCATTGGCCAAAACCATGATGGGACCGTTCAAGGGGGCAACCATTCGACACATCCTTCGGGAGGAAAACAGGCATGCGGATGCTCTGGCAAGGCTGACTACCGGGAACTATCCACCAAAGTACCGCAGAGCCAGAATAGAAACCCTAGAGAGTCCAAGCATAAGCAAGACTATCTCTAAGATTTTCGCCGTAGAAGAAGCATTTCCTAGCTGGATGGACCCGATCCGAAAGTATCTAACCAACAAGATAAGCCCAGAAGACAAGGTCGAGGCCCGGAGCCTGCACCTCAGGTGCGCCTGATACAGCCTGTTGGCCGGCAAATTGTATCGCATAGGACATAGCCTTCCCCATTTGAAGTGCGTCACAAAAGAGGCCGGTCCGGCCATCATGCGGGATATTCACGAAGGAGTTTGCGGTAACCATTCCGGTGCCCGATCCTTGTCGCATAAAGCGCTCCGGGTAGGGAATTTCTGGCCAGACATGGCTGCAACTTCAAGGAAAATATCAGGGAGATGCCACAAATGCCACATGTACGCCACCGTACCACATGCCCCGGCTATCGCCCTATCAATCCTGTTGGAACCGTGGCCGTTCGCACAGTGGGGATTGGATATAATCGGCCCATTCTCAACGGCTATAGGCCAGTTCAAGTACGCGATCGTGGCCGTTGACTACGAGACTAAGTGGGTCGAGGCAGAGCCAATGATCAAGATAACAGAGGAAAGAGTGAAAAAGTTCTTGTGGAAAAACATTTATTACCGGCTCGGTGTTCCACAGACTATTGTCACGAACAACGGCACACAGTTCAATAACACTGATCTCATCGAGTACACGGCCTCTTTGGGAACCCGGATGGTGTTCGCATCAGTAACCCACCCGCAAACCAACGGCCAGGTAGAAGCAGTTAACAAGATCATCAAAACACTCCTAAAAAAGAAGCTAGACGACAAAAAGGGGTTGTGGGCTGAGGAGCTGCAGGCGGTCCTATGGGCAATCTGCACAACGGCAACAGAGGCAATAGCAAAAACCCCGTTCTGTATGGCATTCGAAAGCGAGGCAGTACTGCCCATCGAGATCGAGATACCCAACGGCAGGGTTCAAAATTATGAAGCTAAACAAATGCCAAGGGCATACGGCTTAACCTAGACCTCATCGAGGAACGGCGCGACCAAGCGCACCTACAAAATCAGACGTACAAGCAGCGAGTGGCCCGCTACTACGACAGCAAGGTTAGGGAGAGAAAATTGCAAGTGGGCGACTGGGTGATGAAGAAAGTTCAACGAAAGGTGCTGGCCTTGGAGCCAACATGGGAAGGACCCTACCAAATCACAGCGGCTGTAGGCCCAGTGACCTTCCACATCATAGACACCGATGGGGTCTACTCCACCCGCCCGTGGAACATCCAGCACCTTCGGTACTACCCTAAGTTAGCAGGAATAGCAGGAAGGAATCACATCAAGATCCACCGGTATCTGTGAGTCTACGGATTCGGACAGAAACACCGGCAACTGGCAACGGTTGACCATTGACCATTGAGTGTTGACCCCTACAAACTTCCTATTACCCCCCAATAGAACCCCCATATTACCCCACAATAGAACCTTACTGCACCCCAATAGACCACCTATTGGCCCTAATAGAACCTTGATTTCAGCCACCCGACCTCTATTGCCCCCAATAGACCAACAAACTCATACCGTTATTGCACCAAATAGACCCCCTATTGCTCCCAATAGAACCTTGATCCAATAGACCATCTACTACGCCCATTAGAATTGTTCTCCAATAGAACTTTTATTGTCCCCCAATGAAACCCCAATAAGACCATACTTTCCTCCAATCCCTATAGGACCATACTACCCCCCAATATGACCATACTGCCCCCAAATAGACCATTTACTACGCCCATTAGAATTGTTCCCCAATAGAACTTTTATTGTCCCCCAATGAAACCCCAATAAGACTATACTTTCCTCCAATCCCTATAGAACCATACTCCCCCCCCCCCCCCCCCCCCCCAATAGAACCCTACTGCACCTTAATAGACTACCTATTGGCCCCAATAGAACCTTGATTTTGGCCACTAGACCTTTATTGCCCCCAATAGACCAACAAACTCATACCGTTACTGCACCAAATAGACCTTATTACTCCTAATAGACCACCTATTGCCCCCAAGAGAACCTTGATTTCGGTTTCCGGACCATTATTGCAGCATCTAGTTCACAAAAAGAAAATTTTATGGAAGCACCTAATCCTCATCCCCCAATTACCCTATATAATCCTTGAACCCATTAATTGGTCACGGGCATGGAATTGATGCCTTCAAGCATGAATCAAAATTACAAGATCTAGGCTTCGACTTCTTCCATGGACGCAGCTTTGGCCTCGTTGTAGTACATGCCGTGATCTGAGAGAGGGACATTGACGATTCGTGCCTGTTGAGAGAGCGATGGTGTCCGAGCTTAGAGTTGTCGTTGGTAGTGAAGAATATGCAGCCGAATTTGGTGAGAGAGAGATCAGCAAGAGAGTATGGTTGAGGTTGAATCCGGTGTCGAGCGTCATCAATGTTGTGGCCGGAAATCTCTGATAGAAAAGCATGAACTGAGTAAAAGGATGATTGAATGACATAAATTTTTGTGTTTTTCATTCAATACTTGAACTTTACAATCTGGTGTCTATTTATACAAGCTAGAGTGCCTTGTGAAGGCAGCAGATGGTCCCATTGCTATTCATCTATGTATTGACACTTGTGTGGTTTTGATCACATTGGTACTAAGGTAACACAGGTCTGGTCTCTGCTATTTGTGTTGCACCATGGCAATGTGTCTCTTGGCTTCATGTTGCAGAGTTTGGTTTTGTCTCTGAGCTGCATCTGAGTTGAGCAGGGAATCCTTATCTTCAGCTCTGTCTTGTTGAGCATGTTTTGATTTTGATTGCTTTGACACCTCAGCAGTTGACTGGTTTGGTGATTCATCTTCAAGTATGTCCAGGTCATTGATGATTTGTGAAGTGTGATGCATACTCTTAACAATCTCCTTGTAGTGTTTATATATATACTTCTTAGAGATGAGCCTTGCTCCTTGCTGATACTATCCTAATCACCTCCTCATCTTCGAGGGGGTTTGTGTTATATGCATTCTTAATCACTTAAGAAAGTGTTTCGGCCTCAGATTTTGCAGTGTCATTGTTAACCTTTGCCCCTTCATACCTATAGGCACTAACCTGAACTGTAATAAATGCCAAAGGAAAGAAAAACACCAGTTAAAATCCTTCACATCTGCCCGTCACATATCAAATAAAGCAGAGTTTAGAAAGGGAATCCCCACAAGGCTTCCATTCTGCACTCCCACAGATATCTGCTGGAGGAATTCAAATAGCACAACTCCAATTGATCCGAAAGTGTTGGAAATTGGTTTTTGTACATAACAACTGCTATTCTCACTGAGTTTGTCATTCTTCACTTTGAATAAAAATTTTACTATTTTCAATGCAACATGATAATGAGGGGAGTAGGAATAGCCATTTCTGTAATAGGTTTGCAAAAACAGAATCTGAAACTACAGAGGTAAAGGACAGCATGTTCGATTCAGTCTATTGGTATTACATTATCCAAGTACCTATATACTTGGTACTTGGTAGAAGCAAAAGTATTTTGAAATCTCATCTTTAGGAAACATGAAGTTGAGTCCTAAATATTTTATAATCTCGACTAGTGCAATTGCAAATCAGAATTGCGAAATAGGCATCCTCCTAATCGATTATATAGGATGGTGGTCAGTACCTTGCTTTTAGGGCCATCAATGTGGTAGGCAACATCTTCTTCAATGGAGTGGTCAAAGAGGGAATGGTACGCCTTTCTGGCTCCTAATATATAGAGCTATTCTGAGGATCTAGTACGGTGCATGCAATCTCTACAATGACACCATGGACCTCAGGGCCTTTTTTCAAGGCCTCCTTCACCAAGCGAGCATCTCTTTCCCATGGATGCAAAGCCCACAACACCACAGCATTCTGACACAAATCATATAAAGGAATTCATCAGCACCCTGTTTATCACCATCCACATAGTAATTTGAAGACGGATGGTAATTTCATTCGACAATGTTGCATCTAGATTATGAGGATGTCGAACAAGGATATATCCAGATGTGTATGTGTTACCATTTAACATCAATTTGAGAAAGCATGCGAAAATCGAAGTAAAAACTGTGTCATAAAAGTAGGATATAAGCAGGTGGAAATGAAAAATGGGAAAAGAAATGTACCTTTAAGCGCATGAATTCATGCTTGAGAAGTCTGACAAGGTCATCATTCCATCTCCCAAAGAGGCGTTCATCCTCTTTGACCAAGACGGGAGTTCCTTTCCTGAAACATTTCCTGTCCTCAGGAAGCAAGTTTCCCAATATTGATATCAGTGACTTCTCATCAACTCCAAGCCCTGCATCAATTCATCACTCATCAACATCAACTAACTGACTAGAATATAAATCAGTACATAGAGAAATGGTAAATAGTATACTACCCTTACTACGGTCTACGTATAAAACCCTCCCGTATTTACACAAATGAAAAACCAATATATCTCACTAGTTCAATGGAAACAGACATGCATAAAAGTCTTACTTATCCAATGTGTTTATATGATTATTGAACTAGTGATGTGTAACAGGATGCAGTAATTTTGTGGACATATATGATCCTCCTGACACGGATGCTAAATTGGTAAGAATCACTTGCATGCCAATTAAAGTTGTGGTTACCATTCCTGATTGGGGATCCAGCTGTCACTAGAATTAACAAAAATGGAACAAGGGTTCTTTGGTGGTCTGAGAAACTCCCATTTTGGGATTCTTATGTCTTGATTCTTCTGTGAGCTAGAAAGAGAAGCATTTTGCAAGGATAAGAAAGCTATTACTTCATGAAAATAATTGAAAAGAGAAATTTCTCCAATTTTCCAGTTTACATTTCTGATTATAGAACTTCCTCATTCTAGTACCCAGCAAAGCATTTAAAGTAAATAATTAACTTCAGTTAGAACTTTCAGATGAGGCCTTGGGCAGTTACAATAAAGTCACTTAAAAGGAAAGAAACCTCAGCAGTAAGAGTACACCACAATAATTACTAAATTTTCTTCAAAGTTATTGAGCTAGTGACAACTGACAAGTACTATCTAAGTCTGATGGGTCTTATTTTGGGTTACATGAAACAAAAGCACAACGGCATCCTAAAAGCTTAGCTTAAACACAATATTGAGATTAGTTCAAGGTCCCCAAGAAATGTCAAGTCATTATCTCTCACCTGGGGATTGTTGATGAATGAGTCAGTCACAGGCCTGAACGATATTCTGCTTCAAGTGCAGAAAGGAATAAATGATCAATTGAGCCTTCTCACACCGGAAAGTAAGGAAGTATCGAAACTGTAAATAGCTTCATTGATAGCAAGCATAGTTAGGACAGCCAGAAGATGAAACTTTGTTACAACTGCCTGCATGTATGACCAAATATGATGAAGACAAAATTCATATAAAGTTTTGGACCCTGCCTGCTTTACTCCTTTCATTTGATATATATACATATCAAATGAAAGGAGTAAAGCTTTTGATCATGGTCTCAAAGGAAGTACCTGGATAGCAGTATGAGCATATACGGTAAAACCTAAGAAGGTGGCGAGTCTGCACTAGACATCTCTTGCATCATTTCACTTAGATACATGTTCCAGCTGCTAGCTTTATCAATTTCCGAGTCGGCTTCCGAGTCTGAGCCTCCAAGCTGTACGTGAGGGATGCGAGATATTTTTTGCCAGTATCTTCCTTTACCTTTTTCACATTTCTTTTCTATTTTCGGGCAACTTTTGATAATAAGTTTCTTTAGTGAAAAGGGGAGGCCGGTATCTGGAATGGATGATAGCATAGGACAGTCCCAAATTACAAGAGATTGAAGAGAGGTGAGGAATTGAATACCCTTGCTGAGGTTGATCAAATTTTCAAAGTACCCGAACAAGAGTGAAGTGAGAGATTTGGGGAGCTGCAGTATTTGATCATCAGGTGGAAAAGAGACCACATCTTTAGCATCTGTGATGTGCAACTCTCTAAGAGATGTCAAGCCGTGCAGGCCCCAACTGAAGAGTTGAGAAATCTCGAAACCTGCAATAACAATTGATGTTACATTGGCAGTAAATCCCCCCTCTCGTAGAAAAGGCACAAGACCTTCAGAATAACCAATCCTCAGTATCTTAAGAGAGTTTAGATTGGAGGCTCCCGTTGGCGACCCTCCTCTCGTAAAGGAAACAAGACTTTCACAGTCCCAAATCTCAAATAATCGAAGATTGGTGAGGTGGCATATTCCCTCAGGTAAGGATGTAAGACTTGGGCAGTGCAAGATATCAAAAAGTTCGAGACAATTGTTCTCGTGGAAGCTTTCCGTTATTGACTCCAGTTGGTCAATTCCATGAAGTTGAAGGTGTTTAAGACCCCTCGGTACATGGCCATTGAATGACAAGGATGTGAGCGATGGACAACTATTAATATTCAAATACTCAAGAAAGGATTCGTCTTGCATCAAGCAAGGAGAAGAAGAAGAAGAAGAATCTCTAATCTTCTCCCCTAGAATTGATTTCAACTTTATACACGATCGAATCTCTAATCTTGTTACACTTGAAGGTATCTGATATGTAGTAAAAGATGTTAGAGAATGGCACCGCTGAATCCATATATATTTAAGTAAACATGGCAGACTACCCTCTGGAAACGATACTAGACTTTGGCATTCATATATTCTGAGCTCATGAAGTGATATCAAGTGTTGCAGTGATCTATCCTCACTTTGCCATGAAGATGCCAGCTCCTCGCAACCAGTAATCATTAAGTGCGTAACACTCGCCAATCCTCTCATGAATGCCGCTGTTTGTAACCTGAATTCTGAAATACTAGAAAGCTTTAGGACCTCGAGTAACTTGAACTCAACTGAACTTTTCTGCACCACTGCCTTGCAATGGTCAATGTTTAGTTGATATAGCTGTTTATAATTGGAAATCGAAACCACCAGCTGCATGCAATCAATAATCACAAGGTTGGATAGATGAACAAGATTTGTGGGTAACGTACCCTCTAAGTTGGGGCACCTGGATATAGATAGCATTCTCAAGCATGGGAAAACTGCTTCCTTTCCATTTTCTTGTCCCCAGGGATACCACTCCTTCCAATGTTTCATGTTCTCAAATTCAAGGGTCTTTAAGAGTGGAAAAGGTGAGCTACTATCTCCATAAAACTCACGACCCATGCTTTCTACTTCAGACATCCCACTTATGTAAAGTTCTTTGAGAGAACATAATTTTCCAAGTGGAGGCAAGAACCGACATTTTTCACAATTCTCTAACTTTACAACCGTCATCTGAAAGAATGATGGAAGTCCGATCCATTTTGGAAACGTCAACCCACCATAGCCCTTGATCATGAATTTTCTGAGCTTTCCATGTGGTTTTAAAATGTCAAGCACCTCTAATTCCATGTTTCCAATGCCACTCCATTCTAGTTCCAGTGCATCAAGCCCTTTCTTTCCAGTTATGTCAGCCCTCTTTGCTTCTTCAACACCATTCACATTCTGCAGTCTTGAAATGGACAATGTCCCTCGAAGATTCAACAAGGGCCCTATCTCGCTTATCCCTGACTCGCTACCTTTCCCCACCAAGAAGTTGCACAGTGTTTGTAAATTAGTCAGCTGACCTAGCTGTGCAGGCATTCCTTCCAATGACGGAAGATCTGAATTGTTGAGATGGCGTAGATTAGTTAGATTGCTAATATTTGTCGGTAGAGCCTTCAAACGAGAACAATTTTTCACAATCAATGTCTGCAAGTTGAAAAGGGTGCTGATCGATTCAGGCAAACAAGTTATTTGCGTGTGAGAAAGATCAAGGTACTGTAGATACTTCAGATGACCAATTGAATCTGGCAACTTACTTATTTCATAGCCGTTAAAAGAGAGCACTCGTAAGGACTTCAACTTTGGTACTAAATTAAAAGCAACGTCGCAAAACAGATAATGCTGATGACCATGTAGACCTTGTGAAACTGAGAGTGGTAAGAAAGTCCGCAACCGTTTGAATTGTAAAAAAATCTCAAATCTTTTAATCCCATCATAGAGACCAGGAATGTAAGATGAATGTCGGATTGTTGGAGCACATATAATATCCGATTTATCCTGCAATCTGAAAAATATGTCACCAGCAGCCCATCGTGCCAAATCACCAACAAGGTCATGCATGACATAGCTTGAATCGTCTTTGCCGGATTTTTGAAAGAATGACCGAGACAATAGCTCCCCAAAATACTCATCACCAATATCTTCCATTGCTTTATTTCCATGTGGTTGCTCAAGAAAACCCTCTGCCATCCACAGAAGGATTAATTGGATTTTCCCAAATTCATAGTCATTGGGAAGTAATGAGCAATAGGCAAAGCACCTCTTCAAAGTTGAGGGGAGATGATAATAACTCAATCTCAGTACTGGGAGGATATTACTCTCATCTGATATACTCCACAATTTGTCATTCAGTATTTCCTCCCATTTTCCAGGGGCTTTACAACGTAAAACACCACCAAGAGTTTTTGCAGCCAATGGCAAACCATTGCATTTTGTAACAATTATCTCCTTAAGCAACTCGAAATTTGGTGGCATGTCACTGTTAACATGTTGCTCAAATACTTGCAAACAATCTTCATCTGATAGAGGCTTCAAAAGATAAACTGCAGCGGCTAGGGACCCCATCATTGCTGCAACTTCTTTGTCACGTGTTGTCACCACTACCTTACTTCCCTGAGCTCCCATACAAAAGGGAGCTTGCAGTTTTGTCCATGAATCATAATCACATGTACTCCACACATCATCTAAAACAATCAAAAACCTTTTACCACGGATCTCGTTACTCAATTTCTCTTGAAGTTGACTGAAATCATCCATATCACATGGTCGAGATGTGATTTTTCGAGAAATAGTTCTTGTCAATGTTTCAAGATTGAAGTCATCAGACACTGAAACCCAGATCTTGATATCAAACTGTTCCATCGCAGCTACATCATTATACACTTGTGCTGCAAGCGTTGTCTTGCCAAGTCCTCCCATACCAACAATGGCAACGACTTGATATATGGTGGAAGCTGAAGAATCAACATCTCTGGACAACAATTTCACAATATTTCTTGTGTCTTCATCTCTTCCAACAACAGGTCCATCTAGCAAAGACGTACCTGGTATCCTTTGCCATGTCGATGTTGAAGTAGAGGTTTGCTCGATATTTTTCAAACCGAGTATCTCAATCCAGTCAAATATGACTTGCAAGCGATTAGCAATCTCCTCTATTTCGGAGTTCATAGTGAATTTAGCTTTGTGAGGAACTTTGGTAAAGAAGTCTCGTACCTTGCTTGAGGCAGTTTGGTCAACCTTGAGCTGCTGCCGTTCTAGCATCTCAGTAGAGAAGGTGTTGAGTAGATCGTCCAAATCATAAGCCAAGTGTTTGAGGTCATTCAGCCACACCTCCACTAACTTGCTCTTCAGCTGCTTCTCCTCCGCATCGTAAAGCACCCCTGCAACTGCGGCTAGTATTTCCCTCCATTTTTGCAGCTTTTTGCCAACTCCTCCCAAGCTTCCAAAGTAGCCATGGATCTCCCGAGACGTCAACCTCTCAAGCAGCAACTGAAGAAATGCCGCAAGAAAGATTTCTCCCACAGCCATAATTTGTTTCAAGAAAATCACAGAGGAACAAGCAATGATGCAAACAATATAAACAATTGCAGACTTGTTTAATGAAAGCCTTGCAATGTTGAAGATTCAAGAATGAGTATCGCTTAAAGTCAAACAGATTTGGTGAAGGGGTAACATCACTCCTATATGTTTAATGCAACTATACACATAATTATTTGCTTGTTATTTGGATCGTGTTTGAATCCTCACCCTGCGGCCAGGAAATGGCCAATTTAACTATTTAATTTTATTTCACCGATTTCCTCTTGATTAAAAAAAATATATTTGAAAAACTCTTCCTTCCTAATTCAGAATCAACAACACCCACATAAAAACAGAAGCGAAACCCAATGAAACTGAAGATGAAGGAAGAAAAGAGTCATGAATACCTCAAATTGAACCCAATGTGGATCCAATTAAGTGGGGCTGGTGATGATTTTGATTGTTGATTGTTTTTGGGAGAGAAAGAGCTTGAGAAAATCTGAGCTAATGGTCTATACTACTGACTGAATCCGTGGTATCGGTGATCAGTGTATTAAAAGAAGGTGGCTCCCGAATTAGAGTCGACCGCGAGCGAGTAGGTCGCCGCCGGCCGGGAGCACGTGCTCGGCTTGGGCTTGGGGTTTGAGATAGCAGTAGGGAGAACCGGAGTAAATAAATGATGATAATTTTTATTTTATTTTTTTATTTTTTATTTTTTATAGAAGAAGAGTGTGAAATAAATTCTAATTAGTAAATAAATGATGGGCCTTTCCTGGCCGCAAGATGAAAACAGAGGGTGAGGATTCAAACATGAGCTACAATTAACATTTTAGCCACTGATGTCTTAGAAATATCACTACTTGTTAAGTACACATAAATAGCTTATATTTTAAGGGTAATTTTGTTAAAATGTGAGTATCAAATATGTTTTCTTTTAAGATATTTTGGCCAAATAAAATAAGATTGTGAATTTTTCTCGTCTTAAAGCAATGTTCAGCAAACTCACTTATAAAAGCATCTTCAACATACTCTATTATAACTCATTAGCTGTTTCGAAGAGTATATTTAGTTTTTTTTTTTATAAAAAAACAGCAGCTGCACAAGACTCTCTATCATAACTTTAACTTAATTTTTAGCTATCTCGCTCTCCAAGATAGCTAAAAACTAATATATTTTAATTTAAAATAATCATATTGAGTAATTATATGTAATTTATAAATGCATATAAGTTATTTTTCGTTATTGAAAAAATAAAATAAATACAAAACTAACTAAAATAGAGATCACTGGTACAAGAGTAATTCTAAAGTGACTAGCCAAAATGACTTTTTAGTTATTTTGGCTAAAATGTGACTAAAAAATGGTTAGCATTGAAAAAGATGCTTCAACTCCTTAGCTATTTTAGATAGCACGTTTATCTATTTGGCTGAAATTTTTTTGGAAATGATCTATTCATAGGAAACTAGAAACTAAACGGTAAAAATGTCAATATATGACCTAAAACTTTGTCTAAAGGCTAGTGAGTTTCGTGTTGTGAAGCTTACTGGTTAGCTCTAGAGCGCTCCTCATAATTTATATAGGCAATTAAACAACTTTTTTTTAAGCTAGAACGGGGATTGGAATCACCAATCAAGAAAAGAAAAATGTTACAACCAAATGGAGAATCAAGGTCTCAGATATCATATGCACAAAAACACTTGTGCCATAAACATTGTAAACTAAATAGACTACTTAGTTTATCCGAAATTTGGGAGTCCAAGCCCGCCATGTCATACTAGATAAGGACAAATCAATAATAACAAGAGCATCAGTCACTTGTTTACCTTTTTCTTCATTCAATAAGTATTTTAATTGAAATCAAGCTCGAGAGCTGATGCAGACGTATATCTAGTGGCTAAGTAAAATGACTTTTTAGTTAGAATTTAACTAAATTATGACTAGCATTCATAAATATTCTCTTATTGATGTTTTTTTTTTTAAGGAGAGACACTAAATTTATAATTTGACAATTTTCAGTGAACTAGCTTATTTTACAGTGTATTTTTTTTCTTTTTAAATTATATTCGGATTAACTATATTTATGTTATTGATAAAAATGTCCTTAGAATTAAGGGTGTGTAATGAAGTACATAACGACAGTGACGAAAGTGAAATATAAATATAAACTTGAGACTAAAATGATATTTTTAAAACTTAGGTGACCAAAATGTCTATTGAGTCATAGTTAAGTAAGTAAAGTGATTTTTTTTTTTCAATCGAAAATAGAGAAAAGTCTAATGAACAAACTTGGAGGAGGTCCCAATATATATAACAACACTCGTATGATTTCTACTCATCTAAATTATTCATTTTGGTTGGAATTGAAAAGTGGATAAAAGTCATGCTAAGGGAATAAAAGAAATGACCTAATTTGGCGTTGATGGTTCATATAGTCTTTGCACAATGAAATTGGGGAACCAGAGACTATTGGCATCTAGGAACGATGATGAGAGAGACGAGTAAAAGCAAACGAGAGACTAAGGGGAGTGTATTGTATTCAGATTTATGCAGACTTTTTTTAAGTGATAGATTCATAAAAAGTTCTTAGATTTATAGACTTTATAAAATCTTCTAGATTTCTGTATATATATAAGAAAAACTTTTAAAGACTTGTGAAAACAAAAAATACAACTTTTATGGATTCTCATAGATTTTGACAAACTTTTTATCATTAATCACTTTATCAACATAAACATGTAACATAAGTAAATAAACAAAAAATTAACATGGAATATTTCCAAGTTAACTAGTTCTATATGTGTATCAAACTAGAAATGTATATTACGGAGAAGGAAAAAGTATAAGGATAAAAATGATGTAAAGAAAAAAATTATAAATTCATGGAGAGAGAGAGAGAGATTGGTCGATAAAATTTGAGATTAGATCAAGTTGGTGCCGGAAAGTTAATTGATATGATTACTTATGAAATGCGTGGACTTTCTGATATATGCGGTCGTGAGGAACATAGTTGGGGTACGGTCGTCGTTATGTACTCGTTGTACTCTTCTATTACCACCAACTTGTATAGCTAGCCCCTATTGTAAAATATGTATGAGAAAATTGTGACCCATTTGGAGAGAGAGAGAGAGAGAGAGAGAGAGAGAGAGAGAGAGAGAGAGAGAGAGAGAGAGAGAGAGAGAGAGAGAGAGAGAGAGAGAGTAATGAAAAGAAAATAATTATAAATCCACGAAAATCTTGAGTCTAGAGATTGGATTGATGGAAGTTTGTTTTCTTTACAATTTACACTAAACAATCCATGTAAATCCATCATTTAATGAATCTTTCAAAATTCGTAAAATTTTTGAATACCCTTAAACTTCTATAGACTTTTAAAAAGTTAATTGAAATCATAATTGAATACCCTCAAACTGACAGGACCCGCCCCGAATTTCACCCTGAAATCCGGATAAGATCCTGCGAGGACCACCTTAAGACTAACTCTATCGATAAATCGATAAGTCAATCTTAAGATGGACAACCCTAAAACCTGCAACAACCAAAACACTTCTAAATTCCATTTCCATCCGTAACACCTGGAGCCACCTGCACCCCAAATCACAACAACCGCCACAAATAAATACAAAATCTAATTCAACTAGCTCACAGGTAATCAAAGCAATCTAACAAAATGAACTGGAATCACAAATGGAAATATAACAAGAAATGTAATATGAAAATAAAAGAATAAGGGATCACAGATCCCACCTAGCGGAAGCGACAATGATGATGACTATGCCTCGACTTCGAGTACTCTTGACCTCTGACCACTACTCTGCACACTGGGCGATTTTAAAACGAAGGGCCTAGGGGAAAGTAATTTAAAAACGAACGTTAGAGTGAGTGGATAAAATAATATCGTATAACACTTTATATAAAAAAAATATTATATTACTTCCCTAATATTTTATAACTGAAAACCACTATGCATGCATTTCGTAAAACGTCCGTTTAAGTAAATCATAATAATTAATCAGCCCCGCTGATATCTCAAATACACAAATAATATTTTATTTATACTTTCAAAATAAATACTTTGAAAATCAAATAGTAACATACCACGACCAATCCCATCGGCCGAATCCCAAATCATTTTATAGTAAAAATCCAGCCCCACTGGTATATCGAATAATCAAATAAAATATAACTGGACCAATCCCATTGGCCCATTCCCAAATATTCTTGTAATTAAAAATTCAGCCCCGCTGGTTCGGGAATGTATTAAATAACAGAAAGTCTCATAGAGAAAATATTCCCGAAACCCAAATGATATAAAATCCTGACCGATCCCATTGGTCATATCATATAATAAAATAGGGAAAACGTCATACCCACCATTTAATAGTAGCCCCTAAGGCTAAGGGTCAAATCTCAAAGAGTCTCAATAGCGTCATCACGCTATGCCCGTACACGTCGACCACCGAGCGTGAATCTGACCTATATGGTCAAGTCGTCACCTCGCGTGGGCTCAGGCGACTAAGCTAGCTAGCATCAATATATACATATATCCCTACCCTGATATGGTGAAAATCCGAAAACGAAACCGAAAGCACGTATCCCCTTATATATCATAAATCTGTACGGTCCCCGACCGTACATCTGAGGCTTATATATATATATATATATATAATCAAATAAAATCATAGCCACGAAGGAACATATATATCTGACATGTCTCAATGTCATAGAAATAATATCGAAAAGAATAAATAACTTCGACATGTCTCATATGTCGGAAAAATCACAAATACCGAAAGCATAATATCTCCGGAAATCTCATTTCCGGTCTTTTCATTTAAATACCATTAAAAATTATTCAGCATGATCAATTATGAATAATTAAAACATACTATTTCCGGAAACCTCGTTTCCGGATAAAATCACGTACTACTAAAATAGTAGTAAAAGCATAACCCCAAAACCATATTTCTTTAAATATCATTTCATTTTAACTATATGAATTTTCATGCTTCTCAAATCATTTATTTGAAATAAACCTCATTTCATTAAAATAATTATGCATGCATTTATTTAAAATACAAATCCACTCACAGTACGGCCTAGCGCGCCGCTATTCCGAGGTTTCATCACGTCGAGTCACCCCTCGACCTGTAATAGAGACGAAATTCTAAATATTACGAAACTCGGAATTTAATTATAAACGTTAAATCTACGGACGTCCTCACTCGCACGAAACCTCCCTAATTTCCCTTTTTACTTATCGATATAAGAATTACGCCTCTATACCGAAAATCAACGTCCGAAATTACTCAGGACACCCATCCCGAGTCCGATCAATCTATTTTCTGATTATTTCGTCGAAAAACCATTTTAATTAGGTTTTAACCTTTTTACGGTAAGTCAACAGTAATAATACAAGGTCAAACAGTAATTATTCTAGGTCAAATAGTAATTCTGAAAGTCAAACAGTAAATGGTTAAAATTCAATTACTATTTACCATTTACTGTTTACCGTTTACTATTTTCTTTTACTGTTTTACTATTTACTGATTTACCGTTTACTATTCACTTTTTCCCGTTTTACTTTTACTATTTACTGTTTTCACTGTTCATCTTCTTCCTCAGCCGCCGGCAGCCGCAGTTCCGCCGCCCGCCGCCGGCAGCTCCGCCCTGGAGGCCTAAAACACCTCTAATCGTTCCCAAATTTTCACATCAGCATCAACACCACCACAGGGACTCATCCCCCTCATTTCCGCCGCCATTGGAGGTCTCCACCCCCACGAACGGCGGCCCCGACGGCGGTCCAAATTATTCAATTTCCAATTTTTACAAAAACCACCCAATCGAACTTCCAATTCCATCTAATCAACTCTAAACAACCTCCTAAACCTGATTTCAACATCCAATTACAATAAAAACACCAAATATCCAACCTCCACCGAAAATCATAAAACCCTAGAAATTCAACTTTGAATTTCTACTTACCCGTTCTAATTCGAGTCAATTCCTCCCATGGAGATGATGTGCAGGCCGAGGTCTCCCTTCCCCCTCTCGAAATCGGGCCGATTGGTAGCCGGAGGAGGGAGTTTCGAACCGTCGGTGGCGGAGGTTCTTGGGCGTCGCACGGCCGAACGGCGGCGATTCACGCCGCACCGCTGCCGCAGACGTGAAGAGGTGAAGGAGGCGGTCCGAACGGGACCGGTGCGCCGACCCAGTTCGGCCGGACGGCGGAGGTTCGGCCGGAGGTCGGGCCGAGTCGGGGGAGAGGAGAGAGAAAGGAGAGAGAAAGAAAAGAAAAGAAAAGAAAAGGAAAAAAGAGAAAAATGGGAGATTTTCTCTTTCGGGAAATTTTCCTCCCGCTATTTATACTTGTCCAAAATCGGATAATTTCTGATTTTACATCGTAACTTTTTCGTACGAACTCCAAATTAAACGTGTTACGTGTCCACGAACTCGTTTCAACGTCTTCTACCTCGTCATGAAATAAAATCCTCGGTCGAGTCAACTTATTTAAAAGTCAACCTTTAGAACTTTCAAATCGTAAAAACAATTCCCGAGGAGAAATAATAAAAGTAAAACAGTTAAACGGTAATTCTAGGTTCGGGTCGTATCACAAACTTTAGTGGATTACAAATCTTCTTTTATAAATCCAAATTGAATACCCCAAAACTTTTAGAATCCATAATAATCTTTAAAACTCTATGGAAATCCAAATACAATACACCCCCCTAAATTATCCAGGCGTATATTTTTTTAATTAATAATTTTCATTTAAATCAATCATTTTAATGGTGGAAATTAAGGAGCTAAAAGAACTTCATATTAAAATTACTTATCATTTTGTATCTATCTTTTTGTATTAAAATTTGTGATCTTTAGCATTTTTCATCATAGTCACTGTAACCAAAACCATTTTATCTATACTATTATTAAAGAAACCTGCTTTGTTAGCCAAGAGGGCCGTGAAAAGACATAAAACCCCCTATACCATATATTATGTTAAAATAGTTTTTAATATTAGAAGGGTATTATGGTAAATAAATAAATACTAATAAACCAAATTAAAATAAAAGAAAAGAAAATTGATAACTACTTTCCACTCAAATTCTCCCCATTCTACGGGTTAACTCCCCACTATCCCTAAGCATGCAGATAATTTCCCCACTTCTCTCACTTTTACAATTACCAAGATAAGATTTTCTAAAAAAAAAAAAAAAGATAAGATTAAAAAAAGAAGATATACTATTATTAAAGAATCCTGCTTTATTAGCCAAGAGCGCCATGAAAAGACACGAAGCCCCCTATACCATATATTATGTTAGGACTAAATTCTGCTTACTACCCTGTACTTTTGGGGTTTCATCAATTCAGTCCTTGAACTTCTAATTTAATCAAAAAAGTCCTCGTACTTTCTAATCTCATCAAATCGATCCATTTTGTTACCAATCCGTCAAGTTGATCTGTCATTAAAAACACAATTGATGGAGTATTTTGAGAAGTTTCTCTGTGAGAAGGTCTCACAAGTTGATCTGTCATATCTGCACTTGTCAGGTTAGCAAGTTGACGGAGATACTTGACGGATTTGTAATAGATTAGATCGATCTGATGAGATTGGAAAGTACGAGGACTTTTTTGATTAAATTAGAAGTTTAAGGACTGAATTGATGAAACCCCAAAAGTACATGGTAGTAAGCATATATTAGTCCTTATGTTAAAATAGTTTTTAAAATTAGAAGGGTATTATTGTAAATAAATAAATACTGATAAACCAAATTAAAAAAAAAATAAAAATTGATAACTTCTCTCCACCCAAATTCTCCCCATTCTACGGGTTAACTCCCTACTATCCCTAAGCATGCAGATAACTTCCCCACTTCTCTCATTTTTACAATTACCATTATAAGATTTTATAAAAAAAAATAAAAAAAAATAAAAGATTAAAAATATTTTACGAAATTATGAAATAAAAATATGTAAATTTATTTGTATTTTGTTAAAATCGAAGTAGAGGCGGACGTTGCTTTTCCAGTCGAGTGAAATGATGGCATGTTTACTTCACCAGAATGGAATTGTATTCCCCCAGAATCGATTCCATTCCGGTGTTTGCTTGTTTATGGGAATGAGAATGGTGGTGGGGCCCACCTCTGAAAGTAGGAATGAATTCCGGGAGGGAATGAGATTTGTATTCCGGAGGAGGGAGGTGGGAATGGAGAAACGGAATGGGGATGAAAAATTTCTACCGAAAATATCCTCGCTCAGAGGAACAGAATTGGCTGGAAGGAGGAGGCCTCGATCTCTAGCTTCGCTTGGAATAGCTGCTGCCTCGACGTCGACGGTGGCCGTAGCTCGCGAGCGTACCAGCGCCGCGCACGGTTGTCGTCGGGGCTCACCACGGGTACAGGGTTGTAGAGGAGAGAGAGACGAGGAGATGGGTAGGTGGCACGCAGCCTGAGGTGCCCGGACGACGGAGAACAGGGAGGAAGAAGGCTAGCGTCGAATGGGAGAGAAGATGAACAGTAATCGGGTTGCGTTTGATATTTTGGAAACTTTAGGGTTTTCTTTTTAATTCTTTCTATTTATAGGAATTTCAGATTTTAGGAATAACTTCAATATGTCGTAACTTCTTCATATGACGTCTGTTTCACGCGTGCCGCGTGTCAACGAACTCGTATCGTCGAGCTCTACGACTTTCGTGAAGGAAACTTTTCGTAATTCATGATGGATCAAAAAGTCAACTTTTAACCCATCGAAACTTTAACGTTTTTCGGATTTTAACTCTCGGAATCACTTCCGACCTCGAGTTACAATTAATTAAAAAGGGTATGAAATACGAAATTCCATAAATCACCATTCCATTAATTTCGATGAATTTACACGAAATTAAATTATAAAATCAGGGTTACTACAGATCTGGTGCTGCATCAATTGGGTTCCTCATAAAGAAGATGTGCAATGTGTGAAAATGAAGGTTACAAAATTGGTAAAATAGAATAGAAAAAGATATTTTAAAAGGGCATTTTGGTAATTAACTTAAATTTAATTCCAATTTTTTATCGTAAGTAAATAACCACAATCGTAATAGTTTCATTCTCATTCTTCCTATATTATTCCATTCCGTTTTCCATTTTTTTCGATTTCTATTCAAAATGAATTCCATTCCAAGTAAGTAAACGTGACTGACAGATGTGAAAAAGAAAGGGACGGAAAGTTTTGGTGACACACTACCAGATATGGGAGAATAGCCGACGAAATTTTTTTCGTCGGCTATGCCAAAATTTCGTCGGCTATACCCTTTACCGACGAATTTTTCGTCGGCTATAAGTCGTCGGAAATACGCCGTCGGTAATACCAATGGCCGACGAAATTTTCAATTTCGTCGGCCATTCCAAGTATAGCCGACGAATTATGGCCGACGAAAATGATTTCGTCGGCTATGCTTGGTCAAATATATTAATATTTTAAAGTTATAGCCGACGAAATTTGAGCTATTTCGTCGGCTATACTTAGAGAATAGCCGACGAAATATATTAATTTCGTCGGCTATGCTTTGGAATTTTTTTTTTTTTTGGAGTATAGCCGACGAAATAATGTCAATTTCGTCGGCTATAACTGCATTTTGGGCAAAAAAAAATACCGGAGGCCGGAGGAGGGGAAGGAGGAGGCCGGAGGAGGAGGGGAAGGAGGAGGAGAAGGAGGAGGGGAAGGAGGAGGGGAAGGAGGAGGAGAAGGAGGAGGAGAAGGAGGAGGCCGGAGGAGGAGAAGGAGGAGGAGGGGAAGGAGGAGGAGAAGGAGGAGGCCGGAGGAGGAGGGGAAGGAGGAGGAGAAGGAGGAGGAGGGGAAGGAGGAGGAGAAGGAGGAGGCCGGAGGAGGAGGAGAAGGAGGAGGAGAAGGAGGAGGCCGGAGGAGGAGGAGGAGAAGGAGGAGGAGGGGAAGGAGGAGGAGAAGGAGGAGGGGAAGGAGGAGGAGGCCGGAGGAGGGGAAGGAGGAGGCCGGAGGAGGAGGAGGAGGGGAAGGAGGAGGAGGAGGCCGGAGGAGGAGGAGGAGGAGGGGAGGAGGAGGAGGAGGAGGGGGAGGCCGGAGGAGGAGGAGGAGGAGGGGAAGGAGGAGGAGGAGGAGGAGGAGGCCGGAGGAGGAGGAGGAGGAGGAGGCCGGAGGAGGGGAAGGAGGAGGCCGGAGGAGGAGGAGGCCGAAGGAGGAGGAGGAGGGGAAGGAGGAGGAGGAGGCCGAAGGAGGGGGAGGGAAGGAGGAGAGAAAAAAGGCGGGAGGATTTAAAAGATTTAGAATGAGAATAGCCGACGAAATTAATATATTTCGTCGGCTATACTTAGAGAATAGCCGACGAAATATATTAATTTCGTCGGCTATACTTAGAGAAAAAGGCGGGAGGATTTAAAAAATTTAGAAGGAGAATAGCCGACGAAATTAATATATTTCGTCGGCTATACTTAGAGAAAAAGGCGGGAGGATTTAAAAAATTTAGAAGGAGAATAGCCGACGAAATATATTAATTTCGTCGGCTATACTTAGAGAAAAAGGCGGGAGGATTTAAAAAATTTAGAAGGAGAATAGCCGACGAAATTAATATATTTCGTCGGCTATACTTAGAGAATAGCCGACGAAATATATTAATTCGTCGGCTATGCTTTGGAAATTTTTTTTTTTTGGAGTATAGCCGACGAAATATATGTTTCGTCGGCTATGCTTTGGAAATTTTTTTTTTTTTTTTTTTTTGAGTATAGCCGACGAAATACAATGTTTCGTCGGCTAAACTCAGAGAATAGCCGACGAATTGCAATGTTTCGTCGGCTATTCTATGAAAACATACTAAAATGCCGTTTTGAGGACCTAAACGAACTCGAAAGCCCGAAAAAGCCCACACGTCGTGGCGAAGTACGAGTTTTGTTCCTGGCGTCGTTCCCTTTCCGGAATGGTATCACAATCATCATTCGGACGCCGGATGCCAAATCTACAGTAAACCGGGTTTTGACTGATTTCATTATTTCGGCACACAGATTTTATCGGAATCTTGTCATTTTTCAACCGTAGACGTATTTCATTATTTCGGTCATATCTTATTTGACGACATATTTTCATTTGAAGACTCAGCGTATAGTAACTATTTGAAACGATACATTCACTTAAACGTTTAGTAAACAAGTTAAGGAACATTAGTGCATATGTTCCGATTTTGAATATAAAAGTTTGGAAAATCTATTCCAACCGTCAGATATCACCGTTAAGATTAAATACATGTATGAAAAAAAATCTAACTACATCTGACAACGTTAAAGGCTCGATCGGGACGGTCAACCGGGTGAGTCGACCCTTCAAACGCTTAGAAATGGTAATTGGCCTGTCTAAATGACGTTTTTTGGCCTGACCTTCAACAGATAATAGTTTCAAATCGATGAGACGCAACTAATCGTATAAAAATTTTCCTCAAAATATTTACCGACCGTCAGGCTACCCATAGGAAAACGGAAGTAAAAAACAGTTAACCGCAACATTCGGCACACAGATTTTGTCAGAATCTTATCATTTTTCAACCGTTGACGTATTTCATTATTTCGGTCATATCTTATTTCACGACACATTTGCATTTAAAGGACGAAGCAATGGTTTGTCGATAGTGATAGAAAATGGAAGCTGTTTTTTTTTTTTTAATCATAGCCGACGAAATCAAACCTAGTACTCGTCGGCCATACTTCCAAAAATTTTCGTCGGCTTAAATATGAATATAGCCGACGATTTTTTTTTTTACCGACGAAAAAAAAAATTCGTCGGCCATTCTAGGGGAATAGCCGACGAAATTTTTTTTTAGCGACGAAAAAATAATTTCGTCGGCCATTCTAGGGGAATAGCCGACGAAATTTTTTTTTAGCGACGAAAAAAAAATTTCGTCGGCCATTCTTGGGAATAGGCGACGAAATTTTTTTTTCGTCGGCCGTTTTTTTTTTTTTCGTCGGAAAAAGCCTTTTTTCTGGTAGTGACAGGCGATTTGAACCCGTCAAATTCACATCAAAGGACTGAAAGGAGTAATTTGACTTGTCGTCGCTTTGCCCATTCTCCTGCAGAACCTCCCCCCGTCTTCGCCAACAACAATGGCCGGAGCACTTATTCGGCGACTGATTCCCCATTCTGTAGGAACAAATGTAGCAGCAAACTTCACCTCTGATCTCGTAGCAGTAAAAGCAGTCCTTGAGGATGCGGAGGAGAAACGAGTGACGGAGCCCCATATCCTCCGCTGGTTGGATGAGCTCAGAGATTTAAGGTCCGACATGGAGGACGTTTTGGATGAATGGAACACTGCCCTTCTTAAATCAAAAATTCCGAAACAAGATGGGTCCTTGAATAAGGTACGCTTCAGCTCCTCTTGCTTTTGTTCCAGTCATGTGGATCGAGTTGGTCAACATCGAGATATTGCTCTCAAGATGAAAAATTTGACTGAAAAACTGAACTCAGTCAACTATACGAAGCATATATATCGGTTCAATTATAGTGACCAAAGCACAAAGGTCGACGTTCCCGAGAGACCATTAACCTCCTCCCTTGTTGATATAGGCTCTGTATACGGTCGAGATATCGAGCGAGGCAGTATAGTGAAGATGTTGCTAACTGACAACAGCGTGGTGCCGGATGTCGTCCCTATTGTGGGGATGGGTGGAATGGGGAAGACCACCCTTGCCCAATTAGCGTATAATGACGAAATGGTCAAAGCCCATTTTGATATGCGAATGTGGGTGTGCGTTTCTGATCCTTTCGATATGCTCAGAGTCGCCCTTGCAATTCTTCAAGCTATCTCCGATGAAAGGGTAGACTACTTTGTTGACTTGGAATCATTGTTTTGCCGTATAAGAGAGTGTATTTCTGGAAAGAAGTTCTTACTTGTATTTGATGATGTATGGAATAAAGACTACTTAAGGTGGGATCCTTTTAAGCAGCTGTTTAGCTATGGTGCTGTTGGGAGTACAATTTTGGTGACAACAAGAAATGAGAGTGTTGCTAGAATGATGGCAGCAACTCCTGTAATTACTTTGGGGGCATTGTCCGAGGAAGATTCCTGGTCCTTGTTCAGCAATATAGCATCTAGGAGTATGGATTGGAGAGACTGCAAACAACTTGAAGAAATTGGTAGAGAAATTGTAAGCAAGTGCAAGGGCATGCCACTTGCTTTGAGGGCCTTGGGATCGATCTTGCGATCCAAACGCACCACAGAAGAATGGTGGGCTGTTTTGGATAGTGAAATGTGGGAATTGGGAGCTGTAGATGGGAAAGTTCTGGCCGCACTCCGATTGAGTTATTATGACTTGGGTTCTTCTGTGAGACGCTGTTTCTCATACTGTGCTATTTTTCCAAAAGATTACATGATTGAGACCGACAGTTTGATTAAGATGTGGATGTCACAAGGTTTTCTTGATTCTGAGAGCAGAGGAGAGAAGGAATTGTTAGGTCTAAAACACTTTATGGACTTAGCATCAAGATCTTTCTTCCAGGAATTTGAAAAAGATTATAGAGGAAATATTATAAGATGCAAGATGCATGACTTGGTGCATGATTTGGCCCAGTCTCTCACAGAACATGAGTGCTTTCTTATAGAGGTTTCTGGCGCTATGCAGGATATGAAGCCACTTGAAAAACCTCGCCATGGTACCTTTGTGCTTGCAGCTGGTGCTAAATTTCCTATCTCAACATGCAATGGTAACACTCTGCGTACCGCCTTTTTTCTGTGCTCCACAAATACTGCCATAAGTCATGATGTATTTGTACATCTAAAATGTCTTAGGACATTAAATTTGAGTGACTTCTGGTTCAAAGAACTACCCAAGGAGATTGGTAAGTTTATGCATTTGAGATATCTCAATTTATCTGGTAATGATGAGTTGAAGACATTGCCCGAGACACTATGTGAGTTGTCTAATTTGCAAACCTTGTTGGTGAGTAAGTGCATGCGACTGGAAAAACTTCCGGACCAGATGGAGAAACTTGTAAGCTTAAAACATCTTCATGTTGATGGGTGTTTTAATCTTTTGACATTACCAAAAGGAATTGTGAAGCTGACTTCTCTTCGGACCCTAGACATGCTTGTTGTGCCACTTTCTGACAATGTAGAAGCATTTCAGCTTGAAGATGTGAAAAAGTTGGACAACATTGAAGGATATCTTCGTATCTGCAGGTGTGGAAATCTGACAAATGTGGAAGAGGCTGGAAATGCACAACTATTTCGCAGAAGCAAGATTCTTGATTTGAATTTAGATTTCAGTTGGAGTGAAGGCCGGAGACTCAATGATGAAGCAGTACTTGGAGCCTTACGTCCACACCGAAATTTGGAATCTTTAGAAATTTGGAAGTACAGAGGCATCGCCATCTCCCCAGAATGGTTGATGTGGTTAAACAATTTGAGAAGGCTTGTCCTATATTCCTGCCAATATTTTGAGTCTTTACCCCCGCTGGGAAAACTGGCTTCCCTTGAATCGCTCAAAATATCTCTTATGAAAGGTGTGAAGAAGGTAGGGCTTGAGTTTTTGGGAATGGAAACTGATGGTGTAGAAAAATCATCATTTGTTTCATTTCCAAAGTTGAGAGAACTTTTTTTTAAAGATTTAGGCAATTTGAAAGTGTGGGAAGGGAGTGCAGGGTTCTCAGTAGAACATGATTCTAGTGCAGTAATGCCGCTTCTTAATACCTTAGAAATCGACTCCTGCTTCCACTTACATGTGCTACCAGATTTCCTCAAGATGACAACATTGCAGAACTTGACCGTCACCGAGTGTTCAATTCTCCAAGAACATTGCAAGGAGACAGGAAAGGAGTGGGAGAAAATTGCTCACGTTCCAAATATCAAATTTCTTGATTTCTAATACTTTCCACAGACCGTCAGATTTCCTAGTGAAGAAAAGGTTGTATAATTAAAGCTGTGTAAATTTTAATTCGAATTCTGGGATTACTGATATGATTAAGTTTTATGTTCATTAGTCGAGCTCATCTATATATGTTTATTTTGAATAGACTGTATGTGTGCATTTTCACATATTTCCATAACCTTTTTTAAAAATTACATGAAGAATGATTACCTTCATATATTTGTTATATCCTGTAAATTCATTGGTACTTTGATTCTGCATGACCTTGAAGTGGCTATAAACATGAAATTCCTTAAGAATAGACCATGATAACTCTGTAAATCTAGAAAAATCAAGCTTTCAGTCACTTCATGCTAGGAAAAATATCAATTTAGTACTAATTTGGCCTCCTCATTGCCCATTTTAATGGCAAAACTCAAAATTTACCCATTCACTCTAAAGATATCTAACACTCATATATCAAATGATACAAAAAGTGATGATTTAGATATTTTTGAGACTATTTTGCCCTCAATTCTTAAATACTCCTATCATCCATTAAGACTTTGGACTCCAATCACTGGTCGTCGAACTCTAGTGGCCGGAATTTGATCGCCGGAATCTAATCGTCGATTTTTTTGTTCTTTTCAAATCTCAATAAACCCCAATAATAAATTACTGACCTCCAGTAACCCTTAATAATAAATTATTGACCTTTAGTAACTAACAATAATAATTTACTGACCTCTAGTAACTCCGATAATAAAGTACTCATCTACAATAATCTCAAATACTAACCCATGGTAACCTTCCATAATAAATTACTGAGCCTCAGTGTCCGCTAATATTGACTTTTAGTATTGCATGATTGCAATTTACTGACTTTTAGTAATCCCTGATAATAAATTACTGACCCATAGTGATTTTAATTACTGACTGTCAGTAACTTCATATTATAAAATTGGTTGAGACAACTTTTCCCCTATTTTTGACTAAATGGTCATTCTCCAAAAAATTTAAACCCAGTAACCCCTAAATAATATATTACTGACTGTCAGTAACCCTTAATAATATATTACTGACACACAGTAACTCGTAGTAATAGATTAGTGATCCCTAATAAACATGTTATTGATTCCACAAATAAATTTCTGATCTATAATATTACAAAAGGAGGAAGAAGATGAAGAAGCCAATAACCTTTGTAAGTGTATCCAAAAAAAGAGAAAAAAAAAACCTGAGTAGGTGCCCACTAATCTAGTGTGAGAAAAGAACAAAGAGAACAATTAATTAACTCACCCATGCCACTTGTTTCTGCACAAACCCGTAGGCCTAGTAGAAACTGATGAATCTAGATGTGATCTCCTCCTGCGAACCTGCTAACTAAGGAGAATACTGGGCGGGCCGGTCTTCTCCTCTCCGATGCCTAAGTTAGTACAGTTGGGATGAATAGATAACTTAAGCAAGTATGATAAGCAGTTGGAGAGATCAGTTACCTATTAAAGAGGGTAGTTGAGGCCCTTATATAGGTGGTCGAGTGATAGGAGCACAATGTGCGACGATATTATATGTTTTTACCCCCATTTATCCAATGCTTAACCCTTATTTTTGTAAGATAGAGTCATATTTTAGTTTAGTGTCCCTTTGGTAGAGTTTTGGAGAAAATGTGCTTAATTGTCGGAAAAATGACTAAGTAAAGAAATCTGAGCAAAAAGTGCAAATTATGTTGTTTTCGTGATTTTGAGGCTCGTGCTAAACTGATCTATCCTTTTTCAAATTTGATGAAATTTGGTATGCATTTAATTGGGAAGCTAAAGTGTATTGTGTCAAAATTTCAGATCAATCGGAGTTCGGGAAGTCACCCAAATGAAGGCTGCAACTTGGCAGTTTGAGCAAACCTATCCAGGGACTACCAGGATTTTCCTGGGACTGTATCCTGACTTCCGGAATTTCTGTGGGACACATCGCTTGGAACCAGAGAACGAGCCATACGCCGTTGGAAAGCTCTACGAGTCTAGTTTCTCTGAGACTTGGAATCGCATCAATCGGAGCTCTGAGGAAAAAGTTATGCCGGTTTGAATGCAAGAAGGTCAGATCTGCCGAGAGGAAGAACCTGCTGCCCGTTTTGAAGGATTTCTATTTTTCTACAACAATTTCGTGTCCAAGGTTGTAAGTGATGAGCTACTGAACATATTGGAGCATTAGAGAGTCATCCTTTCAAGGAAGAAGTCGAAGAACAAAAGAAAAGAAGTTTCCCTGATGCAAGCAGGAAAAGAAGATACAAAGGATGCTTTCCTGGCTCAACTAGGGAAAGCTACGGCTAGCTCTTGGATAAATTGTCCAAATGAGTTATGAGCCTAGTCCATTATTCAGTCCATCAAGCATTGATCCATGAAGAATTTGGCTGAATTAAAAAAGAAAAGAAAAGATTAATTTCGGAATGGAAAAGAAGAAGCAAGCCGAGTTCTACATGGATTTGGCTTACGAATGTGGACTGAATTCCATCCTTTGTGCAAGATTTTTGGCTGAATTAATTGATGGAAAACCTAAAGTTAATAGTGTCGTGAACAGTAATTTTTTTTTTTTTTTTTTTTAACTTATACATATTACTTCTAACTTATTTCTAACCTATACTCTAACTTATTCTAACTCATTCTTTCTAACCTATACATATTGATTCTCATGATTCTTGTAGAGTTTAATTGTTAGTTGCAGATCATAAGGAAGAGGTGAAGAATTACATTGTAAACAGTTGATTGGAGCTCTCATTGACTTGGGAAGGACGACAAGTGTTGCAAGAAACGAGTTCCACCACTCTCAACTTGTGTTCTTGATTTACAATTAAATTCTACTTAGCTAATTATTGTATATTTATACACTAACTTCTAACTTTAGCTAATTCACTAACTCACTACTAACTTATTCTTTGAATTCTCATCTCCACTCTTCTAAATTTCTTTATCTTGATGTGATGCAGTTGAAGAGTGGAGTAATCATGCATCGAGTTATGATAGCCATTGTAAGGAGGCACGAATTTGGAGGTGTACACTCCAAAAGGCGTCGCCCACAACTTGATTAAGAAGTTAAGAGTCTAGGCTGAGTAGACTATAAACATTAAGCGCTACATGGGAGGCAACCCATTTCAACCAAAATTGTGAAGGAGCCGTCTACGAGAGTTTGAATTTTCTAAATCCCTAAACTCTTTTTGGTTGAATTGTATAAATGTGGAACTTGTGAATTATCAAATGCTTGGAAATTACTACATAATTTTTGTGTACATTGAGGACAATGTAATTTTCTAAGTGTGGGGTAGGGATACATGTTTCACATGTTTGTTTTTTGTTTTAAGTTTTTTGTTTAGAGTCATAAAAGAAAAGAAAATAAAATAAAAAATCAGAAAAATTAAAAAATTTCGTTGCTTTTGTGTTTTAATTTTTGAGTCTTAGGTCCCCTAATAGTCTATGATGATTATATCTTTGAATACATAGATGATGGTTTTGCATAATCTTGAAAATAATTGTGAGTTTCATGGACTTTGTGATTGGTATGAACATTTGAGACTTGAACTTAATTGTGTAAGAAGCATGTATGTTGTGTTGATTTTGTTCCATAATAACCTTTGTGAGCTTTGATTGCCATATACTTTCCTTCTTGAGTGATACAAATGGGCAGATTTTTTTCAAAACTTCATTATTCTTTGATTATTCAATGACTATGTGCCATAGCTTTTAATGAACTCTAGAATGCTAGAACTTGCTCTTGACAATTTTTGAAACTATTATTCATGAAATGTCTTGATTTTGAAAAGGATTGAAAAGATCTTGTTAGGATTACCACCAATGCCAAATAAAGCTTATGCCTAAATTGTGCCCATCGTGGGACTCCTTAGTTTTAACCCCCTTGAGCTGACATTGAGCCATTTTATTTCATCACCATGATTCACATTCCTTGAGCTTAGAACAGTTTATCCTAACCATTGTTGTCAAGACTTGGTAAAGTTTAATTGGAATTTGTTATTTGAAGTGATGATTTGAAGTAAGTGTGGGGTGATCCAATCCAAAAGCATGAAAAACCATGATTGCCGAAAATAAAAAGAAAATTCGGACAGAAAATAAAAGAAAAAATTTGTGCCGAAAATAAAAAAAAATAAAAAGAAAAAGTTTCGGCAAATGAAAAGAAAAATAGAAATGCTTGGATTGAGATCTTGTGGTGAATTTGGAGTTTGTTTTACAAATGAAGGTCTATTATTATCATACTTGACCTTTGTTCATATTCACTATGTTATGGGGAAGAAAAGAATGAAGTTTGGGCCCAACAAGTTTAAACTTGGCCCTTTTGAGTGAAGTCATAAGGAGTATTGAGCTTTGCTAAGTCTTGGTGACATTTTCTCACCACTATTCTAAATGCGAATTCCTTATGCCTAGCCCCACTATTTTCCCATGTAAGATCTCTCATGATTCGAATAATAGGTGAACTTTGTATGTGGAGATTTTTGTCAAGAGTTGAGCATATGGCTTTGGTTCATTGGTGCACATAGTTGTTATATGAAGTTTTTCCTGAAAGATCTATTCACAAAGTGCCTTTATTTGATGAAATATGCAAGTTACTCTTTGTAACTCTTAATCTATTTTCTTGCATATACTTTGAGTGAATATTGCCATATCATGAGTGAAAAGAAGAGAGTATGCCTAGTGAGGAGGATGGAATCAACATAACATGTCATTGCTTGTGATTTTCGTTTCTTACTTGTTCATGCTATGATACATGTCTATGACGCTTGGGATTATTGTGCTTACATTGAATGCTTAACTTGAAAGCTATGTGTGTAAAGATCCTGAGACAATTATTTAGGGGCTGTAGTGTTGAGTTTTTTTTTATTTGTTTGGCTAAGGGACTAGCAAAGGCTAAGTGTGGGGTAGTTGATTGGAGCATAAAATGCGACGTTCTTAATATGTTTTTACCCCCATTTATCCAATGCTTAACCCTTATTGTTGTAATATAGAGTCATGTTATAGAGTCAAGATTTTTGGTGGAATTAAAGTGAAAACATGTGGAAAATAGAATAAAAATGCAGAAATTGTCAAAAGCCTATTCACAAAGTCTCTGAGATGTTTTATTGAATCTGTAAAACATAAACTTTGCTTTTGATAGATTTTTCTCTTCTCATTTGCAGTCGACATACTAAGGATTGAACAAAGGAAAGAATCATTAAAATCGGAGTGGAACAAAATGCCAAGAACTTCAAGTTCTTATCGGATGCAAATCCAAGAATTCCAGAAGATTTCAGTGTCCGACATCCAACTTTCTGAATTTATTCCCGACGATTGACAAGGAATTTGAAGGTGAAATTTTTATGGATGAAAGCCCTGTGTGTCTAGTTTCATATGCAACTGGAATCGCAGAAAAAACTCTCCTAAGTAGAGAGTTATGCCTGTTTGAATGCAAGAAGGTCGGATCTGCCGAGAGGAAGAACCTGCTGCCCGTTTTGAAGGATTTCTATTTTTCTACAACAATTTCGTGTCCAAGGTTGTAAGTGATGAGCTACTGAAAATATTGGAGCATTAGAGAGTCATCCTTTCAAGGAAGAAGTCGAAGAACAAAAGAAAAGAAGTTTCCCTGATGCAAGCAGGAAAAGAAGATACAAAGGATGCTTTCCTGGCTCAACTAGGGAAAGCTACGGCTAGCTCTTGGATAAATTGTCCAAATGAGTTATGAGCCTAGTCCATTATTCAGTCCATCAAGCATTGATCCATGAAGAATTTGGCTGAATTAAAAAAGAAAAGAAAAGATTAATTTCGGAATGGAAAAGAAGAAGCAAGCCGAGTTCTACATGGATTCGGCTTACGAATGTGGACTGAATTCCATCCTTTGTGCAAGATTTTTGGCTGAATTAATTGATGGAAAACCTAAAGAGATATTGCTCAATTATTCAGCCATTATCTTGGGAATTTTCGGCAGAAAATAGAGGAAGAAAATCGCAACAAATCCTGATTAATTTCGGGAAAATTCCTGTGCACGTCTCTCAACTTCCACGGACTCTCCCGGACAGCTGAAAATGAATCAGAATTCGAGCCTTATATGGATAGAAAGCTACGGGAGTCTAGTTTCCAACCCAACTGAAATCACCTCAATAGCTATTTTCTAGAGAGAGTTATAACTTAATCAATGCACAGAGGTCATTCTGCCGAATTCAGAAAATCAAGGAAACCTAAACCAATTCGGTTTTTGTTTGTGGCTAGCTTCTCTAGGTTACTTCCTCTATAAATACCAAGGCTTTTGCACAGAAAAAAATCATCTCTCCCTCCACAAAATCCTTGCCGAATCCCTGCCAAATTATTTTCAGAAATTTTATACAAAGAGCAAAGCCGAATCCACCATTCCTCACATCAATTCGATCACCATCTCATCAATCCTTGCCGAATCTTAACCAAGGTTGTAATATGGATTGTTTTATTTTGGTTTTTGTTACTTTGTATTTAAACATAACTTTGTCTATGAAGTATGTTTTGGTTTTTGGTTTTAATTTCGGTATTGATAATCATATATGGGATCTTCGGATCTTTGTTATAATTGTTTGGATATTTTATATGTGATTGCCGAATTATATATGTGATGTGATTAAATTTGTATTATGGGCAGTAGCTTTAGCATGTTTCTTGATTTCAATTAGGTTTATTTTCTTAATTCGTGGGGAACCGAAGGAGATGTTTAGATGCACTCGAAAGGCCATGAGTGTTATCTAGATGTTGAATTCATATTCCGATCTAATACATGTTGATTCACACGCGTTGTTGGTTTTGACATGTATTAATCTAAGGGTAAGAGTAATTATGGAAATTTACATGTCGATGTGAGATGGGTGACGCCATACTTGCTAACATGTTCCAATTCGACAATATGTGCTTATGTGCTATTTGTGTTTAATTTACATGCGTTGTGTTGTTAAACCGATTAGTACCATGTTTAGGATTGCGCGCGTTTCGGATTCTAAATACTTATGATGTCTTGAATAATTAGGATAAGCTGCGTTGGCCCTAATTAAATTGGAGCTTAATTAATCTTGAAATCGTTATATGTTTGCTGCCCCTATTACTTGTTTTAATTTTATTGCATGTGTAATGAGATTTGTGTTTGGTGATGGTGTGAAAGGTGATGATCAACTGTATATAATAGATTAGGTTTTAAATTTCGTAAAAATCAGTAAATAATAGATAAAAATTTCGACAACCCCCTTTTATACAATACTTTGTGTGATTGAAAGCCCTTGATTTCCCCGGATAGAACGATCCCTACTTGTCAATACTACACTCGACAAAAGAAGGGTATTATTTGTATGAGATTGTTTTGCAGGTACAAATTGTGCACGCATGTGATCCCATCATCGAGCGTGAGGTCTGGTCTTACTCTTCGATTTGAGACTGGTTTCCTTCTGTTCGTACACAAAAGGACAGCTCTGGTGGCCTGTTCGGCAGGCTGGCGTCCCCGGTCTCCGGGCCCCTAGTCACAAGGTAGACTGCTGGGC
Source organism: Potentilla sterilis (assembly GCA_963682095.1). Taxonomy (NCBI): domain Eukaryota; kingdom Viridiplantae; phylum Streptophyta; class Magnoliopsida; order Rosales; family Rosaceae; genus Potentilla; species Potentilla sterilis. Next base: position 14,275,906 of record OY821763.1, on the reverse strand, counting down.
CTCGGGTCCGGGTGCTGGTGATCCTGCTCCGGGCCTCAGTCCGGCCCCGGACGTACTGGCTGCGGGTCTGTGGGCCTATGTAGCCCCTCTGTGGCTACTGTCAACAAGTCCCCCAAGTTCCCGGTCAAGTGTCCCACAGACCCGCAGGGTTACCGACCCAACGGTGCCCAGTCCCCCAAGTCCGCATTGAAGATTGGGCTTGACCGGGCGTTTGGGCAGAGAAGGCGTGGTGATGTGAGTACCTATTAATGATGACGTGCGACAGTTATGAGTATGGAACGGGGTGAAACCCGGACGAGTGCATGAGATGCTAATGTGAGGACTCGACCGGTGGACTGCCATGTCGGGACGAGTCCCCCAAGTTCCCAAGGTGAAATTGCTGCCAACGGTGAGGCAGGCCGGGGAGTAGCCTGGTGGTTCGGCCCCGCTTGTGCTGGAATAAGAGTGGGGTAATTTTCCCACCCCATGAGAGCGGGCTATTTCAGTGGTTGGCAGAAGAACAAAAAACAAAGGATTTTCCATCCGCCAGATAGGAGATATATAGATGGCACCATCTTTCCTTCCAGATCTAGCATGGTTGGAAGGGTCTGCCGAAGGCACAGGATCACAAGGCAGACAGATGACACCTAAGTCGATACCCAGTATTATACCAAAGGAGAACATGAAGAATCTGGCCAAATTTTGACCAACCATTCAAAAATCACGTCATCCAAAGGCATAATAATGCTAGATTATGCGACTTAGGATTTTGCTAATACCAGATTACACGACTTAGAGGTGTTCCTAAGAACATCTGGGTGTAATCTGGAGGAAAAGATTGTGGAAGCCATAAGGGATGTGAAGCAAACAGAGAGGAACGAACGGAAATCATGGTAAAAAAAACAAAAAACTGAAGGACTGATCAATCTCAGTGGAGGGGTTCCTTTATATAGTAGAATGTGTAAGCAATCTAACGGCTGGGGTTGATTCAGGTTTACCACGTGAACTACCGAAATTTATTGTATAGTTATCACATTCAACCGTTTGCGTTAGGAGCGGTGAAGGGGTTTGAATACCGAATCCTTGAGAATTGATACTAGCAGTTATTGAGCATTGAATCGAGGCGTTGATTTGTTGGTTAACGAAGCGGTTTGAAAAATGGGCCAGATAAGCATGAATGGAGATGTGGGCCGAATTGCGTTCATTGGACCATAAGATGATAAGATAAATATTACAGACTTAAAGCCCAATTTACTTGGGGGGCATTGTCTTAAGTTCAATCAAGTTCATCCCTATTCTCTGTATCTTAGCCTGTAAGTGATCAATGTAGTCCATAAGATCTTCTTCTTCGGCTTGACTTTGTTGAGTTTCGTTGTGGAGAGAAGTTAGAAGCGTTGTTTGATCATTCGCATGCTGAAGACGCTCTGCTTGCCTTGCCCTGGCACTAGCTATCTTCAGGTCAAGAATTTCTTTTTTTTTTTCTCCAGGCGAGTGATCTCGTCCTCATCTTCATTGCTTGCAGCAGATACAAGGGCAGAATATGCATTCATAGCACTGGTGAGGGCTGCGGTTGCATCTTGAGTCTTAACTTGCTGAGATGGAACCGTTCCTAATTTATCATGGAGATGTTTCAGAAGATTAGGAAGGCTCGCCAGGAGGTTCTTAAAATCTGATTGAACCATGGCGGGCAGGCGGTCAACATGATTTTGCAGTGTTTGGACATAAGAATGAAATTTGGATGCTACTGCCGCGTCTTTCAGATTCAAGCTTCCCAGCTGTTGCACAAAGTTGCATGCCTCTCTCAGTTCAGGGGGATCTCTCTTGGGGGTTGGGAATTTTAAAAGTGGATCCTCCCCTAGTGGAGGTAAGGACAATCTTGTCTTTAGAGGTTGAGGAGTTGAAGCCTTGGCGGGCGATACTCCAATCTGCACATCCTGGCTGGGCAAATTTACAACTGGAGTTTGCTAGCCAGAAACCTCATCACTCCCAGTTATGTGCTGAACTTCACTTACCTACGTAAACACAAATGTGGCGAGGAATGCTAAAGATATCAAAATACAAAGAGCCAAAGGATTCTAAGACGTACCTCGGTCACTCGCGAGGCGTCTGTTAGAAGCTAAGCTGGAGGCTGCTCTTGAGACTCTGAGGAGTGGTCCAAGGAGGAACCTGGAAATATGGCTGAACATTTGCTAGCCTCTGTATAAGTTCTAACAGGAGAGGAGGGAATTTCGTCTTCATCTTCTAGGGCGACTACCTTAGGGATTAGAGTTATTTCTTCTTCGCCAATAACTGCTTTAGGGATTGGGTTGTCTTCTGGTGGTATGGGGACAAGTTCAAGACTTGGTCCGACATCTGCTACAACTTCAGTGGCCTGTGAAGCATCCACTTCTTCCATCACTTGCTCTGCAGAGAGAGGGGGTGGTGGTGCATCAAGAACAATATTCTCACGAACCCATTGAATCTCCTTTCCAAGTTGTTTCTTGATTCGCTGGATTTCAGCGAAATCAAGCATATCTACTTCTTCCAACTCAGAGTCCCTAAGAGAAGATGAACTATGAGATGATTCGGATGACTCACCTGAAGATACTTCAATCACAGTGGCAGTAGAGGTTGAAGTTGGTCTGCTTCTTTTCCTTGTTAATCCCTGTTGGAAAGATTTCATCAACTGCATCAGATTTGACATGTTAATTTATTAATAGGTTAGTGGTGTAGTATCATCAAGATAAACACAGATAACTTACTGGCTCATGATCCTCAGGATCTGACTCATCAGCAACAATGTGTGTTCTTCCTCTTTTCTTGGCGGGTCTGCTGATAGAGGTCTGAGGGGACTTCTTCTTTTTCCCTTTACTCTTGCTTGATTTGTTAGGGATCTGCAGCAAGGGAAATCAATCAATGGTTTTCGCTTGCAAATTGGTATATAGATCAACAAAGACCGAAGAAATACCTGCTCAGGGTCTATTTCTGGGTAGAGAGGACCTCCATCAAGCAGCTTGACATCTTCGGTAGTGAGATATTGGCGTTGGCTGTCGAAGAGAGCCCTGAAGTAATGAAGAGATTCTTTTTGAAAGAACCTTCCTCTAAGTTGAGCCCACCAAGCGTGGTACTCTTTAACAGCCTCGCCAGATATTTCCAGTTCAGGACATTGTTCCAAGGCTGGGAAGTTGGCGGGCCGCAAGGCAGATGTAAGATTGGCATCTTCATCAGTAGGGGTGCTTCTGCTTGGTCGCCAGCCAGAAAACATGTTTAAGCTTTGAACTGGGGGATAGGGCAGAAGTTGAGTCAAGCCCAACTGTCTGGCGAACAGCTGGGGGGCATACACCTCGACACCCTGCTCGCCTTTATCAGAGGTGAAAAGGGGAAAGTCCGCCATGGATATGCATTGGAGGAATAGCCTCCGTCCTTCCTCACATTGGTTGGTAGAAGGGAGGAAACCATCCTTCAAGGCCTTGGGGTGCCTTTTGTGAAGAAGCATCTGAGCTTCTGAGTAGAAGCCTTGAGCGTCAGTGTTGAAGATTATATCAAAGCACACTGCATAGCCTTGACCGTAATTAGGCCTGCATCCAGCATAAGCTAGCCCCAAGACTCTGACTTCTGCAATTTTGGTCAGTTCAGGGGGTGCCAATCCAGGGAAGTACATTTGGGACCAGATCTCTAAGATCCAGAGAGGTCCAGAGACTTTGCAGCTTAAGGGATTGGCAGACAAGGTATGGAGGCACCTATACAGGTGAGCTAACACTAACTGGCCAAGGCCAATCTCCTTGCGAGCATACAGAATTTCAGCCATTCTGCTATATGTCTTGGTCATCTTATTGGCGGTTGAGCAAAACTCGAACTTATTGAGCCAGAAATCTAAGAACGCTATTCCACCTATGTCATCCTTATAGGTTCGGAATTTGGCTATACAGTTTTGCCAACCCCGAGTAGGGGGCTCTGGAAGGGTGATTGAGGGAACATCCGCCTCAGGGTAATCATCCACACTAAAGGGTTTTCTGCCTAGGGGAAATCCTAAGCCAGCATACATGTCTAGCAGGGTGATACTGGGTTGCCCAAACTTAAAATCGAAGGCGTTGGCAGAAGGGTTCCAAAGACTAATCAAAGGCATGCGAGCACACATGTTTCCTCCCTTTGGGTTGAGTGCGAAACTGATGTTGAGGACTTCGTCAATCCCTGCTGCTCGCCATCGACCTTCATCAAGTGACCGCCTTTCATCATACCATTGTATCATTGCCTAGGTTGGCAGCGGCCAGGAGGCGAATGCTATTGAGATTTCATAGTGGTTGGAGGTCTGCCAATCCCCACATTTGACACTTTTTTCGCAAAAGGCCACCGGAAAAGGTCGCGACCTATCAATAAATGGAAAGACAGAATCTTGGCGAAACTCTTGTTGGCGTGGTCCCGCACGGCCATAGTCATCGGGCGGTGTGAGAGAGGTTTGGTAGGAGCTTCCAACTTCGATAATGGAGGAGGTGATTCTTTCTTTTCCATTTACGGCTGAAGCGTATTGAATCTCGAAAGTCATGGTCTTTTTGGTTAAAGAAGATGAGAAAATGGAGGTTGAGGTGTGAATTGGTGATTCACAATTTGGGTTTTATGGAATCTTACAGGGGTTCTCTGAAATTCGAAAAGGTAGGATTGACAGCGATCGAGGGTTTCAGGAACAGTTCTCTGAGCTCAATTTGGTAAAGTTGCAATGTTAGAGGGAACGGCGCAACGTTTCAGTTTTTAAATGGGTTCGGATTGGGCTTTCTAGCTTTTATCAATTTCACTAGGCTTTCAATTTCAAAGGCTGGGGGGCAATGTTTGGGCCTAAATTGACATTTGTCCGAGATTGTGGATCGAGACCCATGAGGTTATTTATTAAAGAATAATCTGAGATATATTAAATATTTTCTGCTTACAAAGGATTTGGGGTTCCTTTAGGAATTTGAAAAGGAGGTGGTTTAAGGTAATCGAATCCTGATTGATCTCCGAATCCATTATGCTTGATACACAAGTATTGAGATTCTACGTTCTCTATATAAAGAGTTCTTGTACAACGTGAAAAAGGTTCAAAACCATCTTACAAACACACAAGCTTTTGCGCATCGCAAATCTTGCAAAGTCTCCCCGGAGCATCTTATGCGTACTGCCTCCGCAAACTGCAAACAACCACCATCCAACTTCGCTGCAACCTTACGCCCGCCACCGGTCGCTGTATACTTGCGCGGTTGTCGAAGAGTGCCTTGCATTCGTGTCGAGAAGTCGCTAAGACCTATCGCTTCTAGCATCCGCACATCGTAGCACACCTACCACCATACGTACAGAGCCGCCTACCGCGCCATACGTACAAAGTCGCACGCTCGCCTCGTGTCTGCGTTCGCAGAAGCACCCAGTGTCAGTCGCTACTCCAGTAGCAAATCAAGTCGTTACTCCGGTAACAAAACATAAGCCAATCTGCAATAGGTTGGAGGAGAACCGTTTCCCGCCGTCTTGAATTATTGCTCTGCTTTACATCTCAGGATCGAAGTAAGATTACTCAATCTGCAATAGGTTGAGAGAAAAATCCTAATATACTTTTGTTAGGTCTTGTTCGAGCCTCTTACGTCGGCCTAGTCAATGCTCGCGTAACAGTCGTTTGGTCAAGAAGTCAGGTATTGGAAGCAGACAGATACACTCGCCAGAGGTACGCTCGCCAGAGGTCGTCCGCATCGAAGTTGTACCTAACTCAAAGGTACTGGCACGCTCGCGCACATCACAACAGGACTGAAATCGACGTCCGCCACCCCACGTGTTGACCGTTCGCCGGGTGCTACATCCGCCACGAACAGGCTCGTTATTATTTTTAAAGTGACTGACAAACTCCCACGTATTATGATTTTTTCACGGGTAAATTCCTCTTATGGTACCTGACGTATGACCAATTGGCACTTTGATACCCAACGTTTCAAAGATGACAGTTTGGTACCTGAAGTTAAGTTTTATGTGACACTGTAGTACTTATGTTGACTTCTTTGTTAAATGTAAGGGGTAAAATTGACATTTAGATATTATTTATATAAAAAAATATATATTAAAAATATGGGTGTTATGCATCTAAGACTATTGGTTATCACATTGATATTTATCATTTTTTTAAATCTTTTGGGAGAAAATAAATATGATTTAATATTTTTATCAAAAGAAAAAAATATGAATTAAACTTTTGAATTCTGTTGAAGGTAAAATAATTGAATTTTTTTTTTAGGAAATCTAGTATTTGTGATCTGAACACCCACGATAATACATTTGGCTGCTTAGATATAGCTCTACAGAGTAGTTTTATGAGTGTTTACATTACCACGATTGAATTTCTTAACTTATGTTTCCAACATAATTAAAAAACATTAAAAAAATACATGTTTTTGACCAAAATAATTAAGAAAATGCAAGTTTTTATTTTATTTTTATAGATTATACTTAAATGTCAATTTTACCCCTTACATTTAACAAAGAAGTCAACATAAGTACCAAAGTGTCACATAAAACTTAACTTTCGGTACCAAACTGTCATCTTTGAAACGTTGGGTACCAAAGTGTCCAATTAGCCATACATTAAGTACCATAAGAGGAATTTACCTTTTGTTACCACAAACCCCTGTAGTACGGTCCATAAGTTAAGTTTTATGTGACACTGTAGTACTTATGTTCACTTCTTTGTTAAATGTAAGGGGTAAAATTGACATTTAGATATTATTTATATAAAAAAATATATATTAAAAATATGAGTGTTATGCATCTAAGACTATTTGTTATCACATTGATATTTATCATTTTTTTAAATCTTTTGGGAGAAAATAAATATGATTTAATATTTTTGTCAAAAGAAAAAATATGAATTAAACTTTTGAATTCTGTTGAAGGTAAAATAATTGAATTTTTGTTTAGGAAATCTAGTATTTGTGATCTGAACACTCACGATAATACATTTGGCTGCTTAGATATAGCTCTACAGAGTAGTTTTATGAGTGTTTACATTACCACGATTGAATTTCTTAACTTATGTTTCCAACATAATTAAAAAACATTAAAAAAATGCATGTTTTTGACCAAAAAAATTAAGAAAATGCAAGTTTTTATTTTATTTTTATAGATTATACTTAAATGTCAATTTTACCCCTTATATTTAACAAAGAAGTCAACATAAGTACCAAAGTGTCACATAAAACTTAACTTTCGGTACTGTTTCTGCACAAACTCGTAGGCCTAGTGGAAACTGATGAATCAAGACGTGATCTCCTTCTGCGAACCTGCTAACTAAGGGGCAGGCCGGTATTCTCCTCTCCGATGCCTAAGTTAGTACAGTTGGGATGAATAGATAACTCAAGCAAGAGTGATAAGCAGTTGGAGAGATCAGTTACCTATTAAAGAGGGTAGTTGAGGCCCTTATATAGGTGGTCGGGCGTGAGGTCTGGTCTTACTCTTCGATGTGGGACTGGTCTCCTTCTGTTCGCACACAAAAGGACAGCTCTGGCGGCCTGTTCGGCAGGCTGGCGTCCCCGGTCCCCGGGCCCCTGGTCATAAGTTAGACTGCTGGACCTCGGGTCCGGGTGCTGGTGATCCTGCTCCGGGCCTCAGTCCGGCCCCGGATGCACTGGCTGTGGGTCTGTGGGCTTATGTAGCCCATCTGTGGCTACTGTCAACAAATCCCCCAAGTTCCCGGTCAAGTGCAATCTTGAATGGGGACTTAATATGTCTCGCTCCTGTCCCGCAGACCCGCAGGGTTATCGACCCAACGGTGCCCAGTCCCCCAAGTCCGCATTGAAGATTGGGAGTGACCGGGCGTTCGGGCAGAGAAGGCGTGGTGATGTGAGGACTCGACCGGTGGACTGCCATGTCGGGACGAGTCCCCCAAGTTCCCACGGTAAAACTGCTGCCATCGGTGAGGCAGGTCGGGGAGTAGCCCGGTGGTTCGGCCCAGCTTGTGCTGGAATAAGCGTGGGGTAATATACAGGGTTGCTAGCCTGCGGGGAGGCCTTTTGGGACGTGGAATAAGCCAACAGGTACCCCGGTGGGGTGTTGCGGCCATGTTGAAGCACCGGTTAATACCTGCTAGTTCTTCTCAGCTTGTGTTGGAATAAGCGTGAGGTAATGTGCAGGTTTTCTAGCCTGTGGGGAGATTTGTTCTGTGTTAGAGAAACAATCTGCCCGGTGGGGTGGCGTGGAGATAACAAGTCTCGCCATGGATTCCCAAACTTATCACAGTTCAGTGTGATGCAGGGTTTTTAGCCTGCTGGAAGAGTTTGCATGTGTTAGATGTAAACTCTCCCGGGTTTATAAAGCCCATGTGTTTGAAGCCTTGAGTTGTTGCTGGCATGTCCTTGCCCGCAAGGGCGAAGGAGAGTGACTAAACCGGTGGAATGCCGTGGAGCCAGTTGAATGGTAAATAACCGGTGGGATGCCATGGAGCCGGTTGAATACTACATGACCGGTGGGATGCCACGGAGCCGGTTGAATACTACATAACCGGTGGGATGCCACAGAGCCGGTTGAATACTACATAACCGGTGGGATGCCATGGAGCTGGTTGAATATTACATAACCGGTGGGATGCCATAGAGCCGGTTGAATACTACATAACCGGTGGTGTGCCTTTCCTTGATTTGAGGTTGACTCTTGGGGAAGTTGGGAGGGGGGGGGGGGGGGGGGGAGGGGGGTTGGACGTCTCGGCTCTCGCTCCTACCTCCTCTAACTGCCGCTTGTAGGTGGGACAGGTGGCTGACATGCAATGAAGGAGAGAGCCCATCAGTCCCATCAGTTATGATGGCTTGGGAACCTTATCGATGCTAAGACATGTGTCAGTAGGGAGCAGTCTGAGATGGAGGGAATCTGCGGCTGGGGTTGCCTCTCCTTTTTGCTTGCCCTAATTATCAACAAGGTGTAGTTTTGCCAGCTATAAGATGCTTCGCACCCCCCTCCTCTCTTCCTGTCGTATTTTGTTGAAGCTTGGCTCCTCGTCTGCCGTCTGTCTGTGTTGTTATCTTGCTACACAACTAACTGGGCGTAGGGTGATAGGAGCACAATGTGCGACGATATTACATGCTTATGCCCTCGTTTATGCTTTTTTTAACCCTTATTTATCTAAGATAGAGTCATAATGCCATATGTGTCTAGTTTATCTGAGACTTGGAATCGCATCAATCGGAGCTCCACGGATGGAGATATGCCGGAATTACTGCAACAAGGTCAAATCTGCCGATTCCAGGAACCTACTGCCCCCTTTTTGTGTTTTCTGTTTTTGATGGACCAAATGGTGTACAAATGCATATGTGATGATGGTCCAAGCTTAAGGAAGGTTAGAGGATGACACCAAGCCAAGGCATTGAAGAAAAAATCAGAAAAAGAAGTTTCCTAGAAGAACCAAGAAAGGAAGGAACCAAAACCTTGTTGCACAAGGATTGCCTTTGCCGATTTGGACTAGGTTTTCTACCTAGGTTTTCTGCCGAATTTTCCTCTATAAATAACCAACTTTTACACAGAAAAACTTGTCACATCTCAAGCCAAAACACAAAGCCAAAACTCTACCAAATTGTCCCCAAGAATCCTACTTAAACCCTAAGCCAAAAACCACCACCACCTCACCCAAGTTTCTGCCGAAACTTGGTATACTTCCTGCCGACACAGCCCTTTGCCGAGCAGCCCCATCTCTTCCATCATCCGCCGGATCCACACGAGTCGAAGTCATCCAAGGTGTCTACAAAAGTGTGATCTACTCCCTTCTCTTGGTTTAGTAAAGTTTATGTAGTTATGTATAGTTTTGTCTATGAAACTTGCATGTATTTTTTGTTTTGGATTATATGTCCATGTATGAACCAATTTGGATTTTGGTTTTATAAATTGCATGTTGAATATTTGTTTGATTCGTTGCTTAGGGCTAGGCCACGGTTTCTTTGAGTCTTTGCATGCTAATTTGTAATATAAAACTTGTAAAATAAGTACACTTAGATAATTAGGACAGTGGTATAGATGCATGTTGAGGATTTAAACCGGTTAGAACTAAGGTGAGGGCTTATAATCGATACTTAGTGTTTTCTTTGAACATGATCTAGGTATTAGGTTTAATTTGCTTGAGTTATAACGAACTAAGTAGACGTATGATCACTTTGATTTGTTGTGCTCACCTAGAGTGGTTAACCTTAGGACTTGCATGTTAAATGAGAAGATTGACGACCTTACTTGTTTGCTTGTCTTCAACTATAGACTTTAGAGCTTCAATGCTATGACTTGTATAAGGTAGCATAACTTTTAGGATCACCTCGCGAAAGCTCGATCTTAAAACAATAGAAAAAGTCTCTCAACTAGGTAAAAATCGGAAACGTTCTAGTTGTAGGTTGAAACTTGTTTAAGTTCAATGCATGCTAATTACTTGTTCCTTACTTTCTTTTGTGTGAGTCTTACTTGTTAAAGAGTTGAGTGTGGAGTGCTTTGTGTGAAAGATGTCGACCAAACTTGTAAATATTAGACTTAGGATTTATTTTCAGCATTTTAATTTCATGCCTAGGACATTAGAGGCAGCCCTATGGCTGCCGAACTTCATCTTCATCCCCCATGATAAATTCGTATATATGTATATAAGTGTGACAATTGTGTGCATATGTGTTGTGAATATTTTTGTTAACATTCTCATGTTTCAGGTACCCTTAATCCCCGGCTAGAACGATCCCTACTTATTCTATACTACTAACGATTGTAGGGTTATTATTGCTTGATGCTCGCTTCGGCGACTCATCAATTTTTGGCGCCGTTGCCGGGGATTATAAAAACTTGTTATATTTGAATGTTATTTGTTTTGTAAATTTGTCGTGTGTTAATAGCTTGAAATTGTTTGAAAATTTTTTGTATTTGCTAAAGCCATGGCTTGTATAGCTTTGTATATTCTTGCATTTATCTTTGTGTTTTGTTCGCTTTGATGTGTCTTGTGTGTGTGCAGATCGAATAGGGAAGAAACAGTGCAGGAAATACCAAGTTCTGCCCAAAGCAGAATTCCGGCAGTACTGTATGTCAATTTTGGAAGGCTGCCGTTTTTAGCTCACAAAACCTGGGAAAGTGAGCCATACACCGTTGGAAAGATCTCTGAGTCTAGTTTCCGTAGAATTTTACAGAAGTGGATTTGGAGTTTCGAGCTGCTCCCAGTTTCAATTTGAGTGCACGAAGGTCAACCTGGCGAAGCAGAAAACTGGGCAGAACAATAGGTCCGATTAAAGACCCAACAAGGAGTACTTCCACTGGTCCGATTGAGGTGAATTTTATACCGATGGAAAGCTCTGTGTGTCCACTACAACATTTATTCAGAACACTTTTGCATTAGGATAGTGGAACATACCCAAAATCAGGCCTCAAGAGAAGCAGACACGTCTGCCGAGAGAAGCTTGCCTGCCAAGAAAATCCTACTGCCAAGAGAGGCTGCTGCCCCAACTGCGGAGCTGCACATGGCATGATGAACACACAACACACATGGTGAGAAGTCTAGGCTACGGACTATAAACCTTAAGCGCTACTTGGGAGGCAACCCAAGTCGATCAAAGAAAAATGAAGGAGCCATCACCGAGAGTTTGAAATTTCTTAACCCTTCTCTTTGTCTTTGATTTGTGATGATATGTTGGAATATGGTAGACTATTGCATGCTTAGGAAATTCGTTGATATAGATTTGTGCTTACATTGAGGACAATGTAATTTTTTAAGTGTGGGGTGGGATAACGTATTCCGTTTATGTTTTCGTGTGCTTAGTTTAGAAAAGAAAATTCAGAAATTGTTCCACAAAAATAGAGTGTTTAATTTGTTTGTTTCGAGTCTTAGGATGCCCCTAATATGTCAATGATGTTTTTCTCCTCTTTGCATACATAGATGATGGTTGTGCATACTTATAAAATTGTAAGTTTCATGGATTATGTGCATTGGTAGGAGCATGTAGGACTTGTTGATTAATAAGCATGCATGTTTTAGCTAGTTTATTTCGATTATAACCTATGTGAGCTTTAGTGCCAAATTGCTTTCTTCTTGAGCGATAAAAAGATAAAATTCGATAGATTCGTAGGAAGCATGAAACCTCATAATTCTTTGATTATTCGATGACTATGTGCCATAGCTTTTTAATGAACTCTAGTATGCTAGAACTTACTCTTGTTGATTTTCGAAACGTTTTTATCATAAAATACCTTGATTTTGAATGTGATTGAATAAAGATCATTTAGGTTTACCACCAAAGCCAAATAAAGCATGAGCCCTATTGGAGCCCGTCGTGGGACACCTTAGTTAACCCCTTTTAGCCTACGATTAGCCTTTTCTTTCATCACCCTTAAACGCTTTCCATGAACTTAGTATAGTGATGTCTTGACCATTGTGTGTCGGCAAAGCTTGATTTTTGAAGGAGTTTTTGCGGGAAGTGATGAAGAAGATCAAGTGTGGGGTAGACTTAGCTAGAAAATTATGTGAAAATTGTAATTGTGACGTGCCTATGAGAAAACAAAAGAAGAAAAATTGAAATCGGACAAAAAGAAAAGAAAAGAAAAGAGAAAAATCAAGTCCGAAAGAAAAGAAAAGAAAGAGGCACGGTTTCAAAAGAAAATTTGGCTAAGTCTAATTGTTGTGAATTTGGAGTTTTTGTTTGCATGTGAAGGTCTACTATTGTTATATTTTGACCTTTGTTCGTATTCACTATGTTGTGGGGAAGTAAAGAATGAAGGAAGGGTCCAACAAGATGAAATTTGACCCTTTCGGCGAGAAGACATAAGGAGATCGAGCTTTGCTAAAGGCCTTAGTGACGTTTTGAGCCTCCTTATCCAAATAGCGAATACCTCTTAGCCTAGCCCCATTACAACCTTATTATTGATCTTTTTCATGATTCTTAAGATGGTTAAATTTGATTGTGGAGACTATCTCAAGAGTAAGCATATGGTTTTGGTTCATTGGTGCATATAGTTATCATATGAGGTTTTTCCATCAAAATTTCACAAAGTGCTTTCGTTTCTTTGATATATGCAAGTCACTCTTTGTAATTCATGATCTTTCGCTTGCATATACTTATGTGTGAATAACCATGCTTCGAGAGAAAAGAAGAGAGTATGCCTAGTGAGGTGATTTGAATTAGCTTAACATGTTTACATGCTCACCTTTTTGCTCTTAGATGTTCATATTGATGTTACATGTTCATGAAGCTTGGAATTTTCGTGCTTCGCATTCTCATGCATTAACTTGAAAGCTATGTGTACATACGAGCCTGAGACAAATTGTTAGGGGCAATAGTTGTTTAGAGTCTAGTTTAATTTAGTTTGCTAAGGGACTAGCAAAGGATAAGTGTGGGGTAGTTGATAGGAGCACAATGTGCGACGATATTATATGCTTATGCCCTCATTTATGCTTTGTTTAACCCTTATTTATCTAAGATAGAGTCATAATATAGTTAGTGTCAATTTTGGTAGAGTTTTGGTGAAATGTGCTTAATTGTCCGAAAAATGACTAAGTATGAGAAATCTGGAAAATAGTGCAAAACATGTCTTTTTCGCGATTTTGTGACGAGTATAAATATGATCTATCCTTGTCCGAATTCTATGAAATTTGGTGTGCTTAATACTCATATGCTGAGGAATGTTGTGTTAACATTTCAGATCAATCGGAGTTAGGGAAGCCACCCAAAAGTTGGCTGCAAAACGGCAGTCCGAGCATTCCAATCCAGGGACTTCCAGGATTTTCCTGGGACTTTGTCCTAACTTCGAAAAATCATTCCCGACGACTCACAAGGAATTTGATCGAGATATTTTATGGGGAGATGTCCATATGTGTCTAGTTTATCTGAGACTTGGAATCGCATCAATCGGAGCTCCACGGATGGAGATATGCCGGAATTACTGCAACAAGGTCAAATCTGCCGATTCCAGGAACCTACTGCCCCCTTTTTGTGTTTTCTGTTTTTGATGGACCAAATGGTGTACAAATGCATATGTGATGATGGTCCAAGCTTAAGGAAGGTTAGAGGATGACACCAAGCCAAGGCATTGAAGAAAAAATCAGAAAAAGAAGTTTCCTCGAAGAACCAAGAAAGGAAGGAACCAAAACCTTGTTGCACAAGGATTGCCTTTGCCGATTTGGACTAGGTTTTCTACCTAGGTTTTCTGCCGAATTTTCCTCTATAAATAGCCAACTTTTACACAGAAAAACTTGTCACATCTCAAGCCAAAACACAAAGCCAAAACTCTACCAAATTGTCCCCAAGAATCCTACTTAAACCCTAAGCCAAAAACCACCACCACCTCACCCAAGTTTCTGCCGAAACTTGGTATACTTCCTGCCGACACAGCCCTTTGCCGAGCAGCCCCATCTCTTCCATCATCCGCCGGATCCACACGAGTCGAAGTCATCCAAGGTGTCTACAAAAGTGTGATCCACTCCCTTCTCTTGGTTTAGTAAAGTTTATGTAGTTATGTATAGTTTTGTCTATGAAACTTGCATGTATTTTTGGTTTTGGATTATATGTCTATGTATGAACCAATTTGGATTTTGGTTTTATAAATTGCATGTTGAATATTTGTTTGATTCGTTGCTTAGGGCTAGGCCACGGTTTCTTTGAGTCTTTGCATGCTAATTTGTAATATAAAACTTGTAAAATAAGTACACTTAGATAATTAGGACAGTGGTATAGATGCATGTTGAGGATTTAAACCGGTTAGAACTAAGGTGAGGGCTTATAATCGATACTTAGTGTTGTCTTTGAACATGATCTAGGTATTAGGTTTAATTTGCTTGAGTTATAACGAACTAAGTAGACGTATGATCACTTTGATTTGTTGTGCTCACCTAGAGTGGTTAACCTTAGGACTTGCATGTTAAATGAGAAGATTGACGACCTTACTTGTTTGCTTGTCTTCAACTATAGACTTTAGAGCTTCAATGCTATGACTTGTATAAGGTAGCATAACTTTTAGGATCACCTCGCGAAAGCTCGATCTTAAAACAATAGAAAAAGTCTCTCAACTAGGTAAAAATCGGAAACGTTCTAGTTGTAGGTTGAAACTTGTTTAAGTTCAATGCATGCTAATTACTTGTTCCTTACTTTCTTTTGTGTGAGTCTTACTTGTTAAAGAGTTGAGTGTGGAGTGCTTTGTGTGAAAGATGTCGACCAAACTTGTAAATATTAGACTTAGGATTTATTTTCAGCATTTTAATTTCATGCCTAGGACATTAGAGGCAGCCCTATGGCTGCCAAACTTCATCTTCATCCCCCATGATAAATTCGTATATATGTATATAAGTGTGACAATTGTGTGCATATGTGTTGTGAATATTTTTGTTAACATTCTCATGTTTCAGGTACCCTTAATCCCCGGCTAGAACGATCCCTACTTATTCTATACTACTAACGATTGTAGGGTTATTATTGCTTGATGCTCGCTTCGGCGACTCATCATAGGGTAAATTTTGTTCTTAGGTTTTATGGAATCTGGGAGGTCAGCCAATCCTGTCGGTGCCGGCCGTGCGTCGACGGGAGGGTCCGTGAGGTACCAGCTATTGGATGGCGACAGGGTGATATTTTGTGACGAGCCGACCAGAAGCATGACTGCTGGCGAGATAAGGGATTTTCGGGCGAAGTGGGGCATTGACTCCTCCGTTAAGCTCCGAGTCCTATATCCCGGGGAACTGGCCTGCAACCCGGAGGAGGGTTGGGTTGCCGTTTTTTAGGATCAATTTCGGCACGGGCTATCTCTGCCGCTGCCGAAGTTTGTCCAGTATGTGCTGAGCCTGATAAATGTCTCCCCCGCCCAGCTTCCTAGCAACCAGTGAAGGCAGTTGCTTGGTCTCGGGTGTTTATTCAGTCTTAGCAACATGGACTGGCCCACGATAAATGAGTTCCGGGCGCTGTATAAGATTCTCTACTGCAAAAAGGCCCAGGCCTCCGGCTGTGTTAATTTTGCCGCGCGGGACTTCGATCCTCCCATCACTCACCTGTCGTCGTCGATTTCGAATGTATGGAGGAGATCGGTTGTGATGGCCGGGGGTAGGTGGCAGCATAATTCGGGGAGCTTTCGGGTGCCCGGGGCTTATCAAGCTATCGGAGATCAGTCATACCGGTTGGTCGATCTGGAGAGGCAACGGATAGCCCGGCTTTTTGTTTGCTGGGACGGTCTGGGCCGGAGCTCTTACAATTTCATCCGATGGAATGTGTTGGAGATATGCGAGATGGGAAAGAAACCTGGTAAAGTGCCTTGCACTGTTGTTTTGTGCGGCCGTATTTTATTCTAACCGCTCGGTTTATTGATTTGCAGCTAATGCTCCCTGGCGCGCTGTTCGGAGCGAGGAGACCGTGGAGGCGGATGACGAACTTGTGGCCCAGAGGTTGATGGAGATGGGGGAGATGGCCTCCAAAACCGTTATAGATCCGGACACCCTAGAGAGCACGGTACATAGTACTCCTGTGCCGCTCATGTTTCCGGATTCCCAGTACGGTAGGCGGCCGGGCGGTGAGGACAATACCCCACTTGTTATTCGGGATGTAGGATAGGTGGGCTCACCGTGTCCGGAACCTCTAGCGCGGCCGGTGGGGATACGAGCCCGCGGGAGAGAGAGGCAGCGGAGATGACCTGGTACCGCAGAAGCGGTCTTGGCGAAGCTCGGGCCAAGAGGGCAAGGATGTTTGATACCGGGGCGTCAAGCTCGGTCGGTGGGGGGTCAACATTGGTTCTGGCGGAGGGAACCGGTGGCCGAAGGAGTAGCTTTGAGCTGGAAGCCGATCGCGGCTCTGGTGATGGTGGTTTTGGTAGGTTCGTGGCATCTACCATCGAGGCCTTGGGACTTGATCGGGAGGCCCCCGGAGATGTGCGGCCGGGCGAGAGCAGGAAGAAAGCTGTGGAATTGGGTCTTCGGGTAAGTCTGATCGCGTACCTGTGTGGCACTGAGGTTCTTCTGCGCTCCTTCTCCCTTTTTATGCTACGAGCTGATGTTCTTCTTTTGTGTATTTGTACCAGCTGGTTCATAGCCTTTACGCCGCCGAGCCTAGTGAGGAGACTCCGGTTCTGGAGAGGCAAGCGGAGGACCTCACCATGCAGCTGTCATTGGCGGAGGCTAAGCTTGCGCAGGAGAGGGAGGAGGCCGGTCGACTGGCGGTCGCTTGGGAAGAGAGGAATATGGAATTAGAGTCGAAGATTTTGGAGCTGCAGACCCAAGTAGCAGCAGTCCTCAAGGGAGGGGAGAAGCTCGTAGAGTCCCAACTTGCCGAAGTCGCTGATAAAGCTATTGACGATTTCCGGGAGTCAGTGGAACTTGCAGAGATGCTGGAGGCCGCCCGTGCGAAGGGTATAAATGATGCGTATCTGGAGTGGAGGGAGAAAGGGTGGCTTGACGCCGAGCGGATGGAGGCTCAGGTAGCCTTGGCCGAGAAGTTGGAGCAAGAGCGGTCTCTCAAGGCTGGTGGGTCATGGATTAGAGGTCCCGGTGGTGCTGATTAGCGGTTTTATTTATTTATTTATTTTTATGGCGGATGTATCTACTTTGTAACCAGCTGGTAGTTCATTCTAGAGGCAGTGACTATCTGTATTGCAACGCTGGTACTAAATACAGTACTGTCCATTTTTAAGGCAGTAATCTCACTTAGGGTAGAACCGCAGATGCTGGATATTCCATGGGCGGGTGGAGTAGATGCCTTCGGTGTCTATGATGTGGAACGTCGTCGGACCTGCGGCTGCGGTGATTTGGTAGGGCCCTTCCCACGTTGGCTCCAAGGCCTGTGGCTTTTTCTGAACTTTCTTCATCACCCAATCCCCTACTTGCAACTTCCTTTCCCGGACCTTTCTGTCATAGTATCGAGCGACCCGTTGCTTATATGTTTGGTTTCGCATATCCGCTTGGTCGCGCCGCTCCTCAATGAGGTCCAGGTTGAGCCGTATGCCTTCGGCGTTTGTTTCAGCGTCGTAATTCTCGACCCTGCCGCTGGACATGTCAGTCTCTACGGGGAGTACCGCCTTGCTCCCGAATGCCATGCAGAACGGTTGCTGTTGTCCGGATGACCCATAGAACCGCGGGGAGTTCCTCAGCCCAACATCTTTTTTTGTTATCGAGCTTCTTCTTGAGGAGACTCTTGATAATCTTGTTGACCGCTTCAACCTGGCCGTTGGTTTGCTGGTGCACCACTGAGGCGAACAACATCCGGGTCCCCATGGAGGCCGTGTACTGGATGAGATCCGCATTGTTGAACTGCGTCCCGTTATCCGTGACTAGGGCTGGGCACTGAACCCGGTTGAACCGGAAAAACCGAGCCGAGCCGGCCGGTTCGGGCCGGTCTTTGAAATAAATTTTGCTCACATTTCTCGGGCCGGGCCGGTTCATCCTTTTGCCGGGCCGGGCTCGGTCCATTAGTATTTTTAAGTTAAAAGGCCCGAAAGCCCGAAAGGGTAAAAAAAAAAAATTCTTAAAAATCCTACTGCCCCTAAAATGAGTAAAAACTAAAAACTGTAAAATCCCTAAATCCCTTCCCTGCGGCCGACTTCGCCTCTTCGATTTCAAACTTTCAGTTCTCCGGGCTCCGGGGTTCTCCGGTTCTCCCTGTCCCTGTCTCCGGCAGACGGCAGTTCTCCACTTCGTAAGTTCTTAATTTCGGTAATTATTACATAAGCATTATGAAAAATTGCTTTCTTAGCTTGGTTTCTGCATGATGTTAGGACTAGTTAAATTATTGTTTGAGCCTCATAGGAGTGAATTCTCGGTTCATGTTTTGAATCTTTTGATATCATGTGGAGTTTCATGGGAAAGAAGGTTTGCTTCTTCAGCTTGAATCTTTTCTTCAGCCCGAACTCTGTAACATAATTTATTTGATATTTGCATAAAAGTTTGTGACATAGGGGAATTCAGTGATTCATGATAGTCTGTGATTCATATTTAGTCTGTGATAGTCTGGAATTCAGTGATTCATATTTACTTATGAAAGTTTGCTCTTTCGTATACAATTGCTGTTATTTTCTTGTAGGGAATAAGCATGGCTGCTTACTCTAGCTTTTCCTTTATTCTGCTTAAAATCTATTTTTACTGGGTATAAGTATAGACGGGCTGTCCTCCTTCCATAGGAAAAAAGAATTTTACAATGTAGAATTTCAGTTGGTGGTTCTAAACTCTAATCATCGATGCAAGCATTTGGCTTCTTCACTTTGCAGTGGCAAATCTTATTTAAGTAACTTTACATCTATATGATTTAGCAAATGGATTTGCATAGACACTAGATATACTGAAACTTCTGTATAACTTTTTCATACAGAAGTTATGATGTGTATAACTTCATAATCTTTAACACTTAAATTAGGTAGTGAATCAGAATGAGTAACTCACATTAAGACCTCCTCCTGAGTACAATCGCTGTTGCATCATAAGAAGTATTGTTGGCACACTGTTTCCTTTATCGTCATAAGAACACTGCATTGACTTGGCAGATACCCCAAACACACTAGCACTACATAACAGAAAAAGAAACAGTGCCACACAAGAAGTTGTTAGTCAAATAGGGGGGACACAAGTGCTGGTATTAGGTTTAAGAAGACACTATTGTCTGTAGTGTCAATATATATTCACAAATCTTCAAGCAATGATGCAAGTATGGTCAATGTGGTGAAACCACCATATACAGATCATCGTTGACTACAAATGGCATATATATATATGTGTGTGTGTGTGTGTGTGTGTGTGTGAAAGTGTAATCAGTAATCACATTGTTCTGAAAGTTTGAACAAAAGTTTGTATATATAATCTGTGACATGAAGAGAGTGAGGTGGGAAAGGTATTGTGGATCACAAGTTCAGAGGTTCCCTTATTTTTCAGTTTTCAATGTTCATACAAAGTTATAGACTGTTTTGGATTTGGACTTTTGCTATCGTGTTTTGGACTTTTGGAGTTTTGGATTGTGGAGTGTGGACTGATGCTTTTGTCCTAAAGTCAACTGCCATTCAGCCGGTTTGTTTTTGAGTTCTTTTGTGGCTAAGTGTTGACTGATGCTTTTGTGGCTAAGTGTTGAATCTATTGATGAACTTCAGTTTGTTTTTGAGTTCTTTAGTTGTACTTTAATGCTAATAATTCTCAAATGCATAATTTCAGGAGCAGCAGGACAGTGTCAAGATGTCAATCTCATCATTTTCATGTAGCTCGATCAATTCTGGGTCATCAGATGATGATGTAGGTAATAGTATTGAAGTTGAAGTTGAAGAAGCAGAAGCTGAAACTGGGAATGATTTTGTTCAAGCCTCTCAATTTGGGAATGAGAACAATAAAGAAGCTGCAGCTGAACCTTCAGTGAAGGTGTAGATTTTGCACCAGCAACAACTCAAGCTTCTCGAGGTGTGCCGAGAAAGAAGAGAAGAATGGGTTCTGCAGCTACCACAAGGACTTCTAGACATACATCAATGGTGTGGAATCATTTCGAGAAGTACAAAAAAGATCTTTATGGTGAACGAGATGGGCAGAAGCAGTATGTTGGACATGAGTGGCGCGCAACCTGTATACATTGTAGTACTGATTTCAAAGCGGATTCTACCTTTAACGGTACTAGTACTTTGAAGAGGCATATAGAGAAGGTCTGTAAGATGTATCCGGGTAGAGAAAAAGTTGGTGATGATGATGGTCAGCAACACTTAGTTGGTGATGGTGAGGTAGAACCAAAGTTAACACAGCAAAAACCTTGGTCTGTTGATCGTTGTACCAAAGCTGCTTGTGAGATGATAGTTATTGATGAACTGCCATTCAGCCACGTGGAGAAGGAAGGGTTTAAGCATTTTTGCAGTGTGGCTATCCCTAAATTCATTCCACCATCAAGAAGAACTATTGTAAGGTGCTTCTGGAAGTTGTATGAGGAGAAGAAAGATGAGCTGAGGAAGGTGCTAAGTAGTCATAGAGTGTGTTTGACGACTGATACTTGGACTTCAGTGCAGAATATCAATTACATGGTGTTGACAGTGCACTTTATAGATGGTGGTTGGAATTTACACAAGAGAATCATTAACTTTTGTGTGATTCCCAATCACAAAGGTGTAACAATTGGAAGGATTTTGGAGTCTTATTTGTTGCGATGGAAGATTGATAAAGTGTTGACTATCTCGGTTGATAATGCAAGCGCTAATAAGGTGGCCATTGATTACATTCGAGGGAAAATGGCAGGATGGAAGTACCCGCCGGTGTTTGGAGGAAAGTACATTCATGTAAAGTGTTTTGCTCACATCGTGAACATCATTGTGAAGGCTGGTCTGTCCATTATGGATAAAAGTTGTGTGGCAATAAGGAATGCGGTAAAATATATTAGAAGCAGTTCTAGCAGATTGGATGTCTTTAAGGTGTGCATGGAGAAGGAGGCATTAGAAGGGAACATAGAAACTGCAAAAATACCAGCATTGGATCTTCCAACAAGATGGAATTCCACATTCTTAATGCTTGACATAGCTTTACAGGTGAGGCCATTTTTTGAGAGGATGGATAGGGAGGAAATGAATAAGTACAGAAGCTATTTTGATGAAGAAGAAGAGCCGGAGGAGGAAGAAGAGACTGAAATAGAAGTTGTGACACGACAAGAAAGAAGAAAAAGAGTTGGACCACCACAAGAAGTAGATTGGGAAAAAGCTGAGATTTTTGTGAAGTTTTTGAGGGTTTTTTATGATGTCACAATGAGATTGAGTGCGACCAAATGCCCCACTGCTCATAAAGCCTTTCATGACATTGTAGCAATAGAAGGGGAGATTGATGCATTATTTCTGCCACTGGAAATGATTGATGGAAGTGAAACAACACAGCTAATGTTGGAGATGGCTGGAAAGATGCGGTCTAAATTCTCTAAATATTTTGGAGCAATTGAAGACATGAATCAGTTGTTGTTGGTAGCCTTGGTCTTGGATCCTAGGTTCAAGTTGAAGAACATAGCTCATATATTTTTACATGAGCTCAAATATTCTGCTTCGGAATCAAAAGCCAAAGCAAATTCTATTAAGGAGCTGTTGGTGTCCTTAACTGATATTTATAGAACATCAACCAATTCCTCTTCAATGAGTAAGAGTTCTAAAAGTAGCACTACCACAAGTGTTAATGCCGGAAGCACAAAAGCAACAGCTGAATCTTCATCCAAGTACAAAAATGTGAAGATGTCAGGGAAAATGGCCGACATGTTAGCAGGTTGGCAAAAGGCTCTAGCTGAATCCGACGAAGTTGTTGTTGAGAGTGAAGTTGATAGATATCTCCTTGATCCGATCGAGTGTCCACCACCAGAAGAAGCAGATAATTGGAGAATCCTTCATTGGTGGAAGTTGAATGGATGCAAATATCCAAATCTTGCTCTTGTCGCAAAGGATATCCTTGCTATCCAAGTCAGTACAGTTGCATCAGAATCCTCCTTTAGTACTGGTGGTAGAGTGGTTGATCCTTTTAGGAGTTCTCTAACTCCTAAAACTGTGGAAGCACTTATTTGTTTGTAAAATTGGATAAAGAAGAAGGACCAGTCCGACATTGAATATTATCCAAGCCAAGGAGAGCTTGAGTTTTATGAAAAGATGGAAAAAGGTATGTTTACTGAACATGCATAAAATCATTGTGTGTTTGACTGTTTGTTTACTAACTTACTGTACTTACTTGATTTCATACATTGTAATTTGTAAATCATAACTTTTAAGTCTTTAATGAATTGTAGATGCAAAGAAGAAAAAAGAAAAGGAAAAGTCTGCAAAGGGTCACGGAAAAGATAAGGTTGTAGCTGAAAGTAAAGATGAAGCACAAGTGGAAGTTGTGGCATCAAAGAAAAAGAAAACAAGTGCAGCTGTTCCTGCTGCTGTTCCCCCTGCACTTGTTCCTGCTGCTGGTGTTGGAACCTCCAACCCGAAGCCTCCACCAAGGGTTATGAAAATGATGCTTGCATCAAAGACGAAGAAAGGTACAAATATGTTTGGTTGCTTGATGATAATTTTTCATATGATAATTAGTTGTGTAGTCGTGTAGATAATTGGTTGATGAAATGTATGTAACAGTTGTTTAAGCATCTGTGTGAGTCGAAGTTGGTTTTTAGAAACATGTTGCATTGTTGAAAAGGTGTGTCTGATCCATTACTTAATAAGATTTTATGATAATGGATATGTCTTAATAGTTGAGACATTTTCTGCTCACCGCCTGTAGTGAATTATTTTTTATATCTTTTTTTTTTTTCAAACTTAGAAGTATGATTTATCTGGTATTACTAAAATCAGACAAGAACTTACTTTTGAGTTATTGGTCACTTGTGTACTCATCCACTGAACTCATCTTTAGCAAGTTTACATTGTTTTTGCTTTGTCCGTATAAATAGAATTTTCTGCACATTGACAACTTATCATGGATAACAAAGAAACCTGTTTTTCCAATTACAGATTCTAGACTAGGTAGGTACAGTGGTACTGTTTAATCACTTTTTTTTTATTAGGGAGAAGATGAAAAGGATTGGAGCATTAGAGTTGGAGGCTTGGAGCAGTGGAGGGCTGGAGGCTTGGAGCAGTGGAGAGCTGGAGCAGCAAGCCAACAACATACTTTTTTAATATTTTTTTAAGTTTATTTTCTGGTTTCTGTTGAACTGTTGGTACTTGGTGAGATTTAAACTTTAAGTTTTACTTTCTATTGAAGACTTGAACTGCTGAGCATAAACTTGACTACTTGAGCTTGGTTAGGCGTTAGTTTTTCTATGATTATTGTCTTCGTTTCATCCATTTTGATTGAGTTTACATAATTTCATTACAGGAATCTCATATAATATGTTTACAGAATTACAAGGGATGAAAATTGAAAAGTGAATACATCATTATACATTTATACTGCATGTTTATTGCAATTACAAGGATTTACAGGTTTTCTGATTTTCAGAAACACGTTGCTAATAAGGGACCGAAAGGCCCGAAGGACCGGCCCGGACCGGCAAAGGCCCGGCCCTAACCGGTCCTTGAATTTTTAAGAAAAAAACCGGCCCGAAATTCTGTGTCCGGTCCCGGTCTCGGTCCCGGGCCGGTGAAAAATAGGTCTGGCCCGGCCCGTGCCCAGCCTTATCCGTGACTATGGTCTGCGGCACCCCGAACCTGCAGTAGATGTTCTTCCATAGGAATTTTCTTACCCGTTCCTCAGTAATCTTGACTAGGGGTTCCGCCTCGACCCATTTTGTCAGATAGTCAACGGCTACGATGGCGTACTTGTATTATCCCACAGCTATTGGGAAATGGCCGATGATGTCTAGCCCTCACTGTGCGAATGGCCATGGCGCTAATAGAATTGACAACGTGATTGCCGGAGCATGAGGTGTAGTGGCATACATGTGGCACTTGTGGCAGCCGCCTGATATTTTTGTCGACGCTACTGCCATGTCTGGCCAAAAGTATCCTGCCCGTAGCGACTTATGAGACAGGGATCGGGTGCCAGAATGGTTACCGCACACTCCTTCGTGGATTTCTTGCATGATGGCTTCTCCCGCCTCTTTAGTCACACATTTTAGATGGGGGAAGCTGTGCCCTCTTCGGTACAACTTGCCGCAGAGGAGGCTATTCCTGGCGCACCAGGGGTGTAGCCTCCTACCCTCTACCTTATCCTGGGGGCTGGTTTTGTCAACCAGGTATTTAATTATCGGATCCATCCAGCTCGGTGGCGCCTCCTCTACCGCAAATATCTCGGAGATGGTCTTGCTTATGCTCGGTTTATGGAGGGTTTAAATCTTAGCTCTTCGGTACTCTGGTGGGTAGTTTCCGGTTGCCAACCTTGCTAGGGCGTCCGCATGCCTATTTGCCTCCCGGGGTATATGCTGAATCGTTGCGCCCTGGAATGGTTCAATCAGGGTTTTGGCCAAAGCCTGGTAGGAGGCTGTTTCTGCCTAAACCCGGGGGTCTAGTAGATACTTGATGAATCCAACTCGATCTCCTGCAATCCTGCTCACTAAGGGGAATACCGGGCGGGCCGGCCTTCTCCTCTCCGATGCCTAAGTTAGTATAGTTGGAATATATATAACCAAGGCACGTATGTAAGCAGGGAGAGAGATAAGTTATCTAATAAAGAGGGTAGTTGGGGCCCATATATAGGTGGTTGGGGGTAAGGGCTGGCCTTACTCTTCGATGTGTGACTGGTTCCCTTCTGTTTATACCTTCTGGTGCCCTTTTAGGCAGGCTGGCGCCCCCGGCCCCTGGGTCCCTGGAGGCAGGATAGAGTGCTAGGCCCCGAGGCCGGGTGCTGGTGATCCGGTCCCGACCCTTGGACCGGGCCCTAGTGCGCTTGCTGCGGGTCTGTGGGCCTGCTGTAGCCTCTCTGCGGGTACTGTCAACAAGTCCCCCAAGTTCCCGGTCAAGTGCAATCTTGAATGGGGACTTAAATCTATCTTGCTCTTGTCCCGCAGACCCGCAGACCCGCAGGGCTACCAACCTACCAGTGCCCAGTCCCCCAAGTCCGCGTTAAAGATTGGGCGTGACCGAGGTGAGTACCTGTTACCGATGGGAAGCAATAGTTGAAAAAGTATACTTATAATATAAGCAGTAATGTGCTCAAGTGTTGTGGTGTTATGAGCATGGAGCCGGGTGGAAGCCGGTGAGTGTATGGGATGATGCCATGATGTTATGATGTCATGCAATAGATGTGTGCATGGAATGATAATGAGGCGTTGAAATCCGCCATGCAGGAGATTTTGTGCATGGGATGATAATGAGGCGTTGAAATCCGCCATGCAAGAAATGTGCACGGAATTTCGGCCGAGCACTCTGCCCTCTCGGTACGAAGCGGAGCTTCACTGGGCCTCAACTGGGCGATCTGCCGAATCGAAGCGGAGCGGAGTTCACTGAGCCTCTACCGGGCGATCTGCCAAAACGGATTTCACTGAGCCTCTACCGGGCGATCTGCCGAAACGGACAGGGTGAAGTTCATGGGACCTCGACCGGGCGTTCTGCCATATCGAGACGGGTCCCAGGTAAACTTCAGTACTGGACCTCGACCGGGCGACATGCCATATCGAGACGAGGCCAGGAGTATGGGAACTCGACCGGGCGTCCTGCCATATCGAGACGAGTTCCCCATTGCTAGGTTACAGGGAGGCTTCCCCGGTGTTGCGGGCTATTTGAAGCACCGGTGAACACTTGCTAGTTCTTCTCAGCTTGTGTTGAATAAGCGTTGAGGTAAGGGGGTGTCATTGAGGTGACAAAGCTCGCCGTGTAGCCCCATGTTTGATCGCCTTTCAATGTGATGCAGGGTTTTTATCCTGCTGGACAAGCGTGCATGGGTTAGATGCAAACTCACCCGGGGTTATAAGCCCGCCGGTCGAATATTCTCGACCGGTGTCAGCCATGGTGCTGGGCGGAACTCGACCGGGCGTCTTGCCATATCGAAACGAGTCCCTGGAGTGAGATGCCATGGGGCCAGGTGCATTATGTTCCCGGTAGGGGGGTGGCGTTGAGGTGACAAAGCTCGCCGTGCAGCCCCCTTTTGCCGCAGCTAGTGCGATGCAGGGTTTTTATCCTGCTGGGCAAGCGTACATGGGTTAGATGTAAACTCACCCGGGTGTATGAAGCCCAAGCTGGTCGAATGTTCTCATGACCGGGGTCAGCCATGGTACTGGGTGGAACTCGACCGGGCGTCCTGCCATATCGAGACGAGTCCCCCAGTGAAATGCCATGGTACCGGGTGGACCCTATTCCCGGAATATGCTCTCGAGCCGGTTGGATGCGTCGTAACCGGTGGGCGGATCTTGACCGGGCGTTCTGCCATATCGAGACGAGTCCCCCAAGAGAGATGCGACTGGACGGATCTCGACCGGGCGACATGCCATATCGAGACGAGGTCTCCAGTAGGATGGCGTGTAGACGGCTGAATGATACCTAACCGCGAACTGCTATGGACCGGGTGGATCTCGACCCTTGTCCGGACATTATGCCATATCGAGACGAGTCCTCCGGTGATGTGCCATGGAGAAGCCATGCAGCCGATTGAATGATCATAACCGCGAACTGCCATGGTGCCGGGCGGTCCTCGACCGGGCGTCCTGCCGTATCGAGACGAGGCTTCATACCCGGATGGGTGCTCTCCAAGTGGTTGGATGATCATAACCGCGAGAGAGGTCTTCGAGATATGCAGCGAAGAAGCCATACAGCCGGTTGAATGATCATAACCGCGAACTGCTACGGACCGGGTGGATCTCGACCCTTGTCCGGACATTATGCCATATCGAGACGAGTCCTCCGGTGATGTGCCATGGAGAAGCCATGCAGCCGGTTGAATGATCATAACCGCGAACTGCCATGGTGCCGGGCGGTCCTCGACCGGGCGTCCTGCCGTATCGAGACGAGGCTTCATACCCGGATGGGTGCTCTCCAAGCGGTTGGATGATCATAACCGCGAGAGAGGTCTTCGAGATATGCAGCGAAGATTGTCGTGCAAGCGTGGAATCTGGGGAAGTGGGAGGGCCTGACTCCTTGGTTCCCGCTCCTACCTTCCTGTCGCCAGCGTGTGGGACAAGTGGCTGACATGCATTTAAGGAGGAAGTCCATCAGTCCCGTCAATTATGATGGCATGGGCAGTTTTCCAATGCTGGGACACGTGCCAGCGGGGGGCGGTCTTGAGATGAAGGGCCTGGATTCGCAGGCGTTTGAGTTGCGCTGATTACTTGTTTTGGAGGGATTTCGATTGCCTAGGGCACTGGTCCCCTCTATAAAAAGGCCTCTTCTGCTCTTCTTTCTGTTGTTGCCTCTTGATTTGGAGAAACTAAGAGAAAGAGAGGGATCCGGCGAGCACTCTGAGCCCTTCTTGCCCCACGAGATCCGTTTCTTGAACGCTCCCTACCATTGAGCGCTGCTTTCCCAGGGCCGATTGTCCTCGGTTGAGCATACTAATTGGTAAGTTTGTTTGATTTCTTTGCCCCGGTGTTGTTCTTGTTTTTGGCTTTGTTGTTTTGCGGCGGGGGGGGGAGGGATCTCTGCCGCTGACGGAACTGCTTCTGCGGCGGACTTGGGGAGAGGCCGTAGGAGGTGTTGTTGTAGCCTGTTGCTGACGAGCGCTAGGGTTTTGTGTTCCTCCCCTAGGTTAGGATGTCATCTTCGGGTTCTGACCGGGCTTCCGAATCGGCTGTCAGGGGTCCTCTCGTGGATGATGCGGAGAGGCTGGATAACTGGCTCAGTTCGGAATCTCTGGAGACCGAAGTCGCTGACTGCTCTGGGAGCAGGGTTTCGACTCCGTCCTCGTCTTCGTCTTCCGGGGCTGAATCCTCGGAGACTGAAATACCGCACGGGGTGCGCCTTGCAGGCGCTCCGGCCGTGAGCTACACCATCGGCAAAGGGAAGTACGCTGTGGTGTGTGATGAACCGGAGGAGAGCATGACCCCTGGAGAGATTGCAGCGTTCCGGGAAACGTGGGGTATCCCGGATAGAGTTCTGCTACGGCCCTTGAATCCTGGAGAGTCAGCCTGCAACCCAGAAGAAGGTTGGGTTGCCGCGCATCAGGATCAGTTCCGGCATGGACTCTCGCTCCCGCTGCCAAATTTCGTGCAGTATATGCTGAGTGCACTGCAAGTGTCGCCGCACAGCTTCCTGGGCTCCAGTGGAGACGACTACTGAGCCTTGGCTGCTTGTACGAGTTTTCTGGGATGAATATACCCACGGTAAACGAGTTCCGGGCCTTGTACAGGTTGTCGTACTCCAAGAAGCAGGGGTCCCATGGTTGCCTGTCCTTCAATACCCGGAAACCTCCACCGATCGTCACCAATATGCCTTCATGGGTAGACAACAGCTGGAGGAAGAAGGTGGTGATGGTGGGCGGGAAGTGGCAGGCGAGGAGTAAAATGTACTCGGTTCCTGGCGCCTTCCAACCCATTGGCGACCAGTCGTACGAGCTATCCGATCTGGAGCGAGAGAGGATCTCGACCATAACCGGATGTTGGGACGATCTGGAACGGAGTTCTTACAACTTCATCCGACGCTAAGTGCTGGAATACTGCCAGCTTGGGCGGGGTCCCGGTGCGTAGGAAGCCCTTGAGCGGTGATACTTTGTGCTAGTCTTTTGCAAAATACTAACCGTTTGCTTTCCTTGCAGGTGCATCTTCCCGGGCGACTATCAAGCCCGAAACCACTCTCTCTATGGACGGGGAAGACCTCCTCAACAAGCTGAGGGAGAAGGCCGAGATTGTCTCGCGGACGTCAGTGGACGACGTGTCCGGCCGGCTTACGACCCATGCGGAGCCGAGGGCCATGGACGTCGATGACGACGCCTATATCCTGAAGCGGGTGAAGACCCATCATACTGCAGGCCTCCTAGCGCCTGGAAAGGGCAAGAGTACCGGGGGGGGGGGGGGGGGGGGGGGCAGTGAGGATTCCCGGTGGGATGAACAGGATCCCCAACCGGCCGGTGTCTGTGCCGCACGTGGCTCGCGTCGCTCCGGAAAGCGCACGATCTTCTTCTCCGGAAGGCCCGGGAGAGAAACGGAAGGGCAGGGACGTTCCTTCCGCCGTGCTGGTGACGCTTACTGGTGGGTCGGCATGGGAGAACCTGGCCAAACGGTTCAGAATAACCAGCGGTGCGCAGACCAACGCTGCTGGGGAGAAGGCTGCTGCTGCTGCTCGGCAGAGTAGTCCAGCGCCTGCGGAGGCACCGAGGGGAAGCCCTGATAGTGCACTCGCCCGGCAAGTGGCGGCGGACTTGGCCAGCCTTGGCCTGGACAGACCCGGGGTTGCTGGAGCCCTGGCGGGCGGAAATCGTCCAAAATGCAAGGAATCCGTCCTTCGGGTGAGTACTGCATGGCACCACTATACTGCCTGTGGCTTGTTTCTTTTGCTGCTTGACTAACTCTTTGGTGTTACGCAGTTGCTGTACAGTCTGTACGAACCGGACGCGAACGAGGAGCTGTCGGAGCTGCAGAGACAGATAACGGCTTTATCCGAGATCCGACAGCGCCTGGAGGTGGAGAGGGCCGACCGGAGAAGGCCAGATCGGAGGAGAAGGCCAAGAAGCTGGAGGAGCAGAACCGGAGCCTGGAGAGGGAGAGGGCCGACCTGGAGGCCAAGGTGGACGAGCTCCAAGTGGGAGCTGCCACTCTGCGCGCCGCCTCTGCTGCTACGGCCGGGGAAGATGACCCGGAACTCTACGAGCGGGTCGTTCTCAAATACCGCGAGAGCGATCAGTTCCTGGAGTTTCTGGTGAAGGCCAGGGAAGAGGGCATCTCGGATGCGTACACGGAATGGGCGGGGAAGGGATGATTAGACACTTCCCTGATGTCGACTGTTGCTGAAGGAGATATCCATGAGCAGTCGGACATCCATCAGGAGGCGGTGGAGGAGCAGCCGGGTGAAGCGATTCGCTCGGACTTGGATTCTTCTACCAACGGTGCCGAGTCTGCCCGAGCCGGAGTCAACACCGGAACTGATGTCGATGGCGAGGGTACCGCAGGAGAGGCTGGCGAATTGCCTGCTGAAGGCGGAATCGTAGCTCCTTAGGATTTTCTTGCCCTTTTCCTTGTAATCTTTCCGGATCGGTTACTACTTGTATACTTGCTTGAATATGAATATACTGGAACTGGCAGAGCCGGTGAAATTTTCTCAAAAGTAGTTTGCATATATATTTGTTTTTACAACGGTTGAACCGCGAACTATGCCAAACTAACCGCTCGGTGCTAGCGGGTTTTACCAGGACTGGTCACGTTCCTGGTCGGGGTCTGTTCTTCTTTTCCCCACGTACCGCTGGAGCTGGCCGCTATCAATCAAAACCTGCACCGCTGTCTTGAGAGCGCAGCACTGGTTCGTTCGATGAGTAGCCTCATCATGGTAAGAGCAGTACTTGCACGTCTGCGCCGTTGTAAGTTTCCCCTTGGGGAACCTTCTCTGGGGCGGTGGGGGAATGACGCTCCCGTTCTCAAGTACGATATCCTCGTAGGAAGTGGTGAGAGTGGTAAAGACTTCTTGATTGGCCGGTGGTGGTGCTGGCATGATTGCTAGGGGGCGCTCTCGGCTGAACGGCGCCGGCTTGTGCTCGTTCTGGGGCTTATCAGAATAGGACCTCTGCTGCCGCTGTGGCCAGTTTCTGTTGTTGGCGTTCCGGCTGGGCCGAGCGGTGCTGTTATCGGTCCACTGATTGGGTTTGGCTTCCTGGGTGGGCGGGGGGTTCTCTTCCCGGGGATGGTCTTCCTGCTGCTCATCCCGCTTCCTCTTCTGTAGGTGGTGCCCGTAGGTCTCATGATCGGCCTGAGCATGCCGGATGGCCATAGCCATCAACTCGTCGTACCCCTGTGGGAGTTCTATCCGGACGGCGTAGGAAAACTTGCCCGCTCGGAGCCCTTGTTTAAACGCCATCTCGGCGATGCCCTTGTCCAGGTTCCGAACTCCGGCCGTAGCCGTCTGCCAGCGGTTGACAAAGGTTCTCAGCTCCTCTCCGGGGGCTTGTCTGCAATTGAAGAGGATAGTCGACGTCCGGGCTCCCTCGACTCGGAGAATGAAGCGGCCTACGAACCGGTCGGCTAACTGCTCGAATGCCTCGATCGAGTTTGCCGGAAGCTCGTAGAACCAGCTGAGTGCTTCTCCGGACAAAGTTTCCTGGAAAATGTTGCAGCAGACTGCATCGGAGTATCCCTTGGCGCAAGTTTGGGACCGGAAGCTGTCCAGATGCTGGTACGGGCAGCCGGACCCTGAGTAGGTGAGCTTGAGGGACTTCTGATTGCCAGATCTTCCCGACTCTATGACCCGGTGCGAAAAGGGACCCATGCGCTCATTAAACCGGGCGCCCTCCATCTGCCGCGCGGCTCTTCTCTCGTTGGCCTCCATTTGGGCCTTTAAGTCTGACACGGTGCTGGCCAGCATCTGCAGCGCTCGCGCGGTCGGAGTCTCAGCTTCATCCACTGACGAAGCGCCGGGCTGGCGGGAGGTTGTCGCGCTCTTTGGCGGGCCTGCGCCTGTTGGCGACTTCTGCCGTACGGGGTCACCGGGCTGACCGCCCGAAGATTGCCCGGCTTCGGTGTGCTGAGGTGGGATCGGCGGGAGTGTCGCCTGTGCCTCGGCCATGGCATCACTGCGCTGCTGTCCCCTTTCCAGGGCGGCCACGAGGGCAGTATTCACCGCCTCCATCTCTTCATACCGAGCGTTGGACTTGGCTCTGTCCCTGTCGCTCTCTTCTCTTAGACGACTGACCTCTACGGCCATTATCCGTAGCTCTCCCGCCATACTGCTATGGCCGAGGCTGTACGTAGGGTCCCGGTCCGGGCTCTCAGATCGATCGCTTGAATCATCTGAGAACGTTAAGGCGAAGCCCCGTCGCTTTGGGCTGTCTTCCTCCTCTGCCGGGCCTTTACCCCGCGAGCTGTCGTGGTGGTGATCCGGGACGCCGGATGGTCCCCCACAGCTCTCTCCATCCTGACCGTTGCCCCGGTCGCCGCGCGGCTCCCGCGTGACGGCTGGGGTGGAGGTGAGCGTCTGCACTACTGCAAGGCGTCCCCCCTCGGTGGTCTCTTTCTCTTGACTCATCTCCGATCTCTTTCCCAACGGTGTTGCTTACACGGCTTTTCGTTCAATCTTCCCACAGACGGCGCCAATTGTTTCTGCCTAAACCCGGGGGTCTAGTAGATACTTGATGAATCCAACTCGATCTCCTGCAATCCTGCTCACTAAGGGGAATACCGGGCGGGCCGGCCTTCTCCTCTCCGATGCCTAAGTTAGTATAGTTGGAATATATATAACCAAGGCACGTATGTAAGCAGGGAGAGAGATAAGTTACCTAATAAAGAGGGTAGTTGGGGCCCATATATAGGTGGTTGGGGTAAGGGCTGGCCTTACTCTTCGATGTGGGACTGGTTCCCTTCTGTTTATACCTTCTGGTGCCCTCTTAGGCAGGCTGGCGCCCCCGGCCCCTGGGTCCCTGGAGGCAGGATAGAGTGTTAGGCCCTGAGGCCGGGTGCTGGTGATCCGGTCCCGACCCTTGGGCCGGGCCCTAGTGCGCTTGCTGCGGGTCTGTGGCCTGCTGTAGCCTCTCTGCGGCTACTGTCAACAGAGGCTAACTAGGGTTCCTTGACTTCGAACAGCCCGTTCATCTGGTTTACCACCAGACTCGTGTCGCTGTATATTTCCAAGGATGGGATCCCCATTTCCTTGGCTAGCTGCAAACCGGCTATGAGGGCCTCATATTCAGCGGCGTTGTTGGAAGTATTGAAAAGGAACCGCAGGGCATACTCGTATGACTGGCCATCGGGTGAGGTTACCATGACGCCGGCTCCACTCCGCTTACTCGTTATAGAGCCGTCCACATAAAGCTTTCAACCGCTGGGGAGGCCTGGTTCGACCTTTATGGCTTGAACTGCTTCAGTGCCCTCGGACCGGCCGGAATGCGCTTCTCCTGCCATCGGGGTGAGTTCGCATATGAATCTGCAGCGGCCTGGCCCTTGATGGCCGTTCGCGGGGTATAAGTTATATCGAACTCTCCCAACTCGACTGCCCAACGTACGAGCCTGCCGCTAGTATCCGGTCTTTGCAGGATCTGCCGTAGAGGGTGATTGGTATACAAGGTGATGGAATGAGCCTGGAAATAGTGCCGGAGCTTCCTGGCGCTGACTATCAGGGCCAGAGCCAGTTTTTCAATATCGGGGTATCGGCTTTCGGCTCCGGTAAGTCTCTTCCCTACATAGTACACCGGGAGATCGAGCGTGCCCTCCTTCCTGACGAGAGCCGCAGAGACGACCGTTCCTGATGCAGCTATGTAGAGGTATAGCATCTCGCCTGGCACCGGTTTGGATAGGAGAGGTACTGCAGACATGTATGTCTTGATGGATTGGAATGCCGCCTCGTGCTCCACCGCCCAGTGAATTTTCTTGAACTGCTGTGCCTTGAGCAGTTTAAAGAATGGGGCGCACTTATCGGTCAGGCGGGAGATAAATCTGGCCAGGGCGGCTAGTCAGCCGGTCAACATCTGGACCTGGTTTCTTTCCCCTGGTGTTTCCATGTCTAGGATCGCTTGGACCTTCAGCGGGTTAGCTTCTATCCACCGCTGGCTGATAATGTGGCCTAGGAACAGGCCCTCTGAAATCCCGAAAATGCACTTCTTCGGGTTCAGGCGCATCCCAAACTTGAGCATCTTACCGACGACTACTGCCAAGTCTCGGACGTGGGCCCCTGCGGTCAAGCTTTTGACTAGCATGTCATCCACGTACACTTCCACCGTTTTATCCATCTCCTGCTCCAACATGCGGTTTACCATCCGTTGGTATGTGGCCCCGGCGTTCTTTAGACCGTACGACATCCACTTGTAACAGTAGGTCCCCCGGTCAGTCGTGAACGAGGTGTGCTCTTCATCGTCCGGGCTCATCCTTATCTGATTGTATCCGGCATAGGTATCCATGAAGCTGAGTAGTTTAAAACCAGACGTGGAGTCTATAAGCTGGTCTATTCGGGGGAGCTGGAAGCTGTCTTTTGGGCACGTCCGGTTTAGGTTGGTGTAATCAACGCACATGCGCCACCGGTCGGTTCCCTTCTTTGGGACCATAACCATGTTGGCGAGCCATCGGGGATACTGGACTTCCCGGATGAAACCTATGCCTCTCAGCTTCTGCACTTCCTCTCTGATCGCCTCATACTTCGCCGGGCTGAAGGACCTCCTTTTCTGCCTCACCGGGGGAACGTTGGGCAACGAATTTAGCCGGTGGACGGCTATTTCTGGGGATATGCCTGGCATGTCCTCGTAGGACCATGTGAACACTGAACTGTTGTCTCGGAGAAAGGTGATGAGCTCTTGCCTGACAGGCGGGGCGAGCTTCGTTCCTATCACCACTTTTCGTTCCTGGTGATCCTCTGAAATGGAGATTGTTTCGGTTTCTTCCACAGCCGACGGTCGTTTTAGCTTCTCGTCGTTGGAGTCGGTGTCATCACGGGGTCAATACTCAGATCCGGTATTGGCGCTTGTTGAGTAGCCGTGAAGACCTCGGTCTGCTTTCTCCGGTGGGTCAGGGCCTCCGCATAATATCTGCGAGCGATCTTCTGGTCCCCGCGTATGGTAATGACGCCGGCGGGTGAAGGCATTTTTAACATCAGCATATGGCCGGCTATGAATGTTTTCAGCCTCCACAACCCCGGCCGACCGATTATGTCATTGTATGAGGATAGGCAATCCACGATGATGAACTCCAGGTGTTCCTTCCTCGTCCTGTCTCCCTCGCCGAAGATTGGCGGCAGGTAATACAATCCCAAAGGCTGGACCACCTCGCCGGAGAAGCTTATCAGCGGCTCGTTATCTTGGGATAACTTGCCCCTTCCCTTGTGCAGCCCTTTGTATGCGTCTCGGAACATCATATTGACAGAAGCCCCGGTGTCGATTAACATGCGGCTGGTTATCCAGTGGTCTATTTGGACCGTAATGAGGAAGGGATCGTTGTGCGGTTGGATCAGATCCTCCGGTTCTTCTTCCTCATAGAACGTGACCGAGTTCCATCCGGTTTTAGCGGCCTGGCCGCTTCCTCCCCCAAAGGCATATACTTCCTTTCCCCGGATCAACCTTAAGCATCGCTTCTTCGAACTCCGGGTGAGTCGATCTATGTGGTCCCCACCATGTATCATATTTATGCTTCCATGCACCTCGATCCCTCCGGGGACTCGGGTGCGTATGCTTCCTACTTCTCGGGCACCCTGCCTGTCCCTTTGCGGGTCATCTGTCCGGACTCGGCCATCCACAACCGTTCTCTGGGGTCGGTGGTCGTTAGTCCGGAGAGCTGGGTCTTCGAGTTTTCCTGCTGGCATAATGGCCAGGGTCCGCGGTTGTCGCCCCGCTGGCGCTGTTGCCATGGGCCGTGCCGATCGCAAAGGCAGTGGTCTTCCACCTGCCCGTGAACTACTGTCGCCGCTCCGGCGGGGTCGCCAATCCTCCCATACTTCGGCTTTCTTAACGGTGGTAGGCGTACGATTGTGATCCTGTCGCCCGGCCTTGTTTTCACGGGAGGGTGTTGGTAATAGGTCATCCGACCTTCGCTTGGGCATCTTATCCCCATACGTCTCGTGTTCCGCTTGGGCGTGCCTGACGGCCACGGCCATCAACTCGTCGTACCCCAGTGGCTCCTTTACTCGCAGGGCGTACGAGAGTTCCCCGGGCCTTAACCCCTGCTTGAATGTCATCTCATCGATCCTTTTATTCAAGTTTTTGACCCCGGCCGTGGCGATATGCCACCGGTTAACGAAAGCGCGCAGCGGTTCGCGGTCAGTCTGTATGCAATCGAAAAGGATCGTTGACGTTTGGGCCGCCTTGGCTCTAAGGACGAATCGGCCGACAAACTTATCAGCCAGCTGTTCGAATATTTCCACCGAGTTTGCTGGCAGCTCGTAGAACCAGCCCAATGCCTCCCCTGAGAGCGTCTCTTGGAACACATTGCAGTATGTGGCATCTGATTAGCCCTTTGTGCCCGTTTGTGACTTAAAACTGTCCAGGTGTTGGTATGGGCAGCTCGTTCCTAAGTACGTCAGCTTCAGGGACTTTTGGTTACCAGATCTTCCGGATTCCCTAACCCGGTGTGGAAAAGGTCCAGTGTGTTCGTTGAATCGCGCACCGTCCTGCAATCGCACCGTCCTTTTCTCACTGGCCTCCAACCGGTCCTTTATGTCCGACACCGAGGCGGAGAGCGTCTGAAGCGTCCTCGCGGTAGAGCTGTCCTGCTCGCCCGATGCCAAGCTCGTTCAGTATGGGGGCACAACCGGGCCGGAATTCCTCAGAGCTTCCGGAAAGAGTGGCGTGGGCAAATGCGCAGTCTTTCTCCTTCCCGTAGGCTGTCCCACTTCTAGGTGCGGGAACTCGTTACCTTTATTTGCGGGCCGTGATGCCGCCCGAGAGATGTCATGCCAATGTCCTCTCTCCAGGGCCGCCAATAAGGCGATGTTTACCGTTTCCAACTCTTAGCACCGGGCATCCGCCCTTAGTCGGTCTCGATTGCCCTCCTCTCGCAATCGCGCGACTTCTGCCTTCATCTTTTTTATCTCCCACCCCTCATTGTATTGGTCAGGGCTGCCTGAGCCCCGACGATCGAGGGTTCCGTCCCGGTCGGGAGAAGGGACAAACCTCGCGTTGACCTCAGCTTTGGGGTTTTGGGCCCGGTCGGGGACCCGGACTCGCTCTTTCAGCGCCCCCCCCCCCCCCCCCCCCCCCCCCGCCAGCTTTCATCTTCCTTCCCTCCATGGCCTCCGGATCGCGGACTTACTTTTCAAACTGCCTTCCAAAGGATCGGTCGGGTTCTACCATCCGGTAGAGCAACGCTACTTTTCGTGGATCAAATAGTTCCCACAGACGGCGCCAATTGTTTCTACACAAAGCCGTAGGCCTAGTGGAAACTGATGAATCAAGACGTGATCTCCTCCTGCGAACCTGCTAACTAAGGGGAATACCGGGCGGGCCGGTCTTCTCCTCTCTGATGCCTAAGTTAGTACAGTTAGGATGAATAGATAACTTAAGCAAGAGTGATAAGTAGTTGGAGAGATCAGTTACCTATTAAATAGGGTAGTTGAGGCCCTTATATAGGTGGTCGGACATGTGGTCTGGTCTTACTCTTCGATGTGGGACTGGTTTCCTTCTGTTCGCACACAAAATGACAGCTCTGGCGGCCTGGGTCCCCGGGTCCCTGGTCACAAGGTAGACTGCTGGACCTCGGGTCCAGCGGCTGGTGATCCTGCTCCGGGCCTCAGTCCGGCCCCGGATGCACTTGTTGCGGGTCTGTAGGCTTATGTAGCCCCTCTGTGACTACTGTCAACAGGTACTAAACTGTCATCTTTGAAATGTTGGGTACCAAAGTGTCTAATTAACCATACATCAAGTACCATAAGAGGAGTTTACATTTTGTCACCACAAACCCCTATAGTACGGTCCATTGTGAATTTGTGATATAACTGGTGGACATGTTATAGCCATTCAAGAATTAGCCCTCATCATTGAAATTAATGATAAAACAACTCGAATTAATTTCACGACTCAGCAGGCAACGCCAACTATGAGCCAACTAGAACACACTATTCAAATGAATTGTAGTTTATTTGTATCTCAGGCACCATAGTTGACCAACCCACTCATACGAGGAAGTCTTATGCAGGGATGACCTGATCAATAGATTCCGTTAGATATGCCAATCACAACTCATAAAGTTGTCTTTCCTCCTTCTACGGGTCAAGTAGATCAATAAGATCAAGGAATCATAGAGGAAAAACCAAGAACATCAATCTAGCTAGAGTTATAGATCAATAATGGGAACCTGCTGCTCGGTTCCTTTACCAGCATGCGATCCCCTGATGTCTAGATGTCTTGACTGCACCGCCGGACAAGCATCGCACATCTGCTGCATGGAAGACAACGTAGAGACTTTGAGAAGTGACATTGGACTTCTACTAGCCTCAAACGCGGACGTTGAGACGAGAATCAACTCAGAAGAGCAACATGGACTGAAGCGATTACATAAGGCGGTGTTCTGGATGTCGGAGGTGAGAAAGGTTCAAGGTGAAGTGAATTTACTGATAACAGCTAGCGATGATGAAGTCAAGAAATTATGTTTAGGAGGAGGTTGCTCAAAGAATTGCATCGCCAGCTACAAGTTTGGGAAACAAGTGGCAGCAAAGTTGACTCGAGTTAATGTTCTACTGAACTCTGTGCCAACTGAGGTGGCTGGGGAAGCTCCGGATGATCCTGACGGCAGTAGGCCTCTTGACGCAACTGTAGGTATGCAGTCCATGTTTGACACAGTATGGAAGCAGCTTGAAGAGCGACAAGTCGGAATGGTTGGCCTGTATGGAATGGGAGGGGTCGGCAAAACTACTCTTCTGGACCAGATCTACAACATGTACCACGAGACCCAGAATGATTTTGATCACATAATCCGGGTAGTGGTCTCTAGGAACCACAAAGTTGAAGACATTCAAACTGATATCGGAAGAAAAATCCGGTGTTTTAAAAGGAATAGTCACCAGCATAAAGATTTAGTAATCCGATCTGCCCTGAGAGATAAAAAATTTGTGTTGCTCTTGGACGATGTGTGGGGGTACATTGATCTGAAAAATGAAGTTGGGGTACCTGATCTTGAAATTACACACAGCAAAGTCATATTCACTACTCGTGACGAAGAGGTGTGCAACCAAATGGGTGGGAAGAAGCATAAAGTAATGTGCTTGGCATGGGAGGACGCATGGAGTTTGTTCAAGCAAAACGTTAACAAAGTGGAAGACATACTTTCTCATGATCCTGAAATCCCTCAGTTGGCTACATCTGTAGCTAAAAAATGTGCCGGATTGCCTCTTGCCCTTATCATTGTTGGAAGGGTAATGTCTTGTAAGAAGACAGCAGGTGAATGGAGAGAAGCCATCCGTGATTTGAGAAACTCTGCTGCAAAGTTTGAAGGTATGAAAGAAAAGGTGTTCCCTCTTCTGAAGTTCAGTTATGATAACCTTACTAGTAAGAAATTGAAGTCTTGTTTCTTATACTGTGCTTTATATCCGGAAGATTTTTCTATTCATAGAGATGAGTTGATTTATAAATGGATGGGTGAAGAAATGTTGGATGAGTATGCTGATGTAATTGAAGCTCTAGACCAGGGTAACCGTATTATTGGTAGTCTAGTTAATGCGTGCTTATTAGATGATGTAGAAGGTCATGTGAAAATGCATGATGTGATTCGGGATATGGCATTGTGGTTAGCTTGTCACTTGGAAGAAACAATGGACAACTTCTTTGTTGAAGCCGGTGTTCTTCTGACTAAACTGCCAACTGCAAAAATCGAAAAAGTTCCAGCTGTGAAGAGGGTGTCGTTGATGGCTAATGATCTTGAGATTCTTGCTGAAATGCCTTCATGTTCCAATCTAATTACCTTGTTTCTTGGTAATAATCGTTTGAAGACAATTACTCAAGATTTCTTTGATTCTATGCTCAGTTTACAAGTTCTGGACTTGTCAAAGAACTTGGAGATAACCCACTTGCCATCTGGAATATCAAAGTTGGTTTCCTTAAAACATCTTGATTTGTCAGAGACGAGCATACGAGAGTTGCCGGTTGAGTTCAAGGCTTTTGTAAAGCTAATATATCTGAATTTGGAGCATACCAGTCAACTTGATGTGATTTCACAAAATGTGATATCAAGCTTCTCAGAGCTAAGAGTTTTGAGAATGTATAATTCTGGTGTTTGTAAGAGTGCTCTTGTTGGGCACAATGAACACCTTGAAAAGGAATTGCAGCTATTGAAGTATTTGAGTATGTTGACATTCACCATACAAAGTGACTCAGGCTTTCAAAAGTTCTTCACCTCTTCCAAGTTACTGAGCTGCACTCAATTTCTATACCTGGACGGTTTGGCACATCTTGATATATCACCTCTGACTAAGATGAAGCGTCCATATTCTCTTGCTATTAGAGGCTGTGACTGTATAGACTACAGTTTGGATGTCATAAGCCAAAGGCGCTTCGGAAACCTGCAAGCTGTGGATATACATGATAGTCCTAACCTAAGAGACTTGACATGGTTGATTTTTGCCCCACAGCTCAAGAATCTATCAGTAAGTTCATGTTCTGAAATGGAAGATATAATCCCAGCTAAAGTACTGGATATGGAACCATTTTCGAATTTGGTTGAATTGA
Source organism: Potentilla sterilis (assembly GCA_963682095.1). Taxonomy (NCBI): domain Eukaryota; kingdom Viridiplantae; phylum Streptophyta; class Magnoliopsida; order Rosales; family Rosaceae; genus Potentilla; species Potentilla sterilis. Next base: position 14,235,378 of record OY821763.1, on the reverse strand, counting down.
AATTGATGAACTTACCACAACTGAAGAGCTTATGTGGAGAGAAAATGTTGCCTTTTCCATTCCTGAAGAGAATTGACGTCATTTACTGTCGAAATCTGAAGAAGCTCCCCCTCAACATAGGGAGTGTTCCAAGGCGGAATATTGTCATCAATGGAGGAGAAGTCTGGTGGCATTTGTTAAATTGGGAGGATGAAGCAACTAAGGAAGCTTTTGGCCCCTGCTTTAGAGCACACAAGTAAGTTGGCTCCTAACAATCGAAGGAAAAGTAAAATATCAATTTATGGTTTCATCGGACAAAAAAGAAAAAACTGGTGATGGTTTCAAAGCCTATAATTCATTTTCTTTCATTTTCCTTGGTGAAGTAACGAGCTTGTTACTTCATTCGGTGTTCCAATCGTAGTCATTGGCATTGTAATTTTACGTTCTTGTCTTGTCTTTTTATCTGTTCATTTTTCTCTTTCCTCATGTTTGATTTTTTTTTTTTTAGAAGACTCCTCATGTTTGATTGATTTCACCAAACTTGTCAGAGTCTTGTTTGATGCAACGATAAAAATTTGAATCATGTGTGCTATTATTGTTGTGCTTTCAATAATGAGAGTGTTTGTTGGGAAGCAGAGATCTCACCTCAAAAGTAACAAAAAAAATATTATTTGGACACTTTAAATGTAATTGAGTTGAGACAATAACGGTACAAATAGACTACGATCGATCGACAAAAGAGGATCCCTAAACGGTAGATAAATAGATTAATATGTCACCGTGACAAACTAAACATGACTTTAGCTCCCTTAAATGGTAAAATCGCTCACTGATGAATTGATTTATTGAAGTTTATCTTAATGCTAAAACAAGTAAAATGGTACAAAAGAAGAACGCTGGCCATGAAAGACCAACAATCGAAAAGATTGTTAGAACCATTTCAAATAATCCCAATAATTCCCAAATCTAAGTCCTTGCAACCAAGGTAAGCAAGAAATCCTTATAGTTCCCATTAGCTGTCTCTTCAATTCTGTTGGATAGAGAAACTCCATACAGGTTCTGGTACTCCTCTGTGATCACTTTCATATCTGTGTCAGCTCTGGTCACAATTACTCTAGTCAGACCCTTTTTGGTGTTCTTATCCACATCATTCCTCAAAGACAGTTCCAACACCTGAGGAAAAGAATTGAAGAATGTCATCCAAAATAGCCAGATATCCGGATGACATGAGAATGTTTATATGCTATATATGCTATGTAATCCGATTGCAGTTTTGCCTTACCTTGCTGAAATATGTCTGAGGAGTACATAGGCATTGCACCGTCTCTTTCAACCTCAAATTAGCATCAAGATCCTAAACAAAGCACTCATCATTAGGAATCAATGCCTATAAGCTCAACATTGTCACTTTAAAATGCAAGCTGCTGTATAAAGACTAGAGTCCAGATTATAATGTTATGCAGCTCAAATTCATTTTGTATTCTCATACATACTTCATCAATGTTGTGGCCAGAAATCTCCTTGTAGTGTTTATATACTTCTTGGAGATGAGCCTTGCTCCTTGTTGATAGTATCCTAATCACCTCATCATCTTTGATGGGGTTGGTGTTATCTGCATTCTTAATGGCATGACAAAGTGTTTGGGCTTCAGATTTTGCAGTGTCATTCTTAATCTTTGGTCCTTCATACCTATAGGCACTCACAAGTGCAACCAAGAGCTGTAAACAGAAAATGCCACAAGGAAAAGAAAACACCAGTTAAAATCCTTCACGTTTACATGTCACATATCATATAAAACGATTCTAGAAAAGGAAGCGCCACAAGGCTTCATTTTCCACTCCCATGGATATCTGCAGGAGGATGAGTTCAAAACTTCAAATAATACAATTCCAATTGGTTGGATACTGTTGGAAAATGGTTTTGCTACATGACAACTGCTATTCTCACTCTTGGTTTGTCATTCTTCACTGCCAAATAAAATGTTACTATTTTCAATGCAACATGATAAGGAATAGCATTGCCAATTCTGTAATAAGTTTACAAAAACAGTTTCTGGAACTGCAGCGGTGATAGCATCTATTGTCTAAATATTTGGTAGAAGCAAAAGTGTCACTATGAGTTCTTGAAATTTCATCTCTATGAAATATGAATTTAATTCAATTTCTAGATATTTCATAATGTCTAGTTGTACCATTCCAAATCACTACTGCAAAATAGGCTAATCAAGTATATGGGAAAATGGTAAATACCTTGCTTTCAGGGCCATCAATGTGGTAGGCAACATCTTCTTCAATGGAGTGGTCAAAGAGGGAATGGTATGCCTTTCTAGCTCCTAATAGCTCTTCTGAGGATCTAGTGCATGCAATCTCTACAATGACACCATGGACCTCAGGGCCTTTCTTCAAGGCCTCCTTCACCAAGCGAGCATCTCTTTCCCATGGATGCATAACCCACATAACCACAGCATTCTGACCAAAATCATAGAAAGGAACTCATCAACAGCCTGCTAATCAAACTCCACATAGTAATTTGAAGACAGATGGTCATTTCATTCGACAATGTCGCATGTTCTGGGTGTCAGTTTAACATCAATTTGAACAGGCATTCAAAAATCGAGTAAAAATGTGTCGAAGAGTAGGATCAAGTGGGTGGAAATGAAACATGGGGTGATAAAAGGTACCTTAAAGCGCATGAATTCATGCTTGAGAAGCCTGACACGGTCATCATTCCATCTCTCAAAGAGGCGTTCATCCTCTTTGAACAAATGGGGAGTTCCTTTCCTGAAACATTGCCTCTCCTCAGGATGTGAGTTTCCCAATATTGATATCAATGACTTCTCATCAACTCCAAGCCCTGCATCAATTCATCCCTCATCAACATCAACTAACTCAACCAAGTTATGACAAATCCAAATCAGTACATAAAGAAATTTCCTTGTTAATTAATTTTCTAAGGAAAATTATCCCTATTAAGACGTTTCTCATTATATGCAGAATTGGTATCAGAGCTTTTTCCTATTAAGCTGCAAATATAGGTAAGAACTGGAGAAACGCGTATGAATATTCACAAAATGATAGACCAACTTCACAAAGAAAACTGTGAACATGAAAACGAATTGATCAAAGTGGGCAGTAGCTGATATATAGAGGAATGTAACCGAAATGGAAGATGAAGAACATGTAAGAAAGATTGAAGATTTGAAATGGGGAACCTGAGAAAGCGTTGTTGAGAGTCTTCAACTCATCAGTGAGAGCCATTGTTCCTTGTTTTGCTGATTTTCCTAAGCCAACGTATTGATAGATATTCTCCCTCATGCTGATTTATATATTTAGCTGTCCAAAGTTTGAGGGGGTAAATCAGTAACTCTACCCGGAGAACGGCTAAAGATTTTATTACAGTACTTATGGATTTTGACCTGTATTAATTAATTGAATTAATTTCAGTTTACCTATTTGAACTTTGGTTGAATCATCACTTCAGTCCCTATACTTTTGATTTCATCAACTACACCCCTATACTTTCTAAATTAATCAACTAATACTAATTTTGTAAATTCCGTACAAACGATCTATCAATACCAAAGGCTTTTTGGTATCTTTTCCCTACATTAATGCACCGTTACCATATTACGATTATAAATAAAGCTAAACAAATCATATAATCAAGTTGAACAATAGAAAATAAACAAAAATAAATCATATATGGTAAAACAAAAAGAAATTACCATATATGATTTGTTTTCTATTGTTCAACTTGATTATATGAATTGTTTAGCCTTGTTTATAATCGTAATATGGTAACGGTGCATTAATGTAGGGAAATTGTACCAAAAAGCCTTTGGTATTGATAGATTGTTTGGACGAAATTACAAAATTGGTATCAGTTGATTAATTTAGGGAAGTACAGGGGTGTAGCTGATGAAATAAAAACTACAGGGACTGAAATGATGATTGAGCCAAAATTCAAGTAGGTAAACTAAAATTAATTCTAATTAATTTTATTCAATTTCAGCGTTTCGTGCAAATCAGTCCACACACACTGGTGATTTTCGCAGGGTGTCTTTTGCAATTTGTAACTTATGTCATGTACCATTTACCTCTTTTTAATTATTTTTTTCTTTTTCTTTTTTTAATCTTTACCTCTCTTTAATACCGTGGTCACCAATTATACAACATTGTTTTCTCAATTAAAAAATAGTCATCTTCTTTAAAAAAGAAGAAAATAAAAGTACGTTATAGTTTAAAATACTTCAAAATGAAGTTAATCATAATGAATTACTTATGAGCATGACTAAAATAAAACATATACGTATACTTTATGGTTTATGTGATTATAAACACAAGGCAAAACAATAAAAAAAAAAAAAAAAATTGTGAACTCAAATTGTACCTATGAGCTTACAACACCTTTAAATAACAAATATAAACAAAATCACAGAATGACACGCACAAATAATATACTTATAAAGTCTTTCTAAAAAAAAAATTAAAAAATACTCACAAAGCTGTGCACATTGTATATATTTCAAAAAGTAAGGTATAGGGTACGTATTTAGGTCCATTTTGACTAATATTGTTAATCGTCTTAAAACCAAAAGAATTCTATAAGTAGAAGAAAGTAGAGATTCTTACCTCTATATTTTGCAATCGCTTTTGTGTAGGTGAAATTGCATGCAGTCAATAAGATAATACCACTCGGATTTAGATTGAGTACTCTATTTTAAGAGTACTCATCCTCATTGCTTAATAATATGTTTGGATAATAACTTTCCATATATACAAACGACGTATGGAACATGTGTTTCCATTTCTTAGTTCATTATTGCTTCATCATCTTCAATTCGTTTTCCATGTGGGTGATGAAAATATATGATCAAATCATATACAGATTGGTTGATAGTGAGTGATGCGTTGGAACAGGTTTGCCTTATCTTATCTTTGGTAGCTATTTATCCAGCTAAGCTAGACTGGATTCAATTATTTTGTTCATTCTTATCGAGCATTTATATGCTGGGGTATCCGATCGCCAACTCTGATATCGACCAACAAGAAAAAAACACTATAATGGTTCCAAAGCCTCTACATAACAAAGTTTTTTACATGTTAGGAAGTTTATCGATCATTAACCAAATAAGATAGCTCAAGTGTTAAGAGCATCATTATTTAGGAAGTATGTAATTAGATCCTGAATATAAGTCATGATAGAGGGTAAGTGAAATCATTAGATCCTCTCATCCATCACGTTATTTATTTAATCTTTAAATACTGTATTATTATGAGACGGGAATGGGGGATGTTTCAGTTTAAACCCGTAGGCCTGACAGAGACTGGTGGATCTTGGTGTAATTCCTTCCTGCAAATCCTGCTGACTAAGGGGAATACCGGGCGGGCCGATCTTCTCCTCTTCGATGCCTAATTCAGTACCGTTGGGATAAATGGATAACTTAGACAGGAATAGTAAGTAGTTGAAGAGTTGGTTACCTATTAATGAGGGTAGTTGGAGTCCTTATATAGGTTGTCGAGCGTGAGGTCTGGTCTCACCCTTCGATGTGGGACTGATTCCCTTCTGTTCATATATTGGGGCAGCTTTGGTGCTCTGTTCAGCAGGCTGGCGCCCTCGGCTCCCGGGCCCCTAGCCATAAGGTAGACTGCCGGGCCCTGGGTCCGGGTGTTAACGATCCTGCCCCGGGTCTTGGACCGGGCCCGGGTGTAGCGGCTGCGGGCCTGTGGGCCTGGGTAGCCCCTCTGTGGCTACCGTCAACAAGTCCCCCGAGTTCCAGGTCAAGTGCAATCTTGAATGGGGACTTAAATATGTCTTGCTCTGCAGGCCCGCAGGGTTACCGACCCAACGGTGCCCTAGTCCCCCAAGTCCGTGTTGAAGATTGGGCTTGGCCGGGTGTTCGAGTAGCAAAACCTGTTATGATGGTGTGTGGTGATGCGAGTGCCTGTTCATGATGATGTGCCACAGTTATGAGTATGAGTTGTGATGATGGTGGTGTGGTGTTGGAGTTCTGTCGTGCCATGCATATGGAACAGGGTGAACCCGGACGAGTGCATGGGATGATAATGTGGCGTTGAGATCCGCCATGCCATGCATATGGGACGGGGTGATCCCAGACGAGTGCATGGGATGATAAGTCCCCCAAGTGAATAATGGGGGGGGGGGGGGGGCAGCTAAAGGCTGCCGGTTTTCTCCCGGTGGGCTGTTGGAATGCCTTTATAATGTCTTGCTAGTATGCGTGCATTACTCAGATGCAATGCATACGGATATGTGGTATATATATGTAGCTTCCAACAAGTCCCCCAGTTCGGATAGGGGATTGCCTGGGAGTTTGAGTGTTCCCGTTGGTTTCTTGGTGGGGTGTTCCAGTCGTGATGTTTGCACCGGTCAACACTCGCTCATTCTTCTCAGCCTGTTCGTTATAAGCGTGAGGTTATGTGCAGGGTTTCTAGCCTGCGGGGAGACCGGTTAGGTGCGAGCCAACAGATCTACCGGTGGGGTGTTGTAGCCATGTTCTAGCACTGGTCAACACCTGCTGATTCATTCCAGCCTGTGTTGGAATAAGCGTGGGGTTATGTGCAGGGTTTCTAGCCTGCGGGGAGATTTGTCATGTGTTAGAGAAACAATTCTCGCAGTGGGGTGGCCCGGCCATACGTCCCCAAATTTTTCACAACTTTGTGTGATGCAGGGTTTCTAGCCTGCGGGAAGATTTGGCCTGTGTTAGAGAAACAATTCTCCCGGTCAGTGACGCGGTTGTTGTTGGGTGTACCGTGTCACAGCCCTTGTTCGTACAGGCGTGATGTATGTGTAGGGTTTCTATCATACGGGAAGATTTGTCATGTGTTAGAGAAACAATTCTCCCGGTGGGGTGGCCCGGCCATACTTCCCAAATTTTTCACAGCTTTGTGTGATGCAAGGTTTCTAGCATGCGGGAAGATTTGGCCTGTGTTAGAGGAACAATTCTCCCGGGTTTATAAAGCCCGATGTTTTGAAGCCTCGAGTTGTTACTGGCTTGTCCGTGCCCGCAGGGGCGGACGAGAGTGACTAAACCAATGGAATGAGAGGTGGAATATAAGTTATCTGATGGAGTGGCTAGTGGAACTAGTGAACTGCCAGATGGAATCGGTGAAATACTTCTGAAACTATTGAATGCCACTTAACCGATGGAATGCCAGGTGCGCCGATGGGATGCCAAATAACCGGTGGAATGCCACGAAACCGGTGGAATGCCATATAACCGATGGAATGCCAGGTAGAACCGATGGGATGCCAAATAACCGGTGGAATGCCAAGAAACCGGTGGAATGCCATATAACCGATAGAATGCCACGAAACCGGTGGAATGCCATATAACCGATGGAATGTAATTTACCCGATGGGATGGCTTTCCTTGAATTGAGGTTGGCGCTTGGGGAAGTGGTGGGGGGTGGCTGGACGCCTCGGTTCTCACCCCCAGCTCCTTCAACTGCCGTTTGTAGGTGAGGCAAGTGGCTGACATGCATTGAAGGAGGAAGCCCATCACTCCCATAAGTTATGATGGCGTGGGGATTTTACCAATACTGGGACACATGTCAGCGGGGAACGGTCTGAGATGGAAGGTCTGGATCCGCTGGCGTTTGACTTGCCCCGATTGAGTATTTTGGGAGTATTACAGGGGTGCCTAGAGTACCAAACTTGTCTATATAAAGGTCTTCCTTGTCTTCATTGTTACTTTTTTGCTCTTGTTTGAGAAGAAAAATGCTGAAGAGGAATCCGGAGAAGGGCTTTCTGTCAAGGTATTCTCGCGCTATCCGTGCTTCAAGCGTGCTTGTTCTTATATACGATTGCTCGGTGCTTTCCTAGGGCTGACTTCCCTCGGTTGTGCATAGTAATCGGTAAGCTCCACCTCTTTTGTTTCCCGTTTTTTTTTTTTTTGGTTCTTGTTTTGTGGGGGTTTTCTTTTGCCGGGGGATCCCTATCGCAAAGGATGAGTTGTTTGGAGCGGGGAATCTGCGGCAGATTTGGGGAGCAGCCGGAGAGGGCATTGTTTTAGGTTGTTACTGACCGATGGTGGGGTTTTGTTTTCCTGCCCCTAGGTCACATGGATTCTGGGAGCTCTGCTGGGACTTCTGAATTGGCCGCCAGACAACCTGTAACGGACGACCAGGAGAGGTTGGAGGATTGGCTTGCATCGCCTTCCTCGGAGTCAAAAGCCGTCGCCTGCTCCCGGGGCGAGGTGTCGCCGTCCGGGTCTCTGGGGCACGAGGACATCCCCCATGGGGTACCCCTTTCTGGTGCCTCGCCAGCAGTTTACACACTTGGGAATGGGGAAGGGACTGTTGTGTGTGATGAACCGGAGGGTACCATGAGTCCCGCAGAGGTTGCTGCCTTCCGGGAAAAGTGTAATATTCAGGATGAGGTGAAATTACGGCCGCTGAATTCCGGAGAGTTGACTTGTAATCCGGAGAAGCGTTGGGTTGTTGTTCATGGAGACCAGTTCTGACACGGGTTGTCCCTCCCGCTGCCTGACTTTGTGCAGTACATGCTCAGTTCTCTGCAGGTGTCTCCCGCGCAGCTTCCCGGAAACTAGTGGAGGCAGCTACTGAGCCTTAGTTGTCTGTACAAGCTGTCCGGGATGAGTATGCCAACGGTGAACGAGTTCCGGGCACTGTACAGACTGTCCTTCTCGAAAAAGAAGGGGTGTCGGGGTTGCATCAGTTTTAGCACCCAACACTTTAAGCCTATTATCACACGCCTGTCTTCCTGGCTGGACAATAGCTGGAGGAAAAGGGTGGTGATGGCAGGAGGAGGTGGCAGAAGAGGAGGAGGATGAATCGGGTTCCCGGTACCTTTCAGCCCCTTGGCGACCAATCATATGTACTATCTGAGTTGGAGCGGGATAGGATCGCCACGATATTCAGGTGCTGGTCCGAACTTGAGCGAAGCTCCTACAACTTCATAAGGCGAGGAGTGTTGGAGTACTACGGCCTGGGGCGGGATCCCGGTGCGTAGTGGGGATTTTAGCAGTGAAGTTCCCGCTGACCGAGTTTATACTACGTCTAACTCTTTGCTTAGTGTTCTGCAGGTGCATCTTCCCGGTTGGTCATCAAACTCTCTAACACGCTGTCCATGGACGGTGAGGATCTTGTCTCGAGGCTGAAGGAGAAAGGGGAGGTCGTTTCGCGGACCACGGTAGATCGGGAGACCGGCCGGCTTATCGTCCACGCTGAGCCGGTGTCCGTGGATGTTGCGGATGAGGACTACATTTTAAGGCGTGTGAAAACTCATGCCGCGGTGTCCTCGGCGGGACCTGGAAAGGAAAAAACTGCTGGCGGGCCACTAAAGGTTCCGGGTGGAACCGATAGGATTCCACATCGAGTGGGATCGGTCCCACTTGTCACCAGGGTCTCCTTGTCTGGCGCACAATCTTCTTCACCGGTCGACCTGGGTGAGAAGAGGAGGAGGATCATGGATGTCCCGGCCTCCGCGATGGTGACGCTGACTGGCCGGTCGTCTGGTGAAAACTTGGCGAGACAACTGAAATTGTCCAGTGGTGGGACGGGCCCCACCAGGGATGGAGCCGCTGCGGCTTCAAGTTCTTCCGCCCCGGAGGGTAGTCACGGTCCGGTGGAGGAAGCGAGGAGTGGAAGTCTGGAGAGCCCGTTTGTCCGGAGTCTGCTGAAGGACGTGACCGGCCTGGGTTTGGACAGGTCTAGGGCCGCTGGAACCCTGTCGGGGGAGAATCGGCAGGAGAGCAAGGAGTTAGTCCTCCGGTTAAGAATAGTTTGGTGCTGCGGCGCCGGACTAACAATTTATTTTTTTTAACTTTTTTTTTTGTTTCTAACTGGTGGCCTGTCATTCTGCAGCTGTTGTATAATCTGTACCAGCCGGACCCGAGTGAGGAGCTGTCGGAGCTGAAGAAGCAGGTGGCGGTTCTAGCTGGCGCCCGAGAGCGCCTGGAGACTGAGAAGTCCAGGCTTGAGCGTGAGAAGGCCAGGCTAGAGGAGAGGGCCAAGAAGCAGGTGGCCAAGCTAGAGGGCCAAGTCCAGAGCCTCGAGGAGGAGAAGGAGCGGGCTGAGGAGGAGAAGGCCGAACTGGAGGCCAAGGTGGATGAGCTCCAGCTGGAAGCTGCCGCTGCGCGTGCCACCACCGTCGATGCGACTGGAGAAGAGGACCCGGAGTTTTTCCAGCAGGTTATCAAGAAATATCATGATAGTGAGCAGTTTCTTGCCCTTCTGGAGAAGGCTAGGGAGGCGGGTATCGCCGATGCCTACGTGGAGTGGGAGAAGAAGGGGTATCTGAATACCTCGCTAATGCCGCAGGCGCAGGCTGATGATGATCGGGGGCAGCCGGAGGAGGAGGAGCAGCCGGGGGAGGAGGGCGAACCTCAGCAATCTGAGCCTGCTGGAGAGGATGCGGCGGTTCTATCGGAGGAAGCTGGTGGACAGGCTGAGCCCGCTAGGGAGGAGGCCATGGCTCCTTAGGCTGATGATGATCATTTTTATTTTATTTTTTCTCTTTTTTTTTTGTTACACCAACTTGGTAAATTAATGGAATGGATTTTTTGCTCACGAGCTTTATGCTGCCTGCCTTTGGATTTTTGTAGTACCGGTGGTTTGTCTTGGATTTCGTTCAAAACAGTTGGAATATTTATCTTGTAATGTTACACCGGCTGAACCGTTGGGATGCCAGACTAATTGTGTTGGAAAAATTAGCACTTAGCCTTGGGCTCAAAATTTCTTATGCCACTTTATCTATCGCCGGGCCTGGGCGTGCTCACCAGCCCTAGTCCTGATCCCGGGCGGTATCTACTTGCCTTCCTCCTTGGTACCGCTGCTAATTAACCCCTCCACAGCTGTTTTGAGGGCAATGTAATCGTTTGTCCGATGGGTAGCCTCATCGTGGTAGGAGCAGTATTTGCCTGTTTGCGCTGGGGTGAGGTTCCCTTTTGGGTGCTTCCTCTTTAGCGGTGGGGGAATGATGTTCTCGTTCTCGTACAGAATGTCCTCGTACGAAGAGGTTAGAGCGGTGAAGACTTCTTGACGTTCCGCTGACATGATCGTCAGGGGGCGCTCTTGTTGGTAATGCGCAGGCTTGTGCCCGCCCTGGGACTTGTCAGGAAACCCTTTCTGATGCGGTTGGTTCCCCCAGTTTCTGGCCAGCTTGTTGGGTTGGGCACCTTGATCCTGGCCCCGTTGTCGGGTCCTGTTTTCTTGGCGGACCGGAAGGGGCTCCTCCCGCTTTCTCTTGTGCAGGTGATGTCCATAGGTTTCGTGGTCCGCCTGAGCGTGCCTGATGGCCATCGTCATCAGCTCATCGTACCCCTGCGGGAGCTCTACCCGCACGGCGTAAGAAAATTTCCCTGGCCGAAGACCCTGCTTGAATGCCATCTCGGCGATCCCCTTGTCTAGATTTCTAACCCCGGCAGTCGCCGTTTGCCAGCGGTTAACGAACGTCCTTAGCTCCTCACCATCTGCCTGCCTGCAGTTGAATCTCGGCTCCTTCGACCCGTAGGATGAAGCGGCCAACAAACCGATCGGCCAGCTGCTCGAATGCCTCAATGGAGTTTGCCGGCAGCTCGTAAAACCAGATGAGCGCCTCTCAGGATAAGGTTTCCTGAAAGATGTTACAGCACACAGCGTTGGAGTAACCCTTGGCGCACGTTTGGGACCGGAAGCTTTCCAAGTGTTGGTATGGGCAGCCGGCTCCTGAATACGTCAGCTTCAAGGACTTTTGGTTACCGGATCTGCCGGATTCCAAAACCCGGTGAGAAAAGGGTCTGGTATGTTCACTGAATCGCGCACCTTCCATCGGTCGCGCTGCCCTTCTCTCGTTGGCCTCCATTTGGGCCTTCATATTTGACACGGAGTCAGACAATACTTGTAGTGCCCGTGCGGTCGGGCTCATGGCTTCATCTTCGAATGAAGCGTGTAGTCGTCGGGGTGCCGGCGTGCTCTTCGGTGGCGCTACGTCGCCCGGGGACTCCACCCTCATAGAGTCGGTTCCCCTTCCTCCCGATGATTGTCCCGCTTCGGGGCGCCGGAGCTGGCTCGGTGCGGGTACATGTGCCCTTGCCAGAGCGGCATTGCGCTGTCCTCTTTCCAGGGCAGTCACCAGGGCGGCATTCACTGTCTCCATTTCCTGATACCGGGCACTTGACTCGGCTCTATCCCGGTCTCTCTCCGCGCGCAGGCGGTCGACTTCTGCTCTCACCACCTCTACTTCTCTCACCATATCGTGCCGCCCGGGGCTATATGCGGGGTCCTGATCGCTGTCGCTGGCTAGACTATCTTCCTCGTCGCTCGGGTCATCCGGGAATGTCAGCGAAGGGCCCCGGTCCGATAGATGGTTGCCTTCCTCCTGGCCTTTCCTGCGCGTGCTGCCGTTGGATGCCCCTGTCGTACTACTCGGTCCCTGATAGCTGCCGTCGGTCTGGCCGTCGAGGCCGGGGGGCTGCTCCCGTATCGCAACCGGGGTAGCTATGAGCACTTGCTCCGGTAGGATCCGTTGATCTTCTTCTACATTTCTTTCCCGCCCCGCTTCTGAGCTTTCTGCCATGTTTTTTGCTGTTTTTTTTTTTTTGAACCCGATCTTCTACCCGCTGGTAATGCAACGCAACTTTTCATACAAATTTTCCCACAGACGGCGCCAATTGTTTCTGTTTAAACCCGTAGGCCTGACAAAGGCTGGTGGATCTTGGTGTAATTCCTTCCTGCAAATCCTGCTAAATAAGGGGAATACCGGGCGGGCCGGTCTTCTCCTCTCCGATGCCTAAGTCAGTACCGTTGGGATAAATGGATAACTGAGACAGGAATAGTAAGTAGTTGGAGAGTTGGTAACCTATTAATGAGGGTAGTTGGAGCCCTTATATAGGCTGTCGAGCGTGAGGTCTGGTCTCACCCTTCGATGTGGGACTGATCCCCTTCTGTTCATATATTGTGGCAGCTTTGGTGGTCTGTTCAGCAGGCTGGCGCCCCCGGCTACCGGCCCCCTGGCCATAAGGTAGACTGCCGGGCCCCGGGTCCGGGTGTTAGCGATCCTGCCCTGGGCCTTGGACAGGGCCCAGGTGTAGCGGCTGCGGGTCTGTGGGGCTGGGTAGCCCCTCTGTGGCTATCGTCAACAGGGGATTAATGTGACATTGTATTATTGCGTTTGCCAGCAATAACAACTAAAGTTAGAATCAAGAAAGATCTCTTAATTATCTGGATTCTGGGACAAAATCTCACTCACACACATGCCTTGATTTCATTCTAGAAGCATATCATATTACATTTCAACTCTAAATAAATAAATACCATCTTCTCAAAAGAAAAGAAAAAATGATCACCATGGAAATCATTCTTTCTTGGTGAACAAGCTAGCTCACTAGTATTGATCGCACGACGAATTATACGATACGACATAATTTTTTAAAAGGTTTTTCCTAGATGAGCACCTTAATTAGAACAAATAATTCAGCAGATGAAATCAGATTTGCCTCATATGTTTGTCCAGAACTCTAAAATTAGATTAGTCGATTTGGTAGGTATGGCTAGGCTGTCATGGCCGTGTCATTCATATCGTTAGTTGCTTTCACATTTGATATCAAATCATCCTAATTTATTTTAGTAGAAAATCTTGAGTCATACTAGGCTTGCTCACTGTGACATGCTTAATTTATCAATTAAAAATTAATAAATTATAAAGTAAAAATATTAATAAACTAAAAAAGAAAATATTTTAAAGTTTTCGCATAGCTGACATGATAAGTTTGGTCTAAAAATATTATTAGTTGGTTCGACGTGCTATGCCACTCAATATTGTACTCTCTAGATCGAAGTATTGTGATGCGCAGTTGTGCCAAAGTTAGATGGACTATTTATTTATTCACAGTTGAAATATATTGTTACCGCATATTTGTGCTCATTTCAAACTTTATTCGTTTATTTATTTTATTTCACAACGGACTCATGATGGTTAAGACTTTAAGTACCTTTTATCAGGCTATCAATCGCTGAAACAGACTCATAGTTACCTTTAATTTTAAATAAGTTAATGCACTTAAAACTTATACTTAATTTTCTTTTGTAAACGCCTTTATTACTTGGCCTTTATTTTTCAAATAAGTTAATGCACTAAAAAATTATGCTTAATTTCATGATAGTAACGAAATTCAATTGCTATGGCTATAACCTTATGACTTAGTAACAGAAAATAAGAGAGTTTGTGGATTCGTGCGTTAAACCAAAATAAATAAGAGCCCCTATTTCGAATTTCGATAAACTCCGAGGACTTGGTGTAAGGTTAATCTAGTTGATCTATGAGGTAAAAGTAGAGAATATTAAAAAGGAGGTGGTTGAAAATAAAATATGGAATAAGTGAAGGGGTTATTTTTGTGAATTTGAAAAATAATGAGTTAAGTTTGACTGGAGCCAAGTTTGTGGGTGACAAAAATTTAGGAGGGAGAAACTGATTCTCCACACACTCTGTAACTCATCAGAATCCTCACCATTCTTGTCCCCTTACATTTCCAGCAGGGAGACACCTTCGAAATGGCCAGTCTTAGAGTACCAGAAGCTGTTCCATCTCCAGAACAGGACTGTGAACGACTCCACAAAGCTTTTGAAGGTCTCCTTCTTCTTCTTCTGATCATAAAGATTGTGTCTTCAGTTTTTCATGCAATGTCTGTTAATGGGTGAACTCAATGGATATACAGATTTCTGGGTTTTGGCCTAAGACTTTCCTGATTGTCTTTCTCAATTTCCACCTGTTGGTTTGGTTTGTTCATAGTGCAATTGCTTTGATTTGTTGGTTTCATGTGTATTGTCATATTTCTTATCTCATTTTCATGTTATGGGGTTGAGTTACATATGATAATTTCTTATAATCTCTTTGAATTTGGACATTCTATCCTAAGATTTTGTTCATGATCATCTTTAGTGTGATCAATGTATTTGCGGGCTTCTGTCCTTCTTTGATCAATCATGTTTCTTATGAGTTATAATTAAGTTTTTGTGTTGATGAATATAGGATTTGGAACGGATGAGGAAGCTGTGATATGGGTACTAGGACATAGGAATGCAAGTCAAAGGAGAGAAATCAGAGACACTTATCAAAAGCTTTACAATAAGTCCCTCATTGATGATCTCCATTCTGAGCTCTCTGGTGATTTCAGAGTAATTTTCTACAACCCTTTATGCTTCCAATTGCTTATAATTCTTATGAGGGGAAGTAGAACTCCAATTGATTTTCTTATATGTTACAATGCATTCGAACATCGAGAGGTTTCGTTCTCCACCTTACTACTGGTATTGCTGAAATTGGTAGGGAACTCTAGTTGATTGCTCACAGATTAAATACTTGTCTGACAATGTCAGTACAAATGGGATGTGGCTAATTGAATCAGAGTTCAAATACTAAAATTTATAATTACTCTCCTTCATCACCTGTGTGTTGTTCAGTCACATTATAGACTACATCTACATGTTCCATTCAAAATGTTGCATTTAATGCAACAGACTCTTGCATGGTTTACTTCATATCACTATCATCGATCAGTAGCCTTGATTTAT
This sequence comes from Potentilla sterilis, assembly GCA_963682095.1. NCBI lineage: Eukaryota > Viridiplantae > Streptophyta > Magnoliopsida > Rosales > Rosaceae > Potentilla > Potentilla sterilis. Next base: position 14,219,869 of record OY821763.1, on the reverse strand, counting down.
AAAATGAAAGAAATGTTTCAGAAGCCTTTAAGTACCTAAGGAGTGCATGGTATATTGTCCAGTCATTGAAATGTTTTTGTTTGTTTTGGTCCAAAATTTTAGTATGTTATGACAAATTCTTATAAGGGATGTTTAAAATTTTAAGAGGAAAGTAATGGTCAAGAGTAAACAAGGTATTGAACTCTCCTGTGTTTTTATTCCCATTAGATGTCACCAGCTTCAGTGGCTAACATGCATAAATTGTTACTTATTCCATGTGATATATAACAACAGAAGTAATGATATTAACAGGATGCAGTAATTTTGTGGACATATGATCCTCCTGAAAGGGATGCTAAATTGGCAAGAGATGCGCTGAAGAAGAAGAAGACGAAAGGCATAAAACACCTGAAAGTTCTAGTTGAGATAGCATGTGCATCATCTCCTCACCACTTGATGGCAGTCAGGCAGGTCTATGGTTCACTTTTTGAATGCTCACTCGAGGAGGACATTGCATCCAATCTTTCCCTCCCCCTCAGAAAGGTGAAAGCACATTGACTAGCTAGGAAATGTTAGATTCATATACTCAGAATTACTTCCATGTCATTTGGTAAAACCTCTGGTGTCTGTTTCTGCTCGGCAGTTGGCACTCTAGCAATTACTAGAGCTAACAAAATGGCAGGAAAGTGGTTCTTTGGTGGTCTGAAAAACTCCCACTATGCGATTCATAATGTCATGATTCTATTGTGAGATAGATAGAGAAAAGCATTTTTCAAGGAGAAGAAAGCTACTAGTTATTGAAAATAATGGAAGAGAGTGCTTCACCTTGGGAAAACTATTAGTTAATGAAATAATGGAAAAGATTGGTGGTGTTGTGCTCCAGTGAGTATTTTGGCTCAGTAAGTCATTGACATCTGATCTATAATGAGCCTTCTATGTCTTTTTATACAAAGTTTGATTGTCTGATTTTTTTTTAGTATTACTGTAGTTAATAAGAGGCAAATGAAAGCAATCTCATACTACTTGAGCCATACATCTCTATTTTCTCTTTTTCATGCATGTTGGCATTAATCACATACACTTCTATTACGTACTACTTTTCAATACCATATATAAGTTGCCGTCTTTCACTGGAACCACAAAACTGGGGATTTGTACTGCTTTTCTCTTACGCATTTATATTGTTGCATCAAACTAACTCATAATGTGCATTGCCAACAGCTTCTAGTGGGTTTAGTGAGCTCCTACAGGTATGACAGACAGCTAGTTGATTCAGGCGTTGCCAGTTCTGAGGCACTAAAGCTACATGAAGCCATCAAGACAAAGCAATTAGATCACAATCATGTTGTTTCCATACTTGGCACAAGGAATATATTTCAGCTCAGAGAAACATTTGAGTGTTACAAGCAAAACTATGGAACCTCCATTCAACAGGTATTGGCCCTGGTATTCTATAGTTTATTATCTATATGATTTTTATTATTTTTGTTATTTTAAGGGAAAAGGACCACAACAAAAAACTAGAGTTCCTATGTTTTTCTGACAGGACATTAAAAGTTGTGGAGATGGTGATTTGGAATCTCTCTTGACCTTGGTAATTACTTGCATAGATACACCAGAGAAACATTTTGCACAGGTAAATTCATTCCCTACGAGGAAATATGTTATATTGTTAGTTTTTGTTAATTTGACATAGCTTCAAAGTTTAAACTGGTATGGCCTTTATAAGACTCTTATACTATGGAGTGAGGAACAAAAGAAAGTGCTTTGGTTGGATTAGTGACCTGTATACTATTTAGTTATACGCTTATTTTGACCTCATACTTACTAATTCTATCCAAATAATGGAATTTTCTTTAACTGGTTTCTGATCTTCTCCCTCAGTCAAATTCTTTTCTGTGGTAACCTTTCAATGTTATTGGCTGTGCAATACAGCTATAACTTGAATGTGGGACAATATCTTTTGCTCTTTCTTGCTGTGTAAAGAATAAATGTGACTCATTGTTCCCTAGAATAATTATAATAGTTTTACAACCTAGGTCATGCATTGGTGAAATGTATCTTATCCAGCTCTCAATGTTTTAACATTTGGAATTTGGATTGGATGGAAATGAATAGCGATTCTATGAAAAGGATGGGAAAAGGGACGATGTGGATCAGTTTCCTTTAAGAATTATTTTTGATTAGACAATGGACAGTGCAGGGGAATAAGTCTGTGGCCATTTTGATCTCCAATATATGAACCGAGTTGGAGTAGACTTTGCATCTCCTTTGAATTATTGCATATTTTCCCTATTTTCATCAGGTTCAAAACCTCATTGTAGGGAACAATATTGTTTCCTGTTCCATTTTCTAGTCCAGCAATTATGAAGCAGATATGTTGAGAATTGATGTGTCATTTTTAACAGATGATCTGACTTGAGTTCCATTGTTACTTGAACCTTTACCAGGTCATCAACGATGCTGTGGTTGGGCTCGGGACAGATGAAGATTCTCTGAATAGAGCCATTGTAAGCCGAGCTGAGATTGACATGATCAAAATCAGAGAGGAGTATTCCACACTGTCCAAAAATAGCCTTGAAGATGATGTTAAAGATGAGACATCAGGAGACTACAAAGACTTTTTACGTACCCTGCTGGGAGCAAGATTCTGATTAATTACACCCATAAGCACCTTTTTCATCTCAGTTGAATTGAGAATGCTGATTTGATTTGATTTTAGAATAAATGTTATATGATTACATTAGGGTACCTAAACTGGTGATTTACTTGTGGCTTTGTTGACCATATGTAGATAATTTCAAATTGCTTTTATACTGTTTCTGCATTTCCCCTTTTTCTTTTTAGGTAAATTGAGGGCGTAAAGAACCCCAAGTTACAACAAACAAGAACAATCAAAAGGCTAAACCCATCAACTCCATCAACATCCCCAAATCTTCTCATGCCCTTTATTAGCTAGTGTCACAATTTTTACTCTAAAAACATGATTGATCTCACAATTTTGTACTCATTAGCATTACAATGTCCATTTCAACAAAATAAATGGTGACCTGGGATTTGTGGCCACTCACCAATGGTCATGGTGACTGAACATGAGTACATGACTCATGACTGTACTTCTAGAAAGGAACCAGCCACTTGTAGGTGGGGGTTTTCGAAATTGAAGCACCAGTGCAACAGTCAACTAAACAGTGACAATACTAATATTATTCATTGCGAAAGGGTGTCATTTTTCTCGTACGTGATGGGAATGAGAGCATTGAATCGAGGAAGCAGCCTAATTTGCTTATAAGATGTCAATTCCATACAAACAATTATGCCCCGCGCCCCCCAATTCGTAGAATCGTAGTTATCATGGTACCATGTAAATGACAGAATAAGAACTAAGTCAACTTCTAACTAAATATGAATAGAACGTTTAGACATGGCATCATCGTTTTCTTTGGCTATTTTTGTGTCCTTTCGATCATTGCCCCTGGGAATCTTTGCTGTATGCCAATGCCTCTCCCATGTAGCGTAAACTATGCACATATTCCTTCTATGAAAAAAGAGTAAACTGTCCAGTCTAATAGAGAATTGTATGAAACAAAGAGAAATTCCCTTCATCTAAATACCATCTATAATACTTCCAATAGCTTCAAAAATAATGGAAGCTAAGCTCTCACAAGTAGCAGTAATCACTGTGCTAGTTTCTTTCACTTCTATAAGTGCTTGGCTAGGATCACTTACAAGTACTGCAAACGTAGTCCTTTGTGATTCAGAACCACTACTTTCTTTCCGGAGAGTACCCTTGATGCCCTTGCTTGACAACACTGTCAAAAGCCTCTCCAAAACAGGAGTACCCCAGTGTACCAGTGGTCTGATCTCCGAGGACTCCTTTCCAGAGATCAACCGTTGTTTGCCATGCTCTCTGAAAAGCTCTCCCTTCAACCTTGTCAAAGTAATACTTCCCTGTTTCAAGTTTCTCCAATCAAAATGGAAAGCCAAGTCTGTTGCAATATGCAGTTCTGACTTGTCCTTCAAGCTTGGTATACATAATGTTTCATCAGGGCAGTATTGGAAGACCGTGAATGCAGTTGATTTTGAAGAGTTAATCAGCTTCAAATCCTTCGGGAACTATTTTTCATAAGAAAACAAAGGACTTGTTAAATAGTCAAATTCTTATACATCATTTGCCAAAGAAAACAAAAAAAAATTTACTAATCAAGTAAAGCACATCAAGAGAAGGAAAAGGGAACTACCAGGAGAACTTTCGGCTGCAATATGTTCAGCAATGGTTGAGCTTTCTGCAACCTACAAAAAGGAGATAAAGGCTAAGATAGAGTTCTGAAGTAAAAAAAAACTATAGTTGCAAGTCTTAAAGTAGTTGCTCACTAACTTGTATGCTAAGTCAGAAGATGCTATAAATCAGATACCTTCTATAAGTTTGAAAAGGAAAAAAAAAAATGATAAATATGCCTCCTGGCTGAAACAAGACGGAAAAATACCACCAAATCCAAGGTACCCATCTTCAAACATGCAAACAGCTCTCACACATACAACAAATTTGGAGCTGGAATTACATATCAATCAAAATGTTTTGTCAGTGTCAGAAAGGAAGATACATCCTACCTTATACCAGAAAGAAATGAGCATTGAAGAACCTTCATTGCCATTGGCTTGAAAGGCAAGAGAGCCAGCTCAACATCCAACTCATCCTGCAAATACAGACACAGGGTGAAATGCATGTGAAGAATTCTTTGAACTATTTAAATGAAGAGGTACACTTAAAAATCCAGTGACAGTATATATTACTACCTCAAGAATGAGTAGAGAATTCTGATCCCCACACCATCGCCGCAGGAAATGAACAGTAGGACCAAGCCGCAGACTCCAGTGAGGAGAGAAAACTATGCATGGCTCCTGCCAATTTATTCTGTCACAACTGTCAATTTCTGGGGAGGACATATAGGAGATAACCCCAGTGCAAGTTGCTAAAAAAAACCCAAAATTTACCACACAATGCCGTCTAATTGTGCATCTTTCCAAAACTCGACAATAGTGTTTTAGGTTTCCTACACAAACCGACTTCTACATAATATATGTGGCACAGTAAAACACACTGCTTCTGCTCATTTTTCTTTTCCCCTTCTTATCGTTTCAAAACTCATACCAACTGCAACAACCTTTGGGATGTGAGAAGCAGACAAACTCCCAATGTTTGGTACCAACATACAACAAAAGGAAAAGAATAGAAGATACTCTGCCTACCTTTCCATCTTTTGGTTACTAATGAAAATAAAGAGAACACAACAGAGGGAACATTATTCATTTATTTCTCCGAAATATTTGTCCATAATATAGTTGAGGTTATAAACTGAAAGTTGGCTCATAAGAAGAAAATATGCAGTTTTAGTAATACCCTCTTTTTTTCTTTCTTTTTTCCTTTGTACAAAGCACAGATTGAAACAACCAGACTTAGAAATACAAACATCTCAGACCAAATGAAAATCAGTAAGACTTTTCGCTGTCAATGACTCACTGACCTCAAGGACCAAACAGGCAAACACAATGTCATTAAAATTAAGATAGAAAATAAAAAAAACAAAAACAAGTTCTGAACAGTACATATCACCAAGAAGAAATATCTTAAATGCGGAAGGAAAATACAGAACTCACAATAATTTAGGTGAATGGATGGCTGGAAACACATGTAGCTTCCCCTCATTTATCAGCTCGACATGTCCAAACAATGGCAGACCAGAAAACAGCTGTAGGACCAATTCAAAGAGTAAATGCAACGCCTCAAGTTGGCAATCAAAAATAAAAACTCCAAACAGAGTGGAAAGAACAATAAGCCATATACATGTACCTTTTCTTGCCGCTGTTTGCATAGCCATTCAGGTATGATGTTGGTGAAAGCCAATAATTCTTCGCCTACAGAAGAAATAATATAAATAGGAACCTGTAACAGAAAGAGAATATCAAAATGCCACATCATTTAAAATCCTTTTTTGGAGGGTCTAGAAGCGGTGCGGAAACACTCGAAATAAAATAAAGTGAGCCCACATCACCCAATCAGGCCCAATTGAATAGGCAAAATCCTAAAAAATATTTAGAAGGTATTATCTACCTTCCAATTTGAAGCATCCAGTGAAGCTGATAATTGTTCTAACAGCTGCAGAACAATTCCAAGTCGACCAACAGGAATAAGGACCGAACCCCCAGCTTTTACAGAATCAATGACATGGGAGGACAAAAAAGCTAGTTTCTGTGTTTCCTCCATATAATCATCAACATGAAGTACCGACTCGGCCCACTCTTGTCCATCATTTTCTTCATTTCTACACACATCAATTTCAAAAGTGGAAAGATCTGATTTTCAGCTTTTGATGATAACATGAGAAAGCTAAAATCTTTTATCCAATTAAGAACAAAAGAGGGAAAGGATTAGTAAAAAAATTACGGTCGAACACCAAGTATAGCATCATACCTGAGAGATGAATGATCATGTGTAGTCGGAACGAAGTTGTTGTGCTCGTTCTCAATATCTTCTGTAGCATCCAATGAAGAAAAATCCGAATATATTACAGTACCATTCCCTTGAAGAGCAATATAATCAAAATTCATTGCATGAGCAGAACCAAAGATGGAACTAGATATAAAAGAAATTCCTCCTTCTGGACCATCTATTGTCCAATTACAAGTGCCTATTTCCAAACCCGAACTGAATGCCTTTATAATCAGTGTACTGTTGTAGCAGGTTTCCTCTGCATATTTAAGTGTCTGAGCCTTCTGCATGCAATCCTTCACATCTGCTGCACTGAGAAGTACTCTTTATTAACAATTTCAAATAGGGAAACTTGCTGTCTAGGAATTTAAGAAATTATATGGGAACCAAAAGTATCGGAGTGAAAAGCTTAAGCAGAAATTCCAAGTGTTTATTCCATACATCTATCTAAGTTGTACTTCTAAGGAAAACTTTAGCAAAGCCACCTGAACTATTGACCAAGTTACATTTTGGGGCCCAAACCTTGAACATTAGAATTGAAGGGCCTGTGAGGGTGTGTTTATTCTTTCAAGAACAAAGAAAAGGTAGCATTTAAAACATGGTAAGCAAAAGAAAAGATGGAAAACAAAGCTAAAAATGAAAGTATGTGCATGACACAAGTTATGGTGGAACAAAATTCTCAGAGTTGGATGGGTGAAACCGTTAGATGTATTAAAAACTTCGAGAGGCATGAAAATATGAAAGTCTGAAATTGTTTTGGTCATGGCCCAAAAATAATAAATCCAGTCAATAGTTCAGGGTGCATTGCTCTTGTTTTCCCTTAATATGTTATACGTCATGCCCCAGAATTGGGAACTGGTACAAAGACTAATTAAGATTATGAGTCCTGTGCCAAATCCATAAAGTTCCACAGCTGGGACATTGTAATTTGTATACTGCCAGTGGAATATGAACAATAGCAAGAATATGTAAATCAACTCCATAACAGAAAATCAAAGTGAAGACGTAAACATGTCCAACAGCGCCCAATCAAGTAGTCATGAAACAAACATTGTTAACTATGTGGTACAAAATTAAGTTACCTGTACAGGGGCATCCAACTACCCAGCTCTCCTCCGTCTTTTCCTAAAGCTACATCTCTCAAGGAAGACGGTAGAAGCTTAAGCTCTTCCCACTTCATCCACTGAGGAAAAGACGAATCTTCAGGTCCCAAAAGCTGCCTGATTTCCATGTGCATTGAAATAAGATCCTCCATCATAAGCTGTCCAAGCCTCGCTGTTGCTTCAGTCACGTATATCTGAGCAATTCGAAAACAGAAAAACTAAGAAAATCAGATTATAATCCTTGGAGGAAGCTAAAATTGAAGTTAAGAACTCATTCACTATAACACCAAATAAAGAGTATGACTCTATACCTTAGCAGAGAAACCCTTTATTCGAGTAAGAAATGGTAACCCTAGCATACCCATCGGACTTGATATCAATACCACATCAATGAAGGAGGTATTCCATAGGTGCAAGTTCCTGACAGTTTTGTACCAGGGCTCTGCATATATTAAATCATCAGCATCAAGGGGCCTTTCGACTTTTTGTCTCTTCTGAACCAAGGGTTCTTCCAAATCTAAAGGACCACTACGGTTTGAGCATCTGGGATTCTCTTTATCTAAGGAACTAGCTTTTGAAGCAGAAGGCATAGGTGAGAAAATTGAAAGAGCAGAAAGGTCTAATGGGCAGTCCAATAGAATCCTAAAACCACATATATCAAGTATGTGACAAGGAGGGAAATGGTAACCACCACCTGTGCTCAAGCACGTCTGCAAAATAGATAAAGTAATAGAATATCAAAAAAAAATAAAAGCAATCCAATCGAACACGTTTACACGTGTTAAAATATATACATATATGTATAGAAGATTAGTGCATGTTTATATGAATGTTGTGAAAGAAACTTACAAACTTCATAGTCAGCAAGAAAACACAGGGTCCGAGTTTGGTATGTCGGACAGTATTCTACATAGTACTGCAGAGTCTGCACTTTAGTGAATTCTTTTCTAATAGATAAAAGGTTGACCAAGAGTCCTGTGTTTGACACCACACCAGTTAAGATGTTAATGAACAGTTAAATAGATTGATATACAAAGCAAACAACTGCTAATACACAATCAGCAATTACATGGCCTATCCCCAGATATTATGTAACCTAGGTCGATTCCAATGCTTTCACTAGTTGGGAGTAAAAAAGTTGAGGCTAGAGAAACAGTTAAATTAAAGTTCATTGCTTTCTTCTTATTTTTTGAGATGTAGACATTTCCGAATAAAGACCAAAGCTTTACATGAAACCTATCCCAGAAATCCCTAATTCAAACCAAAACCTAACATTTTCTTCTTTTAGAGCCTAACCTCTTCATTTCAGTTATAGTCTTTCTTTTCTTTTCTCTCTTTACATAGGGAACTGAATTCATTAAGAGAAAAACGAATGAAGAGAGCAATGGACAAGGAACCCAGTAAAAGACACAACCTTTATGAGTATTGCAGGCATGAAAATAGTAGTGCCCACTTTGCACAAGGATGAAGAGCTTAATAAACCCTAAAATAAACCCCAATTTGTAGGCAATATGAAACCCAAAATAACAAAATTGAAAGATAATTTAAACAAACACTTACAATATAATATGGGAGATAGATTGATCAGAGAGTCGGAGAGATTGAGACAGAGCTGATGGACAAGAAGAAGAAGAAGAAGAAGAAGAAGAAGTGGGAGATTTAAGAAGAGGGTTTAATGAAATATTTTAAAGTACCGAAACTGTCCTTTCGTTTGTTTGATATTTACATCCAAGAAGGTCCTTTTTATCTTTTTCTTTCTCATTTAGTGAGCAGCACACATGAACAAAAGCAGAAGCAGCAGCAGCGGTCTCAGAAACTTTGAAGGTATGTTTCCGTTACTTTAAAGTTTCGATTTTGATGCTTGTTATAGTAAAAGGTCAAAGCTTTAGTGTTTCTTTAGGTCTGGGACTTGTGTTTCAAGTTGAATGAGTATTGAAACCAAGAGCCCAACTCAGTTGGAAGTTCTGTTTTGATGTCAAACATGTTTGGGGATTCTGGTATTTTCTTTACTTTTGTTTGTTATGTGCCTGACAATTTAAGCTGTTTGAATTGTTACTCAGTTTATTGTATTAGTTTCGAGTTAGATCTGTAGCTAAGTTTCGTTGAAACTACCGTTTTGCCCTCAATTATCTATTAATTTCAGTCCCTGCCATTCGATGACGTCAGAATTTTCTATCTCATCGCTTCTTACTCTCCATCCTGAAGCTTCTAAAGCTGTAATCACTGCTAGAATAGTGCTACGGGAAGAGGAAGAAGTATGCAATTTCAGTAAGGAAGAAGCCGACAAATCTCGGGCTAGGCTCCGACGAAGACGATATCCGCAATACTTAGGTAACTCATTCCATCTCTTGCTGATTGGTTGTGGCGGTTCTTCAAATTGATTTGGTTTCGGATTGGAAAGCTTTCTGAAGCAGCCAAAGTAGTAGACAATCTTTTCAACTTCAATTCGAGCTAACTGTGGTTCATTCTATTCTCAAAAAAAAAATAAAAAAATTGTGGTTCATTCTGTGTCTCATTTTTTGTGAATTTTGTCTTGATCGGTTGGGTTTCTGGAATTTCGCTTTATTGGTGGTGCTGGGACATAACTACTTTTGATTAGTGATCAGACCAATATTAGGTATGTGGGTTTATCTTGGTTTGGTTTTGCATTTACGTTTGATTCTGTGGGTGACTGTGTGTGTTGTGTTCAATTTCTGTTGAAACTACTTGGTTTCTTGATTGCATGCTTGCAATTGTGTTTTGTAGGTAGTTTTAAAAAGACTCTCTTTTGCCTGCACAAGTATGTTATCATGTGTTGTCTTTTTTCTTTTTCCTTCTTTTGTTTATACCAGATTCTTCTCTTCAGTTCTTCATAGTACGACAAGTGAAATTTAAGTAGATTCATACTACCTAGATCTTCAGCTGACAAAGTCGTATATTTTAGCATTTCAATCTCATGTTCTTTAAGGGTTAATGCCAATTGAAAAACAAGGAACAAAGACAATAGTAAATTAAAGAAAGCATATCAAGGCGGTACTTAGTTACCTCCTCTTTTTATATTCAGGGACTGTGTACCGAATGTGCTATGATAACAGATTAACTGATTGTGAATTGTTATCACAGAAAATCAAGGGAAGATTGCTGGAGTAGAGTCTTATTTCCTCACTTGATCTGATCTTACGTTTTGTTCTGTTGTAGACTTTCAATTTTGTGTGGATTATACCTCTCAATTTGAGCGATCATAAAGACTGAAACTTTTTTTTTTGAGAATCAGGTATATCATAATTAAGCTTCTTGGTGTTTAGTAATAAGGTTTAGAGATTGATCAACTTGATGTTTGATCATTTCATGCATGTGTTAGTATCCATATTAATGGTAGTCCTGTGTCCCAAAATGTGTCTCTATTACATTGATCATTCACATCTACTTTTACACACCACCCTTTGTTTTCTAAATTGATATTAATTGCTTTTATGTCACTGATATATTATAAAGGAGAGGGAAGGTATTCTGTAATAGTGTATTGCCAGTAAAATCTAGAAAAAGTGCATGTAATTTTGAATAGTGCAAATGTATTTGGGATCTTCAATTTTGTTTATATTGGTCATGTTTTTTTTCATACTTGGGTGGGATCGAGCTTTTCTTCTGTAACTCCGCATGTGCTTGATGTATTTCTACATGGCATGATTGCATCTGAAAATATCTAAATTTTGAATCTGCCCCAGACTGAGCTATGGCGGCCAATGTTTTACACGAACGTGATGTATATATAACAATGGCAGTTAAATTTTTTGTACCAACTTCAGACTGAGTATGACATTCGTTGTAAAACAGATGTTATTTCAGTATTATGCATCAGTATTTCCAGCATTTGAACATCTTATAATTCAGTTGGTTACTTGCATACTCTGCTTTGACTTGTTGCAAACTTTTACCCGCAGGAATTCAATTTTGAACTCAATTTCCTAGTGTTACCAAGAGATAGATCATAGTTTTTTCCTTTTCTTATTTTGTTGGAACTAATCGAGGAATTCTGATAAGATCAGTGAAACATTCAAGAGTTAGCTGTGTCTGTGGTCCAAATGGATTTGTAATGATTCAGGGACAAAGATGAAATTTCCTTCATCTCTCTTTTTCTTTATCTGAATATAAATATCAAAGTTTTCAAATCCTCTTTTGAGAATGCGTTATCTAGTCTGTTTAGCTTGACAACACTCTTGTTTCTTTTCTTGGTGTAGATAATGGTAAGCGAATAAGTAGCTGGAGTTTATGTATATCATCATATAAACTTTAGCCCGAGTGATAGAACACAACATAAATGGAGGCGAGGGTATTCCCGCTTACTTGCACATTGCTTCCATTTTCACATCTGGCATTGTCGGCAACCCATCCAACTCTTTGGCCCTCGCCTTTAAGACCCACATATGCACCTGGCACAGGTACATTTACCTTTCAACTGTTTGGCACTCATGGTCTTGAAATTCTTGTATTTTTCCTGATATATGCTTTATGGGTCCTAAAATGGCAGTTTAAAGGAGGAGCACAAAAAAGAAAGAGCCTCTATTAGACGGTCTTCCCAAAGAGTACTACGATGATGTAAGTGAATTTTCATTCACAGAGATTAATTTTAGTTTTGGGAGCTAGAAGGAAGTGAAGTCTTTTGTAATTCAGGAATGGCAATCGCAACAAAGGGAGAAAACTAAGGAGTTGCATCGGAGACGTCAAGTAGAAGATGAAGAGGAGGAGAGAAAGATTGAAGAGTACCGTGAAATCGGCATGAGATTGAAGGATTATCCTGAAGAAGATGTTTGGAAAGCTCGGAAATTGATTTCCAGCTTTATTAGAGCGGCTGAAGAAGTGGAAGAGGTAATATCAGAAATCCAGTATGCAATATTTGTCTTGTGGGTTATTCTTTATGAGGACATACCACCTCTAGTTCGTTGTGAGTCTGTGTTCATGGATGTTTATATATGCGTGCAGAAAATTGAGGAAGCTGGTGAGAAAGGGGAACTGACTGAACTTGTTTTGATGGTCATATGGAATCGCCTTGACCTTGCTCGACGGGATGTAAGTTGGTGGTGAGATGGCTTTAGAGTTCGCTACTTAATGTATCTATTGTTAAGGAACAGGTCATAGCAACCTTTATATTAAGTGGCATATATGCTAGTATTTTTTTTAGTACCAGGAGTATGCAGGAGTTATATGATGTAAGAACTTTGGTAATGAATTCAATATTTTCCTTTTGCAAAAGGTACTTGAAAAGGCTTTGAAATTGCATCTTCTATAACCTAGCTATATGTCAATAAAGTAGTAATCGATGCTTATAGTTTGAGATCTGTAGGAATCTGATATTAAAAGGCAATCAACTAGTGCTCTTTCTCTCCAGAATAATGATTTTGGCTATTGGTGACATTCTTACAGGATGAAAAGGATGTTATTAGAAGTCTTGATTTGCTATACAGAAGGATTGAGGTATGAGTTGCTCTCTTCCTAGTTCCAACCCAGGACTCATGATTTAACCACTAGTCCATTATACAACCAGCAGTTGGGCAAGCTTAAGCTGTTGTGATTACTTACTTAATAGTTAGTTTCAGCCTGAACATCTTGCAGAATCAGTTTCAATTAGCTTTCATACCCTTTTCTAATATGTATCAACTTTTTAGGCTGAGATACTGAAACAAGAGGCCTCACCTGCCATGCGATTGCTCAACGATCTTTTAAATATGCATGATGGTTTTGATGATGAAGTGTGGCAGAAGGAATGTAAAAAGCGCATGATCGATACATTTCCACGCGAGGATCCATTTAGCATTTTAGTTCCAGATGGATTTGACCTTGATAAGGTATGCTGTAATTTGCTGATTCCAGGCTTACAATCCTCTTCAGATTTCTACTTTTCTACAGCTTTGAAATTTTTGCCCTTGGGTTTCAGTATTGACTTGTTACGAAATCCCTGGAGTTATTTTTATATCTTTTTCAAAAATTGTGGACAAACAGTTTACACTTCAGATTGCAAGTGAACAATCTCGCATATGGTGTTTCTAATCGTACTACTTAAAAATTTTCAGTTCTCAGACTGCTGATGTTCAACAAATTTCTGGAATTGTTATTGTTATCTGTTATTATTTTTATCATTGTTTGTTGTTTGCTTCCTTACTTGATAATCCTTTACCTCCATCAGCATGAGGGACCTCTCCGGGTACCACTTGAAGTCGATGACCCTCTATTGAGGGTAGACTTTGTAAGAGAGGTTGATGCACTGCTACAAGAGGTTCGGGGTGAGCAGAGCGAAGTACAAATCATGCAAGGGTTTGATCCTGAATCCATAGCAAGTAGATTAAAGCAACATGAGAAGCAACGAGCCATAAGGCTGGTAGAAACTATACTAAACCTGGCCGTTAATTTAAAATGGTAGCAACTTAATGTCTGCTTTAGAAGGCTTGAGGGAGGGAGTTGTTGTAAATGCAGCCTGAGAAACTCGTAGACTGCACCTCTCACAATGATGTCAGCCCCACACCGTAAAGGCGGATGGCAACCGCACCATGGATTTCTCTTGCAATCCCTTTGCTATCGTACCACTCTTCAGTCATTTTCTGGGTATGAACTTATATATAGGTTATTTGTCAACTAGTTGAAGGAGAATGTTGGAGATAGTTTCTGAATTCTTGACATGGTAAAACTTTGTATCAGAAGCATAAATGTAAAAGCACAGCAGTAGGCAACGGCAGTTCATTTGCAACCCTGTACTCTAAACCTTGTTAAATGAAACAAAACTAAGCCTTGCATGTGCTACTGTCTTGTAACAAGACTGAATATTAATCGCACTTGCATGCATCCACAATTAAAATGAGAATCTTATATCTCCATCATGCATGTCGAAAATTAATAGATACTTTTTAAGTATGTTTCAATTAAGCTTCATAGTTCAAGTTTAGAAGTTTACATTTTGGGGTAGCATTTTAATCAAAGTAATGTTCAATCTCCATGTAACCAAAAAAAAAAGTTATTCTTTCTATCTATCACCAACTAGATCAGTAGTTTTGGGGAAGTGACACAACGGGCAAAATCTGTTTTTCTGCAACCAGTGTTATAACTGTAATGAATGTATAACATGTATACGAATTAGAATCTATTCACAAAGCACACAAACACATGTAGATCAATAAAACCAAAACTGAAAATGAAATAGTAAGAGAAGGTTACCATTGATCTCAGTAGTAGTCATGGACATCTTCATTTGCTTGATGATCACGGCAACAAACAGTAGCACACCAGAAACACAAGAACAACAGAAAAACGTCTTCTGCACTATTCTACTTATCACAATAGAATGGGACTGTTTTTCTCAATTGAAAGCGTAGTTAGCACATGGACTATTCACTGATATATATACAGGCCTGAAAACATTCTCATACACATCCCATAAGGAGTCTAAGAATTACTCAATGTTTATCAGCTATTAACTTTAGGTTTATCACAAAGTCTTAATGTTAATCAGATTCATTAACTTGGTAAGTCTCACACTCCTATTGAAATACATATATCCAATAAGTTACATGATAGAGTTTATCATTTATATTTCTATTGATTATATACAAGTTAAATCAAAGTCAATGACTTAAAGACCAAGATAAATGCAGAGTCCAATATTGTTTCCAACAATCTCCCACTTGGACCAAAGTTATCTCTATTCTTAGCATTTGAACCATAACAAGCATATAAACAATAATTAAGTGTGCACTGAAATATAAAAACGACTCACAACTTGTCTCAGCTTGGTCAATATGCAAAATTGATGCAGAGCCTAAGATTGTGTCCAATCATGATGACTGAGACAATTGAAGACCACTAACACCAATTCCACACATTACATAAGCTTAGTTTGATAAACAAAAGAGCAAAAATAATAATATGTCTACCTTGATTTTTCTGCTCAAAGTCCATGTAGAGATTTTGAATTGTCCAAAATCATCTCAGCAAGCTATAGATTGAGCATGTTACTTGTTGTACTCATCTGCATAAATGCTCATTTGATAACACACATATATGTAACAGTAAACTAAATACAGTAAAGTAAACTGTGATTTTGAAAAGATGAATTTATTGATAACTCAAAAATTACATTGCAAGGTAAATATGATGATATGAACTAAGGCTAAGTTTGCATAAATGAGAACTGAAAGCCTAAAAATGAAAATGTGACTCCCACAGATCTTAAGTACTCAGTTTTGATAAAACTCCCAGATTTTTGACATGTTCCTGGAAAGCTCCCACTCCTAAAGCTTTAGTGAATGGGTCTGCAAGTTGAGCTTCTGTGTTTATATCTAAAATTTGGAATTTACCAAGACGTATCTGTTGTCTCATACTGAGATACTTAAGTGCTATGTGTTTTGAGCTGTTTGATCTTTTATTATTCTTGGCAAAGAAGACAGCTGCTTCATTGTCACAGAATACTTTAATTGCTCCTGAAACTATAAACTCAAGAACATCATACTGTATTAAGAAGTTCCTGATCCACATACCTTCACAGACTCCCTCATATACAGCTATGAATTATGCTTGCATTGTTGAAGTGGTTATTAATTTTTGTTTCATGGTTTTCCATACTACAACACCACCAGCAAGCATATAAACATAACCACGTGTAGATTTAGAGGAGCTAGGGAAGTTACCTGCAAAGTCTGAATCAGTTTATCCCAATAGTTCAAGTTTTTCAACTTTTCTGTAAACCAACATGTGAGCTTTAGTTCCCTGCAAATATCTCAATACCTTTTTACCTGCAATCAAATGCTCATGAGAAGGGTTAGATTGAAAACGAGATAAAATTCCTACAGCAAAAGATAGGTCAGGTCTGGTACAGACTTGGACATACATCAAACTGCCTACAAGTCTAGCATAAGGTGTAGTCTCTATTTCCTTGTCACCCTTCATTCTTCCCCCCATTTTTAGGCTTTTTAGTAAGCTTATCACCTTTAGATATAGGGACTGAACCAGAAGAACAAGTTTCCATGTTAAATCTTTTCAAAACCTTACGAATGTAAGCATTCTGAGATAAATCTAATAAACATTGTTTTCTGTCCCTTTTGATCTCAATTCCTAAAACAAAAGAAGGTTCACCTAGATCCTTCATATCAAACTTGTTGGACAGAAAATCTTTAGTACCTTTTAACAGTTTCATATCAGTGCTAGTTAACAGAATGTCATCCACATACAATATGAGAAAAATAATTTTTTTTCCCAACTGTCTTTAAGTATACACACTCATCTACAAGATTTTCAGTAAAGCCATATGATGAAATAACTGAATCAAAATTTTATACCACAGTCTAGAAGCTTGCTTAAGTCCATATATAGATTTTTGAAGTTTGCATACATGATTTTCCTTTCCAGATACCACAAAACCTTCAGGTTGCTTCATATAGATTGTTTCTTCTAAGTCTCCATTTAAAAATGCAGTTTTTTGCATCCATTTGATGAAGTTCCATATTAAAATGAGCTACTAGAGCCATGATAATTCTAAATGAATCTTTAGTGGATACTTGAGAGAATGTTTTTGTATAATCTATACCTTCTTTTTGTGTGAATCCCTTAGCTACTAGCTTGGCTTTATGTCTTTCTATTCTGCCATGTTCATCTCTTTTGGTTTTGAAAACCCATTTACAACCTATAGCTTTATGTTGTGGGTCTAGTTTAACCAACTCCCACACTGAATTTTGACTCATGGATGCTAATTCAGCCTCCATGGCCAGCTGCCACTGTTTTGAATTTTCATTCTCAACAGCTTGTTTATAGGTTACTGGATCATTTTCCTCTGCAAGTACATCATCTATCTCTTGCAAATATATATGATAATCATTGTTTTCTCCATAGGTAGGTTTTTTTTGTCTTTGAGATCTTCTAGGTGGGATTTCTTCAAAATTTGGTTTAGCTATGTCTATATTTTCTGCATTTTATTGTGGTTCTGCATATGGTTCCGGCTCACTTTCAACTTCTGTATCTTGATTTTTATCAGTTTGCATAGTTTCTGTACTTTCATCTTCCAAGGGTAAATATTTTTCTAAATTTTCATCACTTATTATTTCCTCAAAGTCTGAAGACAAGTCTTCAAAAATTGAGTTAAATTCAGTTTCACCTAGAAATTTAGCTTGATTTGTCTCAAGAATTCTAGGTTTGTGATGAGCTGCATAAAATCTGTAGCCCTTGAATTTTTCACAATACCCTATGAAATTGTTGCTCACAGTTTTGGACTCTAATTTAGGTGTCAACTTGTTTGGTGTTTTAGCTTCTGCCTTGCATCCCCATACATGTAGGTAATGCAAGCTTGGTTTCTTCCCACTCCATGTTTCAAAGGGAGTGTTCTCTACAGCTAGCCTTGCTGGGTGATCTGTTGCAAATGTAATTTGCAGTTCTTAATGCCTCACCCCACAAGAATTTAGGTAAACCACTAGTGCACATCATGCTTCTCACCATATTATGTAATGTTCTATTTTTCCTCTCTGCCACTCTATTTTGTTGAGGATTATATGGGGTAGTATACTGAGCTTTAATGCTTTGTTCTTGGAGGAACAATGCAAATGGTCCCTTTTGCTGGCCTGGCTCAGTATATTTCCCATAGAATTCCCCACCTCTATCAGACCTTACACACTTAATTTTAGCTTCTAACTGCAGTTCTACTTCTTTCTTGTAGATTTTAAAAGCTTCTAAAGATTGTGATTTTTCTGACATAAGATATATATAGCAGTATCTAGAACAATTATCTGTAAAAGTTATGAAATATGTGTTTCCACATATAGTTTTATGCTTAAAAGGTCCACATATATCTGTGTGTATTAATTTTAAGAGTTTTTGGCTTCTTACTGCAGTTTTCTTTCTTAAATTAGCCAACTTGCCCTTATAGCATTCTATGCATTCTGTTAAATAACTGAAATCAAGTTTATGTAGTGATTTATTTTTTTTATCAATGTTTTGAGTCTATCTTTAGATATATGCCCTAATCTTATGTGCCATAGGTAAGCAGACTTATTATTATAGATTGATCTTTTCATTCCAACTGTAATGTTATTACTTGATGTGTTTTCACTATTTTCAATCAACATAATATCAGATTTAGAAACTGAACATTTTAACTGTAAATAATCATGATTGAAAACACCATAACCAATATAGTCTGAATTCCTAAAAACTTTTATTCAATCAAGATCAATAATAAGTTTGCGACCCAACTTAACTAGCAAAGAAACTAAAAGCAAATTTCTCCTAAGAGAAGGAATGAAATAAACATTGTCTAAAATTAAAATTTTGCCAAAACCTAAATCCATGTGCAGACTTCCAATGGCCTTCACTGCCACCTTCATGCCATTGGCAACACAAACTGTGTCTTCATTCTTCTTTGGTATTCTCCTCTTTAGTAAACCCTGCATTGAGTTGGTGATATGAATTGGTGAGCCTGAATCCAACCAATATGTATGAGGTTCTATATCCATGAAGTTTACTTCCAAAGCAAATGCAGATTTATCAAATATAGACATATTATTTATACCATAAATAGAACTGAAATCAAATTGTGATAGCATTTACCCTTTTTCAGCATCCATTTCTTGAAGCCCTCACACTGTTTCTTCACATGACCAAACTTCTTGCAAAAGAAACATTTGATATTCTACGTCTTTGTCTCAGATGGCTTCTGAGTGGTATTCTTGCTGATATCTTTCTTTGGCTTGAGGTAGTTCTTCTTTCTGCCTTTGTTTTTGTCAACATAGTTGACAGATATTGCTAGCGCAGCCTCCTTCTTCATCATGTCTTGTTCATGCACACAAATCGAGATCAGCTCATCAATCTCCCATTTTTCCTTCTATGCATTGTAATTGTTCACACCCATATGAAGCTCTTTCGGCTGGTTGTTGATGTTGATGAGCTACATGATGTGATTTCTCACACTTCCAGTCCCATTGAATTTCAGGTCATAGAACTTCTTGGAGAGACTAGCAGCTTCAGCTTTGTTACTTTCTTTGAACTTCTGAGAAATAAGCTCCATATAGTCAACAACATACTCAGGTTCTTCAACACAACCTCTCACAGTATCCGAGAGTGTATTTCTAATCACATTCTTAGCCATGCGATTTGCCCTATACCAGTCTTTATAGGCCTGTCTTTCCTCTTTGCTGCTATCCTCATCCAGCGCATAAGGAACCTCCTCATTGAAGCACAAGTCCATGTTTTGATGCATGGACAAATAAAATTCAACCTAGTTTTTCCATTTTCTGAAGTTCAGTCCACCATTCAACACTTGAATCTGTCCCAAATGGACAACATCACCAGCTAAACACTTTTAACAAAACAATGTACGTGAGTTTTTCAAAATATGTGTGTGTAAACTATAGTATATGTTTCAAGCATTATAGATATAAACACAAGGTTTAATAAGCAGAAACATAACTGAAAGTCCCAAAACTTAAGGCATATCAGATAATACTTTTGTAGTATAAAATCTAATATCTAAATTCTGTATTACAATGCCATGATCATGTAAAATCAAATTTATATTGAGAGCAGTCCATATCTTTGGATTAGGAAAAGTCTCAACATAGCTAGAGTTGAATCACATATCATTCAAAAGTACTGTTATTACAATTAAAATTACACCTGCAAATACTCTTTGGAGATCAAAATACAATGTAATTTTACAAGTACCGACACAAAACTTGATTTTTGTCTTTAGAATGAAAATCCAATTTGACAGCAAAAGCTACTTTGTGTAACAAATTCACAGTCATCATAAATTCTCATTAAATCAAATTAATAGTTTACAGTTTAGGTTCTATTCATGAATGAACATGGTAAACTCAAGAATAAAGATGCATCAATATAAAGAACAAAACATGGTTATGTAGGGGAGAGAAAATTATACAAGTTTTGTTGATATGCTCTTTATATTTAGTATATATATGAAATTATGAATTCATATTGGGTTTGTGAAAATAATTTGAATGCAGTAGGTATGATCGTATAATCACAAAACCAATCACTGATTTCCTGCAATTGTTAGTTCTTCATGTTTTTAAGTAAGAACATATCATAGCAATTGAAAACATCGAATCATTCACACAATCAACCTCATAACTAATTATCGGGTCTTACCTTTGTCAACACCATCAATCTGTAATCAGAATTAGCGGAAGCAAAACAGAATTCATAGCAAAGGAAAATTTGGGGAAGAAAAGAAAAGAAGAAGACGTATTTTGTTGTAGAATGAAAACTGATTCAATAAAAACTTATTTTTAAGTTGCAGACTTAAACCGGGTTGACCCGACCCTATATATAATTGGACTGGATCAATTCTGCAGGCCCATTTATGAAGAACATAAAACAAATTCCATTTTCTAAGATTGATTTTAATGAATTGATTGATTTATGTTTCTGTGAAGAGCTAAGCTCTGATACCATTTGTTATAACTGTAATGAATGTATAACATGTATATGAATTAGAATCTATTCACAAAGCACACAAACACATGTAGATCAATAAAAACCAAAACTGAAGATGAAATAGTAAGAGAAGGTTACCATTGATCTCAGCAGTAGTCATGGACATCTTCCTTTGCTTAATGATCACGGCAACAAACAGTAGCACACCAGAGAACAACATAAAAACGTATTTTGCACTATTCTACTTATCACAACAGAATGGGAATGTTTTTCTCAATTGAAAGCGTAGTTAGCACAGGGACTATTCACTGATATATATATACAGGCCTGAAAACATTCTCATACTCATCCCATAAGGAGTCCAAGAATTACTCAATGTTTATCAGCTATTAACTTTAGGTTTATCATAAAGTCTTAATGTAAATCAGATTCATTAACTTGGCAAGTCTCATACTCCTATTGAAAGACATATATCTAATAGGTTATATGATAGAGTTTATCATTTATATTTCTATTGATTATATACAAGTTAAATCAAAGCCAATGACTTAAAGACCAAGATAAATGCAGAGTCCAATATTGTTTCCAACAACCAGTCCACAATGCAATCTCCATGGTAAAGATGCGAACACCGCATACTTGTTTCTTCAGAACCAACCATAATCTCCTCCAAACAAATAGAACACATCGTTGAAACTTTCACCTTCACCTTCTCTAAAGACGCCATCAACAGTATGCTTACTGCCCCAAATTCAGGCTCATTGTAGTGAATTATAGCGATGGAGACCGCCATATGCAGGACCTTGTCATCAGCATTAACAATTTCAGGAGCTATGAGGAGGAACGATAATTGGATCAAAATGTCATGTGCCACAGATGATTGAATATCTGCTGGGACATTCAGCTTGGAGAGTATGTTATACACAGGAACCCGCCATGAATGGCCGTGAAGCATCTGCTTAAGTATGGATAGGTCAAGTTTGAGCTGGCCTTCATCCTCAAACTTCAAATCTTTAATCTTGACTTTGATAGTTATCCATATTCTCTAATGAACATTCTTCTTCTCATTCATGAAGGTCAAGGAGCTATATATAGTCGTGTACTGTAATTATATCCTTCAGAATTATCCATATTTGGTTTTGATAAGTAGAGCAATAACATAGAAAAGTAGTGCACCAATTTATAGACCAACATCTGGGATAGTACGTAGGACTTGATACATTCCATATTGAGCTAGGATTTATTTCCTTGTGTACTTTGTCAGGAAAGGTACATAATTAAAGAAAGATCCAGAAGACCCCGTATCATTCAGCTTTGAGATGAATTAGTAGGACTTCGTGCGTTGGTGGAATAGCTCTCTCCAGAGTCAGAGTCAGAGTCACTGGAAAGCTTAACGGAACAACTACAAAAGCCACAAAACTACGGCGGCTACCATCAGAAGTTATGCCCCGAAAGTCGCTACCAATCCTGCCATTCTCGAGTCATATAGGAATAATGTTACCATATCTTATTTTTCAATTTAGTTTTCTTCGATCGTGTTTCAAATCCCATAACTTTCAGAGTCGATCTTCACATTTTTTTTTATGTTCTTTTTTTAAGGAATTCACATTGAAAATGTTACTAGAGAGAGTACTTGGCACATTTCTCCAAATGTTATGTGACTATATAAGCATTTTCTTTTCACCTTTATGTTGGAGCATTATGTGTTTTGTTGAATTTGATTTCTAGCCTTTGAGTCCTTTCGTAGTGCAGTGCGCTCCATGTGGAAGACCTCGGCTCCTGTGGAGGTTATAGCACGGGGAGACAGGTTCCTCTTCACGTTCAACAATGAGCGTGATCTGTCGAGGATCAAGAAGGGTGGTCCGTGGTGTGTCCAGAGGGCAATGGTGATTCTCAACGATTATGATGGTTTTCCGATATCATAAAGGTTCCTCTCGATTTTATTTGGATTTGGGTGGCAATATTCGGGCTTCCGCCGGCTCTCCTAACGGTGGCTACCGTCCGGCTTTTCGGGGAGACGATATGTCCTGTCCACCAGATCGATCATGCTGCCCTGAGCCGTGGTACTGCTAAAGTTCGTTTAGTCCTCCCGATTAACGCCCCGCTGAAGGTTGAACGTCGTCGTAGAGTTTTTCCTTCTGATATTATCAAGGTGGAGTACAAGTATGAGAGGCTGTTGGGGAGATGCCGCACATGTTGTCGAGAAAACTTATGTGCTTAAATAAGTTTTCCGAGTATTTTTTTACAGAGAAAACTTATGTGCTTAAATAGATTTCCGAGTATTTTTTTATTATTTCGTTTTACCGTTTGCAATGATTAAATTACGGTTTTTTGTGATTTGTGATGTTTTATGGTTCTTTGTTTGATCTGAGTTTCCCTGCTAATTTATTAGTTATTCATTATTTTGTTTGATTTGTTAATAGACAACACAATCAATATTAATTCATAGTTTATTGTTCAATTCTCCCCCTTGCTTGATTGAGTATCATCATTGTTAGATTTGCCGGTGTTGACAGTAGCCGCAGAGAGGCTACAGCTGGCCCACAGACCCGCAGCAAGTGCATCAGGGCCCGGCCGAAGGCTCGGGACCGGATCACCAGCACCCGGCCTCGGGGCCCAGCACTCTATCCTGCCTCCAGGGACCCTGGGGCCGGGGGCGCCAGCCTGCCAAAGAGGGCACCAGAAGGTACAAACAGAAGGGAGCCAGTCCCACATCGAAGAGTGAGGCCAGCCCTCACCCCCAACCACCTATATAAGGGCCCCAACTACCCTCTTTATTAGGTAACTTATCTCTCTCCCTGCTTACATACGTGCCTTGGTTATATATATTCCAACTATACTAACTTAGGCATCGGAGAGGAGAAGACCGGCCCGCCCGGTATTCCCCTTAGTGAGCAGGATTGCAGGAGATCAAGTCGGATTCACCGTGTATCTACCAGGCCCCCGGGTTTAGGCAGAAACAATTGGCGCCGTCTGTGGGAAGCTCGAACGAAAAGCCGTGTAAGCAACGCCGTTGGGAAAGAATTCAGAAATGAGTCGAGAGAAAGATACCGCCGAGGAGGGACGTCTTGCAGCAGTGCAGACGCTCACCTCCACCCCAGCCATCACGCGGGAGCCGCGGTCAGGAAGTAGGGAGCTGTGGGGGACCATCCGGCGTGCCGGATCCCCACCACGACAGCTCGCGCGGGAAGGCCCGGCAGAAGAGGAAGACAGCCTAGAGCGACGGGGCTTCTCCTTGACGTTCTCAGATGATCCAAGCGATCGATCTGAGAGCCCGGACCGGGATCCTACGTACAGCCCCGGCCATAGCAGTATGGCGGGAGAGCTACGGGCAATGGCCGCAGAGGTCAGTCGTCTAAGAGAGGAGAGCGACAGGGACAGAGCTAAGTCTAACGCCCGGTACGAAGAGATGGAGGCGGTGAATACTGCCCTAGTGGCCGCCCTGGAAAGGGGACAGCAGCGCAGTGACGCCATGGCCGAGGCGCAGGCGACACTCCCACCGATCCAACCTCAACACGCCGAAGCTGGGCAATCTTCAGGCGGTCGGCCCGGTGACCCCATGCGAGAAAAGTCGCCAGCAGGCGCAGGCCCGCCAAAGAGCACGGCAACCTACCACCAGCCCGGCGCTTCGTCAGTGGATGAAGTTGAGACTCCGACCGCACGGGCGCTGCAAATGCTAGCCAACACCGTGTCGGACTTAAAGGCCCAAATGGAGGCCAACGAGAGAAGAGCCGCGCGGCCGATGGAGGGCGCCCGGTTTAATGAGCGCATGAGTCCTTTCTCGCACCGGGTCATAGAGTCTGGAAGATCTGGCAACCAGAAGTCCCTCAAGGTCACCTACTCAGGGTCCGGTTGCCCGTACCAGCATCTGGACAGTTTCCGGTCCCAAACCTGCGCCAATGGATACTCCGATGCAGTCTGCTGCAACATCTTCCAGGAGACTTTGTCTGGAGAAGCGCTCAGCTGGTTCTACGAGCTTCCAGCAAACTCGATCGAGGCGTTCGAGCAGTTAGCCGACCGGTTCGTAGGCCACTTCATTCTCCGAGTCGAGGGAGCCCGGACATCGACCATCCTCTTCAATTGCATACAAGCCCCCGGAGAGGAGCTGAGAACCTTTGTCAACCGCTGGTAGACGGCTACGGCCGGAGTTCGGAACCTGGACAAAGGCATCGCCGAGATGGCGTTTAAGCAGGGGCTCCGAGCGGGTAAGTTTTCCTACGCCGTCCGGGTAGAACTCCCGCAGGGATATGACGAGTTGATGGCTATGGCCATCCGGCACGCTTAGGCCGATCATGAGACCTATGGGCATCACCTGCTGAAGAGGAAGCAGGATGAGCAGCAGGAAGACCATCCCCGGGAAGAGAACCCTCCGCCCGGCCAGGAAGCCAAGCCCAGTCAGCGGACCGAGAACCGCACCGCTCGACCCAGCCGGAACGCCAACAATAGAAACTGGCCACAGCGGCAGCAGAGGCCCTATTCTGATAAACCCCAGAACGAGCACAAGCCGATACCGTATTGCCAAGAGCGCCCCTTGGCGATCATGCCAGCGCCACCACCGGTCGGTCAAGAAGTCTTCACCGCTCTCACCACTTCCTACGAGGATATCCTACTTGAGAACGGGAGCGTCATTCCCCCACCGCCCAAGAGAAAGTACCCGAAGGGGAAACTTACAACGGCGCAGACGGGCAAGTACTGCTCTTATCATGATGAGGCCACTCACCGAACAAATCAGTGCTGCGCTCTCAAGACAGCGGTACAGGGGCTGATTGATAACGGCCAGTTCCAGCGGTACGTAGGGGAAAGAAGAACAGACCCCGACCGGAAACTTGACCAGGCCTGGTAAACCCGCTAGCCCCGAGCGGTTAGTTTGGCATAGTTCGCGGTTCAACCGTTGTAAAAACAAATATATATGCAAACTACTTTTGAGAAAATTTCACCGGCTCTGCCAGTTCCAGTATATTCATATTCAAGCAAGTATACAAGCAGTAACCGATCCGGAAAGATTACAAGGAAAAGGGCAAGAAAAATCCTAAGGAGCCACGACTCCGCCTTCAGCAGGCAATCCGCCAGCCTCTCCTGCAGTACCCTCGTCGTCGACCTCAGTTCCGGTGTTGACTCTGGCTCGGGGAGACTCGGCACCGTTGGTAAAAGAATCCAAGTCCGAGCGAATCGCTTCATCCGGCTGCCCCTCCACCGCCTCCTGATGGATGTCCGACTGCTCATGGATATCTCTTTCAGCAGCAGTCGGCATCAGGGAAGTGTCTAACCATCCCTTCCCCGCCCATTCCGTGTACGCATCCGAGATGCCCTCTTCCCTGGCCTTCACCAGAAACTCCAGGAACTGATCGCTCTCGCGGTATTTGAGAACGACCCGCTCGTAGTGTTCCGGGTCATCTTCCCCGGTCGGAGCAGTAGAGGCGGCACGCAGAGCGGCAGCTCCCACTTGGAGCTCGTCCACCTTGGCTTCCAGTTCGGCCCTCTCCTTCTTCAGGCTCCGGTTCTGCTCCTCCAGCTTCTTGGCCCTCTCCTCCGATCTGGCCTTCTCCCGGTCCGAGCGAGATTTCTCCACCTCCAGGCGCTGTCGGGCTTCTGATAGAGCAGTTATCTGTCTCTTCAGCTCCGACAGCTCCTCGCTCGCATCCGGTTGGTACAGACTGTACAGCAGCTGCGCAGCAAAAGAAAATAAGCTACAGGCAGTATAGTGGTACAATGCAGTGCTTACCCGGAGGACGGAGTCCTTGCATTTTGGGCGATTCCCACCCGCCAGGGCTCTTGCAACCCCAGGTCTGTCCAGGCCAAGGCCGGCCAAGTCCGCCGCCACTTGCCGGGCGAGTGCACTATCCGGGCTTCCCCTCGGTGCCTCCGCAGGCGCGGGACTACTCTGCCAGGCAGCAGCAGCAACCTTCTCCCCGGCAGCATTAGTTTGCGCACCGCTGGTTATCCTGAACCGTTTGGCCAGGTTCTCCCGTGCCGACCCACCGGTAAGCGTCACCAGCGCGGAGGAAGGAATGTCCCCGCCTTTCCGTTTCTCTCCCCGGCCTTCCGGAGAGGAAGATTGTGCGCTTACCCGGGCGGAACGAGCCACGTGCGGCACAGACACCGGCCGGTTGGGGATCCTGTTCACTCCACCGGGAACCCTAACTGACCCCCCGGTGCTCTTGCCCTTTCCAGGCGCCATAAGGCCCGCAGCATGATGGGTCTTCACCCGCCTCAGGAGATAGGCGCCGTCGTCAACATCCATAGCCCTCGGCTCCGGATGAGTAGTGAGCCGGCCGGACTCCTCGTCCACCGACGTCCGCGAGACGATCTCGCCTTTCTCCTTCAGCTTGTTAAGGAGGTCCTCCCCGTCCATCGAGAGAGTGGTTTCGGGCTTGATAGTCGCCCGGGAAGACGCACCTGCAAGGAAAGCGAACAGTTAATATTTTGCAAAAAACTAGCACAAAGTATCACCGCTAAAGGGCTTCCTACGCACCGGGACCCCGCCCGAGTTGGCAGTATTCCAGCACTTCTCGCCGGATGAAGTTGAAAGAACTTCGTTCCAGATCGTCCCAACATCCGATTATGGTCGAGACCCTCTCATGCTCAAGATCGGATAGCTCGTACGACTGGTCGCAAAGGGGTTGGAAGGCGCCAGGAACCCAGTACATTTTACTCCTCGCCTGCCACCTCCCGCCCACCATCACCACCTTCTTCCTCCAACTGTTGTCTACCCATGAAGGCATATTGGTGACGATCGGTGGTGGTTTCCGGGCGTTGAAGGACAGGCAACCACCCTTGCTTCCTTGAGTAGGACAACCTATACAAGGACCGGAATTCGTTTACCGTTGGCATACTCATTCCGGAAAAATCGTATAGGCAGCCGAGGCTCAGTAATCGCCTCCACTGGAGCCCAGGAAGCTGCGCGGGCGACACTTGCAGCGCACTGAGCATATACTGCACGAAATTTGGCAGCGGGAGCGAGAGCCCATGCCGGAACTGGTCTTGGTGCGCGGCAACCCAACCTGCTTCCGGGTTGCAGGCCGACTCTCCAGGATTCAAGGGCCGCAGCAGAACGTCATCCGGGATACCCCATGTTTCCCGGAGCGCTGCAATCTCTCCAGGGGTCATGCTACCCTCAGGTTCATCGCACACCACAGCACCCTTCCCTCTGCCAATTGTGTAGCTCGCGGCCGGAATATCTGCAAGGCGCACCCCGTGCGGTATTTCAGTCTCCGAGGATTCAGCCCCGGAAGACGAAGACGAGGACGGAGACGAAACCCTGCTCCCGGAGCAGTCAGCGGCTTCGGACACCGGGGATTCCGAACCGAGCCAGTCCTCCAGTCTCTCCTCATCGTCCTCGATAGGACCTCTGGCAACCAATTCGGAAGCCCGGTCAGAACCTGAAGATGACATCTTAACCTAGGGGAAGAAAACAAAACCCTAGCGCTCGTCAGCAACAGGCTACAACAGCGCCTTCTACGGCCTCTCCCCAAGTTTGCCGCAGAGCAGTTCCGTCAGCGACAGAGATCCCTCCCCCCCCCCCCCCCCCCCCCCCCCCCCCGCCGCAAACAACAAAGCCAAAACAAGAACAACACCGGGGCAAAGAAATCAACAAACTTACCGATTAGTATGCTCAACCGAGGACAATCCACCCTGCGAAAGCAGCGAGCAATGGTAGGAAGAGAGTAGGGAGCGCTTAGGAAAACGGATCTCGTGGGGCAAAAGGGCTCAAGGTGGTCGCCGGATTCCTCTCTTTCTCTTGTTAGTTTCTCCAAAGCAAGAAGCAACAGCAGAAAGCAGAGCAGAAGAGACCTTTTTATAGAGGAGACCAGTGCCCTAGGCAATTGAAATCCCTCCAAAACAAGTAATCAGAGCAACTCAAACACCTGCGAATCCAGGCCCTTCATCTCAAGACCGCCCCCCGCTGGCACGTGTCCCAGCATTGGTAAACTGCCCATGCCATCATAACTGACGGGACTGATGGACTTCCTCCTTAAATGCATGTCAGCCACTTGTCCCACACGCTAGCGACAGAAAGGTAGGAGCGGGAACCGAGGAGTCAGGCCCTCCCACTTCCCCAGATTCCACGGCTGCATGGCTTCTTCGCTGCATATCTCGAAGACCTCTCACCGGTGGTAATCATCCAACCGCTTCGAGAGCATCCATCAGGGTATGAGCAATAGGGGACCCGTCTCGATATGGCAGGACGCCCGGTCGAGGTCTGCCCGGCACCATGGCAGTTCACAGTTATGATCATTCAACCGGCTGCATGGCTTCTTCGCTACATATCTCGAAGACCTCTCACCGGTGGTAATTATCCAACCGCTTCGAGAGCATCCATCTGGGTATGAGCAATAGGAGACCCGTCTCGATATGGCAGGACGCCCGGTCGAGGTCCGCCCGGCACCATGGCAGTTCACGGTTATGATTATTCAACCGGCTGCATGCCTTCTTCGCTGCATATCTCGAAGACCTCTCACCGGTGGTAATCATCCAACTGCTTCGAGAGCATCCATCAGGGTATGAGCAATAGGGGACCCGTCTCGATATGGCAGGACGCCCGGTCGAGGTCCGCCCGGCACCATGGCAGTTCACGGTTATGATCATTCAACCGGCTGCATGGCTTCTTCGCTGCATATCTCGAAGACCTCTCACCGGTGGTAATCATCCAGCCGCTTCGAGAGTATCCATCCGGGTATGAGCAATAGGGGACCCGTCTCGATATGGCAGGACGCCCGGTCGAGGTCCGCCCGAAACCATGGCAGTTCACGGTTATGATCATTCAACCGGCTGCATGGCTTCTTCGCTGCATATCTCGAAGACCTCTCACCGGTTGTGATTTTCCAACCGCTTCGAGAGCATCTATCCGGGTATGAACCCTCCTTCTAGCACCATCTTCGTTGCATATCACTGGGGGACTCGTCTCGATATGGCATGTCGCCCGGTCGAGTTCCGCCCGGTCCGTAGCAGTTCACGGTTAGGTATCATCCAACCGGCTGCACGCCATCCTACTGGAGACCTCGTCTCGATATGGCATGTCGCCCGGTCGAGGTCCACCCAGCTGCGTCTCACTTGGGGGACTCGTCTCGATATGGCAGAACGCCCGGTCGAGATCCGCCCACCGGTTACGACGCATCCAACCGGCTCGAGAGCATATTCCAGGAATAGGATCCACCCGGCCCCATGGTATTTCACCTGGGGGACTCGTCTCGATATGGCAGGACGCCCGGTACCATGGCTGACCCCGGTCATGAGAACATTCGACCGGCCTGGGCTTTATACACCCGGGTGAGTTTACATCTAACCCATGTATGCTTGTCCAGCAGGATAAAAACCCTGCATCGCACCAGCTGCGGCAAACGGGGGCTGCACGGCGAGCCTTGTCACCTCAACGCCACCCCCCTACCGGGAACAAAATCCACCCGGCCCCATGGCATTTCACTAGGGGACTCGTCTCGATATGGCAGGACGCCCGGTCGAGTTCCGCCCGGTACCATGGCTGACCCCGGTCATGAGAACATTCGACCGGCATGGGCTTTATACACCCGGGCGAGTTTACATCAAACCCATGCACTCTTGTCCAGCAGAATAAAAACCCTGCATCGCATTGAACCGCGATCAACATGGGGCTGCACGGCGAGCCTTGTCACCTCAACGCCACCCCCCCTTACCTCAACGCTTATTCAACACAAGCTGAGAAGAACTAGCAAGTGTTCACCGGTGCTTCAAACAGCCCGCAACACCGGGGTAATCTCCCTGCAGCCTAGCAATATGGGACTCGTCTCGATATGGCAGAACGCCCGGTCGAGCTCTCATACTCCTGGACTCGTCTCGATATGGCAGAACGCCCGGTCGAGGTCCAGTACTGAAGTTCACCTGGGACCCGTCTCGATATGGCAGAACGCCCGGTCGAGGTCTCATGAACTTCACCCCGTTTCGATTTGGCAGATCGCCCGGTAGAGGCTCAGTGAACTCCGCTTTGGCAGATCGCCCGGTAGAAGCTCAGTAAACTCCGCTCCGTTTCGATTTGGCAGATCGCCCAGTTGTGACCCAGTGAAGCTCCGCTTCGTACCGATAGGGCAGAGTGCCCGGCCGAAATTCCGTGCACATCTCTTGCATGGCGGATTTCAACGCCCCATTATCATCCCATGCATAAATCTCTTGCATGGCGGATTTCAACGCCCCATTATCATTCCATGCACACATCTATTGCATGGCATCATGGCATCATCTCATACACTCTCCGGGTTCCACCCGCCTCCATGCTCATAGCACCACAACACTTAAGCACATTACTGCTTATATTACAAACGTGCTTTTCAACTATTGCTTCCCATCAGTAACAGGTACTCACCTCGGTCACGCCCAATCTTTAACGCGGACTTGGGGGACTAGGCACCGGTAGGATGGTAACCATGAGGGTCTGCGGGACAAGAGCAAGACAGATTTAAGTCCCCATTCAAGATTGCACTTGACCGGGAACTTGGGGGACTTGTTGACAGTAGCCGCAGAGAGTCTACAGCAGGCCCACAGACCCGCAGCAAGTGCATCAGGGCCCGGCCCAAGGCTCGGGACCGGATCACCAGCACCCGGCCTCGGGGCCCAGCACTCTATCCTGCCTCCAAGGACCCTGGGGCCGGGGGCGCCAGCCTGCCAAAGAGGGCACCAAAGGTACAAACAGAAGGGAGCCAGTCCCACATCAAAGGGTGAGGCCAGCCCTCACCCCCAACCACCTATATAAGGGCCCCAACTACCCTCTTTATTAGGTAACTTATCTCTCTCCCTGCTTACATACGTGCCTTGGTTATATATATTCCAACTATACTAACTTAGGCATCGGAGAGGAGAAGACCGGTCCGCCCGGTATTCCCCTTAGTGAGCAGGATTGCAGGAGATCAAGTTGGATTCACCGTGTATCTACCAGGCCCCCGGGTTTAGGCAGAAACAGCCGGTATCTTTACAATCACTTGCACTTAGTCACAAAATAACAGTGATTTTTTAAAAGTGGTTACATAATATTCGCAACGAGTTGGTTTTAGAGTTTCATTAAGGATATAACTTTTGTTCATCACACAAGTATACCGACAATTAAAAAATCTAAT
Source organism: Potentilla sterilis (assembly GCA_963682095.1). Classification (NCBI taxonomy): domain Eukaryota; kingdom Viridiplantae; phylum Streptophyta; class Magnoliopsida; order Rosales; family Rosaceae; genus Potentilla; species Potentilla sterilis. The sequence continues at coordinate 14,187,812 of OY821763.1, read as the reverse complement.
ATATTTAAAAGACATAGACATTTTAAGATCAAGGAAAGTTAACGAAGTGTATCGACATGTTGTCTAATGAGATCAAGATATCAGTAAATATTTTTTTGTTAAGTATATATTGTTTTCGTTAGTGTATGTATTGGAGTATTTCTTTTATGTTAAAATTAGTTCTTGGAGGTTTAACAACTTATTCATGTTTTCTATCAATAAATGCTTTAAGATACTATTAAAATTGTTGTTTTATATTAGAGAAAACACATGTAAGGGATGTCTAGGTGATGAAGACACACGACGAGGAACAATTAAATAGAAAGTTTCTATTGTTCTTCATACTATAGAATTTTATTTCATATTTGAGTTTAGAAATATAGTCTGAAAATTAGAACATCGGGAGAATGTAACACAGTGGCTGTCAGAGTTTGATGATTTTATTAACTGGATCACAAAGGAGTTAGCTTTGGAAGATTTAAAACAATTGTCTCATAAACTTTGGTCGATGCAACTCAGATAATTGTATTGCTTTCCATATCGTTGTTTGGTACAGTTGACCTATGAATTTTCTGAAAAACGGTAAGAAGGGTTAAGGGTTTAGACACTAGTGAGTTTTGATTTTCATATACTCGCCTTATATTTGAAAGATGATTTCAAGAAAACAAACTTGAATGGAGATCAGTTCGTGAAAGTCTTACTTTTTTATGTACCTACAAACTTCTCCATTTGCCCATGTTTATTTTTCATCTATATATTCACACCCAAAGGTATATTGAAAAGTGATATTTTTCAGAAACTATTGTTGATGCGATGATTTACAGTTTGTAGACGAGCACATAGAAGGAGGTGGCATATACGTTGTTCTTTCAACTATTTGTATGCAAGAGTGTTGATTTGGGAGTAATGGCTAAATTAAAGAAATTGAAAAAGTTGTTGTAAATTGCTCAAACAAGACATTTTAATGTATTTATTTTATTTTTTAAAGAGAATGAGAAAAATGAATTGTCTTTCTTTCTTACCGATCCTACAAACAAGAGATGACATACGTTAATCCATATCTTCACTACGAGTTAGGAGATAGACCAGGTAGAAATATATACTCAATTCAGATAACTTGATTCGATTTGGTTCTTATTTCTTCAACTAACTATTAGTCATTACAACTTTAAGCACTCAATTACCACTTTTAGAACTTAGTTACAATTTTGAGGACTAATATTTCTACTTTAACGACTCATTTTATAATTTTAGGTTATAATTGATGCATGTTATGCATCAACATATTGTAGAATTTTCCTAAATATATTTAGAGTGGTGTTACGTGCACCAAAAATTTATACAAAAAATTATTATCAAATTATGTGGCGTGTTACGTGGCTTTTACACGTCATCACCTTTAATTTATTATTGTCCATCACGTGGTGAGGACACGTGAAGAGCCACCAAATCGGCGAGTACTCGGTTTCCGGCGAAAAACACAGTTAGGGCGATCTAGCCAAGACTTCATAGGCTGGACATAAGCATCTCTCTTCATTGATATGAGAAAAGTAGCTACACAATTTAAACCCTCGTTGTAGTGTTCAACTGTAGTATAATGGAAGAGGGATCATTTACGCCAGGGATTTGAGGGGCACTTTGATCTCACGTAAACCTACAAAACAAAACTATGATCAAAACGTTATGTGTACAAGATGGATAAACGATGAATAAAGCAACAATTGGGGGTTTTGTTTATGCAGAAAAATGTAAAAAAACAAAATAAAATCTTATTCTTATCAATAGAATGGATGAGGTAGGAACTACACTAATTCACCACCGTTTATACTCCACTCTTGATCAACCCTAGAGAAAACTTAACAGTTATGTGATTGACAACAAACGAAAATAACTATGACAACATTGAAATTATTTTTTTTACTTCTCAAAAATTATCTAACGCCGTGACAATACTTTTCGTTATAAATATTCCCTAACACGTCCACTAGCTCTGATAGTAGTAGTCTAGCAAATCAAGTAGAAATCATTATGTTCTATGAATGATTTTAGTTGATTAAAGTCTAAGTAGCGTGACAGCACTCTTTATCCAAATCAATAAGCATCGCTTGATTTACCTCCGCAAGTGAGATAATCGCTACTTGGTGAGAGAAAAAATCAGAACTATTAGGTGAAATAATTCTTAACCTCTAGCTGCAATTACATGTCTATATTCTAAGTTGGACACCAAAGAAAACAAACATGCGATAGTTATCAATGCCTATATTCTATTTATAGATGTCACATAAACAGAAGTACGTTGACGCCACAGAAATCAAAGATGAGATATTGATGCGCCTAATGGATTCTAACACAGTAACATGTACATCGAGTATAGGGGGAAATATAACTTGCACAGTTGCACAACAAGATTAGCTCATCAAAGACAAAAGATCTAGTGGTTCTCAATACATGCCACATAAATTGATCATAATATATCACACATAAACGGTATTATGGGGACTTTGCATATATCTTTACAAAAAAATTGGCCTCTCAAACCATAATACCGTTTACTTTTGATGTTCAAATACTATAGACTCCTCAAAGGCATAGATTTTACTACTGTAGGCCTAATTTATCGTCGAAAGTGTTTCTGGATTCGGTCTATTGAGGCGCAAGCCTGGTTAATTTAGGGGTTTGAAGGCGTTTGTTCTTTGATTGATAACAGTTAGAGCTACAATTGCAGATTTGTGCAATCATCTGAACAAGCTAGCATGATATTTGTTATTACAGCATGAGAGTCACAAAAAGGCATTAATTCAAAGCGTCAGACATTGATAAGAAAACATGACTCATGATCAGAAAACAAGCTAAGATTTGATTAGTTTGTGATGTAGGTGATCTTTGAGGAGCCAAAACCATTGAAGTTGTTGCTACACGAAGACGTATAGGCACCCATGTTGCGAAACACCAGCCAGTCATTCACCTCCAGTTCCGGTAGCTGGTGATCCTCCAATACTTTATCAACGGGGTCGCATGTCGGACCAAACACAGTCGAACTGTGAGTGGGAGCACCGCCCTCATTACCTTTGCCACATATCATTAGGGCTGAGTTCTTCTCATTGTCGTTACTATTCTTATTATATATGCATTTCAAAAAGATGCATGATTCAACTAGGCTTCGGACGCCTACGAACATCATGGAGCTATAAAACCCTTCGATGATCCAGTATTGTCTGACCTTGCCTCTCACTCGCTTCCCGATGATGTTGGTGGCAAGAGTGAAAGCCGTCTCTGCAAAGAACCGACCCGGCTCAGCAATCACTGTTAAGTTGCAGTGCTCCTCCTCAGAGAAATACTTACCCAAGGCGGCTTTCACGGCTGCTGTTGCAGCTTTAAAGCACAGTGCATCAGACATGAAGCCACCGCCAATGTTCAACACATGCATGGAAGGCATGCGGAGCCTCGCAGCCTCCTGAAAAACCGCCTTAGCTGCCTTTATGGCTGTTTTGTAAGCCTGAGAATTGTGGGACTCACTTCCTATGTGAAATGATACCCCAGCAACTTTGAGACCTGCAGTTTGAGCAGCTTGGAGAAGCGGGGACACTTCATCAGGAAGAGCACCGTACTTGGAACCTATCGGCCACCTGCTCCCACTCTCGTCCGGAGCTTTAATGCGGATTAGTAAAGAACATTTCGGGTGCATTTTCCTGATCTTGTCAATCTCATCGATCTAACGAGTCAACAGTAGTTAGGTTAACGCCAACTTCGGCTGCGTACTTGATGTGAGAGCAAGCTTTACAGGGATTAGCATAGACAATGCGATCAGGAGAAACTCCCAGGGCCAAAATGGATTCAATCTCAGACCGACTGGCACAGTCGAAACTGGAGCCATGAGCCGCCAAGGTGGCAAGGAGGTTGATGTGAGCCGAAGCTCGCACGCAATAATAAACCCTACAAAAGATCGTTAGTAGTATAGAATAAGTAGGGATCGTTCTAGCCGGGGATTAAGGGTACCTGAAATATGAGAATGTTAATACAAATATTCACAAATATATATGCACACAATTGTCACACTTATATACATATATACATATTCACACACGAAATTATGGGGGATAAAAGGCTTGGCAGCAAAGCTGCCTCTAAATTCCTAGACGTGAATTTAAGACATGAAATTAAATCCTAAAGCTACTATTTACAAGTGATCATCATCTCTCACAAAACATTTAGCACCAAAGACTCTTTAACAAGTAGATTCGCATGCAAGAAGGTAAGAGACAAGTATTCAGCATGTTTAAATTCAAAATTAGTTCCGACTACAACTTAGTTGTAAGACTTCTCAAGTTCTTAAGATCGACCTTTTGAGATGGACCCTAGAATATATGTTAATCCTTTTGAGACTTAACAATTAATCACAATAGTCTAAATCGGAGACAAGCAAAATAAGTAAGGTTGTCAATCATCTTATTTTAAACATGCAAGTATCTAAAGTATTAAACCCTAAGTGAGCAACACAAATCAGAGCGACCTTTTGAGTATGGCAACGTTCGTAATTACTCTAGCTGATTAAACCTAGCACCTAGATCAATGTTCAAGACAATACTAAGTACCGATTTTCATGCCCAATCCTTAGATACTAACCAATTTTGAACCTAAAACATGCATCTATACCACTGTCCTAATTATCTAACACATGAATTTACAAGTTACATATTACAAATTAGCATGCAAAATTCATTGTTCTTGTCGAAACCTAAACTTAATTCTAAGCATCGATTCAAACAAATCTTTAACATACAATTCATAAAACCAAAATCGATTCATACATAGACATATAAACCAACACCAAACATACATGAGTGTTTCATAGACAAAACTAAACATAACTAAACAAAAATTACTAAACCGAAAGAGGGGAGTGGATCACACTTTGAGACACCTTGAGAACTTCACGTCGTGTGGATCCGGCGAAGTATGGAGGCTGGGGTGAGGCTGCACGGCAATAGGTCACGTCGGCAGTAGGTTATGGAGGCAGAAAGTCCAAGGTTTCGGCGAGGCAAAAACTTGGTTGAGGTGAGGTGAAGGTGGTTTTCGGTTAAGGTTTTTGTCTAGGATCTTTGGGGAATTTTGGTAGAGTTTAAGCCTTGTGTTTATGCTTGAGATGAGATGATTTTTCTGTAGGAAAACATGGCTATATATAGAGGCAAATTCGGCAGAAACCCTAGGTAGAAAACCTAGTCCAAATCGGCAAAGGCAATCCTTGTGCAACAAGGTTTTGGTTCCTTCCTTTCTTGGTTCTTCTAGAAAACTTCTTTTTCTGATTTTCTTCCTTGGATTGGGCTGCATATCTTCATGAACTTCTTGTGTAGGCTTGACAACTCCATTTGGTGAGCTTGGTCCATGGAAAAATGCCCCAAACCCGCAAGAACACAAGACCGGCAGCAACTCGGCTGGAATGACCTTGCTCCAGTAAATCCGGCATATCTCCCTTCTCGGAGCTCCAATTGATGCGATTCCAAGTCTCAGATAAACTAGACACATATATCCATCTCCCCATAAAAGGGCTTGATCAAATTCCTTGTGAGTCGTCGGGAATGATTTTTCGAAGTTGGATCAATGTCCCAGGAAAATCCTGGAAGCCCCTGGATTGAAATGCCCGGACTGCCGTTTTGCAGCCAACTTTTGGGTGGCTTCCCGAACTCCGATTGATCTGAAATTTTAACACAACATTCCTCAGTATATGAATATTAAGCACACCAAATTTTGTAGAATTCGGACAAGGATAGATTATATTTTTACTCATCTCAAAATCGTGAAAAAGACATATTTTACACTATTTTCCAGATTTCTCAAACTTAGTCATTTTTTGGATTCTAAAGCACATTTCACCAAAACTCTACCAAAATTGACACTAACTATGTTATGACACTATCTTAGACAAATAAGGGTTAAACAAAGCATAAACGAGGGCATAAGCATATAATATCGTCGCACATTGTGCTCCTATCAACTACCCCACACTTATCCTTTGCTAGTCCCTTAGCAAACTAAATTAAACTAAGATTCTAAACAAACTATTGCCCCTAACAATTTGTCTCAGGCTCGTATATACACATAGCTTTCAAGTTAAATGCATGAGAATGCTGACCACGAAAATTCCAAGTTTCATGAACATGTGACATCAATAAAAACATATACGAGCAAAAGGTAAGCATGTAGGCATGTTAAGCTAATTCAATCATCCTCACTAGGCATACTCTCTTCTTTTCTCTCGAAGCATAGTTATTCACACATAAGTATATGCAAGTGAAAGATAATGAATTACAAAGAGTAACTTGCATATGTCAAATAAACGAAAGCACTTGGTGAATTTTTATGGAAAAACCTCATGTAACAACTATGTGCACCAATGAACCAAAACCATATGCTTACTCTTGAGATAATCTCCACAATCAAATTTAACCATCTTAAGAATCATGAAAAAGATCAATAAAAGGGTTGTAATGGGGCTAGGCTAAGAGGTATTCGATATTTGGATAAGGAGGCTCAAAAACGTCACCGTGTACTTTAGCAAAGCTCAAATCTCCTTATGTCTTCTCACCAAGGGTCGAATTTCTTCTTGTTGGACCCATACTTCATTCTTTACTTCCCAAAACATAGTGAATATGAACAAAGGTCAAAATATAACAATAGTAGACCTTCACATGCAAACAAAACTCCAAATTCACAACACTTTTTCAAGACTAGACTTAGCAATTTTCTCTTCTTATTTTTTTGAAACCGTGCCTCTTTCTTTTCTCATCTTTCGGACTTGATTTTTCTCTTTTCTTTTTTTCTGTCCGATTTCAATTTTTTTCTTCTTTTGTTTTCTCATAGGCACGGCTCACATACAATTTTTCATATACTTTTCTAGCTAAGTCTACCCCACACTTGTTCTTCTTCATCACTTCAAGCAAAAACTCCTTCGAAAATCAAGCTTTGCCGACACACAATGGTCAAGACATCACTATACTAAGCTCATGGAAAGTGTTTAAGGGTGATGAAAGAAAAGGCTAATCATAGGCTTAAAGGGGGTTTACTAAGGTGTCCCACGACGGGCTCCAATAGGGCTCATGCTTTATTTGGCAATGGTGGTAAACCTAAATGATCTTTATTCAATCATATTCAAAATCAAAGTATTTTATGATTAAACGTTTTGAAAATCAACAAGAGTAAGTTCTAGCATACTAGAGTTCATTAAAAAGCTATGGCACATAGTCATCGAATATGCAAAGAATTATGAGGTTTCATGCTTCCTACGAATCTATTGAATTTTATCTTTTTATCACTCAAGAAGAAAACAAATTGGCCCTAAAGCTCACATAGGTTATTATGGAAACAAACTAGCTAAAACATGCATGCTTCGTTAATCAATAAGTCCTACATGCTCCTACCAATGCACAAAATCCATGAAACTCACAATTTTAATTGTATGCACAACTATCATCTATGTATGCAAAGAGGAGAAAAACATCATTGACATATTAGGGGCATCCTAAGACTCGAAACAAACAATTTAAACACTCTATTTTTGTGGAACATTTTCTGAATTTTCTTTTCTAAACTAAGCACACGAAAACATAAACGGAATATGTTATCCCACCCCACACTTAGAAAATTACATTGTCCTCAATGTAAGCACAAATCTATATCAACAAATTTCCTAAGCATGCAATAGTCTAACATATACCAACATATCATCACAAATCAAAGAAAAAGAGAAGAGTTAAGAAATTTCAAACTCTCGGTGATGGCTCCTTCACTTTTCTTTGATCGACTTGGGTTGCCTCCCAATTAGCGCTTTGTGTTTATAGTCCATTGCCTAGACTTCTCACCATGTGTGTTGTGTGTTCATCATGCCATGTGCAGCTCCGCAGTTGGGGCAGCAGCCCCTCTCGGCAGTAGGATTTTCTTGGCAGGCAAGCTTCTCTCGACAGACGTGTCTGCTTCTCTTGAGGCCTGATTTTGGGTGTGTTCCACTATCCTAGTGCAAAAGTGTTCTGAATAAATGTTGTAGTGGACACACAGAGCTTTCCATCGGTATAAAATTCACCTCAATCGGACCAGTGAAAGTATGCTTTGTTTGGCCTTTTATCGGATCGATTGATCTGCCCAGTTCTCTGGTCCGCCAGATTGACCTTCGTGCACTCAAATTGAAACTGGGAGCAGCTCGAAACTCCAAATGCACTTCTGTAAAATCCTACGGAAATTAGACTCAGAGACCTATCCAATGGTATATGACTCACTTTCCCAGGTTTTGTGAGCTGAAAACAGTGGCCTTCCAAAGTAGACAGACTGCACTGCCCGATTTCTGCTTTGGGCAGAACTTGGTATTTCCTGCACTTTTTCTTTTCAATTCAATCTGCACACGCACAAGACACATAAAATCGAACAAAAACAACAAACTAAAATTCAAGAATATACAATTTCATACAAGCTACGATTTCAACAAATTTTTTCAAGGTTAGAAGAAAAAAAATACAAGAGTTAGAACGTCATGTTAGAGAGTTAGGATATATAAGTATACGTTAAAGTTAGAGACACAGATTATTAACAAATTTTACATCACAAATATTAACACACTTTAACATTCACATAAAACAAGATTTTATAATCCCCGGCAACGGCGCCAAAAATTGATGTGAGCCGAAGCTCGCACGCAATAATAAACCCTACAAAAGATCGTTAGTAGTATAGAATAAGTAGGGATCGTTCTAGCCGGGGATTAAGGGTACCTGAAATATGAGAATGTTAATACAAATATTCACAAATATATATGCACACAATTGTCACACTTATATACATATATACATATTCACACACGAAATTATGGGGGATAAAAGGCTTGGCAGCAAAGCTGCCTCTAAATTCCTAGACGTGAATTTAAGACATGAAATTAAATCCTAAAGCTACTATTTACAAGTGATCATCATCTCTCACAAAACATTTAGCACCAAAGACTCTTTAACAAGTAGATTCGCATGCAAGAAGGTAAGAGACAAGTATTCAGCATGTTTAAATTCAAAATTAGTTCCGACTACAACTTAGTTGTAAGACTTCTCAAGTTCTTAAGATCGACCTTTTGAGATGGACCCTAGAATATTTGTTAATCCTTTTGAGACTTAACAATTAATCACAATAGTCTAAATCAGAGACAAGCAAAATAAGTAAGGTTGTCAATCATCTTATTTTAAACATGCAAGTATCTAAAGTATTAAACCCTAAGTGAGCAACACAAATCAGAGCGACCTTTTGAGTATGGCAACGTTCGTAATTACTCTAGCTGATTAAACCTAGCACCTAGATCAATGTTCAAGACAATACTAAGTACCGATTTTCATGCCCAATCCTTAGATACTAACCAATTTTGAACCTAAAACATGCATCTATACCACTGTCCTAATTATCTAACACATGAATTTACAAGTTACATATTACAAATTAGCATGCAAAATTCATTGTTCTTGTCGAAACCTAAACTTAATTCTAAGCATCGATTCAAACAAATCTTTAACATACAATTCATAAAACCAAAATCGATTCATACATAGACATATAAACCAACACCAAACATACATGAGTGTTTCATAGACAAAACTAAACATAACTAAACAAAAATTACTAAACCGAAAGAGGGGAGTGGATCACACTTTGAGACACCTTGAGAACTTCACGTCGTGTGGATCCGGCGAAGTATGGAGGCTGGGGTGAGGCTGCACGGCAATAGGTCACGTCGGCAGTAGGTTATGGAGGCAGAAAGTCCAAGGTTTCGGCGAGGCAAAAACTTGGTTGAGGTGAGGTGAAGGTGGTTTTCGGTTAAGGTTTTTGTCTAGGATCTTTGGGGAATTTTGGTAGAGTTTAAGCCTTGTGTTTATGCTTGAGATGAGATGATTTTTCTGTAGGAAAACATGGCTATATATAGAGGCAAATTCGGCAGAAACCCTAGGTAGAAAACCTAGTCCAAATCGGCAAAGGCAATCCTTGTGCAACAAGGTTTTGGTTCCTTCCTTTCTTGGTTCTTCTAGAAAACTTCTTTTTCTGATTTTCTTCCTTGGATTGGGCTGCATATCTTCATGAACTTCTTGTGTAGGCTTGACAACTCCATTTGGTGAGCTTGGTCCATGGAAAAATGCCCCAAACCCGCAAGAAAACAAGACCGGCAGCAACTCAGCTGGAATGACCTTGCTCCAGTAAATCCGGCATATCTCCCTTCTCGGAGCTCCAATTGATGCGATTCCAAGTCTCAGATAAACTAGACACATATATCCATCTCCCCATAAAAGGGCTTGATCAAATTCCTTGTGAGTCGTCGGGAATGATTTTTCGAAGTTGGATCAATGTCCCAGGAAAATCCTGGAAGCCCCTGGATTGAAATGCCCGGACTGCCGTTTTGCAGCCAACTTTTGGGTGGCTTCCCGAACTCCGATTGATCTGAAATTTTAACACAACATTCCTCAGTATATGAATATTAAGCACACCAAATTTTGTAGAATTCGGACAAGGATAGATCATATTTTTACTCATCTCAAAATCGTGAAAAAGACATATTTTACACTATTTTCCAGATTTCTCAAACTTAGTCATTTTTCGGATTCTAAAGCACATTTCACCAAAACTCTACCAAAATTGACACTAACTATGTTATGACACTATCTTAGACAAATAAGGGTTAAACAAAGCATAAACGAGGGCATAAGCATATAATATCGTCGCACATTGTGCTCCTATCAGTGGTCTGGGTGTGGATTGCACTTAACAGCATAGAAGGGTTGGACCATTGGAAGATTACGTTTCCAGGTATTCATGAGGTTGACAACAACACCCAAATCCAGCATGTAAAATGCTTCATCACTTTGCTGTTTCTTGATTGTCGAAATGATCTTCTCCAGGAAACATTCATCATTACTCACTCCGTTATTGCTCAGGACCTCATCCGGTGCACTTAGTAGGGCTTCAACCCTCTCTACATTCCAGTATACCATGTTAATTGGTCCGATCTAATTAGCAACATGAGAATAGTAACAACGTACAAAGAGCACTATTTCTTTGTATACGTGCACTGTTGATACTCTAATGTAATCTATATATGACTCAGGCTTTAGGATATTATATATGGTACGGTGTAGATAAATTTATTAAGAAAACAAGATGTAACCCAAGAAAATGGAAGAATTAGGTGATTATTTATAGGAGACTCGCTATATAATATATCCTGATAAAGGTATATCCCTTTACATGAACTTTTACAAAACTAATTCCATCAGTGAAGCATAAACAAACAGGCAAGACAACAAGAGCATGAGTAACCTAATTGCATTATTAGGTCTAAACTTATTCAACCATACTCGAGTGAAAAAACAGTTTAATATTATCAATCTCAAGAATGTTAGTCTAAAAAAGAAATTAGGTAAACACTCAATGATCCACCTAAAAACATTGTGAAATTACGCTTTAATCCTTGCATCATATGTTAATTTAAAATTATGTTTAATAATTTAAAGAGATAAAGGTAAATAACAAAATTAAAACACAAAAAAATAAAAAATAAAATATCTTATTTTGTAGGTAACTTCCCACTATGTGCAGTTGTGCACCCACCACCTGTAATGACTTCCGAGATTTTTGATAAATATATCTTTTATTTGTTTATACATAATATTATCCACACCCATCGAGTGTGTTAATGACTAGTATTGTTTAATTTCAAGAGGAAATTACATATAAACTCAAAAATTTAAACTTCTAATTACTTGGAAAAAAAAAAAACATTACATGCTGGTCTTTTAAATTACATCCAATTAAGCTAGTCATATTTAATTATATAAACCTTGCACATAGATCGAGTTTTTAGGCTTCTAGCAGCCAAGAGGCCAAGACCAATACGGTTATTCTTTTTAGTTAGCAGACCAAAGGCTTTGTTGTGACATTATTACACCTGTTCAAAGAAGCAGACACCGACATGAGTATCCAATACAGACTCGTAAACACGTCAAAATCAAATTTTTTATTTCAAAGATTATATATATATATATATATATATATAATTAAACAAAGAACAATTCAAGTAACACAGGGAAATGCATCAATATTTACAGGCAAGGGAACATACCATCTTCAATAGTGAACTCCACCCCATCAGATTTTGATACGAGAGTCCCATCCTCAAGACGAGCTTCGTACTTGACTGAGACTACAACAAAACAATCCAATGAGTTCCAATTCATTCATCATCACGTAACAAGAGAGAAAAATTTGTGGATAGACAACGTACCCTTTTGGATTCTCCCATTTCTCCCCTTCAGTAATAATCTTCTTTATAACTCCACCATCTTTGCAAATGTCCTTGACACTAGTCCAGGAAAGCAACTCCACATCAAACTGAAGTGTGGCATTGGGAGGAATAGGTGGAGGGGAACCAGACTCGCCATAAGCCAACTCAGGTGGTATTGTAAAAATACAACTCATCAGACCAAAAAGACTCGATCCCAATCAAAATATCTCACCAATTGCTCTTAACGCTAACCTTAATCATAATATCTGCTTCTTTAATTACTAACCTTGACCTAGACTGAACTTGAAAGGGGTCCCCCGATCACGGCTGGAATCAAACTTAGTACCATCAAGCAAAGTCCCAGTATAATGAACTGTACATAACCAAAACCAAAACCCATTAACCAAAAGCCCATCAATGAACAACACACTCATCTGGAACCACCATCATCGCACATACCTTGAACCTCGTCGCCGGAGCCAGGCGTCTCCCACCCCTCCCCTTGTTTGAGCAGCTTCTTCTTCAGCCCATTCTTCCCAATCTCCTTCTCATCGCCGACCTTCATCGGACCTGGGCTGATGTCCATGTCAATGTCTTCGGGGTTGGCGCCGGTGGCGAAATTGAAATCGTCTTCCATTAGAGCTGAGCGAGGATTTGAGAGCAGAGATGAAATGCAGAGCAGAGAGCTTAGATGGTATTGGATTTTGTTGTTGTGGATAACAAGTGTGAGAATGGGGGTTTTATAGAGGGGGAGAGTGATGAGGGTCTAGACTAAACTATTGGAGAGTCACCAATTACCAGAACTGGACGTGAATGATTGGCTGGTGATTCAGAATATGGGTGCTTATACCTTATCACGTAGAAACAAGTTTAATGGTTTTGGCCAGCCAAGATCACCTACATTTCTAAATGATTGATGACGACGCATTTCTAATGTTAAAAATTACTGAATATGCCACAAGATCTAAACAATACACTTGATAGGGAGCTGACAAATGCCGTCTCATTGAGCGGTCCTTGTAGTATCAACTTCATGGTGATTTTCTCTAATCTCCATCAATCTTTCACCCGAACGGATTCACTTGCGAACAAAATATGGAAGGGGCCGGGGTGATGAGGTATCACAATTGTCAATCGGACATCGAATGTCAAATCTGCAATTCTCCGAACCGCAACTTTAATTACGGTTCTGCCACTAATCGCCATATTTGCAACAAACCCGATTTTTCTTTGCTGCGAGCAATCAATTCCTCAACTGCCTCCGCCATGCGCCCTACATCAATCTCTTCCACCTCCAAAGAACTCGACCCCGAGTTCTCTTCAGGATAAATGGCCGCATCCTCATGATACGCATAAAAATCGGACACATTAAAGGTATTGGAAATGTGGATGGAATCAGGAAGGGCAACAACATAAGCATTATCATTGATCTTACGTATTACCTTGAAGGGCCCATACTTCTTGGGTTTGAGATTTTTGTATGTGCCAACAGGGAACCTCTCCTTTCGTAGAAACACCATCACGTCATCTCCCTCCTGGAACGTCTTCACTCTTCGATGCTTGTCAGCTGCAGCCTTATTCTTGGAAGTAGTCGCCTCCAACTTGGTTCTAACCTCTTCGCTAACAGCCTGCACATCTTTAGCCATGTTCTCAGCAGCAATGCTAACACCATGACCTCGTGGAAGCTTGACCAAATCAACCACATGAAGAGGAACCGAAGTGTAAACCACAAAAAAAGGTGATCTTCCAATAGCAGTATGCACAACACTGTTATAAGAAAACTCCACCTGTGCCAAAACAATATCCCACTGTTTTGGTCTGTCGCCACTAACACTTCGTATCATATTTCCCAAAGTGCGATTGGTGACCTCTGTTTGTCCATCAGTTTGGGGGTGAGCTGTACTGCTTCTATTCAAAGTTGTACGGAGCTTCCTCCACAAAGTGATCCAAAAATGGCTAAGGAATTTTGTGTCTCTATCAAAAGTAATGGATTTGGGCACACCATGTAAGCGGACAACCTCACGAAAAAACGACTTTGCTATGTTAGTAGCATCAACAGTCTTTTTGCAAGCAATAAAATGTGTCATTTTGGAGAACCTGTCAACCACTACAAATACAGAATCCACACATCTCTGTGTACGAGGAAGACCCAACACAAAATCCATGGAAAGATCTTGCCATATATTATCAGGTACAGACAAAGGTAAATAAAGACCAGTATTTTGGGACTGAACCTTAGACACCTGGCAGATATAACACTTCTTGACAATTGCTCATGCATCCTTTTTTAACTGTGGCCAGAAATATCTCTCCTCCAAACTAGCAATGGTCTTGTCACGGCCCAAATGTCCACTCAAACCCCTGCTATGTAGGTCTCTGATTAATTTCTCCCTCAATGATGAACTAGGGGTACAAAGCTGATTCCCTTTAAACAGATAACCACTAGTAATATGAAAATCAGAAAGTGTATGGTTACCTATGCACCTTGCCCAAATCTCCTTAAAATCAACATCATCCTCATACAACTCCTTGAGGAATTCGAAACCCACAATTTCCTGTTCCAAAACAACCAGTAGTGAAGCTCTTCTACTCAACGCATCTACGACCTTGTTAGAAGAACCAGATTTATGTTGAATTACGAAAGGAAATTTATGCAGAAAACTCACCCATCTTGCATGCATCTTGTTCACTGTTTTTTTACTATTAAGGAACTTCAAAGCCTGATGGTCTGTGTACAGTACAAATTCTCTTTGTATCAGGTAATGCTCCCACTGCTTCGAAGCTCGAAATACTGTATAAAATTCCTGATCATACGTGCTCCACCTCTGTCTGGCATCACTAAACTTTTCACTGAAGAAAGCAACAAGTCTCTTTTCTTGAGACAAAACAGCACCTATACCTACTCCACTAGCATCACACTCCACTTGAAAGATTTTATCAAAATTAGGTAGGGTTAGAACTGGTGCAGAACAAAGTTTTCCCTTGATCATTGCGAAACTCTGCTCATGTTCTTCTCCCCAATGAAACTTTCCTTTCTTCAAACACTCAGTAATAGGAGCAATAATGGTACTGAAATTGCGCACAAACCGCCTATAAAACGTAGCCAAACCATGAAAACTACGTACCTCAGTTACTGATTTTGGGGCAGGCCAGTCTTGAATGGCACGAATTTTCTCATCATCCACTTGAATTCCCTCTGCTCCAACCACAAACCCAAAAAATAGCAATTTGTTGGTGCAGAAAGTACACTTTTTCAAATTAATGTACAGCTTGTTCTCTAGTAAAATGCTCAACACCTTTCTCAGATGCTCCAGATGCTCCTCCATATTTTTGTTAAAGATTAAAATGTCATCAAAATAAACTACCACGAAAGAGCCAATAAAAAGGCGAAGAACCTGGTTCATTACTGATGCGGAAAACGTGAACACGATAGTAGGGGGCTTCGTCAAGCGTCGGCAACCATGTGGGATAAGCTAGAATCCACTAGCCATTATGGCAAGGCCGTAAGAAATATAGAGAAATCTCTCTTATAATAGCGTTTTTATTGATAACAAGATTCACTACCAGATCGGACAGAATAGCTGACGAAAAAAATTTCGTCTACTATTCAAAATTTTCGTCGAGTATTCCTTCTATCGACGAAAATTTCATCGGCTATTATTCGTCGATAAAACGGCGTCGGTAAAAATATACCTGACGACAATAACGAAATCGTCGGCCATTCCAAAGTTATCACCGACGAAAATACATTTCGTCGACTAAACCTTTGCATAATGCCCGAGAAAATTCGTCGGATATTTTCACATATGGCCGACGATATCATAAAATATAGCCGACGATCTCTTCTGTTTCGTCGGTTATTTGTTCTGAAATATAGCCGACGACATGCAGATTTCGTCGGAATATATTAATATTTTAAGAGGCATTAATTAATTATAGCCGACGAAACCGTCACTATTTAACATAGACCACCGACGAAATAATGTCATTTTCGTCAATTATAACAGTTATAGCAAACGAAATTTGGTAAAAATCGTCGGCTATAGCAGTGATAGCCGACGAAATAATGTCAATATCGTCGGCTGTTCTTACATTTTGGGGAAAAAAAATTAAATTAATTTCTAAATTACCATTCCAAGCAACCTGCAATTCACAATGACAATCCAACAAGAAACATGTTTTTCATTAATTAATTAATTTGTTCCATCCTGGCCACCATCCTGCTGTCCATCATGCTCGTCATCCTGCTGAATGAACTCGGGAGCTCTTGGCATTCGAGGTTCATCTAACGGCTCAAACGGGGGCGGAGGTTCAAGGCCTTGTTGTTGTGCCGCGAACATAGCATACCACCAGTTTTGTTGGCCGGCGTAGTTCTGTCCCCGAATTCTCTCGCATTCAGCATGCCAGTATCCATTTCCATCTGATACTGCTGTGTTCTGCGTTGTTGCTCCTGTGATCTTTGCTTTGTTGCATTTTCTTCTGCCAATCTCTGCATTTCCCCCTTCATCTGTTGGGTGTTCCCGCCTCCCCTCTTTTGAGCTCCCTTAGTGGTCTTCAGGACCCCTATTCCAGAACTTCTCAAATCTCGACAGTAGTAGTCGTTTGACCGTTGTGGGAAGGTTGCGTCGAATATCCTCGCTGCAGTTTGGACATTCGATCAATCGGAGAGGGGGACATGAACTGCTCAACGGCCGCCCCGCTGATAAAAGGGTCTGGTGCCGGTTGCTCACACTCCTCCGCGGCTGGAATGAATCGATCCTCTGAGGCTGGCTGGTGGTCCTCTCAGGCTGGCTAGGGGTCCTCTCGGAGTCTCCGGATCCGCCAAAACTTCCAGAACTCCTAGATCTGGAACGACGGCCTCCGAATAGCTGTCTAAATGCATCGGCCATCTGGAAACAAATAAATTAATACATTAATTAA
Organism: Potentilla sterilis; assembly: GCA_963682095.1. Taxonomy (NCBI): domain Eukaryota; kingdom Viridiplantae; phylum Streptophyta; class Magnoliopsida; order Rosales; family Rosaceae; genus Potentilla; species Potentilla sterilis. The sequence continues at coordinate 14,170,621 of OY821763.1, read as the reverse complement.
TATTAAATTATATTACATTAAATAACAAATTCTAATTAATATAATAACCAATAATACTAACATATTTTAAAACATACTAACAAATTAATATTTATAATTTAACTAATTTTAAATAATACTAATCATTAACATAAATATAACCATTTATATACAAATATAACTATATTTCATCATTAACATATATATACATACAAATAACCATTTATATAATTAGGCTACCAATTTATATATATAATTAATTTAACGATTTATATATAACAATTAAAATATATATATATATATATACAAATATGCATATATATTAACAAATATATAATAATTTATATAATTAATCTACAAATTTATATATATAATTAATCTAACAATTTATATATATATAACCAATATATATAACAATTTAACACACACTTAAATATCTAAATTATAATTATACAATTAAAATAAATTGCAAAAAAAAAAATTACCTAGCGGAGGAGGAGGAGGAGGAGGAGGAGGACGCCGGCGCCGATTTGAGGAGGAGGAGGAGGAGGAGGACGTTGCATATCGGAGAAGGAGGAAGAAGTCGATGAAATTCGAAGGATTGGAGACGTAGATCGGCGGAGGAGAGCGGCGGAGATGTTTTTCCGAAGGAGGAGAGAAAAAGTCGGGCTGAAAGCGACTTTCAGCTTTTATAGCAGAGAGAATAGCCGACGATTTAAAATATTTCGTCGGCTATTCTTTGAATGTCGTCGGCTATACTTTAGAAGATCAACAGTCGTCGGATCTGAGCCATCCAACGGCGGACAATAAAAAGGCGCGGATCGCAAGAGTTTAGCCGACGAAATATAATTTTCGTCGGCTAAACTATAGGTTAAATCACTAAGTCAAACCTCTAAACGCTTAAAAACGGAAATTAGTCTAGTTAAACGACGGTTTCTGGTCTTACCTTCAACAGATAATAGTTTCAAATCAATGAGACGCAACTAATCATATTAAAATTTTACAAAATTGATTTAACTAACGTCAGGCTACCCATAGGAAAACGAAAGTAAAAAACAGTTAACCGCAACATTCGGCACACAGATTTTATCAGAACCTTATCATTTTTCAACTGTAGACGTATTTCATTATTTCGGTCATATCTTATTTCACAATATTTTTGCATTTGAAGAGTCTACGTATAGTAACTATTTGAAACTATACATTCACTTAAACACTTAGTAAACAAGTTAAGGAACATTAGTGCATATGTTCTGATTTTGAATCTAAAAGTTTAGAAAATCTATTTCAACCGTCAGATATCACCGTTAAGATTAAATACATGTATGAAAAAAAATCCAACTTCAGCTGACAACGTTAAAGGCTCGATCGGAACGGTCAACCGGGTAAGTTAAACCTCTAAACGCTTAGAAATGGTAATTGGACTGTCTAAATGACGTTTTTTTGCCTGACCTTCAACAGATAATAGTTTCAAATCGATGAGATGCAACTAATCGTATAAAAATTTTCCTCAAAATATTTACTGAAGGTAACGCTACCATTAGGGAAACGAAGGAATAAAACTTTTGACCGCATCTTTCGACACTCAGATTTTAACGTAAACGTATTTTATCATTTTGGTCATATCTTATTTCACGACTTTTTTCTGTTTGAAGGATGAAGCAATGGTTTATCGTTAGTGATAGAAAATGGAATCTGGTAATTTTTTGTTTTTTTTGTTTTAAATCATAGCCGACGAGAGACAACCTCGTACTCGTCGGCTATTCTTTTGTCGTTTTCTGTCTAAAATAAAATATGTATTTTTCAATATAGTTATGGCCGACGAAATAATGCATTTTTCGTCGGCTATTATGAGTATAGCCGACGAAATAACGTGTTTTTCGTCGGCTATTATATGAAAAAGGTAAAAAAAAAAATCAGTAGGTTTATACCTCTTTCAAAAGGAAACACGTCGTTGACGAATGCCATTGTTGGTTCGTTGGATGTATTACTACTGCCCGCCTCAAAAAACTGCCCATGATCATGCGATCCATCTAATAATGGCTCACCGTGATATATCCAACGTGTGTACTTCGGCCAAAACTCATTACTTTTAGGTGCTCCCATACTGTCCTAATCGGAAATCGACACATATTACTGCGACACCTACATTTATTGCACGGGCAATAATGGTATTCATTCCCGTTTGCATTTTCCTCGACGAACTGCAAAAAATTCACAACTCCTGTAGTGTATCGTCGGTCATGCCTTGGAAGGGAAATCCAACTCTTATCCGGATCCATATATAGCCTGAAAATAATATATATATATATATATATATATATATATATATAACTTTAATTAATAAGAAATTAATTAACACATACATATATATATATATATAAATCCTTAATAATTAATTACATTACAATATATATTATTATCAACATCAACTCATATATATATATACCATTAACAACCATTATTTAAGTTACACTATATATCAACCATTATTTAAGTTAATTACACTATCAACAACCATTAATTAATATATATATATATATATAATTAATCTCCACACACACACACACACACACACACACACACATATATATATATATATATATACTTTTTAACACTAATTAAAATAACATCAAATTAAAACACATAATTAAACTCTAACTTAAAATCAACTCAACTACAACTCAAAATCAACATATATTCATACATTCTAACACTAAAACAACAACAAAACAAAAAATCACTTACTAAATCAAAATCACTAAAACTCAAAATCAACTCGACTAAAACTCAAAATCAACATATATACACATATACGTACCTATATATAGCTCCACAATGTAAGAGAGGACGGATTTCAACAATACCCACAGATTTTTCACTCTTTCTCCCGTTTTTTTTTTCGTTTTTTTTCTTCAAATGAGCAGCTGCTGTCTAGATCTGAAAATATATAGACTTATAGCCGACGAAAATGTCAATTTCGTCGGCCAAAATTTCAAAAGTTTTCATCAGCTAATGTTTCAGAGAAAGGCCGACGAAAATCCAAATCGTCGACTGAAATATGAATATAGCCGACGTTTTTTGTTTATACCAACGAAAAAACAGTATCGTCGGCTATGGTTAAACTATGGCCGACGATTTTGTTTTTCCAGCAACGAAAAATAAAATCGTCGGCTATTCGTTGGATGTACCGACGAAAATTTTAATTCGTCGGCCGTTTTTTTTTTAATTTCGTCGGGAAAAGCCTTTTTTTTTTGTAGTGATTGCCTCAAGTACATAGAATGAGAGTGCTTATATAGCTAGGCACCCAAACCTAATACAATCACAATCCTAATCAAACACAAAATCCTAAGAATCTAAATTGAAAAGGAAATAAATAACTCTAAATAAAATAAGAATTCTAATGAAAATCAAACTAACTTAAAAATATTAGAATGAAAATAAGACAATTAAAACGATAGCTTTTTGGCTTCAAATCTTGTCCTACATCAATTAGTCTCATAAAAGTGCTAGGGGCATTAGAGGACCCAAAAGACATCACCAACTACTCATAGAGACCCTCTCTGCTCTTGAAAGCAGTTTTCCACTCATCTCCAGGCTTGATTCTAATCTGATGGTAGCCACTACGCAGATCAATCTTTGAGAATACTTTTGCACCTGATAATTCATCCAGCATATCTTCCAAACGAGGAATAGGAAACACTACCGGATCCGAATGCATAGCCGACGAAAAAAATTTCGTCGGCTATGGCTAAATTTCGTCGGCTATAGTCTCTGCCGACGAAATTTTCGTCGGCTATACTTCGTCGGAACAACCTTGTCGGTAATACAATGGCCGACGAAAAAAACGAATTCGTCGGCTATAGTAGAGTATGGCCGACGACTGTACCGACGAAAATATTTTTCGTCGGCCAAACCTGGGAGAAATTGCCGACGAATTTCGTCGGGCATTTTCGAGTATGGCCGACGAAATCCAGTAAGTATAGCCGACGAAAATTTATTAATTCGTCGGTTATTGGTTGTTGATAATAGCCGACGAATTAATAAATTTTCGTCGGCTATTTGTTGAAAACAATAGCCGACGATTCTGTAAATTTTCGTCGGCTATTGCTTCGAAATATATTAATATTTAATAGGCATTAATTAGTTATAGCCGACGAAATAATGTAATTTTCGTCGGCTATAACGGTTATAGCCGACGAAATTTGGTAAAATTCGTCGGCTATAGTTTTTATAGCCGACGAAATAATGCCAAAATCGTCGGCTATTCTTACATTTGGGAAAAAAAAAATTAAATTATTTTCTAAATTACCATTCCAAGCAACCTGCAAATCACAAAAACAGTCCATGCATTTGCACCAACAAGAAACACGTCTAAATACCATTTTTATTAAATTCGTTCTAATATATATACATAAACCCTAAACCCTAATCATCACCTAAGCCACTAAAGTCCAGCAGGTCATCTCCAGCATCCTGCTCTCCATCAGGGTCGTCATCCTGGTGACCGAACTCGGGAGGTTGAGGCATTGGAGGTTCCGCTAACCGCTGAAACGGGGTCGGGGGTGGAAGGCCTTGGTTTTGTGCCGCGAACATCTCATACCACCAGGTTTGTTGGCCGTCGTAGTTGTGTTGCCAAATTCTTTCGCATTCGGCATGCCAACCGGCCATATCCAACTGATACTGCTGTGATCTGCGGCGCATCTCCTCCTGATACTGTTGTGTTCTGCGGCGCATCTCCTCCTGATACTGCTGTGTGCTGCGGCGCAGCTCCTGTACTGTCTGGGACGAGGTCGCCAATTCTGCGGCCAATCGCTGCACTTCCCCCCTCATATGCTGGCTCTCCCCGCCTCCCTTCTTTTGACCTCCCTTAGTGGTCTTCAGAAGCCCTAGTCTAGAACTTCCCAAACCCCGGCAGTAGAAGTTGTTTGTCCGGTTTGGGAAGGCTGCGTCGAGCATCCTCGCTGCCGTTTGGACACTGGAGCGGTCGACATGGCGCATGGCTTCTTCCAAATCTGCCTCGGAAATGTTCGGTTGTGTCTCTCGAACTACTTGCTGGAACACCTCTTCTTCGGCCCGGTTGACCCTCTCCTAAGTGGACGGGAAAAAAAAATTAATATTATAACAAATATATAATTAAGTAAAATTAATAATTAAAATTTTAAAATTGTAATGAACGACTTACGAGCTGTTCTGTCGCTTGTGGATAAGCGATCTTGAACGTCTCCACGTACGGGTTGCTATCAGGATGATCTCTAAGCGCCTCCTCCTGATATTGTGCAAACGGCCGTGAACCAGCATGATGGGGGGTTGTGTTCCGGCGGCGGTTCTCAGAGTTTATCCGAGAACGTTGCTTCAAACAAATAATAAAATGTTAGAAAAATGCATCAAAAAATATTAGTGTAATAATTATAAAATAATTAAACTAATAATTAAAATTTTAACAAAATAAACATTTTTACTGAAGTTTAGTATTTACCTGCATAATTGGGTTGTTGAAGTCTACTGTCTTCAACCAACGCCACTCGTACTCCCGGAACATGAACTCTCTGGGAGTACCCATACGTCCAAGGTAGTCGTATTCGTTATAGTGGGAACGCAGCTCGTTCTTCCACTCTTTGAACCTACGAAAAAAACAAAAGTGCATTAGAAATATTATTAATATCATAAAATATTAATAATTATAAGATAATTATAATATCATAAAAACAAACGTACCTCGAGTTCTGCTGGGTGTCCGCCCAATCCCGCCTGTGGTCGGCAATCTCGAAGAATGTCTGAAAAATAAAATTTTATTAGTTTTACAATTGTAATAATACCGAAAATTATTAAATATTACGATAAATAAATTAAATTTTTTAAATTACTCACCGACGCGGCGTTGTTCACCTCCCTCTTGATCTCCTGGGGCACATCAGCCCACCGGGTCCACAACATAGGGACTCTGTCCCTAATCAGTGACCCCACGCAACCCGAGTAGTCGCATTTTTTCTTCCCCGGAACCTCCTGATTAGGAGGTTCGTTGATCTGGATCCTGCCTCTGCGCTCAACAGTTTTCCTGAGCGTGTCAAAACAGATGACACCTCTCGTATTCCTCCGTGAACTGCTAGCAGCTGTCCCTATCACAAAAACGACGATTGGTTAATAAAATTAAATATTAGTGCGTTAATTTTAATAAAACATTTAATTAATAAAATCAAATGTTACCTGAAGTGGATGACTCGTCTGTCGACTTCCCTTTTCTCCTCGCTGAAATAAGGTGGTCAGGGTCCTCAAATGGCTGCTGCTGGTATGCCTCCGCAGCACTAACGTACTGAGGCATATTCGGCCATAAGGGCACACCCTGATAGTCGACCTCCGGTATCGCCGGAATGTTGTACGGGAGGAATAGCTGGTTTGGGAGAGTAGGAGCCTCAGTCGAGTCAGCAGCAGACTGAGTCGGACTCGGCATCGGCTCCCGATGAACCTCAGGCATACGAACCTGAGGAACGTCGGCAGCTATCTCCTCGTGAAACAGCTGCCGACTAAACCTCGGAGCCACAGAGGGACCAGCAGGCGGAAGTGAAGTGCTCGACGGCCGCCCCGCCTGGAGAAGGGTCTGGTGCCGAGCACTCACACTCCGTCGAGGCTGGTCTGCATCCACAGTCCTCTGCGGCTGGGATGAATCTACACTCCTCCGCGGCTGGCTAGTGGTCCTCTCAGGCTGGCTAGCCGTCCTCTCGGAGTCTGCGGAACCGCCGGAATTTCTAGAACCTCTAGATCTGCTGCCACGACGGCCTCCGAAAAGGTTTCTTAATGCATCGGCCATCTAAAGCCCGAGGCATTAATACATTAATTGATATTAAATTATATTATATTAAATAACAAATTCTAATTAATATAATAACCAATAATACTAACATATTTTAATATAACAATTTATATACTAACATATTAAATTATATTATATTAAATAACAAATTCTAATTAAATATAATTAAGCTATATATATAATTAAGCTAAATTATACAATTAAGTTATCAATTTATATAATTAAAAAACCAATTTATACGTATAAATTATACAATTACACCTAAATTATACAATTAAAATAAATTTGAAAACAATTACCTAAATTAACATAAATACCTAAAATATACCTAAATTAACATAAATACCTAAAATTTATCTAAATTAACATAAATACCTAAAATTTACCTAAATTAACATAAATACCTCAAATTTATCTAAATTAACATAAATACCTAAAATATACCTAAATTAACATAAATACCTAAATTATATCTAAATTAACATAAATACCTAAATTAACATAAATACTTAAATTATATCTAAATTAACATTAATTAACATAAATGAAAAAAAAAAAAAAAAAAACCTACTGCCGATCGAATTGAAAATGGAAGGGAGGAGGAGGAAGAGGGAGGCTGCCGGATTGGAGGAGGGCCGGCCGGATTGGAGGAGGAAGAGGGAGGCTGCCGGATTGGAGGAGCAAGAGGGAGGAGGGGGTTGCCCGATTCGAGGAGGAAGAGGGAGGAGGACGACGAGGCGAGCGGCGCTGGATCGGATGGAGAATTTGGAAAAATGCAGCAAATGGAGGCTAGGGTTCGGCTGCAACAAACTTATACCCAATAGTATAGCCGACGAAATATATAACTCGTCGGCTATTCTTTGAATGTCGTCGGCTATACTTTAGGCGCTCAGCAGCCGTCCGATCTCCCACATCCATTGGCGGACAATGAGAAGGCGCGGATCGCAAGAGTTTAGCCGACGAAATTAAATATTTCGTCGGCTATACTTTGGAAAATCACAGCCGTTTGATCTGAGCCATCCAACGGCGGACAATAAGCGGATCGCAAGAGTTTAGCCGACGAAATATTTGATGTCGTCGGCTAAACCTTTGGTCAAACTACAAAGTCAAACCTCTAAACCCTATAAATTAAAACGGAAATTGGGCCGTCTAAATGACGTTTTCTGGCCTTATCTTCAACAGAGAATAGTTTCAAATCGATGAGACGCGACTAATCGTATAAAAATTTTCCTCAAAATATTTACCGACCGTCAGGCTACCCATAGGAAAACGGGAGTATAAAACAGTTAACCGCAACATTCGGCACATAGATTTTGTCGGAATCTGCTCATTTTTCAACCGTAGACGTATTTCAATATTTCGGTCATATCTTATTTCACGACACATTTGCATTTGAAGAGTCTACGTATAGTAACTATTTGAAACTATACATTCACTTAAACACTTAGTAAACAAGTTAAGGAACATTAGTGCATATGTTCCGATTTTGAATCTAAAAGTTTGGAAAATCTATTCCAACCGTCAGATATCACCGTTAAGATTAAATACATGTATGAAAAAAAATCCAACTACATCTGACAACGTTAAAGGCTCGATCGGGACGGTCAAACTGCAAAGTCAAACCTCTAAACGCTTTAAAACGGAAATTGGCCCGTCTAAATGACGTTTTTTGGCATGATCTTCAACAGAGAATAGTTTCAGATCGATGAGCCGCAACTAATCGTATAAAAATTTTCTTCAAAATATTTACCGACCGTCAGGCTACCCATAGGAAAACGGCAGTAAAAAACAGCTAACCGCAACATTCGGCACACAGATTTTGTCGGAATCTTCTCATTTTTCAACCCTAGACGTTTTTCAATATTTCAGTCATATCTTATTTCACGACACATTTGCACTTGAAGGATGAAGCAATGGTTTGTCGATAGTGATAGAAAATGGAAGCTGAATTTTTTTGTTTTTTTTTTTTAATCATAGCCGACGAAATCAAACCTAGTACTCGTCGGCTATTTTTTTGTCGTTTTCGGTCAAAAATAAAATATTTATTTTTTAAAAAACAAATGGCCGACGAAATAATGAATTTTTCGTCGGCCATTTTGCGTCTCGCCGACGAAAAATTCATTATTCGTCGGCCATTATTGTAAATAGATATTTTTAAAAAAACTTATGGCCGACGAAATAATGAATTTTTCGTCGGCTATACGCAAAATGGCCGACGAAAAATTCATTATTCGTCGGCCATTATTGTAATGGCCGAGGAAATAAGGCATTTTTCGTCGGCTATTCTCTGAAAAAAAAAACTAAAAATATCAGTGGTTTAACACCTCTCCTATTCCGATGTCCTGTTCACATATAACCAAACTTGAACATAAAAAACCAGCAACCCAACAGTCAACATATTTCAATTTTTTGTTTAAGGGGTTTGGAACCCAGCCTAGCTGGGAGGCTCATCCCCACGCCCGTTCATTAGAAATGATTTGATTACAAATGAAAGGATTACATCATTTAAATTACTTAATCCGTCGGATTGTAATCGGAATCATCGGATGAGTCTTCTTCGGTTTCTGAATTGCTCGATAGGAGTAATCTATGTCTTTCCTCACCACTAGAGTCCTTGTTAGTTTCTTCAGTTGGATCAACATCAACAAGCACTGGCTCTTCACGTCGAATTCGCACCGGCGTGTCTAGGCGAATAAAAGAGGAGTCAGGAATACCGTTTGAGTTGGGCTCTTGATACGCGGTGCCCCCTTCCTCGTTCTCTTCAGCCACTCCAAGTGTAGACGCCCGGTAAATGTTGCGATGGTGGATAGTGTTGACTACTTTCCACGGGTCACCCTTGGCGAGATCATCAAGATAAAACACTTGTTTCACCCATGTGGCTAAAACGAACGGGTCGTCCTCATACCATGATGTACTAGTGTTCACAGAACTTATGCCGTATTGATCGGTTTTCATGCTCTGCGGCCGTGTGTCAAACCATCTACACTTGAAAAGGTGCACTTTCATGCCTTCCCCGTAATGCAGTTCCACAACTGAATGGAGAACACCGTAATAGTCAACTCCACCATCCCCACCATGTGACATAACCCCTGAATTTTGTGTTTTCAGTCTGAGGTCTCTGTCTTCACATCGAAATAACACACCATTCACCTTGCACGTCGCATAAACTTTTGAATAGGCCGGCCTCCTCGCTAAAAGTCTGAGTTCGTGCGACCAATTTGGGTGATTATCATTTTCAAGAAGGTCCATCTGCAGCCATCAGAATCAACTATAAATATGAATAAATATACACAACAATATATGAACACGTATAGAATAGTGTTAAAGGTACGTACCCAGCGGCCGAAATACTCTGCGAATGTCTGGTTGTGGTAATCGACATCACCTGCTACTCCTTCACAGCGTAGATGTAGGTCCTTCCAAAACTGAACTTCTGGACAGTTGATTAGTACCCACCAATGTGCAATGGCTACCTCATAATCTTTCAACTTGTAGGAAACTGGCATGTTTCCACCGAGTACAACATCGTCGGAGAGTATGGAAAGATTGAACTGTGACGGTACATCTTCCTGTATGTTTTCCTGTAACGCTCCGAAATACAGCTTCATGTAGGTGACGCACTCGTGCGCAATATATGCTTCAGCTATACATCCTTCAGGTGCGGATCTGTTTTGGACAAAACCACCGTATTGTCCAAGTTGCCTATAAATCAAGTTTTTAAAGTGTTATGATAATACATTAACACTATATCACATATATTGATGAGGAAATTAACATAAGGTGTAAAATACGTACCTTTCCATCGGATACATCCAAGTGAAGTGCACAGGACCGGTAAGCAACAACTGCCGAGGAAGATGGATCATGAGGTGAGGCATGATGTCGAAAAAATTTGGAGAAAATATCATCTCAAATTTACACATGATATGAACGATGTCTTGTTGCATTTCCCGGAGGTCAGATTTTCTCACTTCCCGTGTGCATACCTTCTGGAAAAATCTTGTGACGGGGAAGGAACGGTCGAATGAAAACAGGGAAGAGACGTTGTAGCAGGATATGATTGTCATGACTTTTCAACCCGTACAGATTGTTGAATTGTCTGTTGACACACTTGGCTATATTTCCAGCAAAGCCTGAAGGATACTTGGCCCGACTTATCCAATGGAAAATTTCTGATTTATGCTCAGGCTTGACGGTGTAAGGAGCTTGAGGCATTTTTCTCTTCCCTTGTTTCAACCATAGTGGTTTTCTGATATTCATGTTTTGCAGATCAGTGCGAGCCTTAGGACCGTCTTTCGTCTTCCCCTCCAAGTTCAGCGTTGTGCCCACCACACTTTCAGAAACATTTTTTTCTATGTGCATAATGTCTAGGAAGTGACGGATCAGCAACTCACACCAATACGGGAGTTCCCACAATATGCTCCTATGTGTCCAGAATTTGTACTCCTCAGGCCTTTCAGGTATTTCCGCTACAATATCGGGATGATTGCTGAGGGGCCCAAAATCGTACTCATTAAGTCTTGCTAAAATTTCTCTTCCTGTCCATCTTCTGGGAGGACGGCCGTGTTCTTCGGTTCCATCAAATGCGGCGGACTCGTAACGCCAGTGGTGATCCGCCGGAAGGAACACACGATGACCCATTCGGCATATCTTGATGCAATGAGGGGTGCTCCCATAATCGCTGAGGCACTCTGGACAAGCCTTGTATCCCCTAACAACGCTGCCCGACAACATCCCATAAGCAGGAAAATCACTTATGGTACCAATAACCATGGCATGCATCTGGAACGTCTCCTGCTTGTACTTGTCAAAAGTGGGATGACCAACGTCCCACAATACCTTAAGCTCTTCAATCAATAGTCTCATATACACATCGAGACATTTCCCTGGGTAACCAGGCCCCGGAATCAACAACGTCAACATATTATATTCCTTCTTCATGCACATCCACGGAGGAAGGTTGTAAGGTACCAAAACCACCGGCCATATACTGTATGAAAGACTCATGGTGCCGAAAGGGTTGAACCCGTCGGTTGAGAGCCCGAGCCTGACGTTTCTGACATCTGACGCAAAATAAGGAAACTCATTGTTTATATGCTTCCAAGCCGCTCCGTCAGAGATGTGTGTCATGATATCTGCGTCTCCCGCGTCCCGCTCACCGTTCCACCTCATAGCTTTTGCGGTGGTTTCTGACATGTACAACCGCTCAAGCCTATCTCTCAACGGAAAATACCGAAGCACTTTCACAGGTTTCCTATTGCCTGCTCCCGTCAACTTATATCGGTCAGACTGACATATCGGACATGCGTCAAGGCTAGCAAGGTCATTCCCTTCTGCATCTTTACCCCAGAAGAGAACGCAGTCAAATGCGCATGCATGGATCTTAATGTAGGAAAGCCCTAGATCTTTGAGGATACTTCGGACCTGACGGTGATTGGTAGGATTACGATGACCCTCCTCCAACAACGAAGAAGTGTACTGTAGATATTCATCCACTTGCCTGATGCTCCCTTTTGTCTCGACTTTAATCCTCATTACCTCCATCACACTTTGAAGAACTGTCTTCTCAGAACTTGAAGACACAGGGGTCTGTTGCAATGCAATCAGTTTGTTGTACTTGTCAAAGGCAGCAGTGTTGACAACTTGTGGGAAGGGCTGCACCGGGTCCTGCATATATTGTTCCCCACGTACACCGCTTTCAAAAGGAAACACGTCGTTGACGAATGACATTGTTGGATCGTTGGATGTACTACTACTGCCCGCCTCAAAATACTGCCCATGATCATGCGATCCATCTAATGATGGCTCACCGTGATATATCCAACGTGTGTACTTCGGCCAAAACCCATTACTCTTTAGGTGCTCCCATACTGTCCTAATCGGAAATCGACACATATCACTGCGACACTTACATTTCTTGCACGGGCAATAATGGTAATTCCCCTTTGCATTTTCCTCGACGAACTGCATAAAATCCACAACTCCTGTAGTGTATCGTCGGTCATGCCTTGGAAGCGAAATCCAACTCTTATCTCGATCCATATATAGCCTGATAATAATATATATGTATAACTTTAATTAATAAGAAATTAATTAACACATATATATATTACAATATATATTATTATCAACATCAACTCAGATATATATATATATATACCATTAATTAACAACCATTATTTAAGTTCATTACACTATCAACAACCATTAATTAACATATTTATATATATTTTAACACTAATTAAAATAACATTATTAAATTAAAACACATAATTATACTATAACTGAAAATCAACTCAACTACAACTCAAAATCAACATATATACATATACATTCTAACACTAAAACAACAACAAAACAAAAAATCACTTACTATATCAAAATCACTAAAACTCAAAATCAACTCAACTAAAACTCAAAATCAACATATATACACATATACGTACCTATATATAGCTCCACAATATAAGAGAGGACGGATTTCAACAATACCCACAGATTTTTCACTCTTTCTCCCGTTTTTTTCTTCAAATGAGCAGCTTCTGTCCAGATCTGAAAATATAAAGACTTATAGCCGACGAAATTGTCAACTTCGTCGGCCATTCTTCCAAAATTTGTATAGCCGACGAAAACTTTAATTCGTCGGCCATTATAGGAGTATAGCCGACGAAAATTTTTTTTTAGGGACGACGAAAAAAATCGTCGGCCATTCTTGTAGAATAGCCGACGATTTTTCATTTTTAGCGACGAAATAAAAAATCGTCGGCCATTCTGTCGGAATGGCCGACGAAATTTTTTTTTTTGCGACGACAAAAATTTTCGTCGGCCATTCTTAGGAATAGCCGACGAAAAAAGTGTTTCGTCGGCCGTTTTTTTTTTTCGTCGGCAAAGCCCTTTTTTCTTGTAGTGAAATCTGTACTTGATAGTAATCTTATTTATAGCTCTACTATCGACACACATACGCCACTGATTTTTCTTCTTAGGAACGCGAAGGACATGTACTACACAAGGACTCATGCTTTCACGGATGAACCCTTTGCTCAACAAATCTTCAATCTGCTCCCTCAGAATCTCGTTTTCCTTCGAACTCATACGGTAATAAGGCAGGTTTGGTAGGCTGGCTCCAGGTACTAAGTCGATCTGGTGTTGGATGTCTCTCATGGGTGTTAGCTCGTTGGGAAGTTCATCAAGCATCAATTCTGCAAACTATTCTAGCATCTGTTGCACCTCTGTAGGGATCTCTGCACCTACCTGTTCAGTGCTTAGCAACCCTTTAATCACTACAGGACATATCAACTCTGACTCCTTAAAAGACTCCTCCATCTCATGCTCATTGGACAAAATCAGAAAATTCTCTTTCTTTTTCACTGAAGAATTCTCAAAATGCAACAGAGGAGCCATAACAATTTTATGTTCACCCCACGTGAACAACACCACATTATCTCGTCCTCTATGAGTAGAATCCACATCGTATTGCCAAGGACGTCCAAACAAAATATGACAAACATTCATATCAACAACATCACAGAGTACCTCATCTTTATAGTGCTTACCAATTGAAATAGGTACTTTGCAGGTTTGAGTGACTCGAACATGAGGACCCTTCTTCACCCAACCAAGAGAGTATGGCATAACATGTGGCTGCATTGGTAACTGTAGATGATCCACTAATTTTTTAGCGACAAAATTCTCACAGCTTCCATTATCCACAATCAAATTGCAAACTTTGTAGTAGATAGAACAATGTGGTCTAAAAAGATTCTTTCGCTGCCCATCTTCCTTGGGAGATAATAAAATTCACAGTAATACAATATTTACCTTCTCGAGTGATTCTTCCACAGCGAACTCAGCCCCATCATAATTGCCAAAGTCATCATACCCCTCTTCATCCTCCACTTCACAACCCTCTACAAAGGCAGCTCTCCTTGGCTCCGTACACTCGTTAGACCTGTGACCAGGTTTACTGCAGCGATAACATATAACACTTGTTGGTTTTGCATAGGGGTTAGGCGCCCTAGCAGGTGCCTTATTTTGAGCCCCACTGTTAGAACCACCACGTTCTTTGGGAAAAGAAGTGGAAGATCTAGTGCCTCCTACATATTGTACAACATTTTTTCCTTTGTCAACCACCAGAGAACTTGTTGATTCAAAGCTCCTCTGAGAAGTGTACCTTGGGTATGAAGTAGTCCGGGTAGATTTCTCCATTATCTCCGCCTTCATGGTTAAACTGGACACCTCTGCAATGGTCCACATAGTTTGCAACCCAATCTTCTCCTGTATGGAAGGTTTTAACCCGCTAATGTAACGAGCTACTTTCTGATTCTCCCAAGTCATTGCAATCAGAGAGACGCAAAGAATCAGTAGTATATTCAGCAACTGACCTCAGTCCTTGGACGCACTCAATATATAACCTGTACAAGATCTGCTCATAATCATCCGGCAAGAACCGTGCCATCATCAGTTGTTTCATCTTCTTCCAAGTCTTGACTGGTCCTTTCCTCTGTCTCTGCCGAGTCAATACTAATTTGTTCCACCACACTGCAGTAGTACTCTTCAGACGGTACACCACATTCTTCACTTGCTTATGTTCTGGGATTCCCATGATGTCAAAGAACCTATCTACTTCAATCTGCCAGTCTAGGAATTCTTTAACACCCATCGTACCGTTGGAGTAGGGAATGTCAGCCTTCATCTTGTAATCTTGACCCATTTGCCCAGGTTGTTCGGGTTGTTGAACCTCTTCTTCAGAATCCGAACTCGAACTACTGATGGTTCCACTATTAGTTCGTGGACCTCTATCCTGCTCCTGTCTCCTGGCTTCCTTATGATTATTGCGGTTGTTCAACAATCCACTCAAGTCCCTGATCTGATTATTCAGTAGGGTATTCTGTTCATTCATATGATTAGTCAGCGTCTCTAGGGCTGCGGTAAAAGCCGCAGTAACCCCATCAAGGTCTGGTTTCGCAGCGTTGGACATGGACGTTCAAGGATAAAAGGGACAGGAGATAGCCTGCTCTGATACCACCTGACGCAGTAAAAGAATGGAGGGTTTACAAGCGATAAACCCAATTAGTAACAAGGGATCTCAAGCAAAGAACCCTAAAGATAAACTCTGGAATCCACTAGAAAATAAGAGAAAACTCTTGTTTGATTGAAAGATAATAAGGCAATTCGTTCACACCCGTTTAAGGATGTTTATATACTGCTAAACAAACTCTAGGGCAACTAATAACAAAACCCTAAAGCCCAAAGAAATAAATAAAACAAATCCAAAAAAAAAGTTAGAAAACATAAATTCTGAAAACATATAAAACTGCTGTTTTGAGGCCCTAAACGAACTCGAAAGCCCGAAAAAGCCCACACGTCGTGGCAAATCGACTAGTTTGACTCTTGACGTCGTTCCATTGGAAAAGTATCACAATTGTCAATCGGACACCGAATGCCAAATCTGTAACTCTCCAAACCGCAACTTTAATTACGGTTCTGACACTGATCGCCATATTTGCAACAAACCCGATTTTTCTTTGCTGCGAACAATCAATTCCTCAACAACCTCCGTCATGTGCCCTATATCAATCTGGTAATGAATAATATGTATAAGCCGCAGACTCTGGCAACCACTAATACGATTATTTAACAAAATCTTTGATGTTATATGTAATTGGGAGTATAGGTTGGTTAAGTTCTATTCAATTCCCATTCAACAATTTATGCACAAACCACTACTTCGTGATACTGGTCAAGTCTGCAGTTCTAATTCATCCATATAGAAATCGATTTATATTTGCTCAAATGTTAATTAATAGAATTGGAACGTGTACTCCAAACAAGAGCAGCGGACGTACTATCCTTATAGAACATATTGTGCATCAAAATTAAGAGCATCTCCAGTAATACAAGCCATATTTTAGTTAAATTTTAGTCAAAATAGCTAAAAAGTTATTTTAACTAGCCATTTTAGAAATACGTCTGTATCAGTTCTCTCTATTTTAGTTTGACTTGAAATTAAAATATTCTTTAAATAAATAGAAAGTTGTTTAATTGTATATATAGATTATGGGTCCGGATCAAGAGACACATTATTATAAAAAATTTATTACACTTATTTTTAACCATTAGATCTAATTAAATTCAATGGTTTTGATTAACATCCTTCATGATGTGGAAATGACATGGAATTAATTTTTTTTTCACAACTGAAATATTTATAAATTTATATTAAACTTTCCTGTAAATAAAAATAAGAACAAAAACTTAAACAAGAGCTCAAATCTTATGAGATTCTAAGAGGACATGATCAGATCTTCTTATGGCAAAAAGGAGAAGAAGAAAAACTAAAACTTAATCAAAGATATTATGAGATTCTCGGAGGACATGGTAGTAGGCAATTGATTTAGGTTCTCTCTAATTGATAGTCCTGCAAAACATCCCAAGGTGAGTTCTGGGATTGATGTCAGATACTAGAAGGTGGATGGAATAAGCTGCGTGAAAAATTACTTTCTCGTCAGAAGTTGAACCATACCTTTCTTTAATTGGTGTTCTTTCACAAAAGCAATGTTTTAGGTTAAAAGTTCTTAGAACTATATTAGTCTATTTATCTCAAGCACCCAATATTACTTAAATCTGGGTCACAACCAACTTCACACATGAACCCTGACATAATTTTCCCCAAATTGAAATTTTCTTTACAATCAAATTCAAGTCCCAGTCCATTGGTTCATGCACCATCGATCTCCTTCATCAATTGATTCAATTCTCTAAAGAACCCTAACTTTTAAATTCCACCCAATCCAAACCTTCATCAATCGTTCTTCTCATTATATTTTATTTTTGATTGGGTTTCTCATTATATTTTTGAAATTTTTATTTTAATTATGTTTAATTGTTTATAAAGTGACTAAAGTTAGCATTATAAATATTTTGGTTGTGATAACAAAATTAATTCCATGTCATTTCCACATCATGAAGAAAATTAATCAAGACCATTGGATTTAACTAGATCTAATGGTTAAAAAAAAGTGTAAAAAATTGTGTATAATAATGTGTCCCTTGATCCAAACACATAAATTATATATAATTATATATATGGAATGTATTAAATTTAAATGTTTTAGCTTTTAGCTATCATGCTCTCTAAATTTGGCTAGCGAGATAGTTAAAAAATAACACAAAATTATAATAGAGAGTCTGATGTAGCTGTTATTTTTCACAAAAAGCTAAGTATGCTCTCTAAAGTGGCTAAGGAGTTATAATAGAGAGTCTGCTGAATATACTCTAAGTTCATACTTTCAAGTATTAGACCCATATAGCAGGTGTAATAATGTCACAACAAAGCCTTTGTCTAGTGGTTTTTCTCCTTTGGTCCTTATCTGGTAGGAAGTCTGCAGAAAATATCTTATAAGATATCCAAAGAGAATATGCTAAAATCTCCACTAGAAAATAGCATTTCAAAATAAATCAGGACTGTCTTTTCCACCTCATCTGTCTCCTTAGTTGCTTCACAAGGTACCTAAGAAAATTACAAAGTTAAAACGATATTTTTAAGAGAAAATAGGTAAGTAAAGTGTAAAGACGAACCATTAAATTGAAGCCATGAGCCGCTAAGGTGGCGAGGAGATCCGGGTGTAGATTGCACTTAAAGCGTAGAAGGGAATTGGACAGTTGGAAAATTACGCTTCCAGGTTTCCTTGAGGTTGACGACAACACCCAAATCCAGCAGGTAAAAATGCTTCCTCACTTGGCTGTCTCTTGATTCTCGAAATGATCTTCTCAACGAAACATTCATTCTTATTCACTCCGTTATTGCTCACAAAGTGATCTGGTCCACTTAGTAGTAGAGCTTCATGGAAGGACTCCATGCTGATGATCCTTTTTAACTAAAAACGTCCGAGTATTGACGATCGGATACCTTACCGATAATTAAGCAAGCTAGTGACTCAGTACATGGCCAAACACAAAGAAAAAGGCCGAAACTAGTCTAGTTGGCCCTTATTAGGTACAGCTGCATGGCAGGATAAGTTGGCACTGGTTTAATTTACTTAATTTAATCATTACCCTCTGTGCTTGTAAGGTTGGTGGGAAGCTAAGAATCTAGCAGCCAAATCAGAAATCAGATTAGGTTACCCACCTTCAATCATACATATATCAGATCTGATTCGCTCGTTTTCAATTATGTCTCAATCGATATTTTCTTCACAAATAGTACGTGCTACCTCTCTTTGCATGATGGTTAACATCCACGCCGGATTCGATTTTAAAGCTTCGTTGATTCATATTTTCGTTACTACTCCTATTCGAGCGGTACATTATATTGAAAACACTTAGTGTAATCAATGGACGTAGTTACTAATAATCATCACGAATTTACGTCCATTTTATGGGAACAAATGTAAAAAAAATTAAATGATATATAATAATGAAAAAAAAAAAAAAAGCAACAGAATCATAACTTAGAATGGAAAGGGGGCGGGAAAGGTTCTTATCCTGATAGCATGCCATCCATGGATCTACTGATCTACAAGCTTGAGAAAGGTCCCTTGAGAAATCAAAGCTAAAGAAGGAGGCAGAGAGAGAGAGAGATAATATTTCAGTCATTTTGCATTATTATTACAACCCGGCCAGGGGCCAGGGTTTGTATAGTAATCACCAAGACCAGCTCTTTAACATAACTTCATTATTCTCACCTTACAATTACGGACAGTAAAATCGTAAATGGCAAAGAAATATCGCATTGGCTGTTGCAGCAACCAACTTTGACTAGAAAACTAGAGTTGACTCGTTTAAAACCTACATCAGTTTCATGAGACTCCAGTTTCATCTATAATCTTGACGCAGTAAAAGTGTGGAAGGGTTGATCAACGTCGAACCCTCAATGAATGGAGAGTACAATCAACGTCGTACTCTAAAGAACAGGTCTGGAATCCACCAGGAATCAAGAGAAAAACTCTTAGGATTTTGATAAAATATGATTAATTGTCGTCTGCAATCCCAAAGGGATGCTTAAATACTGAAAAGAAACCCTAGAGCAACTAACAAGGAAACCTAAAAGAATCCAAATTAAAAAAAGAAACAAATAACCTAAATAAAAGAGTTTTAGAAAGAAAATAAAACTAGCCTAAAAATACTAAATGCCGAATCGGATCATTAAGGCGATATTTTCTGGCTTAAAACTGATCGGGCTCACTATAGTGAGTCTTGTAGATATCGTCGTTCCCATTCCAGAAATGTATTATGAGCCTCAAACGGATGTTCTGGCCAAAATCTGCTCCAAACTTATTCACAAATCAGAATCTGCATTTTCGTGACCCGAAAAGTCCAAAAGATCATCTTCTTAAATACTCCAGCTGCTAACAACCTCATTGTACGAGAATTACCTATCTTCACATCAATCTTCTTGATTATTCGCCGCTTCCTTACCTTTACAGTTTTCTGTCTAAATTTGCCCCATTCTTGTCCTACATCAGTCTCCTCCACTACGAAAGAACTCGACCTCGAGTTCCTCTTAAATAAAGAACAAAAATATGATGACAATAAACCCAATAATAAATTAGGCAATTGGACCTGTGGTTTATTGACATAATCTTCTGCAAACTTTGATGGCACAACCATGAACCCGACGCCAAAGATGAGTTTGTTAAATGCAACCTTAATAGATTCTTCTTGGCTCTCCAAATTGCACTCTCGAATGACCACTGGTTCTGAATAATTATTTTGAGGCTGTAATTTTTCTTCCAAGCTGATAGCCACATCCATAAGAGTAATTTCTCCTTTATCCTCTACGTGGATAACTTCTTGTGGAACTTCTGTTGAAAACTCATGGACAATTTCTTGGTAGGTTTCCTTCATTGGAATATTTTCTGCCATTTCTTCAATAAAACAATTATTTTCAATGGGCAAAACAAACCCTTCCAACTTTATCTTCTTCTCTTCCCCCTTAGAAATATACTTCTTGATCGCAAAATCCCTAGGTATAAATTTTTCTCTGAGAAAGCCCTTCATCTTCCTCCATGTTCTAACAGGCTTCTTACCTTGTAGCTTCCTGACTCTTTGTAGTTCATCCCACCAAGTAGCAGCAGTGCTCTTAAGATGAGAGGCAACTTTCTTGACCTGCTTGTTATCTGGAACCTTCATGATCTCAAATAAATTTTCAACCTCATCCAACCAATTTAGAAAGCCCTCCACGTGCATGTGACCGGAAAAATAAGGAAAATCCGCTGTGGTCTTAAAATTCTGATTAGCAACATGATTTTGTCTATTCGTCTCTCTGCCCCCACCTCTGTTGTGGTTGTTGTTCTCGTTTCTCCCGCCCCTTCACCGATTATTATAGCCATTGTCACCACCGTTGTTATTGTTGTTGACGACCTGATTAGCCAAATTCGTCATCTGGTTCGTCATCTGGGTTGTCAACTGGTTTGTCAAAGCAGTAAGAGACTGGGTTAAAGCCGCAGTAAGCTCTTCCATATCTGCCATGACCACTGGTTGATCTCCCATGGTTAGTCAAGTAAATAAAAGAGACAGGAGAAAGCCTGCTCTGATACCAACTGACGTAGTAGAAGTGTGGAAGGGTTGATCAACGTCGAACCCTCAATGAATGGAGAGTACAATCAACGTCGTACTCTAAAGAACAGGTCTGGAATCCACCAGGAATCAAGAGAAAAACTCTTAGGGTTTTGATAAAATATGATTAATTGTCGTCTGCAATCCCAAAGGGTTGCTTAAATACTGAAAAGAAACCCTAGGGCGACTAACAAGGAAACCTAAAAGAATCCAAATTAAAAAAAAAACAAATAACCTAAATAAAAGAGTTTTAGAAAGAAAATAAAACTAGCCTAAAAATACTAAATGCCGAATCGGATCATTAAGGTGATATTTTCTGGCTTAAAACTGATCGGGTTCACTATAGTGAGTCTTGTAGATATCGTCGTTCCCATTCCAGAAAGGTATTATGAGCCTCAAACGGATGTTCTGGCCAAAATCTGCTCCAAACTTATTCACAAATCAGAATCTGCATTTTCGTGACCCGAAAAGTCCAAAAGATCATCTTCTTAAATACTCCAGCTGCTAACAACCTCATTGACCAGAATTACCTATCTTCACATCAATCTTCTTAATTATTCGCCGCTTCCTTACCTTTACAGTTTTTTGTCTAAATTTGCCCCATTCTTGTCCTACATCAAATCTTTTTAAAACCTTAGCAGCTAAACCGAATAATTTAACGGAACCTGACGCCCATGTCACTACTTTGGGTAAGG
Organism: Potentilla sterilis; assembly: GCA_963682095.1. Lineage (NCBI taxonomy): Eukaryota > Viridiplantae > Streptophyta > Magnoliopsida > Rosales > Rosaceae > Potentilla > Potentilla sterilis. The sequence continues at coordinate 14,148,580 of OY821763.1, read as the reverse complement.
CTCTTGGTCTCTTGATCATTCTCAGTCGGTTTTGGCTGTGGAGATTTGCAAATGGGGTTGGTTGATGGGTTAAGCTTGAACCAGAACCAATCCAACTCGGGCACACTCGTTGGAGGAACTCAGTGTCACTTTCCAGTTTAGCAAAGACTTCCTCGGCTGAGGTAATGTATGCCTCTATCCCACTGGTGTCTCTAGTCTCAATAAAAATTACTTGGTTGTTGAAGCCGAGTCCTGGCAACCTCACGTATACCCATGATGGTCTTCCCCAACCAAAATCGTTATCATATAAAGGAAATTTGCACAAACCAGTGAAGAAAGATGTAACCTTCTCTCCTCCATCACTATTACTTCCGTGATCATGATCATGACCTTGTTGTAGTTTTTTTATGTAGCCCTTATCGATCTTGCTTATTGCTTCTCGAACCTGCCTTGCTAGGCCGTGGCATTCTTCTCTAGTATTCAATAGCGAAGGAGTTGAGCCTGCAAAACTGATCAGGTTTCCAAATAAATGTTGCGGCAGAGGTGGATCAAACTTGGGACGTAGGTTCACGACATGGATGACGATATGCAACTTCTGATTGTCATGAATGCCATCATCCTTGGAAATGGCTGCAAACCGGCTCCAAATGAAAGCCGAAAGGGTCTCCACTCGGGATGGCCGTTTCATCACAGTGCCCACATATTTGGCCCTGAGGTATTCTATGTTAGAGGCATCAAACAGAAACCTCTTTGTCACTAATTTGTTCTCTGCAACGTCAATGATGGGCTGTGCAAACAACTTGGTTGGGAAGAGTGTGGCGGAAGTAAATTCCGGACAGTGTACTTCGGCTTGGTGATCTCCGAGGGCTCGTCGGGAAGTGGCTGCCCAAGCTTTACTGAACATGAGCATAGATAACCCATCTGCAATCTTGTGAGAAATGCATTGGCCAATAGCGAACCCTCCACATTCAAAGATGTTGAGCTGGACACCAAGGGGGATTTTATTATCAACGTCGTCAAGTTCAAATACCTTCTCTTCGAATCAATCTACACTGTCACCGCTGCTTCTCCACCGAGCTGCTTATCCACCGTCGAGTTTCTTCTCCACCATTGCGTCACTTCTCCACCGTTGCTTCTCCACCTCGCTGTACCGGAGGTCCGATCTAGTTACATGTAACAAACATAGAAAACCTTTCACATACGTTTTTGTCCGGTTTTAAAACAAAATCGATGAGATATGAATTTTTAAAGTTTGAAATCAAAATTAAGAAAATAGATAATCGAATTGGTGATATTTTAGCCGAAATTTAAACATGTCCTTCAAATCTAAGATGATTTACACTGAGTAGATTGATTGAGTATGAGAAATCTGAAGAAGGGGCTGAGAAATCTTAAATGTTTACACTGAGTTTATTAGATGATAAATTGGAAGATGATTTTAGGTTTAATACATATATACAGTGTTTATAGATGTTGTAGAACATTTTGTTCAAGAATAAATGGTTGGAACTATCAAAGTAACTGCTATTTTTTTAAATTTTGCTTGGGCGCTAAAAATTCTGAGTGTTTCTGTGTGTGTGAATGGATGAAATGTGTTATGTGCAAGGAACTATAATAGAAGCTATTCTAGTAACTATCTTGTTTGAGTTTATGTGAATGAAATTATATTGTTTCAGTGTTGCATAACTGTATTAGTAACTGTGACATTTGGTGATGCAAATATATGTGAACTGTTTGAGTTTATGGTTGTATCGGGTTATAATAACTTTTTTCCGTCACATATGCAGAAAATGACACCAAAACTGAAAACTAGTCCGGCAAAAGAGGTTACTACAAGTGACGATGATATACAACACGAGCTACGAACAAAGAAAAGGAATGAGGACAATCCAGAAAAGAAGACTACAAAACAAAAACAGCGAAAGGTAACTATCTATCTTGGTAATCGAGATTTTATTTTTTCTGTAACTGTTAGTGTAACTATTAAGCAGTTGGTAATGCAAATTTTAGTGTATAAATCATCTAACTATGAATTGATGGGAGCATAGAAGAAAAAACCAGAAGAGATAGAAGGGAAAGAAAAAGAAAAAAGGAAACTGGAAAGGAAAACAACACAATTAGTTAGTAACTATAGTAGTAACAATATTTCTTATAAGTAACTATCTCAGTAACTATGTTACAATTGAAAAAGTGTCTTGGTAACTGTGTTTATCGAATGTGCAGATAAGTGAAGATAAGGTAGCGGCAGCTGCCAAAAGAAAAAGAAAACAAGATGATGAAAGTGATGATGGTGCTGATGTTAAAAAAGGAAAGCAAGCACGAAAATCAGTAAGTAACTGTTTTTCTTTTGAGTGACTATCTTACTAACTGTGTTATAATTGAAAAAAAACTGCCATACTAACTTTGCTTATCAAATGTGCAGATAACGGAAGAAAGGGGAGCTAGAGATAAAAAAAGAAAATGGCAACAAGAGGATGATGGTGATGAAACTGAATATGAAACATCTAGTAGTGGTAGTGGATCTGATTATAAAATTGATGAAGATGATGATAAAGGTGCAAAGAAGATCGTCCTGATAGAAAAACAAGAAGAACATCAACTGCAAAATCCTGTAAGTAACTATCACAGTATCTACTAACCATCATAGTAACTATCACAGTATCTACTAACTATCATAGTAACTATGAAAGTAACTAGAAACTATCAAGGTAACTATCATAGTATCTATGAAAATAACTAGTAACTATCATAGTAACTATCACAGTATCTACTAACTATCATAGTAACTATCACAGTAACTAGTAACTATAAAGGTAACTATCATAGTATCTATGAAAGTAACTAGTAACTATCATTGTAACTATCAAAGTAACTAGTAACTATCATTGTAACTATCATAGTAACTATCACAGGATCTACTCACTATTATAGTAACTATCACAGTAACTAGTAACTATCATAGTAACTATGAAAGTAACTAGTAACTATCAAGGTAACTATCATAATAACTATCAAAGTAACTAGTAACCATCATTGTAACTATCAAAGTAACTAGTAACTATCAACTGTCATACTAATTTTGTTTTAATTGTGTTTTCAAATGAGCAGAAGAAAAAGGGGAAGACCCTACAGTTCAGAAGCACCCTACCATATTTCAATGAATATGGGGGCCAAATACCAGAGGCAGTACTACAGCTGATCGAGAGGACTCCCTTTGCCAAGTTGTTTCAAGCACTACACCAGAACCTTGTTTACGGTTCAAAGTCAAACAACCAATTGGAGATGGTGCTAGAAGCTTACGATCACGTAAGAGATGCGTTTCACTTTGCTGGGGAAGTTCCGAATAAAATCATCAGATGTTTCACAAATTCTAGGGCTGAACCGTACAGGAGTGTACATTCAGAGAAAAGAGACGCCCATTTCTGATTTTGTGATCAGATTTTTCGAACAAGCAAAGGATGTCAATAAAAAGATGGTGAATACAGCCACAACAGCCGAATTAAACAAGAATCCTCAATCTGATGAGGAAAGAGGAAGCAAAGATGCAAATATAGCAAGGCTGATAATTATCGACATTCTCATCAAGCTTCTCTTCCCAAATGCAAAGGAAACCCTCCATATAGACATGGTCAGAGCTAGCTGTGGAGGATTTAGATGAGACATCTAACTATGTCTGGGCAAAAGAAGTCAAAATCTTCTTGAAAAGATGTCTCACAAAGTACAAGAAATCGGACCGTGCATCAAAGAATACAAGATGATGTGTTCATGTCATTCTGGTAAGTGCGCGAGTTTTATCTTCCTTTATTCTTTTATGTTATATCATTTTGCTTCTTATAAACTAACATTCCTTTTGCAACCATTATTGGCTGTGCATGAAGACAAACTTGGTGGAGCCAATTCCAGGGAGGGACAATGAACAACACCGGATCAGAAAATGGGACCTGGAAAAGTTGAAGAAAAAGATGTGGAAGTATCAACTCAAAGACTTGTCAGTAAGTATCATCTTAGTAACTATCTTAGTAACTATCATTTGTGAATAGCTATCTCTGTAACTGTGTTAGTAACTACCTTAGTAACTATCAATTTTTAAAACTATTTGTGTAGTTATCTTAGTAACTATCTTAGTAACTATCTCAGTAACTATAAATTTTGTAAACAATCTATGTAAGTATGTTAGTAACTATCTGACTAACTATTATCTTTGTAACTATGTCTGACTAACTATGTTAGTAACTAGTAACTATCGTAGTAACTATCAAAGATGACTAACTATCATCTTTGTAACTAGGTCTGACTAAATATGTTAGTAAATATTTTGGTAACTATCATTTTGGTTACTATGTCAGTAAGTGTGAGTAATTGTTATTTTATTTTTTTCAGAAACATTTCGCAAAAAGCAGAGAAGACATGGAAGGGACAAGTGAGGATGAGGATGAACCTGAAGCAGCTGAGTAGACTAAAATAGAACAAATGCAACCTGTAATCATCAACAAAGAAAATTCAGAATAGCTCAGGCAAAAGCAAATGCAGATTGAGCATTTGGAAAAAAAATTGCAAGAAAAGGAGAAACATCTAGCACAGATGTCACAAGATTTGGAAGACGCCAGACTGGAAATTGTGGTGATGAAAGAGAGTGCAACGGCACAAGAGCTGGAAAATTTAAAATTAAAGGCTGAGTTGGAGAGGTAAAAGAAAATTGTGGCCGCACTGACTCAATTCTCCGACCTAATGGAGATGACACCACCACAATCTCAATCAGATGGCCTAGAAAAGAAGGGCAGGCAACTGAAGTGAAGGAAAGTAGTCAGAAAAATGCAAAAGATGAAGAAGAACAGCTTGTAGCAGATCAGCTGGACACTTTGAATAAAGTTGAGGAAGAATTAGAAAGGAAGAAAAGAGAAGAGGCTGAAAAAAGAAGAGAGGAAGAAAAAAGCAAAGGTAATAAAAATTTGTTATTAACTATCAATTTTTAAAACTATCTGTGCAACAATGTTAGTAACTATCTTAGTAACTATCAATTTTGAATAACTATCTTAGTAACTATCAATTTTGAAAACTATCTGTGTAACTGTTGGAAGTATATATGGTGCACCGCCAAGCATGTTCGGCGACCTCGTGGACCGTGCAACCGGCGTCATAGGTCCTACTTCCGGGATCCAGCGGGTAGACCGTCACCCCGGCTACATTTCCAATGTCAGAGATCACCGGTGCCGCACCCGGAGGGCATGCCACCGGGCACCTGAAGTAGCCTCCAGAATAGGGAAATATGTAATAGTGTGTTTGCATCCCACATTGGAGAAGTAGTAGAGGTGGGAAGCCTCCTTCCTTACAAATAGAAGGCTTCCCCCTTAGAGTTACAGATCTTGGATACTTGCTACTCTTGGCATGTAACCACCACCGATAGCTTATTAGCCGGCTATAGTATATTCCAAGTGGACGTAGCCGTGTCCTCCGATGGCACGGTGAACCACTATATATCCTTGTGTTCTTGTTCTACCTTTATTATTGTGCTTCTGTCAGGCCTACGGGTTTGTGCGGAAACAATTGGCGCCTTCTGTGGGAACCTCGTTTAAAAAGTTGTGTTGCTCTACCAGCGGGTAGAGGTCAGTCAGTTGTGCTCTCATTATTCCATCGGCGAAGAAAAAAAAACATGCTGCCATCAGCCCAGTTCAATTTGGACAGCAGGCAGCCCGACCCGGTTGGCAGGTCAACCCGGTCAACAAAGCCAACCCCGAGCGGTCAAACCAGGCTTCGCTCTCCCGTGCGAGGCTCCCGATGCAGCACTCTTTCGGGTCCCAGCGGCTCTGCCTCCTTCAGCTTCGGAGTCAACGGGTCCGGCAGGTCAGCCCTCCGGTGCCAGCCCTCCCCCGCATCTCGAAAGCTCCTCCCGGTGGCCACCATTCGAGTCCACCCGGTCCCAGGGACCTATGGCATTCAGCTCTCCGACCTTCCTCCCCGGACGTATCACCACGGGACCGGCCGGTCATTGTTTCTCTCCGGAATTGGTGGCTTCCTCTCTGCCGCACCGATGGCTTCGCCTCCTCTGATGCGGTCATATCCTCCGGTGCGGTGCGCTCGTCTTCCTCCTCCCTCCAGTGCGGGTGATGCAGGTTCGGGACCGGTCGCTTTCCTCTCCTCTCCGGACCGGTGGCTTCCTTTACTCTCCAGTGCGGCTTCTTCTCCTCCAGTGGAGGTCGGGTAGTATCATCCTCTCCGGGCATAAGGACGAGGGAGGCAGGGCCCAGGAGAAAGAAGAAAGAAAATAAACAAAAGTAGGGAGGAGCAGAAAAAAGCGGGAAAAGAAGAAACAAAACCAGAAGAGAAAGCAAGCAAGAAAAAAAAACAGAAGGAAAAGAGCGGGAAAGGAGGAAGAAAGAGAAAAAGAAAAAAAAAATTTGGTCAACCCGGTCAGCCTGGTCAACGGGCCCGCCCGGTCATTGGGCCTGCCCAGGTCAGCAAGTTGGGCCTAGACTGGGTACGGGTCAGCAGGGCTGGACATGAAACAATTTCCTTTGGCCACCCACCAGTCTTTTATGGACACCTCGGCTGTACTCTACACCCGTAGACATTCACCGGGCAACCCGAAAATCATTCCCGCATGCTATTCCAACACCCGGTAGCTTTCTCCAAAGCTAAGTATTCCAACTCATTTATTATTACACATGTGCATAATCTGTTTGGGAATATTGATAATTAGACATGTGATAAAAGCACGAGCATGGTCCAGAATTCATCGCATATCATTATGCGTTTCTCAGTGCTGCACATATCATTATGCATCAGTGCACGCATGTCAGTACATGACATTACAATACATAGCATATCAATATGCATCTCATTACAATGCATCGCACTACGGTGCACGCATTTCAGTGCATGACATTACAATGCATCGCATATCAGTATGCATCGCATTACAATGCATCGCACTACGGTGCACGCATGTCAGTACATGACATTACAATGCATCGCATATCAGTATGCATCGCACTACGGTGCACGCATTTCAGTGCATGGCATTACAATGCATCGCATATCAGTATGCATCTCATTACAATGCATCGCACTACGGTGCACACATGTCAGTACATGACATTACAATGCATCGCATATCAGTATGCATCGCACTACGGTGCACGCATTTCAGTGCATGGCATTACAATGCATCACATCTCAGTGCGCGCATCAGTATGCATCGCATTCGCATCTCAGTGCGCGCATCAATATGCATCGCATTACGGTAACACCATTCCATCGGTTATGGAACACTCCACCAGTTCATAGCCATTCCACCGGTTAGGTTCCATTCAACCGGCTCCATGGCATTCCACCGGTTATGTACCATTCAACCGGCTCCATGGCATTCCACCGGTTATGTACCATTCAACCGGCTCTATGGCATTCCACCGGTTAGGTTCCATTCAACCGGCTCCATGGCATTCCACCGGTTAGGTACCATTCAACCGGCTCCATGGCATTCCACCGGTTAGGTTCCATTCAACCGGCTCCATGACATTCCACCGGTTAGGTTCCATTCAACCAGCTCCATGGCATTCCACCGGTTAGGTTCCATTCAACCGGCTCTATGGCATTCCACCGGTTTTGCCACTTTCCTTCGCCTCTGCGGGCAAGGACAAGCCAACAACAACACAAGGCTTCAAACACATGGGCTTTATAAACTCGGGAGAGTTTACATCTAACACATGCAAACTCTTCCAGCAGGCTAAAAACCCTGCATCACACTGAACTGTGATAAATATGGGGATACATGGTGAGACTTGTTATCTCCACACCACCCCACCGGGCAGATTGTTTCTCTAACATAGAACAAGTCTCCCCGCTGGCTAGAAACCCTGCACATTACCCCACGCTTATTCCAGCACAAGCGGGTCGAACCACCGGGCTACTCCCCGGCCTGCCTCGCCGTTGGCAGCAATTTTACCGGGGGACTCATTCCGACATGGCAGTCCACCGGTCGAGTCCTCACATCATCATCCCATGCACTCGTTCGGGTTTTACCCCGCTCCACATTTATTGCATGGGCACCCCGGTTTCGCACCGCTGTGCCAGAGCCTCGACCCCTGCACCACAGCTCACGCTAGCACCTCACCTCCGGCCGAGGTCAGCTCACCCTCCGATCCTGTCCAGCAATCACCTCGGCCAGCGGGTCACCCCAGATTCAACAGGCCCGGCTCTGTTCAGCAGCGGCTCCGCCCGATCAAGCTTCAACGAGTCAGGACCGGTCAAACCCGAACCCGGCACAGACGGTGAGGATCAGAACCCGGCACCTTAGTACACCCCCAAGCAAGACCAAACACAGAGGACACTAGCATGGAAACATCACTCCCGGCCAAGTCAAATCTGCAACACGGACTTGGGGGACTACTACTGGGAGCACATCAGTAACACTCGAGCGGAGGGGTGGGACTCGGCATTCGAACACCCGGTAAGAGTCCAATCTCACTTAGGGACTTGGGGGACTGGTGGTAATAGGGGTGACTCAGTCACCACCTACGCTTGGCGGCACATGATGATTAACTCCCCAAGTAAGATTGCACTCTTACTCGGGAACTTGGGGGACTTGTTGGAAGTATATATGGTGCACCACCAAGCATGTTCGGTGACCTCGTGGACCGTGCAACCGGCGTCATAGGTCCTACTTCCGGAATCCAGCGGGTAGACCGCCACCCCGGCTACATTCCCAATGTCAGAGATCACCGGTGCCGCACCCGGAGGGCATGCCACCGGGCACCTGAAGTAGCCTCCAGAATAGGGAAATATGTAATAGTGTGTTTGCATCCCACATTGGAGAAGTAGTAGAGGTGGGAAGCCTCCTTCCTTACAAATAGAAGGCTTCCCCCTTAGAGTTAGAGATCTTGGATATTTGCTACTCTTGGCATGTAACCACCACCGATGGCTTATTAGCCGGCTATAGTATATTCCAAGTGGACGTAGCCGTGCCCTCCGATGGCACGGTGAGCCACTATATATCCTTGTGTTCATGTTCTACCTTTATTATTGTGCTTCTGTCAGGCCTACGGGTTTGTGCGGAAACAGTAACTATGTTAGTAACTATCTTAGTAACTATCTGATTTTGAAACTATTTTGTGTAACTATGTTAGTAACTATCATATTTGTACCTATTTTGTGCAACAACCTTAGTAACTATCATCTGAGAAAACTATCTGTTTAACTACCTTAGTAACTATCTTAGTAACTATCAACAGAACTGAGTAACTATCATCTGAGTATCTGTATTAGTAACTATAATTGTAACTATAACTATAACTATCATCTGATTTCCTATCGCGCAGGTGATGAGGATGAAACAAGAACATATCGTAGAAAAATCCCAAAGGAAGCAAGATGGTCACCCAAGACACCGGTGCCGGAAATGCCGGAAATGTCTTCTTTCAACATCTTGCCGGGGATTATATCTCCTTGGGGAGCTTGCAACACTCCCACTCAATCACCGCAGCAACCAAAAGAAATCTCAACAGCAAATCTGAGGACTCCACCTACTCCACAAGCCAGAAAACTAACTCTGGGCGACATGATAGCTGAACCTCACAAGTTCCAGATCATAGAGTCACCGGTTCCCATGCCTGTTTTCAACCAATCTGAGACAAAAACTAAGAAAAAAGTGCATTTCAGATCAAACCAAAATGTGACGAATTTTTCGCTTGACGAAATGCACTCCGGGAGTTCAGCAGAATCGCGGGGAATATATTCATATGTTGTGCGAATAAAAAACAGAAAGAGGACGTCAAGAAATGACAACATATACTGGTGGGGTGAAGTCAAAGCTGAACGGGAAATCAAAAGAAAGAGGCAGGAAGAGAACATAAAAAAGTTTGAAGAAGAGAGGCGGAAAAAGAAAGAGGAGGAAAGTTTGAGAAAGGTGGTGCAACCAGAACAGGTTGAATCAGTAATTGTTGTTCAGACGTCATTTGACGATGTGGCTGGGGTGACAGAGGAAGGTGAACCAATATACCTAGTTGGTGATTCAGAGGAACCTTATCAACCTAGAGAGGTGATGGACTGGGATGACGACACAGTTTACAAAGATCATATGGACGAAAACACGAAGCAAAGGTTTCGAGAATACTGGAACAAGGCGCCAAGCGGGTAAGCATAATATTCATTTATCCTACAATCTGTCCTGCTATCTGTCTTGGTATATATCTTATTAACTGTTTGTCCTACAATCTGTCTTGCTATCTGTCTGGATAATTTCTTAAGTAACTATCTCAATAACTATCATCTTAGTATCTATCTTTCTAACTATCTGCCTCAGTAACTATTATTCTGAGTAACTATCTGACTAACTACATGTGTGACTATTTTAGTAACTATCTTAGTATCTATAATCTGACTGTAACTGTCTAAGTAACTATCATATGATTTACTTTCATGTCTGCAGAGTGTTCTTCTGGGAAGAAAAGGAGGTGGGAACAAAAATTTCAAAGCATGAAATTGAACAAGTCGTGTTTGGAGTTGAAGTCGCAAATAACATGATTGATGCATTTGCATCTTTGTTATATAGCGAAATGAAGGACATCAACGATCCAGTTGCACCAAAAATAGAAATTCTGCTCACTCACTCCTAGGTAAAATACTAATTAACAGGAGAATTATATTTTTGTAAAAAATTATGAGATAACTAATCATAGGTTTGGTTTGAAAAACAGATGTCGACAGAAGACCTCGAAGCAAAATCAATTCATCAGTTCTTCTGTGAACCTCTGTTTGAGAAGCTAGCTAAAGCGGATGCCATTATGATACCCCTTACACATAAGCGGAGCTTCCACCATACTCTACTGGTGTTTGACAAGGAAGCGTGCAGATTTGCCCACTTTGATTCCATGAGGGCAAGAAGAAAAGAAACCGGGCAAAGTTTTAAAGATGCTCAAAAAATGGTATGTTAGTAACTATCAATTTTGAAAACTATTTGTGTAAACTATGCATTAGTAACTGTCTTAGTAACTATCAATTTTTAAAACTATCTGTGTAACTATGCATTAGTAAGTATGTATGTATCGAATCTACTAACTAACCAGTGTCTTCCCAACTCCAAGTTGACAACCAGCTTCTTTTTCAAATTCGGACACAGCTCAATAACCCATCCAGCTGATTCTTCCTTCCGAGAAGCAATTAAAGCCATAGACTTAAGACGAATGGCTTCGTTAAATTCAATAATGGGAAGGCTCTTCAAATCCTTCACCCAATTGTTAAAACACTCAGCCAAATTATTGGTCATTTCCCCAAACCTTTCACCATTAAAAAAAGACGAAGCCCATGTTTTCAACGGAAGATCCTTCAAAAACAGATCAACAACCTCACCACCTTCATGCTTCAACTTCTGGAAATTAAGGTCTGTTGACAATAGCCACAGAGGGGCTACACAGTCCCACAGACCCGCAGCCAGCAAGCCCGAGGCCGGATTGAGGCCCGGAGCAGGATCCCCAGTACCCGGACCCGAGGCCCAGCAGTCTACCTTATGACCAGGGGCCCGGGAGTCGGGGACGCCAGCCTGCCGAACAGACCACCAAAGCTGCCCCTTTGCGTACGAACAGAAGGGAATCAGTCCAACATCGAAGAGTAAGACCAGACCTCACGCTCGACCACCTATATAAGGGCCTCAACTACCCTCATTAATAGGTAACTCAACTCTCCAACTACTTATTATTCCCGCTTAAGTTATCTATTTGTCTCAACGGTACTGACTTAGGCATCGGAGAGGAGAAGACCGGCCCGCCCGGTATTCCCCTTAGTTAGCAGGGTTCGCAGGAGGAAATCACACCAAGATCCACCAGTTTCTATCAGGCCTACGGGTTTGAGCGGAAACAATTGGCGCCGTCTATGGGAAGAGAAGGAAGTCACGTAGCGTTACCTGAAAAAAAAATGGCAGAAAGTTCAAAAGCGGGGCGGGAAAGAAATGTAGAAGAGTATCAGCGGATCATACCAGAGCAAGTGCTCATCGCTACCCCTGTCGCGGTACGGGAGCAGCACCCCGGCCAAGACAACCAGAACGATGGCATCTATCAGGGACCAAGTGGCACGCCAGGGGCATGCAACGGTAGCACGCGAGGGAAAGGCCCGGTGAAGGGCGACCAACTAACACACCAGGGCCCTTTGCTGACATTCTCGGACGACCCAAGCGACGAGGAAGATAGTCTGGTCGACGACAGCGACCGGGACACCACATATAGCCCCGACAGGCACGATATGGCGGTGGAGGTAGAGGTGATGAGAGCAGAAGTCGATCGCCTGCGCGCGGAGAGCCACCGGGATAGAGCAGACTCCAATGCCCGGTATCAGGAAATGGAGACAGTGAACGCCGTCCTGGTGGCTGCCCTGGAAAGAGGACAGCAGCGCAACGCCTCTTTGGCGAGGGCACATGTATCCACACCAGGCCGGTCTCAGCCCCCGGAGGTGGGACAGACATCGGGCGGAAGGCCCACCGACCCCAAGGGGGCAGAGTCCCCGGGGGGCGTGGCCCTACCAAGGAGCACGCCGCCCGGCAATCACACGCTTCATTCGAGGGTGAAGCCATGACCCCGACCGCACGGGCACTACAAGTACTCACCGACTCCGTGTCAGATCTAAAGGCCCAAATGGAGGCCAACGAGAGAAGGCCAGCGCGACCGTTGGAAGGCGCGCGATTCAGCGAACGCATGGGCCCCTTTTCGCACCTGTTCCTGGAATTCGGGAGATCCAGTAACCAAAAATCCCTGAAGCTGACGTACTCAGGAGCTGGCTGCCCATACCAATACTTGGATAGCTTCCGGTCCCAAACATGCGCCAAAGGGCTAGTCTGATGCTGTGTGTTGCAACATCTTCCAGGAAACCCTGTCCGGAGAGGCGCTTAGCTGGTTTTATGAGCTCCCGGCAAACTCCATTGAGGCATTTGAGCAATTGGCCGATCGGTTTGTCGGCCGCTTCATCCTCCGGGTCAAAGGAGCCCGGACGTCGACGGTCCTCTTCAATTACAGGCAGGCAGACGGCGAGGCGTTAAGGACGTTCGTTAACCGCTGGCAAACGGCGATGACTGGGGTTCGAAACCTAGACAAGGGCATCGCCGAGATGGCATTCAAATAGGATCTCCGGCCAGGGAAATTTTCCTATGCCGTACGGGTAGAGCTCCCGCAGGGGTACGATGAACTAATGGCGATGGCCATCAGGCACGCTCAGGCGGACCACGAAACATATGGGCATCACCTGCATAAGAGGAAGCGGGAGGAGTTCCTTCCGGCCCGCCGAGAAAACAGGGCCGGCCAGCGGGCCGATGACTGAGGCACCCAACCAAACAAACTGAACATAAATTGGGGGAACCAACCGCAACAGAAACCCTACCCTGATAAGCCCCAGGGCGAGCACAGGCCTGCGCATTACTGACAAGAACGCCCCCTGGCGATCATGCCAGTGGAACGTCAAGAAGTCTTTACCACTCTAACCTCTTCGTACGAGGACGTCCTGCACGAGAACGGGAACATCATTCCCCCACCGCTAAAGAGGAAGCAGCCAAAAGGGAACCTCACCCCGGCGCGAACAGGCAAATACTGCTCCTACCACGATGAAGCTACCCATAGGACAAACAATTGCATCGCCCTCAAGACAGCGGTGGAGGGATTAGTTAGCAGTGGTTAGCTTCAACGGTACCTAGGAGAAAGAAGGGCAGATCCCGCCCAAGACCAGGATCAGGGCTGGTAAGCACGCCCGGACCCAGTGAAGGGTTAAGTGCTAAATTTTCAAACATAATTAGCTTGGCATACCAACGGTTCAGCCGATGTAACATTACAAGATATGTATGCCAACTATTTTGAACGAAATCCAAGGCAAACCACCAGTACTATAAAAAAAAAATATATATATATATATATATATATATATATCCAAAGGCAGGCAACAACAACAAAAAAACAGTTCCAGCAAATTTACAAAAAAAAAAAGAGACAACAAACAAAATCCTAAAGAGCCACGGCCTCCTCCCCACCGGGCCCAACTCGTCCACCGGCTTCCCCATGTAGAACCGCCGCATCCTCCCCAATGGGTTCAGATGGCTGAAGTCCGCCTTCCTCTTCCCGTTGTTCCTCCTCCCGCGGCTGCCCATCGGCATCATCATCGGCCTGCGCCTTCAGCATTTGCGAGGTATTCAGGTACCCCTTCTCTTCCCACTCCACGTAGGCATTGGCGATACCCGCCTCCCTAGCCTTCTCCAGAAGGGCAAGAAACTGATCACTATCGTGATATTTCTCAATAACCCGCTGAAAAAGCTTCGGGTCCTCTTCTCCAGTCTCAGCGGCTGATGTGAGCCGTGAGGCTCACACAAATAATAACCCTACAAAAGATCGTTAGTAGTATAAGCAAGTGGGGATCGTTCTAAGCCGGGGATTAAGGGTACCTGAAACATGAGAATGTTAGACAAAGATATATACATATATACATGAAGTCGTCACAAATTGGGGAGAGATTAGGGTCAGCTGCTTTGCTGCCATACATCTAAGGGATACGAAAATTAAAACAACATAAAATCTAAGTTACTATTTAAAAATTTGGTCAACATTCTTCCACAAAGCACTAGCATGAAGACAATCAAAACACATAACAAACAAGCAAACAAGAGTCACGGCAAGGCATTAAAGTGTTCTAGACTCGACTTAACTCCGACCTAATTAGCTCCCTATAGGTATTACTAACCGATTTAGATTTCATAAATTTTCAAGATTAACTTTACGTCTAATCCTAAAATTATACTAAACATATTTGAGAACTCATATAGATGAAAACAAACATGCATAGTAATTGAGCACTAAATCTTTTGAGTCGGAAACAAGTTAATTAAGTAAGGCGTCACTCTTCTTGTTAACAAGCATGTTCTTTAAATTACTCTAACCCTTGTAGAAACAACACAAATAAAATAACTCATCGGTTACTTAATCTATATTATTTCCGGCTAATGAGACCAATACTCCACACATTGCAATTGCACAGAATATCAATCTTTGCGCACACGAATTCAGAGAACAAATCAAGATGAATCTAAAACAAAATTAACACATGTTGTCGATTGCCCTATTTACTAATTCATTACATATTTTCTTTATTCTTTAACATACAATCCGATTCTTTACTCTCAAAAACCAATTAAAAATAAAGAAAATGAATTGAACATGCAAATCATAAAACCAAACTTCAATCCAAACAATACATAGACATAGCGTTTGAAACCAAGAATACATGTTATCTTCATAGACAAAGCTTAACATAACTACAAAGAAAGAATTACCGAACCGAAAGTAGGGAGTAGATCACACTTTTAGAACACCTTTGGGCTTCAAGTCGTGTTGATCTTGATGGAGAATGGAAGAGGTTCGGTAGGAATTTTTCTGGATGGTGGTGGATGATGTGTTTCAGCTAGGTTTTCTTTGTAGGATATTTGGGAAATTTTGGTAGAGTTTTAGGCTAGATTTTTACTTTGGAATGTGACCGCTTTCTTTATGGTGCCGGCCTCTATTTATAGGAGAATGGAAAGGCTGATTTGGGAGAGTTTTCCTTGCTCAAAACGGGATAGAAATCCTCTTGTAATAATGTTTCCCAATCTGACATGGTTTAGATTATTCTATCCCTTTTCAAATAAGGAATTCCATGCATGGCCAGCCTAGGGTTTACTCCTCACATGCTTAACACTTTTTATTCTTCTTTGAAGCCCTAAGACACGGCTGAGGCACATGCAACCCACTCTGGTGCAGTCCTTGCCAGTATTGGATACTGGCGAGGCTAAGCTGGGTGGCGAGTCTGGTGGTGGCGAGGCGAGTTGCTCTTCTGTTGGCGAGGCGATCGGATGGCGAGCAGTGGCGAGGCTGGCGAGGCAAGCGAGGCAATTATAGGCTTCTGGCGAGCCTATGGGCTAAGCTGATTTTCTTCCTTCTTCTCGGCAAATCTGACCTTTGCATCTTTAATTGAGCATAACTTCCTCCTCATTGCTCCGATTACTGTGATTCCAAATCTCAGAGAAACTAGACTCATAGGGCTTTGAAAAGTTTCTGGTTCCAAGTGATGCGTCATACAGAAATTCCGGAAGTCAGGACACAGTCCCAGGAAAATCATGGTAGTCCCTGGTGATCTTTGCTCAAACTGCCAAGTTGTAGCTATCTTTTGGGTGACTTTCTGAACTCCGATTGATCTGATATTTTGATACAATATACTTTAGCTTGCCAACTATATGCATACCAAATTTCATCAAATTTGGAAAAGATAGCTCAGTTTAGCACAAGCCTCAAAATTACGAAAAAGACAAATTTCATATTATTTTCCAGATTTCTATACTTAGTCATTTTTCGGATTATTAAGGACATTTTTCCAACACTCTACCAAATTGACACTAAACTAAATGATGACTCTATCTTAGATAAATAAGGGTTAAACGAAGTATAAATGAGGGCATACGCATATTAATATCGTCGCATATTGTGCTCCTATCAACTACCCCACACTTATCATTTGCTAGTCCCTTAGCAAAACTAAATAAAACTACAATTCAAACTACTATTGCCCCTAACAATTTGTCTCAGGCTCATATGAACACATAACTTTCAAGTTAATGCATGAGTATGCTAAGCACGAAAAATCCCAAGTTTCATGAACATGTAACATCAATATGAACATATTAGAACAAAATATAAGCATGTAAACATGTTCAGCTAATCCAAATCTCCTCACTAGGCATACTCTTTTTTTTTCACTCAAGACATGGTTATTCACACATAAGTATATGCAAGTGAAATATAATGAATTACGAAGAGTAACTTGCAGCTGCCTCCACTGGTTTCCGGGAAGCTGCGCATGAGACACATGCAGAGCGCTGAGCATGTACTGCACAAAGTCTGGCAGCGGAAGGGAGAACCCATGACGGAACTGGTCTCCATGAACAACAACCCAACCCTCCTCCGGGTTACAAGCCGATTCTCCGGGATTCAGCGGCCGTAATTTCACCTCATCCGGGATACTCCACGTCTCCCGGAAGGCGGCAACCTCTACGGGGCTCATGGTACCCTTCGGTTCATCACACACCACAGCCCCTTCCCCATTCCCGATAGTGTAACTCACGGGTGAGGTACCAGAAAAGGGTACCCCGTGGGGGATGCTCTCATGCCCCAGAGACCCGGACAACGAGACCTCGCCCCGGGAGCTGGCAACGGCTTCTGACTCCGGGGAAACCGAAGTAAGCCAATCTTCCAACCTCTCCTCATAGTCCACCACAGGACGTCTGCCGGCCGATTCAGAAGTCCCATCAGAGCTCCCAGAAGCCATGTAACCTAGGGGAGGAAAACAAAACCCCACCGCTGGTCAGCGACAAGCTAAAACAGAGACCCCCCCCCCAAATGTGCCGCAGATTCCCCGCTCCAAACAACTCACCCGTTGCGACAGAGACCCCACCCCCACCCCCCCCCCCCCCCCCCCCCGCGCAAAACACGAACCAACAAAGCAAAAACAAACACCAAGCAAAGAAGGCGGAACTTACCGATTACTATGCACAACCAAGGAACGTCAGTCCTGGGAAAACACCGAGCAATCGTAGGTAAGCACAAGAACTCCTGAAGCACGGATAGCGCGAGGGTACCTTCACAGAACTTTCGCCAGATTCCTCTCTAACGTTCTCTTCTTCTCTCTGAGCCAAGAGCAAAAACAGTAAACAATGAAGACAAAGGAGGCTTTTTTATAGACAGGTCAGATGCCCTAGGCACCCCTGTAATCCCCCCAAAATACTCAATCGAGGCAAGTCAAACGCCTACGAATCCAGGCCCTCCATCTCAGACCGCTCCATATTGACACGTGTCCCAGCATCGATAAAATCCCCACGCCATCATAACTGATGGGACTGATGGGCTCTCTCCTTCAATGCATGTCAGCCACTTGTCCCGCCTACAAACGCCAGTTAAGGAGATAGGGGTGAGAACCGAGGCGTCAAGCCCCCCACCACTTCCCCAAGCGTCAACCCTAGTTCAAGGAAAGGCACTCCACCGGTTACATGGCATTCCACCGGTTCACAGGCATTACATCGGTTGTGAAGCATTCCACCGGTTCACAGGCATTCCATCGGTTGTGAAGCATTCCACCGGTTCACAGACATTCCATTGGTTGTGAAGTATTCCACCGGTTCACAGGCATTCCATCGGTTACGTGGCATCCACCAGTTCACCGGCATCCCATCGGTTATGTAGCATTCCACCGGCTTAAAGGCATTCAGTCCGTTTAAGTCACTTTCCTTCGCGCCTACGGGCACGGACAAGCCAGCAACAACTCAAGGCTTCAAACACATGGGCTTTATAAACCCGGAAGATTTTACCTCTAACACAGGCAAATTCTTACAGCAGGCTAGAAACCCTGCATCACACCAAGCTGTGAAAATATGGGGCACAAATGGTCGGGCCACCCAACCGGGCAGATTGTTTCTCTAACACAGAACAAATCTCCCCGCAGGCTAGAAACCCTGCACACAGCCGCACGCCTATAACGTTCAGGCTGAGAAGAACTAGCGGGTGTTGACCGATGCTTAAATACGGCCGCAACACCCCACCGGTGGACCTGTTGGCTCGCACCCAACAGGTCTCCCCGCAGGCTCGCAACCCTGTACAATACCCCACGCTTATTCCAACACAAGCTGGGACGAATCATCGGGTGTGGATTGGTGCTATGACATGGCCTAAACACCCCACCGGGCTACTCCCCGGCCTGTGCCACCGTTGGCAGCAATTTTCACTGGGGGACTCGTTCCGACATGGCAGTCCACCGGTCGAGTCCTCGCATGGCATGGCGGATTTCAACGCCACATTATCATTCCATGCACTCGTCCGGGTTTCACCCCGTTCCATATTCATGGCATGGCGGATTTCAACTCCACATTATCATCCCATGCACTCGTCCGGGTTTCACCCCGTTCCATACTCATGGCATGGCGAGACTTAACGACAACACCATTATTATTACAACACATACTCATAACTGTCGCACGTCATCATTAATAGGTACTCACATCACCACGCACCATCATAACAGCCTTTCTGCTCGAACACCCGGCCAAGCCCAATCTTCAACACGGACTTGGGGGACTGGGCACCGTTGGGTCGGTAACCCTGCGGGTCTGCGGGCCAGCAGAACGAGACATATTAAGTCCCCATTCAAGATTGCACTTGACCGGGAACTTGGGGGACTTGTTGACAATAGCCACAACGGAGCTACACAGTCCCACAGACCCGCAGCCAGCACGCCCGGGGCCGGACTGAGGCCCGGAGCAGGATCCCCACCACCCAGACCGGAGGCCCAGCAGTCTACCTTATGACCAGGGGCCCAGGAGCCGGGGACGCCAGCCTGCCGAACAGACCACCAAAGCTCCCCCTTTGCGTACGAACATAAGAGAATCAGTCCAACATCGAAGAGTAAGACCAGACCTCACACTCGACCACCTATATAAGGGCCTCAACTACCCTCATTAATAGGTAACTCAACTCTTGAACTACTTATTATTCTCGCTTAAGTTATCTATTTGTCTCAACGGTACTGACTTAGGCATCGGAGAGGAGAATACGGGTTTGAGCGGAAACAAGGTCAAAATATTCACGGGTGCGAGAATCAGCACAACGCATAAACAACGATGGAATCTTTTTGCTAAGGTAAGAACCATTTGGAAACTTGCTGTCGAGATTAGCCTGAAGATGCCTATAACAAAATCCATGTGGACTATTCGGAAAAACTGCACGAACTGCATTTAGAAGCTCAATATTACGATCAGATATGAAAGTAATTTGCCTTGTAGAATATCTCGACAGCTCTTCGGACAAAAGCTTGAGAAAGAAGGTCCAATTGCTCTTATTTTCAAAATCCACAATAGCATAAGCAACTGGATATAATCCTAAACAAAAGAAAAGAAAAAATAATATCAGTTTCATGTAACTATATTTATAACTACCTTAGTAACTATCATCTGACTAAACTATTCTTTGTAACTATTTCAGTAACTATCTTAGTAACTATCTGTGTAACTATTTCACTAACTATCTTAGTAACTATCAATTTTTGTAACTATCTATTTAACTATCTTAGTAACTATCAACTTTGTAACCATCAACTATATAAAAGTATATGCACTAGTATCTATCGAAGTAACTACATGGTCTGGAAGTTCATGTAACTATACAAGTAACTACACTAGTATCTATCCAAGTTCATGTAACTATCCAAGTAACTGTTTGGTTTGGAAGTCATGTAAATGAAATTGAAAAACAAGAAAAAAGAAATGACAATAATTAACAAAAAAAAAATGAAATAACAACAAAAACGAAGAAAGCAATGTACCACAATTTGCGTCCTTTGCCGAAGCAGACAGAAGCATACATTTGTATTTGTTCGTGATGATTGTAGCATCAATACAGAGAACTGGTCTGCAAGACTGAAAACCTATCATCCAAGCACCATAAGTAACAAACATACGCTGGAACCTTCTTGTTTCAGATTCATACTGTATAGTTAGCCTAGAATATGGGTTGGATTCATATGTGCGCTCGCAAAACCATGATAAATTCTGGTAAGACTCAGACTCAACACCAAGCACAGATTCTCTCGCGCGCTCTTTGCCATACCAAGCAGTATGATAAGGGATATCTAATCCGTAGTTTAGCTTTATGTCTTGCATTATATCAATAGCTTTCTTATTGGGATTCTCACGAACTTTGTCAAGCATCACCTCCCTTA
Source organism: Potentilla sterilis (assembly GCA_963682095.1). Lineage (NCBI taxonomy): Eukaryota > Viridiplantae > Streptophyta > Magnoliopsida > Rosales > Rosaceae > Potentilla > Potentilla sterilis. Next base: position 14,127,850 of record OY821763.1, on the reverse strand, counting down.
TAATCTTGTTGCACATCTTACTCTTTTGAAGCCGGATGACACAACGACATCTATGTTCGTTCACCAATTCAGTAATCACAAAGAAACCATTATACCTGAATAACAGGTGCAAAAATCAATCAGCATATATATATTTTTCCATACTAACTATCAAAGTAACTAGTAACTATCATAGTAACTATCAATGTAACTAGTAACTATCAAGGTAACTATCAAAATAACTAGTAACTATCAAATTAACTACTAAATATCCAAGTAACTATCAAAGTAACTATCTGAATAACTATGCAATTAACAGTTCCAATGAGTTCAAAAACTAGAACTACAACAGTAACTATCTAAGTAACTATACAAGGAACAATCATGATAACTATACAAGTAACTATCATGATAACAAATGTATGACAGAATGCAGCGTGCCGCTGCACAGCACCATGGCAGCGGAACGCTGCCAAAATAAACATGAACAAAAAAAATGTAACTATACAGAAATTGTGTAACAGCTAATTTAACTATACGTGCATAAAGATGCCTTCACACACCAATTACAACCTTCAAAATCTTTTTTCTTGCAGAAAGCAACAACACGTTCTGGCTTATTTCTCTCAAAATCATACTCAAAACCAACCTCCACGGCATACATCCGCAACTTCAACCTAAAATCTTTTACTCCACCCTCAAACATCTGACCCTTAGAGTGAATAAGAGACTTTCATCCTTTAGAAAGATACATTTTCGCATCCTCACGCCTATAACAACCCAAAAAATCATTTTCTTCAACCAAAACACTAGTATCCTCGCTAACATTATTACTAACTACACTTTCCGAAACTGAAGAACTGTCATCCAAACAATGAACATCCACATCAACAAAATCAGATTTATACCGTCCCAAAACTCTAAACATCATGCTCATATCAACCTCATTTCCAAGATGGTAAATAGTAGGATCTAGATAAATATTATACTTGAGTTTGAAAATAAATATTTCCAACTCTGGAAAATGATCACGTATCCGATGACAAAAATCAGAAAATGTACAATTATGACCAAAGGAAAGTGCTCCTCCTTCACCAGAATAGACAAGCTTTGCAATATAACAACTGTCCATTGCACCTACAAGAGAAAATCATCATAAACATCAATTAGCAAATCCATGTGACTGTAACTATACACAATCTATCAAGTAACTATGATTTTAACTATCAAAGTTGACAACAAAAAAAAAACAAAATAATCAGCTACAAAGAAGTAGCTCAAGTAACTAGCAAAGTAACTATGAAAAATCAAACAAATGCAGAACAATAAAACAAGAGTGAAATTTTTTGAAAACTATCTGTGTAACTATGTTAGTAACTATCTTAGTAACTATCAATTTTAAAACTTATCTGTGTAACTATCTTAGTAACTATCTTAGTAACTATCAGTTATAAAAACTATCTGTGTAAATATGTTAGTAACTATCTTAGTAACTATCAATTTTGAAACCTATCTGTGTAACTATATTAGTAACTATTTTTGTAACTATCAATTTTTGCGAGCTATCTGACTAACTATGAAAGTAACTATCTGAATAACTATCATTTTTTTTAACTATCTGACTAACTATGCTATTAATAGGTTACAATGATTAATCTGTGGATGAAACCTGTGCTTGATCAATCGGATGACATGCTAGAGCAAGGATGCAGGTATAAAATAGACTGCAACAATTCAGATTTCAAAAAAAAACTGAAGAAACAATGAAAATCGGGAGGTTGAATAGGCAATCACAAGTTTTAAAAATTCAGATTTCAAAAAAAAAAACTGAATACCTATAACAACAAAATCAACACGAATTGATTCAAAAGCTAAAAATGACATATGAGCAACCACTACCAGAAAAGGGGTCATAGCCGACGATATGAAAAAAAACGGCCGACGAAAGAGTACTTCGTCGGCTATAAGGGGTTATAGCCGACGAATTACTCTTTCATCGGCCACATCGTCGGCTATAATATTATAGCCGACGAGTCGTCGGCTATTACTTGACGTCGTCGGCTATAACTATAGCCGACGAAAAGTTTATTTGTTATAGCCGACGAGGAGGGTCTTCGTCGGCTATAACCCTTATATCAGATCTATTCTGCACCAGCGAGCTCACTTCGTCGAAATTTTTCGAAATTTTTTTGAAAACGCTCTGAAATCGTCCAAAACCTCGGCCATAAGCTTGAAAGGTACGTATATTGCTGTGTGTGTTGATTTAGTTGGTTATATGCAGAGGTGTGTTAATTTAGAGTTTAATTAGAATAAATGTGTGATTAATTTGATATATATATATATATATATGTGTGTGTGTTGAGATTATTAATGGGTTGATATGTTGGTTAGATAGAATTGAAGTTTTGTTGAAGATTAGTAATTGATTGTTGATTTAGAGATGATTTTAGATGAATTTGATGAAAAAATGTATATATATATTAATTAATATAATTGTAATTAAAAATATATTGTTGGTATATATAAAAAATATATTGTGTTTAATTAATTAGGGAGATTGACGATGTTTTAATTAATTTAGGGATGTGTATATATATATATATATATATGTGTGTGTGTGTGTGTGTGTGTGTGTGTGTGTAATGATGAATTTTTTAATTAATTAGTACGTACGTACGTACGTAGTACGTGCATATATACATATCTATATATAATTATATTTATTTATTGAATTTACAGGATGGACAAGAGTTGGATTACCCTTGGAAGATGGGATCAGGCGTATCATGATGGAGTTAGGAGTTTCCTGGAATTTGTGATGGCTAACTGTGGAGACACTACACTTCATTATTGCCCGTGTAAAAACTGCAAGTGTGCCAGCCTACGACAACGTTTTTCCATAGAGAAAGTGGAGCAACACTTGGCTAGATATGGATTTTGGGTCCTATACACTGATTGGATTTATCACGGTGAACCAGAGTTTGCGGGTCCTCATGATCATGGACAATTTGCCGAGAGAGGGAGTTCGTCCAATGATCCAACAACGAACTGGATCAACGATATGTTTCCTCGTGAGAGCGGTGTCTTTGATGAAGCACCAGATGTGCAACTCCCTCCTCCGGAGATGGAGTGTTTCCCTGATATTGAGCCACTCGAGCCATTACCCCGATCACCGGTCAACACAAGTGGTATGGAAAAGTACAACAACCTGATCGCATTGCAACAGACTCCGTTGTACCCCGGATGCAGTAAGACTGTCCTTGAATCTGTCATGGGAGTGATGAAGATCAAAACGGAGAACAAAGGCACTGTCAAATCGGTTGATGATTGGCTGAAGATATGGGGTGGGGCGATGCCCCCCGGACATCGGCTTCCTACCAGTCATCATAAGGTGCAACATATCCTTAAAGATCTCAGCCTTTCCTACATCAAGATTCATGCATGCAGATACGATTGCATTCTGTTTTAAGGGGAAGGACTTGCAGATCTTGAATACTGCCCAGTATGCAATACAGAGCGGTATAAGTTCACTCCTAAAGGGAACAAGAAAGCTATGAAGATACTTCGGTACTTCCCGCTGATTGATAGGCTTGAGCGGTTGTTCATGTGTGCTTTCACGGCCGAAGCTATGAGATGGTGGGCTGAGAGGAATGTGTCTGACGATGACACCCTTAGACATCCCGCCGACGGAGAGGCTTGGAAGAAGAATGTGTTGGAGTTTCCTGAATTTGCATCAGAGGTTCGAAATGTTTGGCTAGGGCTATCATCGGACGGTTTCAACCCTTTTGGCAAGAAAGAGCTTCAGTACAGTGTGTGGCCAGTTATTTTGATTCCGTACAACCTTCCACCGTGGATGTGCATGAAGAAGGAATATAACATGCTCACATTGTTGATTCCAGGCCCAGGTTATCCGGGAAAGTGTCTCGATGTGTATTTGAGACCCGTAATTGAGGAGCTTCGGTACTTGAGTCTGAAAGGCCACCTGGTCTACGACCAGTTCAAAAATGAGATGTTCCGGATGTGTGCCATGCTTGTTGGCACGATCAGTGACTTTCCTGGGAGGGGTATGTTGTCGGGCAGCGTCACCAGGGGTTACAGGGCTTGTTCAGAGTGCATGACTGTTGATTGCTCCAGTCCTCATTGCAGCAAGATTGTCCAGATGCGTCACCGTTGTTGGCTTCCGCATGACCATCCATTTAGGGACGATGCACAGGCTTTTAATGGGACTGAAGAAAGGGGCTGGGCACCGGAGCGATGGACAGGGGAGGAAATATTGGCAGTGTTGAATGAGTATGACTTTGGTCCGCTTAGCAATCATCCCGATGTGTTGCGCACGATTCCAGAGAGGCCCGATCGGTATAGGTTCTGGTCACACAAGAGCATCTTCTGGGAACTTCCTTATTGGTCCAGGTTGGCTATCAGAAACTACCTGGATGTCATGCATATAGAGAAGAACGTGTGTGAAGCCGTGGTTGGCACAGTTTTGAATTGGGAGAAGAAAACAAAAGACACCCCCAAGGCACGCGTTGATCTGAGAAATATGGGACTGCGGGACTATTTGTGGTTGAGAAAGGGCAGGAGCAAAATGCCCCAAGCTCCTTACACCGTCACCAGGGACCAGAAACATGAAATCTTTGGATGGATGAGTAATGTCAGGTAACATTTTATTAGGCATGTATTCCAGAAGCATGGGACTGCATGAAATCTAATTGTTGTTAATGGCTATGCAGGTATCCTTATGGCTATGCAGGTAACATAAGTAAGTGTGTTAACTACCGAGACAACAAGATGTACGGATTGAAGAGTCACGACTGCCATGTACTGCTTCAACGCCTCTTCCCTATTTTCATTCGAGCGTACTTGGAGGATGAAGTGGTTGAGCCGTTGGTGGCGTTGTCAAGATTCTTCCAGAAGGTATGCACTAGAGAAGTTAGAAAATCAGACCTCATGAGAATGCATGAGGAAATCGTTTTTATCTTGTGCAAGTTCGAGAGGATATTTCCCCCAAACTTCTTTGACATCATGCCTCACCTGATGATCCATCTTCCCCAACAATTGTTGCTTACTGGTCCCGTACACTACACTTGGATGTATCCCATCGAAAGGTACATGTTATTCATAAATTTGATTTATACATGTTTTTAAATAAAATTTACATGCTCTTAACATGCACTTGTTAACCTTGCAGACAACTTGGAGACTACAAGAAATATGTGCACAATAAATCTGCACCTGAGGGGTGTATTGCTGCAGCTTACATTGCGCATGAGTGTGTAACGTACGCCAAGTTGTACTTGGGAGCGATGGAGGACCCCCCACAACATCCAAGTCGAGATGACCCCGAGTTCAACCTATCTATCGTCGCCAACGATGTTGTACCATACGGAAGCTTCAAGAAGAAGGGTGTGGACAAGTTGCCTGACCATGAGGTAGGGATTACCCACTGGTGGGTTCTAATAAACTGTCCGGAGGCACAATATTGGAAACGAACCCATCTTAACTGCAAGGAAGTTGGCGGTGATCTCGAGTACCACAATACGACGTTTGCAGACTATTTTCCACAATGGGTAAGTGTATAAATATATATATTAGATGGCTTTCTTTTACAGTTCCCTATTCTTTAATCATAAACACACCAAGTGATTTGAGTTATATTTTTCAGCTGATGCACGTGGCTGCGAAGGGTGGTCATAGAAATTACTCAGAGGAATTGAGACTGTTGTCGATGAAGCCGATATCTTCCACAGTCCGCCTAATGTGTGATGTCAACGGCGTTAAGTATATATGTGAAGCTAGAGACGGGGAACGCAAAACACAGAATTGTGGGGTGATGGTCGATGGTGCAGAGGGGGGCGAGGATTATTACGGTGTCCTACAGTCAGTTGTTGAACTCATTTATGGGAACCGCATGAAAGTCCACTTGTTCAAGTGTCGATGGTTTGATACTAGGCCGCACCGCATAAGAACCGATCAGTACGGCATACTTTCGGTGAATACCGCCACTAGTGTGTATGAAGATGACCCCTTTGTTTTCACCACAGCGGCCAAAAAGGTCTTTTATCTTGATGATCCATTGAACAAAGGCACGTGGAAGGTAGTTAACCATGTGTCTCAGCGAGACATATACAGTGCTACCACACTTGGTGTGAGCACAGAGTGTCAAGAAGCGACCGCATACCAAGAGCCGGACGCCGTCGACATTCCGGAATCCTCCACCATCCGCGATAATAATGTGACGCCGGACAGAGTCGTTCGACTTCCTAGGGGTCAGGTGCCCATGTATGATGTTAATCCGAATCGTCTATCTCAGGCAGACGATGACTCAGACGACGAGTACGAGCACCGGTTGCCAGATATTAACTACTATATTACGTCTGACTCAAGTGATGAGGATGATTCTGATTATCATCCTTAGTATACTATTTATGTATGTATTTGTGTACGATGGTGCATGCATGTATGAATACATTTTTGTCCTTAATTACCGTTTTCGGAGTTTATGGGAAATTGTATTGAATTGTTTGTGTGATGTTCAGGAATTTATCAGGTGAAATAGGCAATTTTCATGCCCTAAATGGCAAATTTTCAGAAAGATAAGCATTATAGCCGACGAAATGGACCATACTTCGTCGGCTATAATGCCCATTCTGGGTAATTTAATATGCAATTCGTCGGCTAACGACAAAAAGTTGAAGGTCGTCGGCTAAAGTATAGCCGACAACTTTCAATTCGTCGGCTAAAGTATAGCCGACGACTTGCAATTCGTCGGCTAAAGTATAGCCGACGACTTGCAATTCGTCGGCTATACTGTAGCCGACGAATTGCATTTCGTCGGCTAAAGTATATTGACCGAAACCATTGCTTCATCCTTCAAATGCAAATGTGTCGTGAAATAAGATATGACCGAAATATTGAAATACGTCTACGGTTGAAAATGAGAAGATTCCGACAAAATCTGTGTGCCGAATGTTGCGGTTAGCTGTTTTTTACTTCCGTTTTCCTATGGGTAGCCTGACGGTCGGTAAATATTTTGAAGAAAATTTTTATACGATTAGTGGCGTCGGATCGATTTGAAACTATTCTCTGTTGAAGGTAAGGCCAAAAAAACGTCATTTAGACGGGCCAATTGCCGTTTTAAAGCGTTTAGAGGTTTGACTTTGCAGTTTGACCGTCCCGATCGAGCCTTTAACGTTGTCAGATGTAGTTGGATTTTTTTTCATACATGTATTTAATCTTAACGGTGATATCTGACGGTTGGAATAGATTTTCCAAACTTTTAGATTCAAAATCGTAACATATGCACTAATGTTCCTTAACTTGTTTACCAAGTGTTTAAGTGAATGTATAGTTTCAAATAGTTACTATACGTAGACCCTTCAAATGCAAATGTGTCGTGAAATAAGATATGACCGAAATATTGAAATACGTCTACGGTTGAAAAATGAGAAGATTCCGACAAAATCTGTGTGCCGAATGTTGTGGTTACCTGTTTTTTACTTCCGTTTTCCTATGGGTAGCCTGACTGTCGGTAAATATTTGGAGGAAAATTTTTATACGATTAGTTGCGTCGCATCGATTTGAAACTATTCTCTGTTGAAGGTAAGGCAAAAAAAACATCATTTAGATGGGTCAATTGCCGTTTTAAAGCGTTTAGAGGTTTGACTTTGCAATTTGACCAAGGAATAGCCGACGAAATATTTAACTTCGTCGGCTAAACTCTTGCGATCCGCGCCGTTTCATTGTCCGCCGTTGGATGGGGGAGATCGCACGGCTGCTGAGCACGTGAAGTATAGCCGACTATATTAAAGGTATAGCCGACGAAATTCATACTATAGGCGACAAAATGGCTAAATTCGTCGGCTATAACCGGCCCGCCCCCCGCACAGCCCAAGGCCTGGCCCGTACCTCGGCTCGCAAAGCCCAAGTTCGGCCCGGTCCGGATTTAGGGTCAGAGTATAGCCGACGAAATTCGTCGGCTATACTATAGCCGACGAATTAAAATGGACATCATCGGCTATGGTCCTTCGATTTAAAGCGAAGCAAACCATTTTCCCTCATTTTCGGTTCAATCCCCTCAAAACCCTAATCGCCGCCCGACCCTCCCCGACGCCAACCGACCACCACCGACCCTCCCCGAGCCCTCCCGACCCTCTCCGACCACCACCGACCCCTCCCCGTCCTTCCCGACCTTCAGCCATCACTACCAGAAAAGGGGTTATAGCCGACGATATGGGAAAAAACGGCCGACGAAATAGTACCTCGTCGGCTATAACCCCTTATAGCCGACGAACTACTATTTCGTCGGCCACATCGTCGGCTATAATATTATAGCCGACGACTGCCGACAACTCGTCGGCTATAACTATAGCCGACGAAACGTTTTTGGTTATAGCCGACGAGAATGGTATTCGTCGGCTATAATAGTTATAGCCGACGAAAAGTTTTTGGTTATAGCCGACGAGGAGGGTATTCGTCGGCTATAACTCTTATATCAGATCGACCTTCTGCATCAGGGAGCTCATTCGTCGATGAAATCGTCCAAAACGCTCTGAAATCGTCCAAAACCTCGGCCATAAGCTTGAAAGGTACGTATATTGCTGTGTGTGTTGATTTAGTTGGTTATATGCAGAGGTGTGTTAATTTAGAGTTTAATTAGAATAAATGTGTGATTAATTTGATATATATATATATATATATATGTGTGTGTTGAGATGAGATTATTAATGGGTTGATATATATGTTGTATTGGTTAGATAGAATTGAAGTTTTGTTGAAGATTAGTGATTGATTGTTGATTTATAGGTGATTTTAGATGAATTTGATGAAAAAATGTATATATATATTAATTAATTTAATTGTAATTAAAAATATATTGTTGGTATATATAAAAAATACATTGTGTTTAATTAATTAGGGAGATTGACGATGTTTTAATTAATTTAGGGATGCATGTGTATATATATATATATGTGTGTGTGTGTGTAATGATGAATTTTTTAATTAATTAGTACGTGCGTACGTACGTAGTACGTGCATATATACATATCTATATATAGCTATATTTATTTCTTGAATTTACAGGATGGACAAGAGTTGGATTACCCTTGGAAGATGGGATGAGGCGTATCATGATGGAGTTACGAGTTTCCTGGATTTTGTGATGGCTAACTGTGGAGACACTACACTTCATTATTGTCCGTGTAAAAAGTGCAAGTGTGCCACCCCACGACACCGGTTTTCCATAGAGACAGTGGAGCAACACCTGGCTAGATATGGATTTTGGGTCCTATACACTAATTGGATTTATCACGGTGAACCAGAGTTTGCGGGTCGTCATGATCATGGACAATTTGCGGAGAGAGGGAGTTCCTCCAATGATCCGACAACGAACTGGATCAACGATATGTTTCCTCGTGAGAGCGGTGTCTTTGAGGAAGCACCAGATGTGCAACTCCCACCTCCGGAGATGGAGTGTTTCCCTGATATTGAGCCACTCGAGCCATTACCCCGATCTCCGGTCAACACAAGTGGTATGGAAAAGTACAACAACCTGATCGCATTGCAACAGACTCCGTTGTACCCCGGATGCAGTAAGACTGTCCTTGAATCTGTCATGGGAGTGATGAAGATCAAAACGGAGAACAAAGGCACTGTCAAATCGGTTGATGATTGGCTTCGGCTATGGGGTGGGGCGATGCCCCCCGGACATCGGCTTCCTACCAGTCATCATAAGGTGCGACATATCCTTAAAGATCTCGGCCTTTCCTACATCAAGATTCATGCATGCAGATACGATTGCGTTCTGTTTTATGGGGAAGGACTTGCAGATCTTGAATACTGCCCATTATGCAATACAGAGCGGTATAAGTTCACTCCTAAAGGGAACAAGAAAGCTGTGAAGATACTTCGGTACTTCCCGCTGATTGATAGGCTTGAGCGGTTGTTCATGTGTGCTTTCACGGCCGAAGCTATGAGATGGTGGGCTGAGAGGAATGTGCCTGACGATGACACCCTTAGACATCCCGCCGACGCAGAGGCTTGGAAGAAGAACGTGTTGGAGTTTCCCGAATTTGCATCAGAGGTTCGAAATGTTTGGCTAGGGCTATCATCCGACGGTTTCAACCCTTTTGGCAAGAAAGAGCTTCAGTACAGTGTGTGGCCAGTTATTTTGATTCCGTACAACTTTCCACCGTGGATGTGCATGAAGAAGGAATATAACATGCTCACATTGTTGATTCCAGGCCCAGGTTATCCGGGAAAGTGTCTCGATGTGTATTTGAGACCCGTAATTGAGGAGCTTCGGTACTTGAGTCTGAACGGCCACCTGGTCTACGACCGGTTCAAAAATGAGATGTTCCGGATGCATGCCATGCTTGTTGGCACGATCAGTGACTTTCCTGGGAGGGGTATGTTGTCGGGCAGCGTCACCAGGGGTTACAGGGCTTGTTCAGAGTGCATGACTGTTGATTGCTCCAGTCCTCATTGCAGCAAGATTGTCCAGATGCGTCACCGTCGTTGGCTTCCGCATGACCATCCATTTAGGGACGATGCACAGGCTTTTGATGGGACTGAAGAAAGGGGCTGGGCACCGGAGCAATGGACAGGGGAGGAAATATTGGCAGTGTTGAATGAGTATGACTTTGGTCCGCTTAGCAATCATCCCGATGTGTTGCGCACGATTCCAGAGAGGCCGGATCGGTATAGGTTCTGGTCACACAAGAGCATCTTATGGGAACTTCCTTATTGGGCCAGGTTGGCTACCAGATACTACCTGGATGTCATGCATATAGAGAAGAACGTGGGTGAAGCCGTGGTTGGCACAGTTTTGAATTGGGAGAAGAAAACAAAAGACACCCCCAAGGCACGCGTTGATCTGAGAAATATGGGACTGCGGGACCATTTGTGGTTGAGAGAGGGCAGGAGCAAAATGCCCCAAGCTCCTTACACCGTCACCAGGGACCAGAAACATGAAATCTTTGGATGGCTGAGTAATGTCAGGTAACTTTTTATTAATTAGGCATGTATTCCCTAAAGAATCCATCTGTTGTTGGACGACTATATATGCATGAAATCTAATTGTTTTTAATGGCTATGCAGGTATCCTTATGGCTATGCGGGTAACATAAGCAAGTGTGTTAACTACCGAGACAACAAGATGTACGGATTGAAGAGTCACGACTGCCATGTACTGCTTCAACGCCTCTTCCCTATTTTCATTCGAGCGTACTTGGAGGATGAAGTGGTTGAGCCGTTGGTGGCGTTGTCAAGATTCTTCCAGAAGTTATGCGCTAGAGAAGTTAGAAAATCAGACCTCATGAGAATGCATGAGGAAATCGTTTTTATCTTGTGCAAGTTCGAGAGGATATTTCCCCCAAACTTCTTTGACATCATGCCTCACCTGATGATCCATCTTCCCCAACAATTGTTGCTTACCGGTCCCGTACACTACACTTGGATGTATCCCATCGAAAGGTACATGTTATTCATAAATTTGATTTATACATGTTTTTAAATAAAAGTTGCATGCTCTTAACATGCACTTGTTAACCTTGCAGACAACTTGGAGACTATAAGAAATATGTGCACAATAAATCTGCGCCTGAGGGGTGTATTGCTGAAGCTTACATTGCGCATGAGTGTGTAACGTACGCCAAGTTGTACTTGGGAGCGATGGAGGACCCCCCACAACATCCAAGTCGAGATGACCCCGAGTTCAACCTATCTATCGTCGCCAACTCTGTTGTACCATACGGAAGCTTCAAGAAAAAGGGTGTGGACAAGTTGCCTGACCATGAGGTAGGGATTGCCCACTGGTGGGTTCTAATAAACTGTCCGGAGGTACAATATTGGAAACGTCACCATCTTCACAGCAAGGAAGTTCGCGGTGATGTCGAGTACCACAACACGACGTTTGCAGACTATTTTCCACAATGGGTAAGTGTATAAATATATATATTAGATGGCTTTCTTTTACAGTTCCCTATTCTTTAATCATAAACACACCGAGTGATTTGAGTTATATTTTTCAACTGATGCAAGTGGCTGCGAGGGGTGGTCATACAAATTACTCAGAGGAATTGAGGCTGTTGTCGATGAAGCCGATATCTTCCACAGTCCGCCCAATGTGTGATGTCAACGGCGTTAAGTATATATGTGAAGCTAGAGACGGGGAACGCAAAACACAGAATTGTGGGGTGATGGTCGATGGTGCAGAGGGGGGCGTGGATTTTTACGGTGTCCTACAGTCAGTTGTTGAACTCATTTATGGGAACCGCATGAAAGTCCACTTGTTCAAGTGTCGATGGTTTGATACTAGGCCGCACCGCTTACGGATCGATCAGTACGGCATACTTTCGGTGAATACCGCCACTAGTGTGTATGAAGACGACCCCTTTGTTTTCGCCACAGCGGCCAAAAAGGTCTTTTATCTTGACGATCCTTTGAACAAAGGCACGTGGAAGGTAGTTAACCATGTGTCTCAGCGAGACATATACAGTGCTACCACACTTGGTGTGAGCACAGAGTGTCAAGAAGCGACCGCATACCAAGAGCCGGACGCCGGCGACATTCCGGAATCCTCCACCATCCGCGATAATAATGTGACGCCGGGCAGAGTGGTTCGACTTCCTAGGGGTCAGGTGCCCATGTATGATGTTAATCCGAATCGTCTATATCAGGCAGACGATGACTCAGACGACGAGTACGAGCACCGGTTGCCAGATATTAACTACTATACTACGTCTGACTCAAGTGATGAGGATGATTCTGATTATCATCCTTAGTATACTATTTATGTATGTATGTGTGTACGATGGTGCATGCATGAATACATTTTTGTCCTTAATTACCGTTTTCCGAGTTTATGGGAAATTGTATTGAATTGTTTGTGTTATGTTTAGGAATTTATCAGGTGAAATAGGCAATTTTCAGGCCCTAAATGGCAAATTTTCAGAAAGATCAGAATTATAGCCGACGAAATGGACCATAATTCGTCGGCTATAATGCCCATACTTTAGCCGACGACTTGCAATTCGTCGGCTATAATGCCCATACTGTAGCCGACGACTTGCAAGTCGTCGGCTAAAGTATATTGACCGAAACCATACGTAGACCGTTCAAATGCAAAAGTGTCGTGAAATAAGATACGACCGAAATATTGAAATACGACTACGGTTGAAAAATGGGAAGATTCCGACAAAATCTGTGTGCCGAATGTTGCGATTAGGTGTTTTTTACTTCCGTTTTCCTATGGGTAGACTGACGGTCGGTAAATTTTTGGAGGAAAATTTTTATACGGTTAGTTGCGTCGCATCGATTTGAAACTATTCTCTGTTTAAGGTCAGGCCAAAAAACGTCATTTAGACGGGCCAATTGCCGTTTTAAAGCGTTTCGAGGTTTGACCATGCAGTTTGACCGTCCCGATCGAGCCTTTAACGTTGTCAGATGTAGTTGGATTTTTTTTCCTACATGTATTTAATCTTAACGGTGATATCTGACGGTTGGAATAGATTTTCCAAACTTTTAGATTCGAAATCGGAACATATGCACTAATATTCCTTAACTTATTTACTAAGTGTTTAAGTGAATGTATAGTTTCAAATAGTTGCTATACGTAGACCGTTCAAATGCAAAAGTGTCGTGAAATAAGATACGACCGAAATATTGAAATACGACTACGGTTGAAAAATGGGAAGATTCCGACAAAATCTGTGTGCCGAATGTTGCGATTAGGTGTTTTTTACTTCCGTTTTCCTATGGGTAGCCTGACGGTCGGTAAATTTTTGGAGGAAAATTTTTATACGGTTAGTTGCGTCGCATCGATTTGAAACTATTCTCTGTTGAAGGTCAGGCCAAAAAACGTCATTTAGACGGGCCAATTGCCGTTTTAAAGCGTTTCGAGGTTTGACCATGCAGTTTGACCGTCCCGATCGAGCCTTTAACGTTGTCAGATGTAGTTGGATTTTTTTTCCTACATGTATTTAATCTTAACGGTGATATCTGACGGTTGGAATAGATTTTCCAAACTTTTAGATTCGAAATCGGAACATATGCACTAATATTCCTTAACTTATTTACTAAGTGTTTAAGTGAATGTATAGTTTCAAATAGTTGCTATACGTAGACCGTTCAAATGCAAAAGTGTCGTGAAATAAGATACGACCGAAATATTGAAATACGACTACGGTTGAAAAATGGGAAGATTCCGACAAAATCTGTGTGCCGAATGTTGCGATTAGGTGTTTTTTACTTCCGTTTTCCTATGGGTAGCCTGACGGTCGGTAAATTTTTGGAGGAAAATTTTTATACGGTTAGTTGCGTCGCATCGATTTGAAACTATTCTCTGTTGAAGGTCAGGCCAAAAAACGTCATTTAGACGGGCCAATTTCCGTTTTAAAGCGTTAAGAGGTTTGACCAAAAGTTGACCAGGGAATAGCCGACGAAATACTTAACTTCGTCGGCTAAACTCTTGCGATCCGCGCCGTTTCATTGTCCGCCGTTGGATGGGCGAGATCTGACGGCTGGTGAGAGCTTATAGTATAGCCGACGAGATTCATATTATAGCCGACGAGATTCATAGTATAGCCGACGACATTCATATTATAGCCGACGAGACACTTAACTTCGTCGGCTATAATCGGCCCGCAAAGCCCAACTCCGGCCCGGCCCGGATTTTGGCCCGGCCCGTAAGAGTATAGCCGACGAATTTCGTCGGCTATGACTATAGCCGACGAATTAAAATTAAATCGTCGGCTATAGTCCTTCGATTTAAACCGAGCCCTAGGCGCCTCTCCCTCATTTTCTGCTTAGAACCCAAATTTCCCAATCGTTCCCCACCCCTCCCCGACGCCGACCGACCACGACGGAGCCTCCCCGACGCCGATCGACCCTCCCCGGCCCCACCCGATACCTCCCCGCCCCGGCCCCCTCCTTCCCGAGCCCTCCCCGACCCGAAAGCCGCTGCCGGAGCCGCCCCGAGCCGCCCTACCCGCCCCTGCCGCAGCCGCCCCTACCCGCCCCTGCCGCAGCCGCCCCTGCCCGCCCCTGCCGCCCCTGCTGCAGCCGCCCGTAGCCGCAGCTGCCCCTGCCGCAGCCGCCCCTGCCGCCGTCGCCGTCGCCGCCACACCGCACCACCGGTCCTCGTCCAGACTGCACCACCATGTCAGGTAGTCTCGATCGAGCCTCATTTAGGGTTTTTATTAATTTTGTCGAATTTTGTGAATTTTAGGGTTTTTGTGAATTTTTTGTGGAATTTAGGGTTTTTGTGAAATTTATGGAATTGTGTGGATTTTTTGTTAAATTTGTTAATTTTGTGGAATTTATATACTAATTTTGTGGATTTTTTGTTAAATTTACGGTTTTTATATACTAATTGTGGAATTTTGTTGAATTTATATACTAGTATACTAATTTATATACTAATTTATATATAATTAGGTATAAATATTTTTTTTTCATTTTTATGACGATATATATATATATATTTTTCGGAATATATATATATATAATTAGGTATAAATATAGTTATGTATATATATAATTAGGTGTATATATATTTAAAAAAGTTTTTTATTTTTTTGTGAAATTTAAGGAATTTTGTGTTATATTTCGGAATATATATATATATAATTAGGTATAAATATATTTAGGTACGTATATATATAATTAGGTATATATACATTGAATGATGTTTTTAATTTTGTTTTGTGGAATTTTTGTGCAATTTATGGAATTTATATACTAATTGTGCATGAAACCGGCGCTTTGTAGACCGATGGCTTGGCAGACGGACCGAGAGCGACCCCGACGCTCAGGCAGGATCCAGCCGTGGGGGGAGCGGATCCAGCGGTCGTCGGGGCCTAGGCCGGCCTTTGAGTCGACGAGAGGAGACGTTGATGGGATTGACCCCGAGCGATCCACGTGGGGGCTCCTCGTATGAGTCGACGGGAGCGGGCCCTGACTCGAGTGTCGGAGGAGGACGCAGAGCCACCAGACCCCAGTGCACTTCAGCACTGTTCCAGGATCGGCAGCCGACCCCACCGCGCGCCGATCTGGACCCTCCAGAGATGCTCCCTGTCCCCCCACAGCGACAGCGTCCACAGATACGGGGCCCACCGTCAGGGGGAGCAGGCCCCTCAGGGTCCACGCCCCGTATGTCTCCGCCATCGGGGATGTACATGGTCCAGTTCCTCCCTGCCATCCCTGAGTACGACGCCAGGGGGAGGCAGATTTGGAGGCACGACCGGCCCCACGAGATTCCCTGGGAGGAGGCCTACTTCTACAGTCCTTTCGACTCAGAGGACTGCCGCGGCCTGTGGGCCGTTCGTGAGAAGGACAAGCAGTACAACGACGCAGGTAATTGATTAGTTTAATTAATTATTTAGATTGTTTAATTAATTATTTAATTAGTTAGTTTAAATAATTATTTAACTATGTATTCATTTTAATTATGAAACAGGCGTCCTCGTCAATAAACCCGCGGGGACGAGACGGACCAGAGGGCCAGCGAACATGTCGACCCTGGAGAGGGAGCTGGCCGGTGGGATCAGAGAGATCCTGCCCGGTCCCGGTGAGGATGGACGCCCGATTGAGCGGAGAGACACCACCACCAAGTACATCAACGCGACGGGCATGCTCGTGCGGGACAGGGTCCCACTGTTGTGGCCCGACTGGGGCTCTGTGCCCGATGAGATCAAGGCGCGAGTGTACAATGCACTGTCGGTGAGTTAAATATGATTTTTATTATAGAAAATAAATATTTATGAATTCAGTCCTTATAACTATATAAAAATATTTTCTAATTAATTTATAATATTGCAGCAATGGTTTAGAGTCCATCCTACCTTGGACTGGTGGAGAGACGAGCAGCTGAAGAACAGGTTATGTGTTTTGCTTTTTTTTGTATAAATGTATTTATTGGCAGTGTACGGATATATCTAACAGTTGTGTTTTGTTAATATAGGTACTCCGAGTGGAAGAACGAGCTGTCCACGCACTACAGGACGTACCATGTGGAGCAGCGCTTGGGGCGAGGTACAACCCCCCACGAGTTCCGGTACAGGGAGTACGAGTGGCTATGGCTGGTAGCCTACTTCGGGAGCGACAGGGTCTCGGTAAGAAAATTTAGCCTGCTAGTATATAACTTTTTAATGTTATTTAATAATTAAATTACGTAGTTACTTAATTCAATTAATTAGTTAGTTAGTTAGTTATTAGTTATTAAATTAAGTCAGTTGGTTAGTTACATAGTTAGTTAGTTCGTTACTAAATTAAATTAAATTAAATTAAATAAAATTAGGTAGTTAGTAAGTTAGTTAGTTACTAAATTAAATTAGTTAGTTAAGTAGTTACTAATTAAATTAGTTAGTTAAGTAGTTACTAATTAAATTAAATTAGTTAGTAACTAAATTAGTTATTAATTTTATTTTGGTTAGTTCCTAATATTTTAATTTAGTTACTAATTTATATTTGCGTTTATATGTTTGTTGTTATAATACAGAAAATCTCGCGGACGAACAGCGACAACCGCAGGAGGAACGAGCACCCCCACCACGGCGGCGCCCGCTCCTGGAGGCAGTGGGCAGAGATGGCGAGGAGGGACCGACCGCTGAGGCCGTTGTCGTGGATTCATGCGCAGATGTATCCGGGGCGTCCCGACCAAGTGGTAAGTATTCGTCCATCTTCAATAAAAGTGTTTCATGAAATTAATTTATATATATATTTTTTAATTCGTTTATTATATTTTCTTGTCAATTAGGCGGAAATAGATGCGGAGACCGACGCGATCACCTTCGGGATCGCGCGAGACACTCTGGGAGACGGGGCGTCCGACGAGGCGATCGCGGAGTTTGCCTCCACGATCGACACCCTTGAGCCGCGCTTGGCCTCTCAGATCATGCACGCGGCGGTAGGGACGGGGAACAACTAATTCTACCAGAGAGGCTTAGGCGCGGCGGGAGATGGGGTTCTCAAGTTCACGCCGGCCAATCCCAGCATGCAGCGTGCGGCTTCGACGAGAGGAGACTTGCAGACGCAGCTGCAGAGGACTCAGGCGGAGTTGGCGAGGGCGGTGGAGGCGCTCCAGCAGGCGGAGTTGGCGAGGGCCGCGGAGGCTTCGGCGCAGCAGGCCAGAGACGCATCTGTGGCGGAGATGTACCGATGGATGCAGCAGTCTTGGGAGGCCCAGCAGGCTGGACTCCAGCCCCCGCCTCCGCCACAGATGCCCCAGTTCGTCGTCCCCACTCCCCCCCCGCATCGGAGTACGCCAGCCGATCAGGACAGCCATAGCCACCGGAACTCGAACGATCCGGTCGACGACGCTACGCGTTTAGGGGGTGATGATGAGTAGATATAGTGGGTTAATTTGTACAGTATGTAGGATATTAGGGATGGATTGATGTGGATATTTGTTGGATATTTGGATGTTTGTTTGTGCATTTTCTGCAGCCCCCGAAGACGAAGAGAAATTGGGCCCGAGTTAAATTTTTTAATTTTTTTTAAATATTTAGGGGTTATAGCCGACGATATTGGCATTATTTCGTCGGCTATAAGTGCTATAGCCGACGATTTTTACCAAATTTCGTCGGCTATAACGGTTATAGCCGACGAAGATGACATATGTCGTCGGCTATACCCTCCCGGCTTCCGGCAAAAAAAGCCGTTCCTGGTACCGGCGATTGGTATGGCCGACGATAGTGTCGTCGGCTATAACGGACGGATAGCCGACGACAGTGTCGTCGGCTATACTTCGGGTTAGGGGCAGTTACGTAATTGTTAAAGCCGACGATCTTCTCGTCGGCAATGTTCGAAGTATAGCCGACGACGCTTTTTTCGTCGGCTATACCTGGTGTTTCATAAGCCGACGACTTACCCCGTGTGTCGTCGGCTATACTATAGCCGACGGAGCAATCCCGACGAGATAATAGCCGACGATACTTCGTCGGCTATGACTATAGCCGACGAATTAATGGAAACGGCCGACGAGATGGCGTCGTCGGCTATGACGCCTTTTCTGGTAGTGCATTCCAGAACAGCTGCGAACGCAGCCGCCGCACCGCACCACCACCGGACCTCGTCCCCATCGCACCACCATGTCAGGTAGTCCCGGCTCTCCCTCATTGTGATTTATTGAATTATTTAGGGTTTTGAATTAGAATTTTTTTTGATTGAATTAGGGTTAATTGTTTTTTAGGGTTAAATGATTTAGGTATAAGTGTTTTAGGGCTAATTGTGAATTTTGTGGAATTTTTTTTAATTTTGTGGAATTAACACTGAATTTTTAGGAGGATATATATATATATGTATATATATATATATATATATTTCGAAATATATATATATATATATATAATTAGGTATAAATATATTTAGGTATATATATAATTAGGTATATATATATATAATGAAGTTTTTTATTTTTTTGTGGAATTATACTGAATTTTTAGGAGGATATATATATATATATATATATATATATTTCGGAATATATATATATATATATATATATATATATATATATATAATTAGGTATAAATATATTTAGGTATATATATAATTAGGTATATATAAATTTAATGAATTTTTTTATTTTTTTGTGTTATATATACTGAATTTTTAGGATGATATATATATATATATATATATATATATATATATATATATATATTTCAGAATATATATATATATATATATATATATATATATATAATTAGGTATATATATATTTAATGAAGTTTTTTATTTTTTTGTGTTATATATACTGAATTTTTAGGAGGATATATATATTTCAGAATATATATATATAATTAGGTATAAATATATTTTGGTATATATATAATTAGGTATATATATATATTTAATAAAGTTTTTTATTTTTTTGTGTTATATATACTGAATTTTTAGGAGGATATATATATATATATATATATATATATTTCAGAATATATATATAATTAGGTATAAATATATTTAGGTATATATATAATTAGGTATATATATATTTAATGAAGTTTTTTATTTTTTTGTGTTATATATACTGAATTTTTAGGAGGATATATATATATATATATATATATATATATATATATATGTTTCAGAATATATATATATAATTAGGTATAAATATATTTAGGTATATATATAATTAGGTATATATATATTTAATGAAGTTTTTTATTTTTTTGTGTTATATATACTGAATTTTTAGGAGGATATATATATTTCAGAATATATATATATAATTAGGTATAAATATATTTAGGTATATATATAATTAGGTATAAATATATTTAATGAAGTTTTTTATTTGTTTGTGGAATTGTTGTGAAATTTATGGATTTTATATACTAATTGTGCAGAAAACCGCCGCGCTGTAGACCGCTGGATTGCCAGACCGAGCGAGAGCGACCCCGAAGCTCAGGCAGGACACAGCCGTGGGGGGGGGGGACCCAGCGGTCGTCGGGGCCTACGCCGGCCAATGAACAGGCGCGAGGAGACGTTGATGGGATTTACCCCGAGCGATACACGTGGGGGCTCATCGTATGAGTCGACGGGAGCGAGCCCAATCTCGAGCGTCAGAGGTGGACGCACAGCCGCACCCTCCAGACCCCACTGCACTTCAGCACTGTTCCAGGATCGGCAGCCGACCCTACTGCGCGACGATCAGGACCCTCCAGAGATGCTCCCTGTCCCCCCACAGCGACAGCGTCCACAGCGACAGGGCCCACCGACAGGGGGATCAGGCCCCTCAGGGTCCACGCCCCGTATGTCTCCGCCATCGGGGATGTACATGGTCCAGTTCCTCCCTGCCATCCCCGAGTACGACGCTAGGGGGAGGCAGATTTGGAGGCACGACTGGCCGCACGAGATTTCCTGGGAGGAGCCCTACGTCCACAGGCCATTCGACTTAGAGGACTGCCGCGGCCTGTGGTGTGTTCGTGAGAAGGACAAACAGTACAACGAGGCAGGTAATTAGTTAGTTTAATTAATTATTTAGATTGTTTAATTAATTATTTAACTACGTCGAAGCTTAGTTCATAATTAGTTAGTAAATTAAATTAGTTAGGTCGTTAGTTTGTTATTAAATTAAATTAGTTAGTTAGTTAGTAAATTAAATGTGTTAGTTAGTTAGTAATTTAAATTAGTTAGTAAATTAAAGAATTTAGCTAGTTAATCTAGTTACTAAATTAAATTATTTAGTAAATTAATTTAATTTAGCTAGTTAGTTATTAAATTAAATTATTTAGCAAATTATTTAGTTAGTTAATTACTAAATTAAATTAGTTAGTTAGTAAATTATGTACGTAGTTGGTTAGTCAATTAGTTAGTTAGTACGGAATTTTTATTAGGCATGTATTCATTTTAATTATGAAACAGGCGTCCTCGTAAATAAACCCGCGGGGACGAGAAGGACCAGAGGGCCAGCGAACATGTCGACCTTGGAGAGGGAACTCGCCGGTGGGATCAGGGAGATCCTGCCCGGTCCCGGTGAGGATGGACGCCCGACCAAGTATATCAACGCGACGGGCATGATCGTGCGGGACAGGGTCCCAATGTTGTGGCCCGACTGGGGCTCTGTGCACGATGACATCAAGGCGCGAGTGTACAATGCACTGTCGGTGAGTTAAATCGTATTTTTATTATAGAAAATAAACATTTATGAATTGAGTGCTTATAACTATATAAAAATATTTTCTAATTAATTTATAATATTGCAGCAATGGTTTAGAGTCCATCCTACCTTGGACTGGTGGAGAGACGAGCAGCTGAAGAACAGGTTATGTGTTTCGCGTTATTTTACTATCATTCGAGTTAGAATATTGAAGACGATTAAAGATGTACGAATATATCTAACAGTTGTGTTCTGTTAATATAGGTACTCCGAGTGGAAGAACGAGCTGTCGACGCACCACAGGACGTACCATGTGGAGAAGGGCTTGGGGCGAGGTGCAACCCCCCACGAGTTCCGGTACAGGGAGTATGAGTGGCTATGGCTGGTAGCCTACTTCGGGAGCGACAGGGTCTCGGTAAGAAAATTTAGCCTAGTCTATAACTTTTTAATGTTATTTAGTAATTAAATTATGTAGTTACTAAATTAAATTATTTAGTTAGTTAGTTAGTTATTAAATTAAGTTAGTTAGTTAGTTACATAGTTAGTTAGTTCGTTACTAAATTAAATTAGGTAGTTAGTAAGTTAGTTAGTTACTAAATTAAATTAGGTAGTTAGTAAGTTAGTTAGTTACTAAATTAAATTAGTTAGTTAGTTAGTTACTAATTAAACTAAATTAGTTAATAATTTTTTTTTGGTTAGTTCCTAATATTTTAAGTTACTTACTAATTTATATTTGCATTTATATTTTCGTTCTTATAATAAAGAAAATCTCGAAGACGAACAACGACAACCGCAAGAGGAACGAGCACCCCCACCACGGCGGCGCCCGCTCCTGGAGGCAGTGGGCAGAGATTGCAAGGAGGGACCGACCGCCGAACCCGTTGTCGTGGATTCATGCGCAGATGTATCCGGACTGTCCCGACCAAGTGGTAAGTATTCGCCCATCTTCAATAAAAGTGTTTCATTAAATTAATTTATTTATATTTTTTTATTAATTCGTTTATTATATTTTCTTGTCAATTAGGCGAGAATAGATGCGGAGACCGACGCGATCACCTTGAGGATGGCGCGAGAGACGCTGGGGGAAGGGGCGTCCGACGAGGCGATCGTGCAGTTTGCCTCCACGATCGACACCCTTGAGCCGCGCTTGGCCTCTCAGATCATGCACACGGCGGTAGGGACTGGCAACAACTACTTCTACCAGAGAGGCCTAGGCGCGGCGGGAGATGGGGTTCTGAAGTACACGCCGGCCAATCCCAGCACGCAGCGTGCGGCTTCGACGAGGAGAGACTTGCAGACAGAGCTGCAGAGGACGCAGGCGAATTTGGCGAGGGCGATGGAGGCGCTCCAGCAGCAGGCTTCGGTGCAGCTGGCCAGCAACGCGGCCGCGGCGGAGATGTACCAATGGATGCGGCAATCTTGGGAGGCCTAGCGAGCTGGAGAGGAGCCCCCGCCTCCGCCACAGATGTCCGATTTCGTCGTCCCCACTCCTCCCCCGCATCGGAGTACGCCAGGCGATCAGGGTAGCCATAGCCACCGGAACTCGAACGATCCCGTCGACGACGCCATCCATTTAGGGGGTGATGAGTAGTTAGTGTACGTAGATGGCTAGTTAGGGGGTTTGTACAGTAGGATATTACGGATGGATTGATGTGGATATTTGTTGGTTATTTGGATGTACATTTGTGGATTTTCTGCAGGCAAACCGAAGACGAAGTGGAATTGGGCCCGAGCAAAATTTATAAATTTTTTTTAAATATTTAGGGGTTATAGCCGACGAAATGGACCATATTTCGTCGGCTATAACCTCCCGGCTTCCGGCAAAAATAAGCCGTTTCCGGTGCCGGCGAAGGTTATAGCCGACGAATTAATTCGTCGGCTATGCCTCGACTTATAGCCGACGATAGCGTCGTCGGCTATTATGAGAACATTGCCGACGATAGAGTCGTCGGCTATACTTCGGAGTTTAGGGGTTAGGGGAGAGTTATAGCCGACGACTCTATCGTCAGCAATGTTCTCATAATAGCCGACGATAGAGTCGTCGGCAATGTTCTCATAATAGCCGACGACGCTTTGTTCGTCGGCTATACTTCGTGGTTTATAAGTCGACGACTTAGCCTCAGTGTCGTCGGCTATACTATAGCCGACGGGGCATTCCCGACGACGGAATAGCCGACGATACTTCGTCGGCTATGACTATAGCTGACGATTTAATGGAAACGGCCGACGAGATGGCGTCGTCGGCTATGACCCCTTTTCTGGTAGTGAACTGCAAAAACTTAACATATCTTATTTTAATGAATCAAAACTGAGGAATCGCAGATGCAAAGTTTTAGAGGCAAATCGGAATCGCAAATCGGCAGCGAAAGAGGCAAATTGAAATTGCAGATCGGTGGCAGAGAGAGAGAGAGAGAGAGAGAGAGAGAGAGAGAGAGAGCGACGGCACTGAAACGAAGAAAAAGAAAACGAAGATCGCAATTAACAGGGAAAGGAGGGAAAGTAACAGAACGGGAAAAAGGAAAGTTTGTTAGGGAAGGGTAAAATCGTCACTTTGAAAGTGAAAAACAACCCATTTTTATTGTTTAGTGAAATTGAATGGAGTATTTTATGATCAACATATTAAAATCATGTCCTTATTTATAAAGTGAAAAAGAAAGGGCTTTTTTTCTAATTTTCAAAGGTAGATATCTACACTCTAAACCCTAAAACCTTATTTCTAAACTATAGTTTCTAAATACCACACTCTAAACCCTAAACCCTAAAACCTTATTCCAAACTCATCAAAGATTGATTAAAGTCATTTTACAAAAAGTAAAATATATAAATTTATAATTTATGTGATAAAATTCCACATGTTGAAATTTAATTAGGAGGGAGATCGAACCATTAGGTATTGTTACGTGGTCCTCCCGTCGTATTTAAAAATTTCTCCAAAAGGACGTAGAATTCGAAGAGGGGAGGGCAACCTTAATTAACGGAAAGTACTTGTGTCCATACTAGTATAGACGGTGTGCGTCCGAACTCTATCTAATTTACATATCTTGGACAATGTAATCAACAATTTTAACCTTTCAAAAGTTGAATTAATCAATAAAGATCATCTCTGTAAAAATTCAAAATAAACCAAAATCGTTTGTTCATTCGATTGCATCAAACAAATAAACATATGTAGTGAAAGTTGGGAGTCTCATGATCAGCTGTCCATTTGTTTGATACAATCGATTAAACAAATGATATTTGTTTACATTTTTTTTTTTTACAGAGATGATATTTATTGATTAATTCAACTTTTGAACAGTTAAAATCGTTGATTACATTGCTCAAGATATACAAATTAGAGAGAATTCGGACGCACACCGTCCATACTGGTATGGACACAAGTATTTTCCTTTTGGGACGGGGAGAGACCGGATACCCTAGACCCGTACTATCAAATCATCGGCAAGCTGACCACAAAATCTCCTCGGGTTCACCTTCTAATCTCCTCGAGGCAGCTTCCAAATCTCATCAAGGTCTCTAGTTTTTCTCACACAATTACAAAAGAACTCGCCACGATCATCATTGATCTATTCGACATCCACAATTTATCTTTCTTTTGTACGTAATCCAACTATTGATTTTATTTGTGTGATTATCTAAACTATGAGTAGCTAAACCCTTTTAGTTAGGGGCTGCCATTGTATTACCATTTATGTAAAACTCTTGTTTATGTTTTCTTAGTTAAATTTTGATCTGTTATGTGATTGGTGTACGTATCTTGATTTGTGCTATTGATAACTCTTGCATGTTTTTTTGCCAACTTAGAACATATGCATGTAACTACCGCTAGATTTCACCTAATAGTTATGATTCTTTCTCTCACAAAGTAGTGACTACCTCACTCGCAGAGGTAAATGAATGGATACTTAATGATTTTGATAAAGAGTGTTGTCACGCTACTTAAACTTTAATTAAAAAATAAATTTTCATAGAACATAATGATTTCTACTTGATTTGCTAGACTACTGCTGTCAGAGCTAGTGGACCTGTTAGGGAATGTTGATGAAGAAAAGTGCTGTCACGGCGTTAGATAATTTTTGAGAAGTAAAAAGAATAATTTCAATGCTGTCACGGTTTTTTTTTTTATTTTTTATTTTTATCAATCACATAACTGTTTTTTTTTTATTTTTAAAAAAAGGCATGGCCAATATATTGATATCAAAAGCCAGAAAGGGCCTGTTACATATCCTCCCTCTACCGACATGGGGTAGATAAAGAGTTTGTGGTAGTAGCACAACGATATATAGAATTAGGTCCAATCATTTGACGGATTCCGCGCTCATCAGAGAGCTCATAGATTATTAACTACTACATACTAGATAGGCCGAGACACTAGACTCGATGACTGCACTCAAAGTGTTTTGGTTCCTAATATAAGGAATTATTAGTAATAGATAACCTAAAACATAAATATGGACTGAAAGTAATACCCTAGTTCAAATAGCATGTCCAAAGGTAGTCTTTGGAGGCCCAATCCATGAGGCCCGTCATTGATTTGAGCCAGACCACCAACCTTTGCATCTGCCGCCGTACGAACTATCCGACCATCACCGACGACTTCGACCTGCATTACTTGTGCCGCCAAGATGGTATCAAGCTGAGCAGCAAGAACCAAATCAAAGGAAGGGTTGTTCGGCTTCATCCACACGCCCACCATCGTACCCTATCCCAGACAAATCAAATTTGAAAACTTCATGGAAGAAACCCCACCCCACAGAGCCTTTGGAACCCTTGAGTCGACATCTTCGCCCAACAACAAACCCAAGAAGGTGAGGCCGGAGGCCTGCTGCGGGCGCCGTCGGACGAGAAGAGATTGGTTGAAGGTGAGCCGTCTTTCTTTGGTTCTCCTCAAAGAGAGAATTAGGAGGAGGCTATTTTTACGAAGTCAATAAAATTGTTTGCTCGTATAAGGATTGTATTGAATTTGAAGGTCAATCACATAACTGTTGAGTTTTCTCTAGAATTGATTAAGAATGGAGTATAAACAGTGGTGAATTGATGTACTTCCTAGCTGATCCATTCCAATGATAAGAATCATATTTTATTTTGTTTTCTTACATTTTTCTGCATAAACAAATCCCCCAATTGTTACTTTATTCATCGTTTATCCATCTTGTACACATAACGTTACCATCATAGTTTTGTTTTGTAGGTTTTACGTGAGATCAAAGTGTCCCTCAAATTCCTGGCGTAAACGATCTCTCTTCCATTATACTACAGCTGAACACAACAGTGAGGTTTTAAATTGTGTAGTTACTTTCGTCATATCAATTTTTGGCGCCGTGTCACGGGGATAGAAAATCACTTTTGATATTTTCAAGTTTATATCATTTTTTTCTCTTTATTTTTTATTTTTTTTTATTAGTTTTAGATTACGATTCCCCTAGTAGAGTCGGTAATTAAAGGTGTTTTAGTCCAATTAAGTTTTGGAGTTATCCAAGCAAAGTTTGATTAGAACTCGTTCTAATCAAAACGGAAAGGAAGTCTGACTCGATCTAACTCTAATTGTGACTTCTTATCCGCTAGTATAATTAACTTCTCTCTTCTTTTGAATTTGATACACGTGTTGTTTAGGCCAGTTTCAATCGTGCATGCATACAAGGAAAAATCCAATAGGAGACTTGGTACCTCTGAACACCGAGTTAGAAAAGTTAGTTCGTGATACGGCAAGATTTATGATGCAGCATCAAGTTATTATTTAGTCATTTAATTATAGATTTAAAATATTTAATATTTCATTATTTAGGTAGTTTTAGGGAATAGTTTTACAATTATTTAGGATTTACGTATAATTGCTTTCCATATTAGATTAGGCCTACTTATTCTCTAAGTTTTGTAAACCCTATATATATGGGTATTGCAATAGTTGTTAGGAAACTTATGTTTTAGGAATAAAATCAGTTTATTTGTGGTATGGATTTGCCCTGTTTTATGAGTTGGTTGCTCCTTATTCTTGGTGTCTGTTTAGTAACTGTTGGAGGCCTGTGTTCGGTACCCTGATCCCCATCAGTTGGTATCAGAGCTCTAGGAGAGCGTGGTGGATTCCATGTCTCAGATCGAGTGAAGAAGGGGAGATTTCAGAATGGAGGATCGTGACGTCAACAATGACATGGCTGAAATAAAAAAGATGCTTAAGCAACTTGAGGTACGTATCGATCTCATCGAAACTCGACGACGGGGTCGTAAGAGTTTCAACGAGGATGAAAACGTTACCACCTATCATCAACTTATTGATCGCATCGAAACTTTCTACCAAGAAGGTGATGGTTTCAACGAGGAGATATGCGTTGACCTTGTTCATCAGTGTGCTCCGTTGTGTGAGTCTGATGAAGAGGAACATAGTACTTTCAACTACCCCGGTTGTAAGTCCACTATCTTTAATTTTTCAATTGTTGAAGAATTATTTTCAAAAAAAGAAAAAAATAGTTTCATAGATTTGGATGAACCGCCGAGACTTAATTGTTATGAAGATTGTGCGGATAAATGTTTGGAGAGTGAGGATGTTGACTTCCTCATATAAAAGTTCCACTCCTCTGTGCAACAAAACATTATTGAAGCCGTGCCAGATGAGGTCATGGAAGCATCATCACCAATTATTCCAAAAATATTAATTGATATTGTGAATCGTATCAAGAAAGGTGAGAGCGAGTTTGGGTTGAGCAAATTAGTTATGATGAGCCGATTTCTTAAGGCAAGACAAGGAAAGTATTCCAAGTATTTATTTATTTGGAAAGGAAGAATTCAATTGCAAGCTAGTATGTCAAAAGATGATCTACATCAATGGAAGATTTTGTGTGGAATTTTATCAATTAAAGGCTTGAATTCGAGGACGAATTCTTTCCAACCAGGGGAGTCTGATACGGGAACATTTATGATGCAGTATTAAGTTATTATTTAGTCATTTAATTATAGATTTATAATCTTTAATATTTCATTATTTATGTACTTTTAGGGAATAGTTTTAAAATTATTTAGGATTTACCTATAACTGTCTTCCATATTAGATTAAGTCTACTTATTCTCTAAGTTTTGTAAACCCTATATATATAGTATTATAATAGTTGTTAGGAACCTTATTTTTTTTAATCATACATGTATAAGTCTACTCAAGTAAAAGAAAGAAGTCCTCCTCTAGCTGAGTTGGTTAATTAACTCTATTGTCAATTAACCAACCCGGTTCGACTCTCGATCTCCTTCTTGGCCTTTTTCAATTTTTTTTTTCTACCATTTTTTGTTGTCCCTTTTTTATTTTTTCTATGATTCTTTTAGGGAAAATAACCATTTAGCCAAAAATAGGACAAAAATTGTCCAAACCAATGGTTATCGTCCAATCCAATGATTTCAATAGAAAAGACAGACTTATCCTTGATATAATTACACCCACACTTTATCTCTTGTTTCTCTCATCTCTCTTCCTCATCTGAAATCTCTCTCTCCCTCTCTCTCTCTCCGTTAGAGAGACGATGCCGATCTGCCTCGATGATACTGATACCGATTTGCCTCGACGACATCGATCTACCTCGACAACATCGACCGACGATGCCAACCGACGTCGCTGATCTAAACGACGCCGCCTTGCCTCGACGATGTCGATCTGCCTGGACGACGTCAACCTTCGTCGACGACACCGACCTTCGTCGACGACACCGACCGGAGGCAATCGCACAGCTCCATCTAGCTCTCGCCGAACAGAGTCTTGGGCTCGCCAAAGCGCCGGAGACAGGCCCTGACGGCGTAGATTCAGTTTTGGTTTGCAATGCAGTCTTCTTCTGGTGTTGATTTTCCATTCTCGGATCAATCAAATCCCTTTCCTTGGTTGCGTGAATTAACCTCAAATGAAATGTCTAGCATGCCCTTGAAGCTCTTCTCTCTCAAACTTCAATCACTCACTGTTGTTGCAGCTTCCATTAATTAACACGACAATTGAAATGTTTGCTTCTCTCTATTCCAGGGAATCAAGTTCAACACCTTCACTCTCCTCTTCCTACCTCAAACACAATCCACTTATTATATCATTATACACCCCCACACTTTTATATTACCACCGATTAGAGTTAACCGATTAGAGTTACTGGAGGTCAGTAATTAAAATCACTATGAATCAGTAATTTATTATGTGAAATTACTAAAAGTCAATAAATTAAATCGTGCATTACTAGAGGTCAGTATTAGCGGTCACTGAGGGTCAGTTATTTGTTATAAAGGGTTACTGAGGGTTAGTAATTGGGATTAGAGTTACTGGAGGTCATTAAATTATTATCAGTGGTTACTAGAGGTCAGTAACCGGCGATCGGAGTCCGGCGACCGGTGACCGGAGTCTGGAATCAGGCGATTGAAGTCTGGCGACCGGCGAAGTCTCTTTTTATGCATGTGACAAAGGGTGTGGGTAAAATTGTCTTAATTCATTAGGTTTTAGTGAAAATTTGTTCAAATGGACAATGGGTGTGGTTACCTTGTGTTAAATTGGGCAAAATCTTATAGCGGTCATTAGTTTGGCCAAATAGGCCTCCAAATTTGTATTAAATTGTCATTTTCCATTCTTTTTATTCTCTTTTGACCCTTTTATATATTTTTTGTGCTTTTTTTTTTCTTCTTCTTAATTCTGCAACCCTAAAACCTAACCTAAACCTTTTAGCCAAAACCAAATGCCTCTTCATTTCATCTCCCTTTAATTTTGCTCCACTACTCTTAGTTGTTGTAGTAACCCCGATTTTAAACTCAATTTCGTGTAAATTTCTCAAAATTAATGAAAGAGTGAATTATGCAAATTTATATTTCGTACTCTTTTAGTTAGTTGTTACTCGACGTCAGAAATGATTCCGAGAATTAAAAATTCAGAAAACGTTTAAGTTCTAAAGGCTAAAGTCGACTTTTTGATTCGTTGGTAATTTTAAAAAGTTTCATTCACGAAATTTGTAGAGCTCGACAATACGAATTCGTAGACACGAGGCACACATGAAACGGACTTCGTATGGGGAAGTTATGACATATTAAAGTAATTTCCATTTTTGGAAGGGGGTATAAATAAAAAAAGAAAGGGGAAACCCTAGAAAATTTCAGAGCAAAAGTTAAACAGCCGCACGAGTGACTGTTCACCTTCCCCTTCTCTTTTCAACGCTGAATTTTCCTCTCCCTCGTTCTCCGTCGTCCGGTAACCTCAGACCGCCTACCACCCACCAAAATGTCAAGCTTGGCCTCCTCTCCCATTCGAGCCTAAGCCCACGCCGAGCTGACCACCGTACGCGGCGCAACGACTCCCGCAAGCGACGGCTGCCGTCGACGTCGAAGCTGTGAGCTCCACCGGCGAAACCAGAGCTCAAGGCTCCCACTTTTCAGTTGTTCTCCTTCCTCTGAGCTTGGTTTCGTTGACCTTGGAGCGCGTTCGAGGCTAAGGTCGAGCCTACAATGACTGAGTTGGAGAGCAAGCTTGCAACGGCTTTTCTGGCCACCCTCCAACCAACCAAGGCTCGTTTCAGGTATCTATCATCTCCTCTATCCTTGATGTACGTGTTGGTGGTGATGGTGGAGAGTATGAGTGAAGTTTGGGTGGAGGTGTGTGGGGCCCACGTGTTGCGCCTGTGGCGGCATATGGCGACACGTTCTACTGTCATTGGAGCACTTGTGTGCTCCGTAGTCTTGTGCTCGTCATTACGAGCATGTGGACATATAATTGGTAAGATTCGGCTACCGTTTGGGCATGCTTTGCATTTGTGGTTCCATCTCCAGGAAATTTTCTATTTTTGAGGACTTGAACGGTGAAGTTGGTGTGGGGTGTTCTAACTTAAGGTTAATAAGGTGTTCCGGAGGCCTTGAGAGGCTCAGAAGGAAAATTGTCTCGTGTTGGCAATTCTCCGGATTAAGGATTGGGTGTTTTGTACAAGTTTTAATTTAGTTTCTCTTAAGTTAATTACTAAGTTTTGGCTATGGTGCTTAGGTGATTGACGGAGCATGAGTATCTCACTTTTGTGAGATGAAAGACGCAGAGGGAGTAAAAAGTGAGTAAACCTCACAACGTTCCCATGAACAAGTTATTTTATAGTTATTGAATCGTTAAATATGAAATTATTTTATGAAAATTAAATTTTGTTTTAAATCAATGAACTTGATCGATTACGGTTCATGGGTAAGTAAAATAATTTTTAATATAAAAATAATTTTAAAAGTGTTTTACGATCAATGACTATAGTTGGTAGTAGTGGGCTATTCCTGAGTAAATGTTTGCGTATATATACGTGAAATATATGTATTGAGGTTGTGGATTCATGAATAAGTGTTGTTTGTGATATGTGGGATTGAGTGAATTACTTCTGTTATGAAATTGTTATATCAAGGTCAAGCTAATATATGTGGTGAGGGTGAGTGACTTATTTGTGTTTGTAAGAGTCATGAGTCGGGTGGATGTGTTGGTTTGGAAACCAACGACCAATGTAAGATATTTTCTGTGTGTGGATAGGGATTTTTCATGTGTGGCGGTTAGGATCCCTCCTGTGTAGCGAAGGGAATCCTTAAGCAGTTATATCGGGAACTAAACCTTTGGTCGGGTGATTGGTTACAATCAGTTAGAGCTATAATCTGTCTGCCTTTGTGAGATATGTAGGAGAATGACATTGGTCATTGTACTCCCGAGTCTTTGTTCATTGTGC
The DNA here is from genome assembly GCA_963682095.1 of Potentilla sterilis. NCBI lineage: Eukaryota > Viridiplantae > Streptophyta > Magnoliopsida > Rosales > Rosaceae > Potentilla > Potentilla sterilis. The sequence goes on along the minus strand of OY821763.1, from coordinate 14,095,582 downwards.
AATGTAAATTGATGAGTCTTTGAGTTGTGAGTGCTTGTAAATGTGGTTTCCATTTGTTGTTTATTGTTCTTAATTTTGGAACCTTGAAAGCAGGTATTGTCTTGACCTTATTTGTTTTACTCACACGAGCTTCGAAAGCTTATACTACACTAATAAATGCATCAGATAACACTACACAGTCAACAGTTTTGCAATAAAACGTTGTGTGATGCATCACATAACAGTTTTTAAAAGCAATTCGTTGTGGGATGCCATAAAAAATTTGAAAATTGATTTTACAAGAAAACTGCACAACTGTTTCAACCATATTTGTTATACGTATCATACAAAAAAGGGCGGCATCCTCCCCTCATAAGATTACTCAAATATGGGTTTTAATCATACAACAGAAAATACAAAATAAGTTGTCTCAACGTAGGTCTTGAGAGATTCACACAACAGTTTTTTATCATCGGTTGTGTTATAAATCTTTCATGTAGGGTTCTGTCGATATTTTCCTCGATTTGGTACTCACATCCTCCACAACCATAAACTTTTGGGGAAGATAGCATGTAGGTTTGTAATCCAACAACATAGCTATGAAAAAACTGATGTCTGACATTAGGAGAGAAAAACAGACACACAACAGGTTATATTTCACTGTTGTGGGAATACAACTTTCATGTTTAGATGATCAAAGCATTTTCTCAATTTGGCACTCACATTCCCAAAAATCAACGAGTTTTTGTTGATTTTTCCTCGGGGTGTTTAATCACCTAACAGATTTTTCCTAATACCGTTGAAAAAATAAGGTACGAAAATGTAGTTAAAACGTTTTTCTTTTAGATAAGTATCGTCAATTTATGATTAATCCATACGATCAAGACCCAAACGTTATCAAAAGTTCGAGAATTTTGTACCATGACCTTATTTCAATACGGTGATCACATCCAACGGTCGAATGTTTGTTTTATCGAGTTTAGTCAAGTTACTCATTTGAATCATGGTCATGCCTACTAATGTCATAACTTTTTTGTTAGGTTATACATAAGTGTGTATCTTTCTAAACTAACTATATGAAGGAAATGAAAAATATAGAAAACATACCATACGATGTGATCACGATAGTGAAATATGGACGTGGTACGAAACTCCCTCATTTTCGATAACTTTTTAGCCTCAATCGCATGGGTCAACTCTAATTATGCCTATTTAATTGACCGTATTCATACAACAGTAGTATTTAGATACATTGTGTGACTGTAATCATAAAAAACTAATATTTGCATGCGTTGTGTAAATTTAGAGTTTAGAGTTTAGAGTTTAGGGGTTTTGATATTTGTGTTTAGAGTTTAGAGTTTAGGGTTTTTGGTATTTGTGTTTAATTAGAGTTTAGGGTTTAGGGTTTAGGATTTAGGGTTGAAATTCTAGAGGGAAAAATTTCCTCTCATTTTTTTACTTTTCTTTTTTGGGATGAAGGTTTTGGACACATTTTGGTTTTAGAGGGAAAATTCCCTCTAATTTTGAGCATTTTCCCTCTCTTTTAGTCAAGTTACAATATTGCTATGAGACAACTAAATGAAAATAATATGTTGTCTCATTCATTTGTTAGTTGTTACAAAAGTGTGTTGTTCATTTAATTATAGACAGAAACCCATGCCACCCACGCACTCACTTTCGGCACTTAACAGATAGCTTCGGGGTGTTTAATCACCCAACATATTTTTCATAATACCGTTGTATGAATATAAAGTAAAAACGTATTTATGCTTATGCTTCCCTATGGAGAGCTAACTCATCGAGGGATAAAGGACTCAATATTTTTACATGATCTCATACACCCCATCTTCGTGAGAGTGTGAGAGTTGACGGATTGAAAAAATAAGGTACAAGAATTTAGTTAAAAACGTTTTTCTTTTAGATAAGTATCGTCAATTTATGGTTGATCCATACGATCAAGACCCAAACATTATAAAAAATTCGAGAATTTCGTACCATGACCTTATTTCAATACGGTGATTACATCCAACGGTCGAATTTTTGTTTTATCGAGTTTATTCATTTGAATCTCGACGTGTCTACTAATGTCGTATAACTTGTATAACTTGTTTACTAGGTTATATGTAAGTGTATATCTTTATTAACCAACTATATCGAGAAAATGAAAAATAAAAAAAGCGGACCATACGATGTGGTCACAATAGTGAAATTTGGATGTGGTACGAAATTCACCTATTTTCGATAACGTTTAAGTGTCGATCGCATGGGTCAACTCTACTTACGCTTATTAATTGACCGTATTCATACAATAGCAATGGTTAGTTGCATTGTGTGATTGCATATGATTTTGATTTAAGTTTTAGAGTTTAGGGTTTTGACTTTAGAGTGTAGGGGTTTTGGCTTTTAGAGTTTAGAGTTTTCGTTTTAGAGTTATAGTGCACGTTTGGTACTCGGGATTATTGTGAGTCACTCTATTATCAATACTTGGCCTACCCTCACTTGAGTAGGCTTACCCAATACTAATTTGTACCATGTTTGGTGAGGTAATACTACATAAGGAGGAGAGAGAGAGAGAAAGAGAGAAAGGTGGAGAGAAGTGGTGTTAACTTGGGGTCTCAAAAATGAGTACCCACAATAACACTACCTAAGGAGGTTGAGAGAAAAAACAGGCCTTAACTAGTACCATTTATTTTAATACTCCCCCACACCAAACATAACTCACACTACTTTGTATCTCTTATTTAGTGCAATACCAGCTAGTCCCTTGTACCAAACATGCACATAGAGTTTTAGAGTTTAGAGTTTAGAGTCTCATTCAAACAACACACATTGTTAAGCTGTTGTCTGATTCATTAATAAAAAGGTAAAGACTCTCATTTTAACTAGACATATTCTCACACTTGGTCAAAAAACGAAAAACACCACCCACCTCTCCTCTCTGTCTCTCGCGCCTCTCTTTTCCTTTTCTCTACCAAACGCCCCCCCCCCCCCCCGCGTTCCTCTCTACTGTGCTCCGCCCTCCCGGCTCCCCTCCTCCCCGCGCCCCCGGCTCAATCCCCAAGCTGAAATGACAACATTCACCAGGCTTAGCACCACTCGCGACCACCATGACTTCCGCCGATTTTGTACAGCCCTAGCCACCACCACCGAGGTGCTCAAGGCAAGCCTTCTATAAGAACCCCATGGTTCCGACCCTCGATTCCTTGAGCGCCGCCTAGATCTGTCTCATCTCCGCCTCCCATGATAGCTAGGGTTTTCAGATCGATTCTAGGTAGTTTTCCTATGAGTCTCTGCAACAACCCAAGAAACGAAGAAACCCAGAAAGAAAGAAAATTGAAACGCAATGATGACCTCGACGACCTGTGGCTCTGAACCCATCAAAACCTCCCCACAATCTCCAGACCCTTCTTCTCTCCTCGCCTTTGGCTACTCCAAGATCTCCCTCCCTCTCCTCCGCCGCTGCATTTCCGACCCATACTCCATGTGTTTGTGATAATGCCTCTTTCAGATTCTTGGTCTTTCTTTATCTTTTTATGAAGTTTAAAGCTTTCTGGGTTTATGAAATTGAAGCTTCTTTCTTTTATCATTCTGGATTTTTTGGGTTTATGAAATTAAAGCTTCTTTCTTTATCTTTCTGGGTTTATGAATTGGGTGATGGTTGTTGGGATTTGCAGAGGATGAATGGTCGTCCTCTTCAGATTGTTGTTCTGGGTTTATGAAATTGAAAGCTTCTTTCTTTATCTTTCTGGGTTTTCTGGGTTTATGAAATTGAAGCTTCTTTCTTTATCTTACTGGGTTTATGAAATTGAAAGTTTCTTTCTTTATGTTTTTGAGTTTTTGAAATGGTGTGATTTGTTGGGATTTGCAGAGGCTGAAGAGGATGAAGGGTCGGCTAAGGGAGAAGAGTGAGTGGTGCAGGCAGCTCATGCGTGATGATGATCTGGAGCAAGATGAAGAACTCGAAATGGGAGCCACTCAAGATATGCCTGACATTGATGCCATTTGAGATATTCCCAATGATACTTCTACTGAGGTATTGATATGTTTCCTTACAGTTCTGTGTTTGGTTACTTTTCAAGAATCTTGGGTCTTGTTGAATCGAAATAGGAGAAAAAATATAGAATATGCCAGATTTTGTTGAACCAGGCTCAGAGGTTTACTCAAAAGGTTCATCATGCTTTCTTGGTTCTCAAATAATCTAATTCCAAGATAAAGAGGTTTGCTTCTGTTATAAATTTTGATGCATTTGGTACTAGGTGTTTTCTGATTCTTTAGAAGGCAAACCATGAAGTCTGATTCTTTAGTAGGCAAACCATGAAAATTTGTACTTGGTGTTTTGCGATTGTTTAATAGGCAAACCATGAAAGCAGTCAAAGAAAGCAGAAAATTTGGTGTTTGATTTTTAGGGTTTTCAGATTCTTTTATATGCAAACCATGAAGAGCTTAGCCATGAAACTAAACATTGTCTTTATGTTGTTGTTCCAGGAGAGCAGTGAGAATGAATTTTCAGAATCTGTGAGTGTGGAGAAGAACGATGACTCTCTGGTCATTCGTTTCAGGTGCCACTATGACAAAGGCTATCAGTTGAAGTGATTGCCAAGCTCTTGTAGATCACACCAGTCACACACTTGGAGTTCTTTTCTTAACATCTGAATTCAGTCACAGTTGCCCCATTATCTGTTTTAGACCATACCCTTTTAGATACAGCACTTATAATTTGTAGAAAAAGATTATGGATTCAATAATAATCGATTACTGTTCATTTGATCATTTTACATGTAAAGCTCAGACAACAAACTCATTGATATGTTGTATGAATAATTTTTTCACACAAATAGATTTCTATGTTGATCAAACGTTGTCTGAATACAAACCACACAAATCGAGTTATATGACAATCCAACGTTGTCTGAATACATAGTTGAACCTTGTTTGAATCAATGATTATACAACAAATTGAAATTCTGATGCAAATCACACAATGGGATAAGGAAATAGTTACGTTGTATGAATAATATATCACACAATAGGATAGAGAGAATAATTACATTGTGTGATCCAAAATCATATAACAGTTTTCCACCGTTATGTGACCGAAATTTCACACAACATATTTGTTGCACCATTGTGTGAGTCTCGACAGAAAACCTGACAGCCGCTCGACAGCTGCCGATCAGCTTCCAGAATTCTGTCGATACTCACACAACGGTGAAAAACTTAGTTATCCCATTTTTATCAGACAGTGCTCGTATACACAACGGTATCGAGGCATATTCAGACAATGGTTTTTTTCCGTCGTATGATGCACTTTTTGGTGTAGTGTTACCGGGTTTGTTGTTTACAACCCGGTGCACTAATTCATGGTGTAGGGTTTAGACCTGTAGGTGTGGATCAACAGGTGGGAGGCGGCGATTGATTTGGTACAGCTAGTAGGTGTGGACCGTAACCTAGCTTCTATTTTTTCACTTAGAGAGAGATTAGCAAGAACTTTACATTCCACTTATATTACATGTTTGTAAACATTTGGTGATGTGATATTTTGAGCCGACTGAGTCATACTTTTGAGCTCAGTTTCTTATACATAGTTATTGTGTAAGATAACTTTCAAGTATTTCGAGTTCATTTTGTGAGTTTTCACATTCTCGGAATTGAGTTTTTGTTAATTCAAAATTCGGGGTGTGAGAGTTGTCTTCTCCATCTTCAAAGAATAAAAGATGTTCTTTGGAAACAAAAAGGTGTACAAAACAAGCTCTTGGTAGTACAAGTTTTTTGTTTCCTTCAAATTAATGGTACAACTCTTTTTGCTTGATATTGAATTTGCAAGATGGTACTCTGGTTTGTGAAATAGATCAGTTTTATTGAATGTTTGATGTTATGCCAATCTTGCTAGCTTTGGTTTTGATATGGATCATATGCAAGCTGTGTATTCGCTATTATCGTATTACAGTCTATAATTCTTATACAAAAAAAAGGCCACATTTCAAAGTTTGCACAAGGCTTCCTAATACACAAGACCGGCCCTGCATACCTGTGAATTTTTAGTTAAACTCTCTAATGACCTATAACCAAGTCTCAAATCTCATCTTACCCTATTAACCTTGCATAAATAAGTCTACAATCTCTGTTTGACAGTCTTGACTTGTGTGTGGCCAACTCTTATAGAAGATCCATTAACACTTGAGTGAGAGTTCCTATGCCCTCAGTCCTCCCTGATGATTTTACAATATTTGAATATCCATACTCTCTTAAGCCATTAGTATATCTCTCAAGATGCTGTCAACTCTTCAGGCAAAAGTATTTTCTCTAGCCATCGGCCAGTCTATGGGACATTTCATTGGCATCATACTTCCTTGTCTCCAAGGATAGTGAAACCAAAGTAACACCTTTAGTTAAATAGTTGATTCTTCTGGTGTATTTCTACTACATTATAATTTTCTGGATATCGTCGGTTAAAGGATCTTTTGTATGATTGCATTTAGCTTGAGAAGAAGCATCAACTAGTTTTACAGAGTCGAATGTGAGTTGATCTATTACTAGTTCCATGTATTATAACTTAGAAACAATGCTGGAATGTGAGTGCTATAGCCAGATGAAATTAATTGTACCCTATTTGATACAAGTTATAGCTGTTGACGTTTAGATTGTAACCTTGAAATAGATTGCAAACATTTGTTGTTCATTGTTTCTTAAGCACCCTAGACTGCAAACAATGCTGAGTTTCTCTTTGCCATAGAGTGGAGTTGGAATTTGATACATTTGAGAGTCTTGCTTAGCAGCTTTTGTTAGGCATCAACTCCGCTTCTCCTTCCTCCGCTTCCAATTCCCTCCTCCCCATCGCCATCGCCACCGCCGCTCCTCACCCCACCGTCACTGTCGCGCTCCATGCACCTCCGCCGGCCAATGACTCCACGACGACGGTGATCGTCGAGGTTTGGACGAAGCGGCCACACACGATTCAGTGTAATCCCGTTCTGCTACCGGCACCGGAAGAGAAGAAGCCTCCGGCGGCGCTGGACGACTCGTGCCGGAGGAGAAGTAGCTAGTCATTTCTCTGCATAATGACGTTTGATTTGTACTGCTGCATTTTTGTACTGCTGCAAACTAGGTCAATCATCACCCATCATAGTGCTATGTATAGACCAGAAAGGCGTGAAATCACACCGGCGTAGTCCAGCCCCTTCCAAATTAGAGGGGCATTATTATTTTACATATTTTTCAATACAAAGAGACGCATGGCAGCTCTCACTTTCTTCAAAAGCCAAAAGTAGATTGAGTAGTACTGTGTTTTGGTCAAAGTAAGTAATAGTAGTTATCTCTCTCTCTCTCTCTCTCTCTCTCTCTCTCTCTCTCTGATCACCATCGCCCGAACTCTGAAACAGCCGAACCCAATAAATTTAGAATTGCATCTAATCAAGTCTTACTAAATAAACTCAGAATCACATCAAGGCTTACAAGAACTCATACTCCTCATAGTATGACAAGTTGGATAGCAGAGTCTCGTTGATATCGAAATCCCAGGCGTCCTTGCCCCGTCGCCGCCGAGCTTGACGTCCTACCCGAAAGCCAGCGAGAAGTTCAAGACGATAGCCGAGTCGATGGGTGATCGTCGCCGAAGCGACCTCATCAGGCCCATGTTTGATTCCGACCCGTTTTACATGAAACCGATTGAAATCAGATGTTTGAGGGGATAATAAGCTAAAAACCAATCGAACCGGCACTAAAAAATCAAAGATTTATCAAAACTTTCTAGTTTTAGGAAATTGTATTCCTAAAACTAAAACTATTAAATTAAACCTAGTTCATAGATTTATGTCATTTTAATACGGGCCGTTAGCCTCGTGGTGCAAATAGCTCAATAGCCCAAATCAAGTCAAAGGGTCAACATTCTCTTATTCGACAGAGCCGAGAGCAGAGCTCTCCCACCAACCCCACCGCCCCCAAAAGCTTCAGCTCTACCTCCGGATACCGCAGAACGATGGAGGGGTCTCTTTCTTTTAATATTCATAACGGTTATGGACTAATTGTCTTCGATCACACATGCATGCACCAGAGATGAAGAATCGACGAGATGAATGATAGAAGCTTCCCGGCCAAATTTGACGATTCCGGTCAGTCCAGCCCTACCCTCACCATGAAATTATTCATGCTAGAGTTCTTGATTTTCTGTTTTGAACCCGAATTGATACCTGTACTAGCTCCTACAACACAACCAAGTTGCCACAACTCCAAATTTGCAGAAAAATACCCAACCACTGCTCGACCTCTTCAGCGATCTCCCACCACAAGTCTTTGTCCCTCGCCGCGTCAACTCATCTGGATGGTGGCAATGTAGGACGAGACCATTCAATTAATCCCGATCAACTATGCAACCACAATCTCAAATCCATCAATTTGTAAAATCACAACTCATCAAAATTAAGCACAGAGAAGAAGAGAGAACGAGAACTCACTTGATGCCCATACCGTTTTGCAAGAATTAGAGGGTTTGGAGTAAGCCTGCTGCCGATCGAAACAACGGAGCTCGGTTGGCCATTAAAGAACGATTAGAGGGATATATGAGCATGAAAATAGGAGAATGAAATATGAGAGGAGATGGGAGCAGAGAGACGAAGAGAGAGGCAGAGAGGGATATGAGAGCAAAAGAGACGAAGAAAGAGGGATATGAGAGCAGAGAGATGGGAGATGGGAGATGGGAGCAGAGAGAGATATGAGAGCAAATCACTGACGAAGGAAAGATCAGACTCCCACCTAACGGCGCGTCCTTTCTACCTTCCCTTACTAACAACCACGTCACTTTTTTTTTTACTCAAGCACATGCTTGAGTCAAGCAGGGAATAAGCTCTCTGAAATAGATTGCAAACATTTGCTGTTCATTGTTTCTTAAGCACCCTAGACTGCAAACAATGCTGAGTTTCTCTTTGCCATAGAGTGGAGTTGGAATTTGATACAGTTGAGAGTCTTGCTTAGCAGCGTTTGTTAGTTGACCCCAAAATCATGAGAGTTGATTCGGTTGAAAGAGCAGTAAGTAACTAGCAAAATATGAATAGATCTTCAATTCCAACCATTGATAGATAGAAGTGGCTTTCTTAATATCAATTGTTGGACGTCAACTTACCTGCTTTAATAAATTTAAATCTGCAGAATATGGAACAAATACCTTTCTGAGTGTCATTTACAACAATACGCCCCAATGAAATTTGTAAACCTATGTACCTGATGAAAGAATAACAATCCTAACCCAAAAGGCAGATCAAACAACCAACTCTGCTATACGGTGAGCATATGCACCTACAGACTGCCAACTGATGTGAAAATTGTAATGTGAAATCTCGCGAGAAGATATACAATCGAAGTGTTGCAGAAGGACTAGTAATATGAGGCTTATTGCAGTGTATATGCTGTACCCCAATCCTAACCATGCTTGTCGAACAATGACTATATGGTGCTACAAGAATTGCAAAATGTCAATGATTGTTATATATGTGAACAAGGAAAGCTAACATCATGCTTATCCGTAGCAATTTGAAAGGGTCATTCCTCAATGAATTGTTACTGCTAACGTTGACGTCTATGGATCCTCCATTTACTGATGTAGTTCCGGTTCTAGTATTTGAAGAGACGCTAACTGACGTTGAACCTGATGATATTATATACATACGATCAGAATTCAGACTGAAAGCTTCAGGGAAGGGCACAGCATTTTGTCACAGTAGCATCTAAATGAGAAATACACAAACTTTAACCGTACTCAATTTCCAAGTTAGATTAATGCAAGTTCAGAAACAAGTAGGATATCATTAACGGTTTTAAGCTTACTTATGATCTATAGTTCCAGCATGTGCATTTCATGCTTGGAGAATTGTGTATTGAAATTAATATATACACACTTAGAATCAGAAAGAAAGCTCCAGACATAGCGTTTAATGTAGCATTTAAAATGAGCAGTCCAAAAAGTTTCACCCTACTCAATTCCCAAGTTAAACTAATGGAAGTTCAGAAACAAGTAGCATAAATATCAAAAAAGGATTTGTGCTTACTTATGTCCTATAGTTTTAAAAGGTAATTATCGATTCAATTTTGAGGGAAATGTGTATTGAAATTCATGCAAAATAAATGAATAATCGCAACTTACAGTCATATTGAACCCAACCAATACGTTGATTAGCCAAGTCATACACAATGATCTTGTCTTTTAGGACGAGGTCTGCAGAGAAGGATGATAAAATTGATGTTATCTCAATGGATCAAAAATAAGAAATAAAAACAAGGATAGCATTGCATAGCATAAATATATAAGCAGATGAAAATGCCACATAAAAACCTGGAATATTAGTTTCTAAACTTTAATCTACGATTAAAGTGTAAGCCTTTTCATAAAACAACACTGTAATGGAGAAGTTGATCATTTCTGAACTACAAATGTAAGCACTAAATGGATCTGGCATAAGTAATTTGATAGACTCTTGGTCATCAAAATAGTATGGTGTTTCAACAAACTTAACACAACAATAGTTGTGATCATCTTGCATACCTCCCAAGACAGTTATATCTTGACCCTCACTTTTCTGAATGCCAATACACCATACTTGAGCACCACTCTGTAGTACAAAGAAAAAGAACAATCTGATTTTAGTTCAGGATCCAAGATTTGAAAACCCAACTATATATGTTGCACAAGGAATTCCTAGTTAGATCTGTGCTACACATTTGGATGATTCAAAGTTTACAATAGAAACCAGTAGCCAAAGATAGGACAAGAGAAGGGGGGAAAAACAAAAGAGTCAGGAACCAGACCATAAAAATACATAGAAGCATACTGTACAAATAAAGGAGTTGCTAACCAAAAATTTAGTGAATACATATAAACAAGTTTTTATCAGTTGAAAGAAAAACATCAAGATACTCACTATAGAGTTTTGCTGTAACAGGTAGTCCTCAGGTCTTAATATCATGGATGCATTACCAGCGAAGTTCAAACTAACTTGGGGAAATGCATCGGTGATGCTGCAAAAGAAGTACACACTTTAAGAATTACCGTTCAGGGAAAATAGCAGAACTCAAAACATGGAGAATCTGAGATAGAATGTTTATGATATGAACCTGGAGGTGACTATGTAGCATTGTTCTCCTTTGGAAGAAACAGAAGTCACAGACTGCGAAACAGCACTTGTAATCTGCAGAGTTACGAAAATTAAAAGAAGCTTTATTTTCTAGAAATTATGGTCATTATAAACAGAACTCAAGTTCCAAATGTTTAATTTAACACAAGAAATAATTGAGTCAGAAAATTACTGCATTGACAAAAGGATCATAAGCATCTTCTGCCAGGTACGCCAAAGTTGTCCCAGAATCAACTATTGTTCCTCGGTTGCTTGATGTTTCAAAGACTGATTGATCAATTGGTAATATTTGACCACCAACACTAATGCTCTCCAGATTTAAGTTATAATGAGCCCTGAAATGTTAGGGATGCAATTGAGTTCCAGAAGCAGATATTATATGATTCAGCTCCAATACTCAATCAAACAGTAGTGTTTTGGCAAGATGAGTGAATCACTTTAAATGTAAGGTGTCAGCTCTACTTACTGATTTTGAACAAGTGGACTATAAACAATGTTAGGTTCAACGATCTCACCAAGAACCAGTACTCCCCCGCCAGTATCATCTCCTTTCAAGCAATGAGAAAACACTTTTGGAGCTATTCCCTGTGAAGACAGCTGTGAGATGACAGACATTTCCTGCTGGCCAAAGCCAAAAATCCCATCAACTGCTCTCTCTGTTTTCTGCAACACTCCGCTCGCTGACGTGCTACACCTGCAGTTTCATAAATCACCAGTCAATGTATTGTTCAGTTCAAACAAGTTCTTAACTGTAGCGAATGATTCATCATATTCAAGGCAGCTATATAAATTGAATTTTTGGGGTATGTTTTAAAAGTTGCAAACTACAATGTAGAGCTATTGTTGTTGTTAGAGATTTGTAGTAAAAGACACATATTGTCACACCCAAAGACAACAGAAGCTGAAGAATTCGATGACACAGATTGATTATCAGCTGCTGTATCAAAATGCAATAGGTCTGATACATAATATCCTGATGTTCCACTCCCATCTCCGTATTGGAATGCGTAAGTACACCGCTTATTTTGTGAATCACAGCTAGAATCTTGTGTATTGAGTCCGAGGGTACACATTTTATCAGAACAAGAGACCACCGAACCAGTTGATGAGCTTTGAGGATCAAAAGAATGGAGCTGAATCTATATGACAACCAAGTCATATCACATTAATGAAGCTAACATAAATCACATAATACCAATTCTATGTCATCTAGGATTAAAAGAGATTTTGTTTACTTTAAGTCCAGAAGTTTGGGGGCAACCGGAACAGGAATTGCAACCGATCCACAAAACATCACTTCCTGTATCAATCTGCACATAGTATTCTGTTGCTGGAGTACCTAGTTTGACGCTTGTAAAGTATAGCCTATATATGATCAAGTGATCACGAGTTCCAAGAAAACAATGATAGCAAAAACAAAATGAGAAGCATGACAATGGAACAAAATCATTGATATTATTATGATCAATTAGCCTGAACTAATACAGAACCAAAACAGATCACCAAGTTGCAAATACTAATCAACTTCTGCAATGAAAATCCATCAGTGTTTGCTTATCACACCAACATTTTGTTAATTAACCAGTAGCTGCAACAACTCTAATTAGTTTATGCATTCTTATATATGAATAATTAATCCAAAGCAAAAAAACATATATATATATATATATATATATACATAAAGGGATGTAAACTCAGAAAATAAAGAAAACATATTTCAGAAGTATCTGACTTTCTTTGTCTGATTAATTACTAGAATTCAACAAAGCTTAATTTAGAGAAAGTTGGTCATCTATATATTTTAGTTTATGTATCAGACCTGTATTGGTTCAGAAAAGTAGGACGTGGACTGCTCAGCTATTCCTAACATTAATCTTTGTGCGACACTTGCAAGAAAAGCAATCACCCAAAAAGAAAAAAGAAATAAAAATTTGAAGAAGAAGGAGAAATGAATGAATACCCGACTAAGTATGGATTGAAGGTGCCTCCCACAGGGAAATCAACAACACCACTCAACATCCTCCCATGCCTGACTCGGTCTCGGGCTCTCAGATGACTCAGTTTCACTTTATGATTCGTCGGAAAAGCTCTCTCCAGAGTCATAGTCGCCGGAAAACTGCACAACACCACCGTCACAAACTGCAGCAATAATAACAAAATGGTGACGGCCACCGCCCGAGACAAAGTTGCCGCCATTTTTTGATGATTTGGTGTCGACGAGACTCCATTCCTTTCATATATTCTTTGCTTTTATAGATAGAGAAGGGGGACTTGTCCTAGTCTCCAAGACAACAACTGCTAACAGGGTCTGGAACTTTGAATATGACCACCTAAAATTTTATATATGTTTTTGGAAATAAAATTTAATTATAATTAACTTGAGCTACCGCTTTTGTTTCTGGCCGGCGTTTCAGTTTGAGCTAACATGACACGACTTTTCTGAGAGAGTTGTTTCTTCACGTAAGAAGGGTCTGACGAAACTGCACCAGGTGGAGTTTGGACTTGTGTTCAGGTGTTATATATGGTACATGGTCAACTACTATATAGTTTCCTCTTCCACCTTCTAGTATTTATAGGATATTTTTCACCTTCACATTCACCATGATTCTAAAAGCCAATGTCATTTTCACCTTATTCTTTTCAATGAGCAAAGGGTTTAGGAAATAGGTTAGCTCAAATGGTAAAAAAAACCCCATTACCTAGGAAGTACCTTATTAGATTCTGAGTTCGAGTCACGACAGGGGTAGGTGTGAAACCCTTAGATCCTCTTTTAAAAATAAAAAAATAATAAAAAGGGCAATTTGACTTGAGACGGTCAAAATCTAATTCAATAATCAATACTAAGATTTTAGATTTTAATTTGACGTGGTACATGACCTAGAGTGGCGAAATAATTTGATGAATTGGTCATTTGAAAATGATTAAAAAAATATATAAGTAATAATTTTAATTTACTTTAGATTTAAATGAGCCTAATCTGATAGTAGTTGAGTATATGTTCCATAATCAGCTAGTGACCTGGTGAACGAGACTGTTGGTCATTTATAAAATTTGGCATTGGCAAAAGTTCATTTTGCTGGTTAATATCCGCAACAACACATTCGATTTATGGAGACTATTACTTGGGGATTTTCTCTTGATGATTACAAAGTCAATTCCTTTTTGTTGAAATTCTTATAAAGGGACAATATTAAAGTTGCTAAAAATAAAAATTACGTTACTAAATTTGTAGAATGGTTGTGATTTTCACTCCCCTTTGTAATATGAGGTTTAGGTACTATGTACACCTCTTGAGGGCAGCCTTGTGTTAAGTCAAGCAAAAGAACGTTCATATTGGGGTAACACTAAGGTTGTAAAACTCACAAGGCGCTAGGCGAGCAGACAACTACCTTGGAGCGCAGGCTTTGTAGGCGGATTTACATAAATTAATATTTATTTATTTTTATATCCATATTCAACAATTTATATAATTATAATTATAATATTCAACATATAGAAAACTCAAACATCACATTTCAAAATAATTCAAAGTTTAACTAAATCAAAATAGTCTAAAATCTAAAATTTATATAATAATAGTGTTGACAGTAGCCACAGAGGGGCTACAGCAGGCCCACAGACCCGCAGCTAGTGTACCAGGGGCCGGCCCGAGGCCCGGGACCGGATCACCAGCACCCGGCCTCGGGGTCCAGTAGTCTATCCTGCTACCAGGGGCCCGGGGACCGGGGGCGCCTGCCTGCCAAAGAGGTCACCAAAGCTGCCCTTTGGTATGCAAACAGAAGGAAACCAGTCCCACATCGAAGAGTAAGGCCAGACCTCACTCCTGGCCACCTATATAAGGGCCTCAACTACCCTCATTAATAGGTAACTGATCCTTCCTACCGCTTATATACGTGCTTAAGTTATATCTATTCCAACTATACTAACTTAGGCATCGGAGAGGAGAAGACCGGCCCGCCCAGTATTCCCCTTAGTAAGCAGGTTTACGAGAGATCACGCTTGGATTCATCTGTCTCTACCAGGCCTCAGGGTTTGTGCAGAAACAATTGGCGCCGTCTGTGGGAAGATTTGGACAAGAAACCACGTAAGCACTATCAATGGCAGAGAATTCGGAAGCAAGACAGGAAAGGAATACCATCGAGGAGCAGCGTACGTTTTGCACCAGTGCAAACGCTTGTCTCCACCCCGGTAGTTATGCGGGAGCAGCGCGGCGACCAGGGCGATCAGGAAGGCGGGAGCTGTGGGAGGCCGACCGGCACGCCGGGGCCACACCACGACAGCTCGCGCGGGAAAGGCCCGGCGGAGGATGACAGGCCAATGCACCGGGGCTTTTCTCTGACGTTCTCGGATGATCCGAGTGACCGAGAAGAGAGCCCGCACTGTAACAGTGACCGGGATACCACGTACAGCCCCGACCAGAGCAGTATGGCGGGGGAGATACGGGCGATAGCCGCAGAGGTCAGTCGCCTGCGTGAGGAGGGAGCCCGGACATTGACCATCCTTTTTAACTGCATGCAAGCGCCCGACAAGGAATTGAGGACTTTCGTCAACCGTTGGGAGACGGCGACGGCTGGGGTTCGGAACCTTGACAAAGGTATCGCCGAGATGGCGTTCAAGCAAGGGCTTCGGCCGTGAAAATTTTCCTACGCCGTACGGGTGGAACTCCCGCAGGGGTATGACGAGTTAATGACAATGGCCATCTGGCACGCCCAGGCCGATCACGAGACGTACGGGCATCACCTGCTGAAGAGGAAGCGGGACGAGCAGCAGGAAGACCACCCCCGGGAGGAGCACCCCCCGCCCAGCCAAGAAGACAAGACAAGCCAGCGGACCGAGAACCGAGCCGCCCCACCGAGCCGGCCCAACATAAATTGGGGGCAACGGCAGCAAAGGCCCTATCATGATAAACCCCAGGGCGAGCACAAGCCGGCGCAGTTCCGGCAAGAACGCCCCCTGGAAATCATGCCAGCACAACCGGCCGGTCAAGAGGTCTTCACCGCTCACACCTCTTCATACGAGGACATTTTGCTCGAGAACGGGATCATCATTCCCCCACCGCCCAGGAGAAATTACCCAAAGGGGAAGCTTACCACGGCGCAAATGGGCAAGTACTGCTCCTATCATGATGAGGCTACTCATCGAACGAGCCAGTGCTGTGCTCTCAAGACAGCGGTGGAGGGTTTGATTAGTAACGGCCAGCTCCAACGGTATATAGGGGAAAGGAGAGCAGATCCCGACCGGGAGCAAGACCGGGGCTGGTAGACTCGCCAAGCCTCCAAGCGGTTAGTTTGGTATATCACCGGTTCAACCGCTGTAACATCACAAGACATATATGCAAACTACTTTCAAGAAAAATTCCACCGATTCCACCAATTCAAGTATATTCATGGTCAAGGGATAATACAAGCAGAAGCCGTTCCGGCAAGTTTACAAAAAAGAGCAAGGGCAAAATCCTAAGGAGCTACGCCACCCCCCTCAGCGGGCAATCCGCCAGCCTCTCCGGATGAAGCAGCCGCGCCTTCAGTAATCTGAGGTCCACCCTCCCCTTCCGGTTGCTCCTCCGCCGACTGCTCATAGATATCCGACTGCTCATGGATATCCTCATCAGCGGCCTTCGGCATCCGGGAAGTATCCAGGTACCCCTTCTGCTCCCATTCCGTGTACGCGTCCACGATGCCCGATTCCCTGGCCTTCTCCAGGAACCTAAGGAACTGATCGCTCTCATGGTATTTGAGAACAACCCGCTCGTAGAGTTCCGAGTCCTCTTCCCCGGCTGCAGCGGCAGAGGCGGCCCGCACAGCGGCAGCTCCCACCTGGAGCTCGTCCACCTTGGCCTCCAGTTCGGCCCTCTCCTCCTCAGCCAGCTCCTTCTCCTTCTCCAGGCTCCGGACCTGCTCCTCCAGCTTAGCCACCTGCTTCTTGGCCCTCTCCTCCAATCTGGCATTCTCCCGCTCCAGCCGAGACTTCTCTACTTCCAACCGCTCTCGGGCTTCTGTCAGCTCGGCCACCTGCCTCTTCAGCTCCTCGCTCGGATCCGGCTGGTCCAGATTGTACAGCAACTGCATAACAACAGAGAGCCAATTAAGCAAGCAACAAGGGAAATGAGTTACGAGCGGTGCAATGGCACTAGGCAATTCTTACCTGCAGGACCGACTCCCTGAACTTTTGGCGCTTCCCGCCCGCCAAGGCTCCGGTGACCCCAGGTCTGTCCAGACCAAGGCCGGCCAAGTCTGCCGCCAGCTGCCGGGCGAGTGCACTCTCCGGGCTTCCCCTTTGTGCCTCCGCAGGCACGGGGCTACTCTGCCGAGCAGCGGGAGCCTTTTCCCCAGCGGAACTCGGTGCACCGCTGGTTACCTTGAGCCGTTTGGCCAGATTCTCACCGGACGACCCGCCGGTCAGCGTCACCAGCGTGGAGGGAGGAACGTCCATGACCCTCCGCCTCTTCTCACCCTGGCCGTCCGGCGAAGAAGATTGTGCGCCTAATCGGGTGACCCGGGTGACGAGCGGGACTGACCCCGGCCTGTGCGGAATCCGGCTCACTCCACCGGGAATCTTTAGTGGCCCCCCGGTAGTCTTGCCCTTGCCGGGTCCCGCCTTGGGTGCAGCAGGGTGGCTCTTTGCACGCCTCAGGACATAGACGTCGTCCTCAACATCCATGGCCCTCGGTTCGGGATGAATCGTAAGCCGACCGGACTTCTCGTCCACCGAGGTCCGCGAAACGGCCTCGCCTTTCTCCTTCAATCTCGCGAGAAGGTCTTCACCGTCCATGGATAGGGTGGTGTCTGGTTTAATGACCGCCCGGGAAGATGCACCTGCAGGACGAGCAAAGGTTAGTATTTAAAACAGTTAGCAAAAGTGTCACCGCTAGAACTTGCTACGCACCGGGATCTAGCCCGAGACAGCAATACTCCAACACTTCCCGCCGGATGAAGTTGTAAGAGCTCCGTTCGAGATCGTCCCAACATCCGAGTATGGTCGTGATCCTCTCCTGCTCCAACTCGGATAGCTCGAACGATTGATCCCCAGGGGGCTGGAAGGCACCAGGAACCCGGTACATCTTCCTCCTCTTCTGCCACT
Organism: Potentilla sterilis; assembly: GCA_963682095.1. Classification (NCBI taxonomy): domain Eukaryota; kingdom Viridiplantae; phylum Streptophyta; class Magnoliopsida; order Rosales; family Rosaceae; genus Potentilla; species Potentilla sterilis. The sequence continues at coordinate 14,077,406 of OY821763.1, read as the reverse complement.
TCCCGCCCGCCATCACCACCTTCTTCCTCCAGCTGTTATCCACCCAAGAAGACACATTGGTGATGATAGGTTGAAAGCACCGGGCGCTGAAGGACAGACAACCCCGGGACCCTCGCTTCTTCGAGTATGATAACCTGTACAGTGCCCGGAATTCGTTTAACGTTGGCATACTCATCCCAGACAACTCGTACAGGCAGCCGAGGCTCAGCAGTCGCCTCCACTGGAGCCCTGGAAGCTGCGCGGAGACACTTGCAGTGCACTGAGCATGTACTGCACGAAGTCTGGCAGTGGGAGCGAAAACCCGTGGCGAAACTAGTCTAGATGCACGGCAACCCAACCTGCCTCCGGGTTACAGGCTGACTCTCCGGGATTTAGTGGCCGTAGCGCCACCTCATCCGGGATACTCCACGTCTCCCGGAACGCAGCAATATCTCCGGGGTTCATGCTACTCTCCGGCTCATCGCACACCACGGCACCTTTCCCTCTCCCGATGGTGTAGCTCACGGGCGGAGCACCAGCAAGGCACACCCCGTGGGGTATTTCCTCAGATCCTGATGACCCGGAAGACGAAGCCCCACTCCGGGAGCGGTCAGCGGCTTCAGACACCGGGGATTCCGAACCGAGCCAGTCCTCCAGTCTCTCCTCATCGTCCACGACGGGACGCCTGCCGGCCGATTCGGAAACCCCATCAGAACTTGCAGAAGACATTTTTAACCTAAGGGGAAGGAAAACAAAACCCTAGCGCTGGTCAGCAACATGCTAGAACAGCGCCCTCTGCGGCCCCTCCCCAAGTTTACCGCAGACGCTCCGCTTAAAACAACTCAGTCGGCGACAGAGATACCCTCCCCTCGCCGCAAAAACACTGAAAAGAAAAACAAGAACAACACCAGGCAAAGAAAGCAAGAACTTACCGATTAGTATGCTCAACCGAGGAAAGTTCGCCCTGCGAAAGCAGCGAGCAATGGTAGGAAAAGAGTAAAAGAGCACTTGAGACAACGGATGTCGCAGGGCACCTCCACAGAGCTTTCGCCGGATTTCTCTCTTTCTCTTATTCTCTCTGAGCAAGGAGCAAAACAGAACTTAAGAAGGCAGAGGAGGCCTTTTTATAGAGAGGTCTGGTGCCCTAGGCGCTTGTAATCCCCCCAAAACACGCAATCAGAGCAGCTCAAACGCCCGCGAATCCAGACCCTCCATCTCAGACCGCTCCCTACCAGCACGTGTCCCAACATTAGTAAACTTCCCACGCCATCATAACTGATGGGACTGATAGACTTCCTCCTTAAATGCATGTCAGCCACTTGTCCCGCCTGCTGGCGACAGGTTAGGGAGTTAGGAGCGGGAACCGAGGCGTCAGGCCCCCCCCCCCCCCCCCAACTTCCCCAGGCTCCACGGCTGCATGGCATCTCACCGGTTATGATCTTTCAACCGGCTCGAAGACCTCTCACCGGTTATGATCTTTCAACCGGCTCGAGAGCATTGTTCCGGGTATGAGCCATCCATCCGGTACCATGGCAGTTCACGGTTAGGTATCATTCAACCGGCTGCATGGAATCTTCACTGCAAGTCACCGGTTATGATCTTTCAACCGGCTCGAAGACCTCTCACCAGTTATGATCTTTCAACCGGCTCGAGAGCATTGTTCCGGGTATGAGCCATCTATCTGGCACCATGGCAGTTCACGGTTAGGTATCATTCAACCGGTTGCATGGCATCTTCACTGCAAGTCACCAGTTATGATCTTTCAACCGGCTTGAAAACCTCTCACCGGTTATGATTTTTCAACCACCTCGAGAGCATTGTTCCGGGTATGAGCCATCCATCCAGTACCATGGCAGTTCACGGTTAGGTATCATTCAACCGGCTGCATGGCATCTTCACTACAAGTCACCGGTTATGATCTTTCAACCGGCTTGAAGACATCTCACCGGTTATGATTTTTTCAACCGCCTCGAGAGCATTGTTCCGGGTATGAGCCATCCATCCGGTACCATGGCAGTTCACCGGTTAGGTATCATTCAACCGGCTGCATGGCATCTCACCGTTTAGGTAACATTCAACCGACTCGAGACCATCTCAACGGTTATGATCATCCAACCGGCTCGAGAGCATTTTTCCGGGTACGAGATCCACCCGGCCCCATGGCATCTCACTGGGGGACTCGTCTCGATATGGCAGAACGCCCGGTCGTGATCCACCCGGCTCCATGGCATGACCCCGGTTATGAGAACATTCGACCGGCATGGGCTTTATACACCCGGGTGAGTTTACATCTAACACATATACTCTTGTCCAGCAGGATAAAAACTCTACATCCCACTGAACTGCGATCAATGTGGGGCTCCACGGCGAGACTTGTCACCTCAACGCCACCCCATTACCTCAACGCTTATTCCAACACAAGCTGAGAAGAACTAGCAAGTGTTGATCGGTGCCTCAGCAGACCGCAACACCGGGGCCACCTCCCCGCAGCCTAGCAATATGGACTCGTCTCGATATGGCAGAACGCCCGGTCGAGGTCTAGTGCACAAGTTCACTTGGGGGACTCGTCTCGATATGGCAGAACGCCCAATCGAGATCCCATGCTCTCCGGCTCGCTCTGATATAGCAGAACGCGGGGTCCAGGTTCCATGCACAAATCTATTGCATGGCGGATTTCAACGTCCCATTATCATTCCATGCACACATCTATTGCATGGCGGATTTCAACGCCCCATAATCATTCCATGCACGCATCTATTGCATGGCGGATTTCAACGCCCCACTATCATCTCATGCACTCTTCGGGTTTCACCCCGCTCCATGCTCATAGCACTACAACACTTGAGCACAGTACTACTTATATTGCAAACATACTTATAAACTGTTGCACATCATCGGTAACAGGTACTCACCCCGGTCACGCCCAATCTTCAACGCGGACTTGGGGGACTGGGCACCGTTGGGTTGGTAACCCTGCGGGTCTGCGGGACAAGGACAAGACAGTTTAAGTCCCCATTCAAGATTGCACTTGACCGGGAACTTGGGGGACTTGTTAACAGTAGCCACAGAGGGGCTACAGCAGGCCTACAGGCCCGCAACTAGTGTACCAGGGGCCGGCCCGAGGCCCGGGACCGGATCACCAGAACCCGGCCTCGGGGTCCAGCAGTCTATCCTGCTACCAGGGGCCCGGGGACCGGGGGCGCCTGCCTGCCAAAGAGGTCACCAAAGCTGCCCTTTGGTATGCATACAGAAGGAAACCAGTCCCACATCGAAGAGTAAGGCCAGACCTCACTCCTGGCCACCTATATAAGGGTCTCAACTACCCTCATTAATAGGTAACTGATCCTTCCTACCGCTTATATACGTGCTTACGTTATATCTATTCCAACTATACTAACTTAGGCATCGGAGAGGAGAAGACCGGCCCGCCCGGTATTCCCCTTAGTAAGCAGGTTTACGGGAGATCACGCTTGGAGTCATCTGTCTCTACCAGGCCCCATGGTTTGTGCATAAACAAATAGTTATGATAATAATATTAAAATAAAAGTTTATCATAATAGTTAAAACAAATGCAAGTCTAAATCTTCAAAACTGTTTTTACTTCAAAACGCCTAAAGCCGCCTTTACACTAAGCGTATAATTTTTTGCAATAAAATGGAGAATGAGAAGCAAAATACTGTAACACCAAGGGTAACACCAGTTATTAGTCCTTTATTTTACTATTATGATGTTTGAACATACAAGATTAAAGGTCTAGAAGATGATGTAATTTGATTGTATGGGCAAGTAAGGATGAAAACAAGATATCAGTTTTGGTTATATATCTGAAATAGATTAGATTATCTGTATTACCAAACCAAAAAAGAGAAGGAAGAGCCGGCCTAAAGACTCAAACATTCCAAATGAAGCTTATGCTTTTCGTGTTCATATTCTAGTTATAGTGAAGACGTCGTCGTTCAGGACCTATCCCTTTCCTAGTTTAGGATTGTACCTCTTTAGAGATTGAGTTGCTGATATGGACTTTCTTGTTATAACTAACACACCAACTCAATTTTTTCTGGTTTTCATATATTCAGAAAACTGTTTGATGCTACAGCCATTACCAAGATACCCATCATGAACGAGCCCTCATTCTAACTTGTCTCAAAATTTTAAGCTAGAAGTGATTGGTTGGCTGCCGATAAAAACTTCAAAGGGAAAAGGCTCTCATTCTTCGTTACAAGGAGCTTTGCATCATAATTTAACTAAACTCAATGTGTAGATTTCAGCTATATAACTGCAACAGAAGAATAGAGAAAAATTGTTTACGTCTTACAAAAAACGCCTCGACTACAATATCCAGTTTTCACTCATATAGTAAAGTACAAAGATCCGACTTTTAAAATAAAATCCTCATGCAGTGCATCCTTTCCACTCTTGACCATTTGCAGGTATCAACGATGTGCTAAACAAAATCTTTAGCATTGATATAGCTACAATATGCAACAAAACCTCCAAAGGCATACGTACAACAGACAATTAGAGGCCAAGTGTTGAGAGGAGTTCACGCCATCTTGGAGTTTCTTCATCAAAGATGTAAGTCAAAGGGGAATATAGAACCCCACTGCCTCCAATCTGCACAAATTATTTCATTAGTTAAATACCAGCACCGGAGGAAACAAATGCTTTATCAGACAGCAAAACAAGATGCAAGACCTGCCCAGTTGAACATGCAGCTAAAAGCTATGTACAGAAACTACAAATTGTTTATGTTCAAAAGACAGACATGTGTAGGACCAGGGAAGGGCATCAGTTTCAAATTTGGAGCAATTATGCCAGAAATGACCAATGACTGATTGAACACTATTGACCACTTCAAACCAATTTTCATATATAATGCGTAAAACTTGGACATGCTTATATATGTATCCCTCATGTCTGCTAATTAAACTACAAAACACATTCAAACTCCTTTGAAACCCATCAAAGAACAAATGGCAATTCTAATTGGTCTTGCACATTCAGTTGTGTAGAAAGCAAGCAAACCAGAGAAGCTCGAACCAATTCAGAAAAAAATGAATCATATTTGCTATGATACTTTAACAGTAATAATGATGAAACTAAACCTCACAGTAAACAGTCAAATTGCCAAATCACAATATTCATTTTTTATGCCTTACATAGAGATATAGAAGCCAGAATAAAGCTGCTTGAATGTGAATGTGAAGGTGAGAGTAAGCAGAACAAGCACTCTCAAAAATTTAAGTGAAGCCTAAACAGCTTCCATAAGATTAAAATTTCTTTAAATGAAAGATCATGGCTCACCGCTCTTAATTGTTGTACAGACTTGTAGAGGGCCTTTTTTGGTACACATATGACAATGGCATAGTAATCTGCTGTTACTTACCCATCACGTTTGCAATACACTGTACTTACTGTGGGTCCCTGCATAAGCAACCATGTACATTTTGGAAAAGGATCAGTACGTGACCAAGAAAAGACAAGTTATCGTCATACTGCAACAAGGATCTATTTGTTTGGAAAGAACTACATCTTAAACTTTTCTTTATAAGGAGCTGCAACTTCAAAATTAAGGTTAAATAGTAAAGTTAAATAAAATTCCAACCGCACCTGCAAACCAGCTAATGATGGCTGGCTCAGGACTCGCTCAGCCACTTCTTGTGCACTATTTCCCCTCATATTTGCAACCACCTGTAATTAATGAGTGAGAAAGGAACAAACCCAGGACGGTGCAAGCATAGAGTTAAGAATGATGAAATACGCACCGTGTACTGACCCTCTGCCTTTAGATGTGCCTCCAATTTTTCCAGAATCTCATGTGTAGTTTCAAGTGCACTTTTCATTTTGAGCAAGGATCTCTTGCTTGCAACAAGAACTGCCAATAGAATATTTAATTCCCATGTAAGACAATATTGGAAAAGAAAGCAGGTTGCAGAACCAGCTCCTTCTTGTAAGCATCCTCAGAATTACCAGAAAACATGCAAGATGAGCCATAACAAGCTTACTTGACTTCGCAACACGACTCCTCCCTCGATCTCTTTTAAATTGTTTTCTTTCAGTACTCACAAGGTCCAAAATTGCATCAGCTATCCCCATCTGCATATCAGGGAGACATATTTAATCATCTTTGACTTTCACCAACAACACCCCCCCCCCCCCCCCACAGCACCAAATGTGGTGGCCCACAGCACCAAATAAACTTTTTGACCAAATAAACATTATTCAAAAAGTTGAACATCATTTCCCATTATCAAACTAATTACAGAGTCATTGTAAAGATGCCTCCTAACTTTCTGAACTAGTCCAATATCCAACAAGACAAGACTATGTTGATACAATCGACTAATTTGAAGCAAAATAATCTAAAAATTAAAACTATAAATTGAAATTATTGATAGCCTATTTTTTTTCTAATGATTTATTAAGATAATATTAATCCGAATAAGCGCCACTAAAATGACGAACTGATATCCATGTCAACCAATATGCATCATCTTAACTGAACAATACAACCACAGAGAAAGGCAAAGAATGATGCTCCTGGAGTGAAATCCCAGCAATACCATATTCTTACCGCAGGAGCTGCCTCAAGTGCTCCATCAGCTGTTGAAAAGCTCACATGCTCCCGTCCATTTTCTTTCACAAATTTAGGACCTAACTGCAATGAAACGAGTCGGAGAATATAAAATTTAAATAGAATCCTTATTGACAGAAATATACAGAAAAAAAGAGAGAGAAAAAACAGAACGAAATAATCTCCAACACACTGCTTTCATAGGTGAAGCCAGTAGCCACTCTCAGAGGTTTCTCTCTAGTCCATTGAGGCATTTGTGCCAGCTCAGTTAGTGAATTAATGTTCTCAAAAATCCCATATTTTGGTATCTGAAAAACAAAGCATGTTTAAAGACATAGTAAAATGAGTGAGATAAATAGAGTTAGCTATTTGTCAAATTAATTTACTGCTAAACAATAAAAATACAAAAGTAAATAAAACTCACTGCAAGGCATAAGTGGCACTCCCCGAACCCAAGAGCATCATGAACAATGACCAGATCTTCACTATCCTGAAAGAGTATTTAATGAGTTGCTTTGACATGAAATCCAACAGATAAGCATTATATATTGACCCAGTATTTTATAGATATTTTGGAGAATAAACAGAAGAAATAGCTAAAACTTTGTAATAAATGGAAAACAAGACTACATGCTGTTTTTGTGATAAAAACATGCAGAATGAAAGAGCTCCAACACACAAAGGTGAGTTCAGGTAACCACATCATAAACAGTAATGTACTTCACCAGAGAAATATGGGATAACAAAAATCGGTAACAGCAAATAAGTAAGAAAACTCATAGATCAATAACACTGGTCAAAAAAGCAACTAAGTTGCACCATATGACTTGGATCATCTTAAAGTTTTAGAAATAAAAGGAAATTTTAGAATTTGGTTGTTATCAACTCAAGGTAGAGTCGTGCTGATAACATGTTGTAAAGTAGAGAAAAGATAAAGAGAGAAGAGTTGGAAAGAAGTAGAAGTCTACTTATTCATTCTTATCAGCTTCTTTATATATAGGTAGAGTTTATATCAAAATACATAGCTAATGAGTATTTATGTAGACAGCCACATACATTAGAGAAGTTTTAAATACACACCCCATATTTCTTAATACACACCCATTACTAAATACACTACATATCTAATATTTCAACTCTGTTCTAGGAGAAATAGATGATAATAAACTGTATCTTTATTGATTGATAAGGATGCTTTTATATAGGCATTACATCAAGTATCCCTGGTAATCAGGGATTCCCTATCTAATAAAGTATCTAGACTACTAGCCTTATTAGGACAAGACACACTACGGAAGTTACAGAATTAACCTTCCTTGAACACTCCCCCTTGTGTCGCGTCCTCAATGGTGCATGAACTGTTGCCTCGTTAAAACCTTTGCCAGCAAACAAAAACCTCTTGGGCAAAAATAAAAGCATGGTCTAAGGGAAAAGAATAGAACGCACCAACTACAAGTATGTGAGACATGCATAACTAGACTCCCCCTGAAGTCTAGACGAGAACTCCCCCTGATAGTCAATCAGTCTTTGAGTTCGGATAAGCGACACATACCAATGCGCTTTACATGCTTCATAAATGTAGATTTGGGTAGAGACTTGGTGAACAGATCAGCTGCATTATCATCTGAGCTGACTTGCTTCACTTGGATATTCAAAGTCTCTTGCTGTTGCTGATTGTAGAAGAACTTAGGCGAAATGTGTTTAGTATTGTCACCCTTGATGTATCCCAACTTCATCTGCTCAATACATGCTGCATTATCTTCAAATATGCAAGTTGGTCTCATCGTAGTAGACTCAAGTCCACTAGACTCTCGAATGTGAGATATAACTGAGCGAAGCCAAACACATTCTTTGACTGCTTCATGTAGTGCAATAATCTCAGCATGATTCGAGGAGGTAGCAACAAGGGTTTGTTTGGTTGATCTCCAAGATATCGCCGTATTCCCAATGGTAAAAACATAACCGGTTTGGGAACGTCCTTTGTGTGGATCTGACAAATATCCAGCATCAGCAAATCCTACCATCACATCATTTGGTGTATCTGAGTAGGAGGGGGTATCGCCAAAGCCGTATCGGGACCACGACTTAGCATCCTCGGGTCCGGATATGTTGGCGGGTATGGCTGCAGGATGGCGGATGGCTGAGCCGCGGCTTGTTGTGGCGAGGCAGTGTGCTGCTGAGCCAAAGCCAGTCTTGGCGGCTGACCAGTGGCGATCCGAGCCACGGTTTGTGCTGTTGGATGCAAGAGATCGACGAAGTGTCGAATCCTGATGAGTGTATCGATAGTACAAGTCCATGTCAAGGGTTCCTTTAAGGTATCGAAAGATGTTCTTGATTCCAACCCAATGACGTTGTGTTGGCGCAGAGCTAAATCTAGCTAACAAGTTCACTGAGAAAGCAATGTCTGGTCTAGTACACTGAGCTAGGTATAACAAAGCTCCAATTGCACTAAGATATGGATATTCAGCTCCCAAGACCTCTTCGTCATCTTCTTTCGGACGAAAGGGATCTTTGTTGATATCCAGACTTCTAACGACCATGGGAGTGCCTGTAGGATGCATAACTTTGTCCATGTTAAATCGCCTGAGCATCTTTCGGACATATGCAGATTGGTGTATAAAGATTCCACCACTTCGGTGTTCTAGTTCTAAGCCTAGGAAAAACCGAGTCCTTCCCAGATCTTTCATCTCGAATTCGGATTTCAAGTAGCTTGCGGTCTCATTGATCTCATTTAAAGTTCCAATGATGTTCATATCGTCAACATAGACGGCTATAATGGCAAATCCTGAACTTGTTCTCTTTATGAACACACAAGGGCACAACTCATCATTCTTGTATCCTTTCCCAATCAAGTAATCACTTAACCGTGTGTATCACATCCTACCAGATTGTCAGAGTCCATATAGAGATCGTCTCAACCTGATAGCAAATGAACTTCGTGGTTTTTGCTCACTTGACTTGGGTAACGAAAGTCCTTCTGGCACTTTCATGTACATCTCCGTATCTAGATCTCCATAAAGATACGTTGTTACAACATCCATAAGCTGCATATTGAGTCTCTCTGAGACTACCAAACTGATTAAGTATCGGAAGGTAATAGTATCCATGACAGGAGAATACATCTCCTCATAATCAATTCCAGGACGTTGAGAAAAACTTTGCGCCACGAGTCGAGCTTTATATCGCTGGACTTCACCATTCTCATTGCGCTTTCTGACAAAGACCCATTTACGTCCAACAGGCTTCACGTTCGGCGGTGTAGGCACAACCGGTCCGAATACTTACCTTTTCTTTAGAGAGTCTAGTTCAGCCTGGATTGCTTCTTCCCACTTCGGCCAATCCGCCCTACGTTGACACTCATCAACAGTGCGGGGTTCCATATCGTCATCGTCGTCGTCAATGACTTCTTGAGCAACGGCGTAGGCGAATGTATCATCGATATACATGGAATTCCTTTCCATAAGATTGTGCATGCATAAGTAGTTTAGTGAGATTTCCTTATTCTCCAACATCAACAGTGAGTCTGAGGCGTCCCCCAGATGATTCAGAGTTGATTCTTGGACATAGGTATAGTCGGAGACAATCTCGTGTGACGGTGTCACAATATCGATGATGAACGGATCGCTTTGTGCCTGGACACATGCCATCTTTCTAGGTACATTGTCCTTGGAACCGATTGGTCTCCCCCTCTTTCTAGGAGGATCCGAAGTCGACGCCGGCTCTCCACTTGGAGGTGCCGAGCCTAGGCTGCCGATGGCACCTAGGGCTGCGGGTCCGAGACAGGCGGCGCGTGCTCGCGCGTGGCGAGGAATGTTGAGCCTTGCAGGTACATTCGCAGCAGGTATGGTTGATCTTGTCACTTTCGCAATATCAGTAAAGGAGTCGGGCATCGAATCCGCCACCTTTTGTAGTTCCAATATGCGTTGTATTTCGGTCTCACACTGAGACGTACGGGGATCATAATGAGACATAGTGGGAGAGAACCACGTCAATTCCTGACGTTCATTAGGGACGGATGCGGCCCCATCTCCCCCTAACGGCGGGAAGGATGTCTCATTAAAGTGACAATCTGCAAATCTTGCAGTAAACAGATCACCTGTCAGAGGCTCTATGTAGCGGACAATTGTTGGTGCTTCATATCCAACATAAATAGCTAATCGTCGTTGTGGACCCATCTTGGTACGCAGTAGAGGCGTGATAGGCACATATACGGCACAACCAAAAGTACACAGATGCGAAATATCAGGCTCGTAACCAGTTACCAACTGGTACGCACTAAATGGTTGGCTATCTGTGGGTCGTAGACGAATAAGCATAGCTGCATGTAAGATTGCATATCCCCATGCCGAAACCGGCAAGTTAGTGGCCATGACAAGGGACCTAGCAACAAGCTGTAGTCTCTTAATAGCTGCTTCTGCAAAACTTTTCTGAGAATGAACGTGGGGCACGGGATGTTCAACTTCAATCCCAACTGACATGCAATAGTCATCAAAACACTTTGACGTAAACTCTCCAGCATTATCCAGTCTGATTGACTTAATCGGATTGTCCGGGTGGTGAGCCCGAAGCTTAATGATCTGAGCTAGGAGTTTAGCAAATGCAGCATTCCTCGTGGACAACAACGCTACGTGTGACCAACGCGTTGACGCATCAACCAGAACCATGAAATATCTAAATGGTCCGCATTCTTGTGTTATAGGTCCACAAATATCACCTTGTATTCGTTGTAGGAACGAAATATTCTGTTTATTATCAATAGCAAAAGATGGTCTTGCTTGAAGTTTTGCTAGTGAACAAGCTTTGCAAAACGAACGATGAGCATTAGACATCGCTACAGAAGCATGAGAAGCAGGAGGAGGCCGAACCTCTCCTTGGAGCCGAGAGGCGGCTATTGACGGCATGGCGGCCGAACTGAGGCCGAGGCGCCCTCTGTGCTTTTGATACGAATCATCAGATCACGACCCGGATGACCGAGTCTCTCATGCCAAAGCTTGTAAGCATCTGAATCGCATAAGACAACAACATGAGATTCATTGGCTCTAATGGTTGTGAAATACATGCCATTTCAAACACGCTTACACTTCTCCACAATGCGAGTACGCAAATTCTCAGTGGAGGTGATCAACAGATATTCAGTATCATTTTCAACATAAGTGCTGAGGTGATAGTCGTTGTCACACACATCCTTGAAAGCTAGCAAGGTTCTTGGCGCCTTAGGCGCATATAGGGCGTCCTCTACCCGAATTTCAATGCCATTTGGCAATAAGAATTGAGCAGTGCCACGACCCTTAATGACGGGTCCGGTTCCTGTCATCGTAGATAACGACGATTCTCTTGGCGAAAAATCCGAAAACAAATGCCGATTCCTCAGAATCGTGTGAGTTGTTGCACAGTCCAACAAACACTCAATCTCGCCTTGATACATCTCTTCAATTGAAACTTGATCGAAAGAAACTTGACTTTTGGGGAAGCTTGTTTTCTTCGATTTTTCTTGATGTCTTCTCAGCAACGAAGAAGGCTTTGAGGGCCGCTTGCTTGGTTTGCGGGCAATTTTGGTCTTCGAGGGATGCGTGCAAAGAATAGCACGCAAGGGAGGGCTGCGGGCGAGCGGGTTGGGCTGCAGGCGAGCCAGTCTGCCGAGAGGCAGAGGAGGAGCAGCTCGTGAAGGTACGGCGCGGCAGGGAGGCAGGTCGGCAGCGCAGGTACTGCCGAGAATGGACCGACGGTGCCGGAGGTAAGGACGGCGGTCGGCGGTCGGGATTAGGGTTTCGGAAAATCAGAGTTTTAGGGCTATTAGACGGGAGGCTAGAGCAACGTGCTGATAACGTGTTCTAGGAGAAATAGATGATAATAAACTGTATTTTTATTGATTGATAAGGATGCCTTTATATAGACATTACATCAAGTATCCCTGGTAATCAGGGATTCCCTATCTAATAAAGTATCTAGACTACTAGCCTTATTAGGACAAGACACACCACGGAAGTTACGGAATTAACCTTCCTTGAACAAACTCAATATTTTTCTAAATACACATCCTGTAGTACCTAAAATACCCTTAGGCGATAAATCCATGAAATATTTTGTTATTTCATATAATTACTATTTATAAAATCTGTAATTAATGTTAATTTATATTTTCTACTAGTTTCTGCTGGAATTTTTTGCCTATCATCGTTCAATTTATAACCAAGTAGAGAATTCTTGTGACCCAACTCTAATACGCCATCAATCCAGTTGGAATTGAAAAAAAAAGAATTCCAAAATTCAAAAGTTAGTAAACTAGGTATAAGATATATAGGCATACATCAACTTATTCAATATGGTGTCAACTTTCAAGATGGACATGAAATACTAGTTCAATATGGTATGCAAAAGCTGATACAAAAAATGACACTCCAAATATTTTAAATATTAGTTGAATCACTAAGCTGGTAAACCCAAAAGTACGTTTACAACTGAATTGGTGTACTGTTTCATCTTCACAAGACATGCACGGCTAAAAAATTTCATCGGTAAGTATATTGTCATCGTCAAGTCGCACCGTTTCTGTGGATATATTACTCACTCTTTCAGGATGTGGCAATTGATCATACTGCTGAAAACGATCTTGGTACTTTAAGTACAAATGTTTAGCTTCATCATGTGCATGATAAATCCAATTTGGTGTAACTGGTGGCAATGGGTGTCCAGCCAATAAACATATCTGTGTAAAAAATATGAAGTTTCTTCAGTCATATCAAATCATATATATGAAACTTATTAGCAAGCTAAGATTATATATATTGATCCTCACCTGAACAAAATGATCCTGATTCACAAATCCAATGCCAATTTCACGTAAATTTTCTTCCATTAGTTTTCCTTTGGTATATTCACGTAATGATAGAAACGTGAAACACTGACTGTCTGATAAGTTGACAACTACTACTCCATAGCACGTTGCAATCAAATGTCCCATGTCTGGTAAATCCACCCATTTCTGTTTAGGTGCAAAATTTGATGCATAATGGTTTAGTCGCTTATAGAGTTCGTCAACAACACTTTGTCCTCCATAAATGATAGGAGCACAATGTGCGACGTTATTAATGTGTTATTATCCCTTATTTGTGCTTTGTTAAGTCTATTTAGCGTAAGATAGAGTCATAATATAGTTTAGTGTCGCTTTGGTAGAGTTTTGGAGAAAATGTGCTTAATTATCAGAAAAACGACCAAGTATAGAAATCTGAGGAAAAAGTGTAAAATATGTTGTTTTCGTGATATTGAGGCCTGTGTTTGACTAACTTATTCTTTTCCAAATTTGATGACATTTGGCAGGCATATATTTGGCAAGCTGAAGTATAGTGTATCAAAAATTCAGATCAATTGGAGCTCGGGACGTCACCCAAAAGATGGCTGCAACTTGGCAGTTTGAGCAAAACGATCCAGGGACTAACAGGATTTTCCTGGGACTGTGTCCTGACTTCCAGAATTTATTTCGGACGTTTCACTTGGAATTTGAGGAAGCCCTTTTATATGGAGAAATCCCTATGAGTCTAGTTTCTCCAAGACTTAGAATCACATTAATCGGAGCACTGAGGAGGGAGATATGCTGGATTTACTGGAGAAAGGTCAATCTGCCGAGAAACAGAGTGGTTTCCCGGTTGCACAAGGAAAATTTTCCTTTGGACTTTTGATGCACGGATCAACTGTGATGGACTTAAAGACTTATTGGACATGTCCATACTTACTTAATGAGAAGATTCAAGTGCAAAGTTCAGTCAAAGGAAGAGTCTAGAAGAGCCAAACTTGGCTAGCAAGCAAGCAAAAACCAATTGGGACTAGGACTTGTGTAATCCTAATTGCTGCCGATTTCCTTCAGCCTTTTCTCTATACATAGCAGGACTTAAGGACAGAAAAAGGATCTCTTCTCTCTCACTTTTACATAGCCAAAACTCTGTCAAAATAGCACCACATATCTAAAGAAGTTTACAAGCCGAAATCATCCTTCATCACCAATCCGAAATCGCATCTTCCACCATCAACCGAATCAACTCTTGCTGAGACTCTTCAAGGTTTCTTTTCTCTCATGGCTTGTAATTTTCTGTATAATTACTTAACTTTGTCTATGAAGTTTGTAAAGATTTGTGGATGCTTATTTGGTTTTATTAATTTTACTTTGGACTTCCGAAATTCTGTTATGTGTTTTGGTTTTCTATTTGTTTGATTGATCATCATAATATGTAACAATTTTATTATAGGATTTAGGGCAGTATGTTTCGTACATGATACTTGACTCTAATTGATTTATTTTCTGAATTCGTATGCAAAACAAATTAAAGGCTTAAGGGCTGCCTAGGCCAAGGTTGTTCTTTATGTGTTAATTTCATGTTTCCGAATATGATATAAATTTAATCAGACGCTGAGTTGGTCTAACTTATATCTATTCTAAGGGGTAGAGTAATTCTGAAAATATGCATGTTGAAGCAAGGTGAGGTGACGCCATACTTGTTGCATGTCTCTGATTCGGCTTATTGTGCTTATGTGCTTCTGTGTGTTTACCTTTGACGCTGAGTGTTTGTAAACCGATTAGCATACGTTTAGGGTTATACACTGAGTTAACTGTAGATAATTAAGAAGTCTTAACGATTAGATGAACCGCTGAGGGCTCTAATTAGAATTGGAATTAAATGAATCTTGTTAAGTGTCAAAATTTTCTGCCATGTTTCCTTGTATGAAATTGTTATGTGTTATGTGAGTTTTGTGTGTAGTGTTATGTGTAGAAGAAGATGATCACGTGTAGATAATAAATTAGGATTTAATTTCGTAAATTCAGTAGGTTTTTAGATAATATCTTCGACACCCCTATATGATTATGTAATGCTTTATGTGATTGAAAGCCCTTGATTTCCCCGGATAGAACGATCCCTACTTGTCCTTACTACAATTGACACAAGAAGGGTAATATATGTATGAAGTTGTTTTGCAGGTATTTAGTGCTTGAAAAATGAGTCCATCAATAAAGAGTTTCATAAAACTCAGGTGAGCCTTTTAACTTTGTTATCAAATCAGTTTGCACTTTACGCCAATGTTTTCTACCGAATCCCATAGCTGATGCCACAACTCTAAAACCACAATTACCATCATTTTCGACATCCATTGAACCAATAATGTATGAGTGTTGCTATTGGGACCTCCACATTTGCTCATTAGACCTCCAATACTTTCTACACCTCCATTATACTTTTGAATATAAGCATTTACTCACTAGACCTCAATTCAAATTACCGAAATAACCTTAAATATGTTATTTACATATATTTCAATAACTTACTCATTCAACCTCCTATTCAATCATTAGATCTCTATTTCTTAATTTTTTTTTTATTTCATGTGTAAGACCTAATGAGATAAATAAAAACATAAGATATACAAATATTTCACACACTGGCTATGCCCTTGTACTATTTCAATAGTTACTAGTGTGTTGCAAATATATTTAAGGTCTAATAAGATATATAAAAATATTCAATATATATATATATATATATTGAACATCAAAACAATTGACTTTTTTTTTCTTCATGTTGCAAACTTATTAAAATATATGCGCTTAATTTTCAACACTTACTCTTGACCTTATATTTTGTATATGCGCTTAAACATGTATAATTATAGTAACTTTATGTCACATTAACAATCTTATAATTTATATATTTACTTAGTTTTAACACTTACTGAAATTAGAAAATAAATTTGATAAGGAAAATAATAAATAACATTATCATTGAATTAGAAAGTCTATAGATAATAAATATAATACTCTTTTTATACACTTATTGTCCTCAATAGTCTTTATGCAAGAGGATACAAATGTAATTCAATAATTGAAAATAAAGGGAGGTCAAGTGAGCAAATGTGGAGGTTTCAATAGCAACACTCATAATGTATTGCCTCATGCCATATAGGAATTGTACTGTATATTTTTGAGTCAGCTCAAACCTCATATCCTTTTGAGCCAATTTATTTGCCTATAACAAGAAAATGTTATACATAGAAAAGTAATAAATTATCAACAATTTTCAAGCATATTTTGTATGTACCTTGTTTTTCTCTGAGTGATCATTACTTGGCTTTGGATTTGACTTACGTGAGACATTCTGAACACTTGGAAGAGGTGAATCAGTCTCACACTCAGACAACAAATTATTTAAAATTTCAAACCCGGATAGGGAACGACGAGTGCTATTGTCTTCCTTACTTCGACGCCCTTTGGTCTTCTCTTTTCAGCTGGCCTTTTAAGCAAAGTATAGCTCGGATTTATTAGCTCATCAATCTTCACTAAGATTTGACGTCTTGTATCTTCATTTTGTTCTTCAGCCCATTGCGCTAATCGTTCCAATTGTGATTTCAAAGGAACCTTCTCATGGACTTCCAAGTCTTCCACTATTGCCCCAATCTCTAACTTTCTCCAGTGGTGATACAAATATGTAATGGGTATTGGATTGTCACAACGCTTATATTCAGCTATCTGATGCGCACATGGTAATCCATGTGTTTTACGTACGGCACAATTGCATGATTCAAGTTCTGATTTTATATCATCAACCCTATGTGATCAATACAATAATCAAAGGTAATCAATTTCCCAACACACTTACTAAATATTAAGTTTAGATCATTATGTAATCAACAAGTTAGCTTCATGATATTCACGTAAAAATATGATTAGTATGAGTGAGAGCTTACTTGTTCGCTTCCTGAACAATCATGTTTAATGCCGCAATCGACACAAATCCTATCAATTGCTTCAAGTAAGCATGGTTGAACTCATGTTGCACAAAGCATCGACTTTTTTCAAATGATGCCTTAACTTCAGTATGATGCAAATACAATAATGAGTGAATGTGCTCCCATGATACATTGAAGTCAAGTTGGGAAGATTTAAGCTCTCGCTTGAGCTTTGCATGTGCGCTCTCCGCTCTAGCCAAGAAATAAATTAATAAATAATAAAAAAAAGAACAAAAAAGTTGAAAAGAGGCGATGTATGTATATTACCGATTTGAAGTCCTTGCACCGAGATGCATGTAGTTGTTTCTCCATGCTGCAATGAATATTTCCTTGTACTTATTCAGCCAATTGGTTTTCAGATAATTTATCTCTTCAGTCTATGCTAAATATTTTGACTCGAAAATTGTAAGGCTATGTAAATACTTGTCTTCGGTGCTACAATCGACCAAGTTATGCCAATCATTGTTAAATTCTTCCCACCCTTCTTTCGTTTTGAATTTTCCTTTGCATTTTCTCATCACATTCTTACTAATGTGCCACTTGCATAAAATCTGATTAGTATCAGGAAAGACATTTTCAATGGCTTTCATAAGTGCTAAATCCCGATCTGTGACAATTACCTCAGGCATATAATCTTCATCCATAAGTGTCCTTAACCTACTCAGTGCCCATTTATAATTATCTTCTGTCTCCTTTGACATGTAAGCAAAAGCAACATTAAAAGTTTGCTGAGTGCACGTAATACCCACAATCTCAAAAAGTGGAAAACGGTACATGTTTGTCTTATAGGTGCAATCCATGATAAGTACATGTGGGAATGTACGTAGCATTTGAAGACTAAATGGATGACACCAAAACAAATCAGTGACCATAATCTTCACTTCTATGATGTTCAATATAATGATGATCGCGCAAATTCTTTAGCAATTGTCACATTTCTTTGTAGAAGTTAGCATCGGGCGTTGTTGCTCATCAGCCTTGCTACTATCCATTTTAGACTTTTGGGTGGTTTAATTTGTCAACCACCTTGGTTATTCCCTTAAATTTTCTAAACTTCGCCACCCATCTCACAACTAAATCTTATTCTTGGTCTCCTTTTTGCTTTGTCAGAGTTTACGAAACTGGACATCTGAATCACTATGACACAATTGTTTCTCTTCCCCCTCGTATGGACCCATTGAATCAATGCTGCTTTGCTACCAAATACCTGAACACAACACATTCAACTTACTACCTAATATATGTAACAACTCTGAATCCAAATTCCAATTTTAATAAATATTACGTAGTAAGTTTCATTGGTATAATCACGTAAACATTCTTGTCTAATTTTGTTATATATGGTCGAGACATTCTGTTGTTGGACTTCATCATGCTATAATATAAAAAGTTAAAAATTAGATGCTTAAATTTATTTTCCTCTTGATAGTAGGTCAGTAAGAGTATTTTGAAAGAGAGCACTATGTTATAATCATGCGCAAGCTATCAATCTAAGTTTCCATATCACGTTAATTGTACATTTATATTGTATTCGACTTTGGTCAAGTTGATTGGCTTGCTATATATATTTATATACTAGAGGCATTGCTAGAAGTCAAGTCAAATTCCACTTGCTCAAATATATTGGCATGAACTCTGTCTTCTAAGCATTGATTAGAATGAAACAACGAATTTGTACTATGTAAATAAGGATCCAACTAAGTTTTAAATCCTAAATAGCAAAACAAACCAGTTGATTGTATTTAGGGAAAATTCGACCATCGTACATCCCAAGTTAGCCATCAAGAATCAATGCAAACACAAGAACCACTCAATAGAAGTAATTTAACACTAAAGCAAGTGAAAAATTTATCAACCCAGAGACTATGTACAGTTACTCTTCATCAAGCGCTCAACAATTAATACGAGAGTGATAGAGAATACGGAGAACACATACCTGAGTTGGAGATTGCTGTATTAAATCTTCATGATCAGAATTCATTTGATTACCTCAATAGTTGAAATTCAGTTCATGACTAATGGTACGTAGAGAAGAGAAAGAGAAAGAGACCTAGAGAAGAACAGTCATCGTGCAGTAGGTTTTGTTTTTTTTTTTTTTGTTCCTAATAATATATGTCTATTATGGTCATTTGACTTACCTATAAGTTTTAATTTGAAATATAAAATAACATGGGTGTGTATTAAGAAATGAAGGGTGTGTATTTAAAATTTCTCCATACATTATAATATTTACAACATACTTAGATTTATTTAGAGACTCCACACATCTAATTAACTTTCATATAAAACACAAGGATCTCACTAACACAATTGGTCGTACAATTGGATTAAAATTAATTGATTTATTATAGACAAAGGCTACAATAAAATATTTTTAAACTATGGGGGCATATATAACTATGACCCCAAACTATATGACTATTCCTAACATTTGGAAAAAATATATATATATATATATATATATCGAAAGGGCGCATGTATGGCGATAAGAAACCTAGCTAGTTGTAATAGAAAAGCTAGGCTACTATATAAATTCATGTTGTGTATAATATATATATCCTCAATTGTTCAAACATGAGAAAACTTAAGAAATACCTATGGTACTTTGTAAATGACTTATATATCAAACTAAACCAGTTCGTACGTCGCCAAACTGCAGTCAGCTGATGAATCTCGACACATATCATTTGCCTCATCCAACAGTAGGATCGATTTCTAGGGACGTCGATCTGGAGGGTCGGGGTTCTGGGGGAGCTATTGTTGATGAGGGTAGTTCTAGTAATTGTGGCTCTTCTGTGCTTTTCCAAAGAACAATGTATAGCCCACGACGAGAACTCCACCCAGTACACTATCGATCATGAACAACACACAAACGCACACAAAGTTTATATAAGAATATTAATACACAATGTTGGAAATGAAGAGTGTATATTACAAACACCTCTACCTGCTGAGGCTGAACTTTTCCGCCAAGAACAACGAACTACCAACCGCTACCATCAAAATAGTCAGTGGATTGAAAACAGACACAAAGAAAGGTCCTCGCTTCTGTACACACCAAGACATCAGAACCACTGCAATTCCTGAAACCATGATTCCCTACATCATCCCAACTTCACAATCTCAATACTTGAAGGAAATAGAAGTAAAATGTATTGAGAGATCAACGACGTTATACCGAATACGCAGCTGTTCACAACCTAATATGCCAACCCAGCTTCCATTGATTCCAATCCCTCTCTACACAAAGCGCAATAACGATGGACTGGATAGACCCCATGATGGACATAAGAGCCGTGGTGGAGTAAGGACATGGATATCTTTCACTTCACTCACCTTTGCCTGTAAAAGGAAATCCATTGAATTAGAAATTAAATAATACATATGTTTACAAGACTCGCTCGTAATGTATTTATCTCTTGTGGATAATAACCTGGATTATGAGCCACGTTGCGAAGCACACCATGCTGGCTAGGCCAGCCAAGAAGCCCAGTCCTGGATTATTCATGTGAGATGAGGATGGCCAGGGACGGAGCCAGGATTTCAAAACTGTCTGGGCTAAAATTTTCTTTGATCAATTTTTTTAAATATATGAAAAATAATACTTGTGCAATCCAAGTCATATAATGAAATTAAACATACTCCATTACTACATATACAAAACATTGATTTAAATGTCAATCCGACTACCTAATCTTAAGTTCTACTCTACGAGTTTTTGTAGCAAATTCATCCATAATTGACTCATTGTCAACACTATTAGCAAATTTTCTTTCAATATGAACCAACATGCAATCATCAAGAAACTCTGCTTCTATCTTGTTTCGGAGTCGATTCTTAATAATTCTCAAAAAATAAATACTTCTTTACTTTTTATATGATATATATATATATATATATATATATATATATATATATATATATATATATATACCTAGTTACCTATATTTGCACGGAACTAGTTACCTATATTTGCACGGAAGAAAAAAAAGTGTATGGGCTGTAGCCCAGAGAACTGACAACTATCCTCCGTCCCTGAGGATGGCACAGTACTACCGTTGTGGTATTGTCGTAGAAAGTCAATATGAGTTGACCATATGGTAAATAATGGTCCTCGGTAGAAAGTAAAAAGCATTGCCCCTCCTATCCCCACTACAGTTCCGAAGATTTTCGCTATGCTAGAATAGGCATTCGATCCGAATCTTAACTTTTCCAACCTGATCAGATCATCCATCGCATAAAAATGTTTACTGTTTAGTTAGAGTTGCAACTTGCAACTGATGCTAATGTACCCCACCATAGTGCTCCATTTGGATCAGCTTAAAAAGAGCGTAGATAGGGTATGTTTGGTGCAGCTGGGTTTTACAGAAAAGCTGGCTTCTGTTTTTTTTTTTAAAATAAGCTGCTGAAAAGCAAAGTGGCTGAGTGTTTGGTAACCTGGCTTTTTTTAGTTGCTTTTGCTGGAAAAGACATTGACAAAGTGTTTGGTAAACTAAAAGTTGACTTGTGTTTTTTGTCTGTAAATGACCAATTTGGACATGAAAGAAATTTTAACTTTAATTAAATGGTAATACCTAATAATTTTTAATTTTATGGCTACTTAAATCTTTATTATACTTATATGAAATTGTTTCTAAATATAATTAATTACAAATCATTATGGTGAAATTGTAGAACGAAAAACACATTATGTGCCTTCGTTAATGTAACTGACGAGAATTAAGTGGTTAGATTCAATTTTTGTCGGCTACATCTCTATAATGTCGAAAAAAAAAAATAGAAATTCTCTTCTGCCGGCAACATTTTGTCGGCAAAGAGGCCTTCTCCAGAAACTCTTTTTCTCAACAGCCTTCTTGCCGGTAAAAGAAAGGCCAAGCATTCTGTCGACGAAACTTTGTCGGCAGAGAATGCACCCAGAAATTTACTCTGGACACCCTTCCTCCGATCTCTGATCGACACCGCCCCAAAGCCGGCAATCCCAGCAGTATCGACGGAGTTCAAGGTGTCGACGAACCACTGCCTCTCGGACTTGGACTCGTTGGAGCCGAAGATCGTCGGAGCGGGCGAATTGACCGGAAAAGAAAGAGGCGAGTCGTTCTACATCATGTGGTCGAGGTCCTCGTCGTTGGTGACGGAGATGAGAGCGTCGAGGTCTTCGCCGGGGAGCGTCGATCATCATGGGGAGAGGGATGAGAGGTTGGAGATGAAGGCGGAGAGCTTGATGTTGCGGTCGACGTCGAGGTCTTCGCCAATCCGAACCCCATCGAGCCCAGCCCCGGCGTTGCCCGATACGGATCTGATCTAACCACCTGCATCGACCTTTTCTACCTCAACGAAGTCTGTCCAAGGATTCCAGTGCTGCCCTCAGCCTCGATGTCAGCCCAGTGCTGCTGCCTTGCACGCCATTACGCAGGTCAGTCAGATCGGATCCGTCATCTACATCTTCGACCCCAAAAAGCCAAAAACCCAGTCTGTCCAAGATTCCAGTGACCCCTACAGAGAGTGAGGGCAATGGTGGTATTTTGAAAATGTCATTTAGCTACAGTTTAGCCCGCTACAGTGCAAAAACCACAATTGGCTTCCAGAAGGAGGGGGGAGGCAGCTTCGGCTTTTAGAGGTAAAAAACAGGTGCTTCTGGAAGCTAGAACATGAAGCTGTGTTTACCAAACACATGCATGTGTTGTGCTTATAAGCAATGGAGCAAATAAAGCCGCCCCCCCCCCCCCCCCCCCCCCCCCCAAAACGCACCCATAGAAGCTCTGTTTTTTTTTTTTTACATATCAAAAAAAAAAAATAGTGGTGTTAATGAATTTACCTAAAACATACTGCCATCACGAATGTGATGCCCGGTAGAAGATTGGAGACGGCGGCTAGAAATGTGGGTGAGGTAAGCGCTAGACACTCTATGTACAAGTTCTGTGTCAAGGTTGCCCTACAACGCATTATATGCATCATCAATCAGTTTGCATTTCACATATTTCTAACTCATCCTTAAAGAATTGCAATTTCCGCTTACCCAAACAAGCCGAGGAAAAAAGCTTGAAACAATACGATCCAAGTAAATTTTGGCCTGCTGTTCCTAGGTATCATACTATTAGTTAGATTTATACAATTTTGATGACAAATTTGTAAATGAGGATACCTCAATACATAGTTATATCAAAGTATTGTAGACGATCATTATATATATATAAAGGGTCATTTTAGTGAGGGATGTCTTTTTTTATCTAAAAAAGGGATAAGTCATTTGACGAACGTTTCGATTATCAAACCACATCTTCACCGTTCAGTTTGTAGAGCTAGATAAGTAGATCATCTCTACAAATTTTCAGACGATTTGGTGATCATTAAGACATTCAAAATATTAATTTATTTTTAATTACCTTGAACGGCACAGGTTTGTCAGAAAGTGTTGAATTGTTTAACTTAATTTCAACCATCCAAGATCATTAAAAAAAATAAATCCAATAGTGATTTGCTATCCCTTTTTTTAAACAAAAACAAAATAAATCCATTAGTGTATCGTAGAGCCCTGACACTAAGGGATCCCTTATTTTATTCATTTTAAAGGATCGATTATTAGGCCAACTTTTTTATCAAATTTTTACATCTCCACCGTTCAATTATTAGGTTTATATGTGTAGAACATTGGCGTAAATTTTTAGCCAAAATGGTGATCGTTAATGTATCTAACTAGATGAAATCAATGAACGTATGAAACATGTCAAACCTGAACCGTTCATGTTTTTATTTGTAAATTACAATTTGAATGCTCTAACAATTATCAAATAGGATGAAAATTTACAGATATGATCTACTGATATAAACATGAAAGTTGAACGGTGGAGATGTTAATATTTAATCGAAAAGTAGGTTAACTGATCGATCCCTCAAAATGACCAAAATGAGGGATCTCTCATTGGAGGGGGCTGCATCTCCTATAGATCATTTATGTAAAATTTCAACTAATATCTGAACGGTGGAGATGTGAAAATATGAAGGAAAAGTGTGTCAAAATCTGGACTATATATATATATATATATATATATATATATATATAATTGAACGGTGGGATCCCTCATTTTGTTCTTTTATTGAATTTTTACATCTCCACCGTTCAATTATATATATATATATATATATATTAATATGATCCTTTAAAAAGAACAAAATTTTGTTCTTTTTAAAGGATCGATTATTAGGCCTTTTTCTTTTATTGAATTTTTACATCTCCACCGTTCAATTACTAGGTTTATATGTGTAGATCAATCATGTAAATTTTTAGCCAAAATGGTGTGTGTATATATATACACACATATATGTATGTATGTTTGTATATGCACCTTTCAAGTATTTGAGCTAAAGGAACCATAAAGGCAGTCGAAAACATCAGTCGGTAGGCAACAAAAAAGTTCAAGTTCATCCCCGAAGCTGCAACCAGTTTGTACAATATGTTCATCACAGAATATAAAATATTAGTCACCAACATCATAATCACCGGCTTCAACCAAGAGGTCTCATGATTCTGCACCATGAGAGAGAGAGAGAGAGAGAGAGAGTTGTGATCGAAGGAATAAATAGAGCCGGCCACACGTTGATGCAAAAAATGCAGTCTCCCACCGGGTTCATAACCATTCGCGGAGATCAGCAGATCACCCGAAGGTACTACGCCGAGGCCATTACCTATGGTAAAAAGCGAGCCGGGGTCTTTGCGGCAGCCCAGCAGGCACTGCCACCGGATCCCAGCATCGACCCCCGGGAGGACACCGATTCCGATGAGAAAAAGCCAAAGCGCCCCTCGGCGGTGGAGAGAACTGAAGAAATTTCCATCTCAGAGCTCCACCCGGGGCGAACAGTGGTAATAGGGACAAAATTGGCACCAGATGTCAGGAAAGATCTCATCACTTTCCTTCAAAAGAACAGTTCGGTGTTCGCATGGTCCTATGAGGACATGCCGGGTATATCCCCTGAGATTGCAAGACACGAATTAAACATCCTGCCCGGTAGTATACCGGTGCGACAGAAGAGGAGATCCTTCAACCCGCAAAGTACGCTGCGATCAGGGAGGAGGTGCAAAAATTGAGGAGAATAGACTCCATTCGTGAGGTCCAGTATCCCCGATGGCTCGCCAACGTAGTTATGGTTCCAAAAAAGGAAACCGACCAGTGGCACATGTGCGTAGACTTCACAAACCTCAATCGGGCATGTCCAAATGACAGCTTCCCACTCCCTCGAATAGACCAGCTTGTAGACTCAACCTCCGCGTTTAAGCTGCTAAGCTTCATGGATGCTTATGCCGGATACAACCAGATACGAATGAGTCCGGCCGATGAAGAGCACACTTCATTCACGACCGACCGAGGACTATACTGCTACAAGAGGATGCCTTACGGGCTGAAGAACGCCGGCGCCACTTACCAACGGGCAGTTAACCACATGTTGGAACAAGAAATGGGTAAAACGGTGGAAGTCTACGTGGATGACATGTTGGTCAAAAATCTAACCGCTGGCGCCCACGTACGAGACTTAGCAGTGGTGTTCGGTAAGATGCTAAAGTATGGAATGCACCTGAACCTAAAGAAATGTATATTTGAGATCTCGGAAGGGTTGTTCCTAGGTCATGTCATTAGCCAGCGGGGGATCGAAGCTAACCCACTGAAGGTGCAGGCGATCCTAGAAATGGAGACCCCGGAGAAACGTAACCAGGTCCAGACCCTCATCGGGCGCCTAGCTGCGTTAGCCAGATTCATCTCCCGCCTCACTGACAAATGTACCCCGTTCTTTAAACTGCTCAGAGCCCAACAGTTCAAAAAGATCCATTGGGCCGCGGAGCACGAGGCGACATTCAAAGCCATCAAGGCATATCTGTCAGCTGTTCTGCTCTTATCCAAGCCAATACCAGGAGAAATGTTGTACCTCTACATAGCTGTTATCCAAGCCAATACCAGGAGAAATGTTGTACCTCTACATAGCTGCATCAGACACGGCTGTAAATGCAGCTCTCATCAGGAAGGAAGATACGCTGGAGCTCTCGGTGTATTACATGGGCAAAGGATTCACCGGGACTGAAAGCCGATACCCGGATATCGAAAAGCTAGCTCTGTCACTGATCGTTACCGCCAGGAAACTCCGGCACTACTTCCAAGCCCACTCCATCACTTTGTACACCAATCACCCTTTACGGCAGATACTCCAAAAACCCGAAACCAGCGGCAGGCTGGTCCGTTGGGCGGTGGAATTAAGTGAGTTCGATATAACATATACCCCCCGGACAGCCATCAAAGGACAGGCCGCTGCAGATTTCATATGTGAACTCACGCCTATGATGAAGACAGAACATCCGGACCACACGGGAAGCAGCCAACCGGATATCATAGTCAAGGAGGAGCCAAGATTGCCCAGCGGGTGGAAGCTTTATGTCGATGGCTCTATCACGAGTAAACGGAGCGGTGCTGGCATCATACTAACTACCCCGGATGGCCAGGCGTATGAATACGCTCTGCGGTTTATGTTCAACACCTCCAACAACGCCGCTGAGTACGAGGCGCTAATAGCTGGCTTGCAGTTAGCCAAAGAAATGGGGCTCCCGTCCATGGAAGTATACAGTGATTCAAACTTGGTAGTCAACCAAGTAAAAGGGGTGTTTGAGGCGAAGGAGCCACAGATGGCCTCATACCAGGCATTGGCCAAGGCCATGATGGAGCCATTCAAAGGAGTAACCATTCGCCACATCCCCCGGGAGGAGAATAGGAATGCGGATGCTCTGGCCAGGCTGGCAACCGAAAACTATCCATCAGAGTACCGTAACGCCAGAATTGAAACCCTAGAGAAGCCGAGCATCAGCAAAACCATCTCCGATATTTTCGCCGTAGAGGAGGCACCTCCTAGTTGGATGGACCTAATACGCAAATATCTAACCAACAAGGTCAGCCCGAAGGATAAAGTAGAGGCCAGGAGACTGCACCTCAGGTGCGCCAGGTACAGCCTACTGGGCGGCAAGCTGTATTGCAGAGGACATAGTTTCCCCCACCTAAGGTGCGTCACAAAAGAGGCCGGTCAGGCCATCATGCAGGAAATTCACGAAGGAGTCTGCGGTAACCATTCCGGTGCCCGAACCTTGTCACATAAAGCTCTCCGAGCGGGATATTTTTGGCCAGACATGGCGGCTACTTCAAGGAAAATATCAGGCGGCTGCCACAAATGCCATATGTACGCCACAAATGCCATATGTACGATCTGCCTCCATCCTCTCGGCGTCGAGCCACCCATTCTCTCTCTACTCCATATAGGCCTCGTTTATGCCTTTCTCCCGGGCGACATCCAGCATATCATCAAATTCAACCGACTCCACGAAATCACTGACAGCCTTGTCAGCGATGGTCTCCCGTTCGAATTCGGTTAACTTCTCCACCCCCACCAGACCGACGCCATTTGACCTCGCAGCTCCAAATTCCTCGCCTCCAGGTCCGTCACCCGACCTGAGAAATCAGTAAGCTTGGCCTCTAAACCAGCGGACCGCTGGACAGCATCGGTCAATTTCGACTCCAGTTCCCGGATTTTCTCATCCTGGGCGGCCACTCGGGCCTTTTCCCGCTCACTGTGCTCCATGAATCGGGCCCTCTCCTTCACCAGCTCTGCCTCTAGCATGGCTCGGTGCCCCGTAAGATCCACCACTTGCTTCTTTAAGGCCGGACCTTCCTCACTTACTTCGGCAGCATAGAGACTGTGCACCGTCTAAAGAGGGCCGCAAAAGAAGCGTTCAGTTCAAAAAAAAAAAACAAAACAAAAAAGAACACCTGCCCAGGTAACTGGTCATGTAACTGCCGATGTCTGATTTTTGTAACCTCAACTAACTGGTCATGTAACTAGTAACACTACCAGAAAAACGACTTAGGCGACAAAAAAATTTCGTCACCTAAGTGCTCAAGTCGTCGTGTAATTACTTAGCCGACGAAAATTTCGTCACCTAAGTGCAGTCAAGTAAATTGCGTCACCTAAGTACTTAGCTGACGAAATTTGGTGTTTCGTCAACTAAGTTTTTACCAAGTCAACTAAATAGGTGTCGTCACCTTGTTTCTTAGGCGACGAAATTTAAAGTCTTACGCGACAAAATATTTCGTCACAAGGTGATTAACTTAGTCGACGAAATGTTTTTTCGTCGCCTTAGTAGAGTTATAAAAAAACAATTAAATAATTTCAATATATGAAAAATATTAATTTGGATTAATTTAATATTTAGAGATAAATAATAATATATGAATCTGAGGCCAAAATAAAGATTAATATTAATTAATTAATTAATTGGGACAATCTAGCTAGCTACTAATTATATGTTCATATATATATACACATACAAACTAATATTTTCAAAATTAACTAGCTAGGAAACATATAGTCCCCGTTGCCTCCACCTTCGTCATCGTTTGTGGGAGGCTGGTGCAAAAATACAAAGTTACAAATTAAAAACCAAACTAAGAAACCGATAAACCGTCCCCATTGCCTCCGCTTTCATCAATTTTTAGGGGAGGCTGGTGAGGGAAAGCCGGTGGCTGGCATCCAAACTTCTCAGTCATGTAGCTCATTAACCACTTCACATACTGATTGGTTTCAAAGACTTGCTCGATCGTTTGCCTTTCGGGCCTCTTCTTTCGCCTCTTTAGCTTCTTGCTTAGCCTGTTGGACTTCCTCATTGACCATTGCAAAAGAACGGCGAGGACATGAAGTGGGAGCTGCCTGTGAGGTCCTAGTGGTGACACCAAAAGTGCCTGCTCCTCCCAACCCCTTAATTTCATTATTGTTTCGCCCTCCTAGTGCATCATGAAGAACTTGGGCCTGAGTGGGGTAATCAAAATAATGTATAAGCTGGTCCTCTAGAATGTCAGGGTGCTCTTTCCTCACAACCTCTATCACCTTGTCAACCTCCTTGTTGATCTTATCCTGCATTTTAAAAAAGCTAGATACAAGAAACTGTGAATGTCACAGCTGGGAGCTCATATCATAATTTGTTGAACAATATTTGGTATCAGAACAAAGAGAGTTTATCTTTTGGGTCCTGTTGATCCCTTCTACTATGAAATCTCCAAAAATCTAGAGGTTAAGTATATATGTGTTTGGCAAATTAATTCATGTATAATTGTTCCCAGCAGACTAATACATGTATGTGTCTGGCAGATTAATACAAATATGTGCCATCCGACCATCTCCCTAAGAAACAGAATAAGTGTTTGGCAGTACAGTAAACGGCAAGTTATAATCAAAATCATAACAGAAACATATCATGTGATTGGCAGTACAGTAAACTGCAAGTTATAATCCAAATCATAACACAAACAGAACAAGTGTTTGGCAGTACAATATACTGCAAGTTATGATCAAAATCATAAGCAGGAAAACACCAACGGAAAAAAGCATTAACAGATCAAAGGGTGAGAACCCACATTCGATCTCAGATTGAGGAATCCAATAGAAGGGTTTACCAAGTAAAAAGGGCGAGAAAAAGTACAATAACAAGTTCACCACCACACACAAAATACCACAACAACAACAACAAATTTCACAAAAGACACACTTACTATATGTTCAGCCGCTTTCTCCGGGTCATAGACTAGTGAATAATTGGATATGAGTGGGAGATTGTCCCCCTTGACCCTAAGCTCTTCTGCACTGCGAATGAAAGGCTTCGATCTAGTCCTGTGGTGTAGAGTCTTCTTACCTCGGTTCCTCTTGTTGGCAACAGATCGTCTATGAAACAAATTGGGTAATATATAAGAAAAGTACAAGTTAAAATTACATGTTTATTAAATGATCATATATATAAATAATGTACCTGAATTTCATCCGACTCAAAGTGTATAATCAGTCACTACCACTAGTCTTCCCTATGCAGAAACTCATTTGGTATATACCCTGGAAAAGTCTTCCTAAATGTATTGAGGGAGCTCTTGAAGTTCTTGTACACAGTGTTAGCCTGCTTGGAGATCCATTCTCACTCTGGCAAAGTGACCGTAAAGTTGATATCATAGCACGCCTATCACAAAGAGAAAACCAATTAATGAACTTAAAGAGATAAGAAAATTAAAAAAACATCCAAGTTGACAGGTTTTGTCTTACAGAGAGTTCCTTTGGCAGCTTCTTCTTCTCTTCATTGTTAAGCTTCTTCCAAGTAGGCGCCTCCATGTTTATGCAGTCTCATATGATGTGGCCAATGTCATGAGTTAACATGTTGTGGACTTTGCTGTTCTCTGGTCCATGAATGAAAATGTCATCAAAAGTTACTTTGATCTTCTATTTGGTATTATCGTAATGCTCCTGGGCCTTTAAGCCTCTTACGAACCCTCGAATGCATTTCGGAGAAGGTGCTGCAATATAATGATTCCCACATTTAATCTTTTAGAATAACATAACCAAAATTAACTAAAAATTTATGTGTTTAAGACTACCTCCTTCTTCACGAGCTTTGCGGCGAGCGCTCTTTGTGCGACCAACAGAGCGGTCACTTTGAGGAGCAAAAACTGATGACGGAGGGGTTGTAGTTTCTGAAACGAGTGACAATGGGGGAGGTACAGGGGGTGCTGAAGCTGGCACAGGTATAGAGCGGGAGCGGGTATACTGCTCGGACACCTCATGTTGTAGTTGGTCATCTTTTTCTTTCTGTTTCTGTTTATTCCAAACCTTACTAGTTGGTGATATATTAATGATCCTGCACATTGGAAGAATAATTGAGTAATGCATATAAGAGCATATCATGCCATTAATAAACATAAGAGAAAAGTCTATAAGTTCATTTCAGAAAGCTGTGCCAACAGTAAACACATAATACCAATGACAAAAAAAATCTACAAACACATGAACTGAAGAACATAACAAAAAAGAACCTCCCTTTCAGACTTATACGACGAACCAAACTTTTTTTCGTCGTCTAAGTCATTTTTTAATCTGTTTTCTTTTTAAAATGTGATTATTAGTTTTTTTAAAAGTATTGTTACTTAAATAGAAAACCCAAGGACTATATAGTCAAATAGAGAATCGAAATCGATAGTGCAATAATTATAGAATATTTGAATATTCACAATCGGTATTTTTAAAATTTGAATGCATAATAAGTACTAATCAATCATCCATCGTTCAAATCATACATAATCCTCATCATCTGTATCATTAGCCTCTTCATCATCTTAATCAAACAATTCTTCAGGAGCGTCTGAGTCATCTTCATCTTCTGGATCAATGAACTCATTCAATCGTACAAAGTTGAATTCGTTGTTGATGCGAATATCCCCTATGTTAGGAATATGAGAGGCCGAAGGCTCTTGATATGCATCATCGTCAACACGTTCTTCACCCCCTCCAAGTGTAGTTGCACTCCATATATTTCTATGTGACATCACGTTAACCACTTTCCAACCTCCACCAACCTTTGGATCATCAAGATAAAACACTTGTTTTGCCATTGTGGCAAGAATGAATGGCTCATTATCATACCAGCTTGTGTTTGTATTCACTGATAACAGACCATGATCCATCTTTGTACTGCTCGGTACACTAGGGTCAGTATTGAACCATTTGCACTTGAACAACACAACTGGTATACCATCTCCGTAGATTAGTTCGACAACGGCGAGTAACACTCCATAGTAGGAAAATCCATCCCCATCTACCATGACACCGTAGTTTTGGGTTTTACGGTTCATATCCCGATATAGTGCCACAAACTTGAAGCCGTTTACAAAACATTCGGCACGCACACTGTGCCTTATCGGCTTACCGGCCAAATGGTGCAATGCCGGATAATACCAATCACTATTTTCTCGTTGCAGTTGTCCCACCTGCAATATTTCTAGGATTTTATTATAATTGAAATTACCTTAATAAGACCAAATACAAAACACTAAATAATGAATTGGAGAATGAACGTACCCATTCAAAAAAGTAATTGGGAAATTCTATTTTGTGCTTCTCTTCAGGCCTCCTATTTCTAGGATTTTGTTTCATCAACTTCAAATGCTCCTTAAGAAAATATTGTGCTTCCTCAGAGTGTTGCAGTACGCACCAATGAGCTTCAATAATCTCAGCATCGCTTAGTCTTTCAGAATTTGGTAATTTACCAAACGTTTGTACAACATCTGAAACAAATGAAAGATTAGAATGACATGTGTTGTTGGCCACAGTAGAAGACAACGCCTCGTCAGTATCACAGAGATATAAGTTGCAATAGGTTACAGCCTCTTGTGCGATGTATGACTCCGCTATCGACCCTTTAGGGGTACTAGTGTTGTTAACATATTTTTTGTACCGCCTCAATTGCCTAAAATATACATAGTTAGTAAAGCACGCACGATAATATATTAAACGAAATAGGTTAATTATTCAACACATTGTACGTACCTTTCTTGGGGAAACATCCAAGTGCAGTGTACTGGACCAGATAGCAGTACTTGTTCAAGGAGACCCAATTTGAAGAGTTTCACCACCAAAACTGAATTGATGCAGGAATTTGAGAAAAAAAAAATTCTCATTCTTCTCCGATTTTCTCGATCTGAAAACAGAATGAGATTATATAGGCAAAGATTTACTTAGCCGACGAAACTAATTCGTCACCTAACTCAAAAATTCGTCGTCTAAGTGATTCTTAGCCGACAAAAAAGTTTATCGTCGTTTAAGAAAATTGTTAGACGACGAAAAAAAAATCGTCACCTGTAGACATCACTTAGACGACGATAAATAATTTCGTCATCAAAGCGATTCCTACGCGACGAATTAAAGGTTTAGGTGACGATTTCTTTTTCGTCGGCTAAGTACTACCTAGGTGACTAAATATTTTTATGTTTAACTATAGTGTAATATAGTTGGTCATGTAACTGACTCTGTAACTACACAAGTAACTGGTCATGTAACTGCCCATGTAACTGACTCTGTAACTACACAAGTAACTGGTCATGCAACTGATTATGTGCATTGTCATTTCATCATGTAACTGAATAAAGTGACAAAAATAGATGTTTCATGTAACTAGTAATATAGCTATCAAAAGTAACTGTGCATATAACTGTTTTTATAACTACTGGTGTTGTTGGAGGTATATATGGTGCACCGCCAAGCATATGTAACGACCTCGTAGACCGTGTAACCGGCGCAGTGGGACCCAAATCTGGCATGCATCGGGAAGCCTAACACCCCGGCTACATCTCCATTACTCCACATCACCAATGCCCCATCCGAAAGGCGTGCCATCGGGCTCCGAAAGTAGCTTCGTGAGTAGGAAATATGTATTTGCATCCCACATTGGAAACATGTAAGAGGAGGGAGCCTTCCTTGCTTATAAATGGAAGGCTCCCCCCCCCCCTCCCCCCCTTAGAGAAGGTTAAGTTGGTTCCAAGGCATTCCACCCTTGTAACATCACCAGGCTTATTGGCCGATACTAGTATATTCTAAGTGTACGTAGTCGTGCCCTCATACGTACATCAGACCCCTCTCAGGCCCAACAGCCCAACGGGTCAAACCAGTCAACGGGGTCAACCCCGCCCGGTCAACCCTTCGTCGTCCTCTCGTGCGACTCCCTGTGCGACAGAACTCCGGGCCCCTCTCCGGGTCGCCTCCTCCAACTACCGAGCGGTCGTCCCCTCCGGTAAGTCGCCGGTCAGTTTGTGGCGCCGGGTCGACAAAGGACAAGGCTCCGGGTTTGTCGGTGGAGGAGGAAGAGCAATTTCCTTAGGGCATAGGCCGGGTCTTACTCTCCGGACGATCGCTCACCTCCGGGTATCTCACTTCCGGACTCGTCCCTTTCTGGTCATCTCCCCTCCGGACGCAAGGGAGAGAGCGAGCAAGCAGAGGGAAACCGGAGAGAGAAAACGAGCGGGGAAGAAAGGGAAGCAGAAAGAAGAGAGAAGGTGGTCTGCCCCTCTCTGGGTCGCCTCCTCCGACCTTCGGAGCGACATCTCCCCCGGCCTCCGATGGCTCCAGTGCATGCAGAACTGGTGGCACCTATACGAACCGATGGCTCCCCTCTGCGGGCACCACCTCCTGTCATCTCTCTCTCTCCAGTCATCTTCTCCGGTGCGGTTCGTCTCCTCCGGTGCGATGCGGGTCATCTCCTCTGGAGCGGTGCAAGTCGTTTCCTCCGAAAGCAGAGCAGGACATAACGAAAGAAGAGAAAAAAAACTGTATCAACTTCCCGAGCGGACCTCCCGGCTCAGCACCCGAGGCTACTCCCGTCTCCGCCCGGCAGCAGCTTCGTGCGATTCACCCCCAATGCTCTTCCTCTCCGGTCACCATTCTCTTTGGGCAGTTGCTCAAGCCACCCAGCGGCCTTCCTTGAGCACCCACTGAGCGGAAGAGAAAGCAGAGGAGAAAGAATAAGAAATAAACGAAAGCAGTAGGAAAGGAAAAAAAAGAGCGGGAAAGAAATAAAGGAAAACCAAAGAAAAGAAACAGAGCAATGAAAGAAAAAGAAAAAAAAAAGGTCAGCGGGTCAAAGCCATATCCTCTCTGGGCACCCTGGATCCTCACTGCAGTGTCGAAATGCGCCTGCACCACCGCATGTGCTCTCACACCCCACGCCTGATTCAGACGGCGTCAGCGGGTTCGTTGGCTCGCCCCCGGGTCCGGCAGCTCACCTCTGCATTCATCGGGTATGAGTCGGCAGGCCTCGAACCAACAAGCAAGCGTGGCAGCAACTCCAACTTAGTAATGCGTCCGATGCCCCGCAGCCCCGGCATCGAAGTCCCACAGCGGACCACAAGCACCGTCCGGTGGCGAGTTGGACGGCCCGGTTCGGCCACCTCACCTACGGGTGCACCTCCTCTCCGATTCGGTTCCTCGCTGATGGTCCTCCCTCTCTGGTCGCCCTCCTCTCCTGTCAGGAGCCGAACGCAGAGCAGAGAAGAGATGCGAGAGAGACCAGAGGAAGAAAGAAAGACAGAAGGGAAAAAAGAGCGGGAAAGAAAAGAAACCAAAGTAGAGAGAGAAAGAAAAAGTGAAAAAAAAAAAAAGGGGGGGGGGAGAGAAAAGTTCAGCCCGGTCAACGGGTCAACAGCCCACCAATCTGCTCAAAACACCCATTCTGTGCCTAGGCAAGCAGCGGGCAACCCGGGAACCATTCCCGCAGGCTATTCCAACACCCGTCAGCTTTCTCCAAAGATAAGTACTCATTTCATCACTCAACGCATGCTTCACTTGTGCATAACATGTTTGGGAACATACGATACATATGCGCATAATTACATGCTAGAACGGTACAATTATAGCTTGCTGGTGCATAACAATAGGGTCTTTGCATAAACAACATACTGCACCATCATATCATTATGCATCGGTCGATCATTTCAGCATTGCATGATCATATCAGTATGCATCGCACTATGGTGCACGCATTTCGGTGCAGGCATTACGATGCATCGCATTACAATGCATCGCACTATGGTGCACGTATTTCAGTGCATAGCATTACGATGCATCGCATTACAATGCATCGCACTAAGGTGCACGCATTTCAGTGCATGGCATTACGATGCATCGCATTACAATGCATCGCACTACGGTATACGCATTTCAGTGCATGGCATTACAATGCATCGCACTACGGTGCACGTATTTCAGTGCATGGTATTACAGTGCATCGCACATCAGTATGCATCGCATTATAATGCATCGCACTACAGTGCACGCATATCAGTATGCATCGCATTTCAGTGCACGCATTCCATCTTAGTCTAGCGCCTGCAGAACCCCACCGGTCAGTCCGGCACGAAGTTCCCGAGCACACTCCTACGGACATGATTTTAACGGTACATGATTTTAACTCCCCAAGTAAGACTGCCTCTTACTCGGGAACTTGAGGGACTTGTTGGAGGTATATATGGTGCACCGCCAAGCATATGTAACGACCTCGTAGACCGTACAACCGGCGCGGTGGGACCCAAATCGGCATGCATTGGGAAGCCTGACACCCCGGCTACATCTCCATTGCTCCACATCACCAGTGCCCCATCCGGAAGGCGTGCCACCGGGCTCCGGAAGTAGCTTCGTGAGTACGAAATATGTATTTGCATCCCACATTGGGAACATGTAAGAGGAGAGAGCCTTCCTTGCTTATAAATGGAAGGCTCCCCCCCCCCCCCCCCCCCCCCCCTTAGAGAAGGTTAAGTTGGTTCCAAGGCATTCCACCCTTGTAACATCACCAGGCTTATTGGCCGATACTAGTATATTCTAAGTGGACGTAGTCGTGCCCTCCGGCGGCTCGGCGAACCACTATACGTGCATGTGTTATTAATTTTTATTATTGTGCTTCTGTCAGACCTACGGGTTACAACAAAAACAGGTGTAACTACAACCAAACAAGAATAATAACTAACTATACATGAGAACAAGACCATTGAGAAATCCATTCACCTCATGAAGAATATAAGATTACTCGATTCTATATATTTCATATATTCCCTTTAAACTTTGCAGCGTACCGCTGCACCGCAACGGCAGCGTTCCACTGCACAATGCATATATAGAAGAAAATTTCTTATGGAAATGTAACTGAAGATGTAACTGGAAATGAATAGTGTAGCTGTCAGGGTAACTGTTAGAAGAAATTTGTAACTATTAAAGTAACTGAAGACTTAATTGAAAATAAATAATGTAACTGATATGGTAAGTGTTAGAAAATAATTTGTAACTATAAAAGTAACTGAACTGAAGATGAAACTGGAAATATATAATGTACTGTCAGGGTAACTGTTAAAAGCAATTTGTAACTATAAAAGTAACTGAACTGAAGATGAAACTGGAAATATATAATGTACTGTCAGGGTAACTGTTAAAAGCAATTTGTAACTATAAAAGTAACTGGAAATAAATAATGTAGCTGTCAGGGTAACTGTCTGAAGAAATTTGTAACTATTAAAGTAACTGAAGATGTAACTGAAAATAAATAATGTAGCTATCATGGATATTGTTAGAAGAAATTTGTAACTATCAAAATAACTCATGAATGATTAAATAGAATCATTTGAAACAATCGCCATATCACAATCATAAAACTCAATCAAAGGTTATATTACAAAGAAATGTGACTATTATGTGACTCTAAAATAAATCCAAGTACTTGTTAAAGTTGACTTGGATGATGAAAAATCAAATGATTTTTTCACTTTAAAAAAATATGTTGATGTTACTATTGAGATAAAGTAACGAATGAAAGAACACAAGTCAAACAATCTTTTACTTTCTTATAGTCGCGATTTAATCCAAGTCAAAAACCAAATAGGTATGATGTAACTATCAGTGTAACTAGAAATATAAACTATCAGGGTAACTATTAGAGACATCTGTAACTATCAAAGTAAGCCTTGAAAGATTATGGACAAAATAATGTAAAACAATCGCTATAACAGATTTTTACAACTCGTTCTGTTGTGCCTGCCAGTTTCCCACACTTGCTACACTTTATCTGTTTTCTCAGTACTTCATCCTTACTTCTGAACCTTTTTTTTTTTGTCTTCCGGGTGGTCTCCTTGTCAATGTCAATGACGACTGTACTAAAATACTACACCACAGCATCTATGCATAGCATATGCTCATTCATAAATTTCATAATCTGGAAAAAACAAATGTTCATATAGCTACCACTGTAACTATGTATATAACAATAAAACCAAATCCAATAAATTGATGTAACTACAAATGTGACTAAATGTGTAACTACAGAAGTAACACAGCAGACCTAAAGCTGAAAATCATGCAGCTACGATAGTAACAATTAATGTAGCAACGTCAAATTCAAAAATGAGGAGGTGCCAAAATATATATGATAAAAAAGAAACTGCATATGTGGTTACTGATCGCCCAAAGTATTTTCATATATGGTAAGGGATTCAATATGTATGCAAAGTAAACACTCCACGTTCAAACTAACAAAACTATAAGCAGGTAATTAACACATAGATAATAATTCTAGAGTGGTCCAAGAATCCACACCAGAATAAAGCTACACGTACACTCCTCTACTTCATTCACAACCTTATGCTCTTTCCTCACAACCTAATCATTATACAGAGTCAAAAATCCACAGAGACATTTTCACAAACAGTTGGTGTGCATACAGAGAGAGAGAGAGAGAGAGAGAGAGAGAGAGAGAGAGAGGTGAGAGTATGAAACTGACCTAGTTAAAGAAGCGGCGATCGTCGGGGAGGACAGAGCGGTCGATAAATCCACACCAGGATAAAGCTACACGTACACTTCTCCACTCCATTCACAACCTTATGTTCCTTTCTCACAACTTAATCATTATACATAGTCAAAAATCCACAGAGGCATTTTCACAAACAGTTAGTGTGAATCACCCAAACTTTCTTTCAAAACAGAATAGAAAACATGCATTTGTATATGAAGATCTTTACCTGAATTGAAATCGTTGTCCGGGTTTGGCTTCGAGTCACAGGCGGAGCCTGTCCTGATCTAGAGTTTTTAGAGAGCTCGGAGTCCTTTGAGAGTTGTCGGAGTCTCAAAGTATCGTCAAAGAGAGAGAGAGAGGTTTAGGCCCACGGTCACCTAGTCTTGGGCCAGCCAGTCTTTGGTGTAGTTGGTGTCAGCTTTTGGGAGGGCGACAACAGCGACAGAGAAGAGAGTAGTGAGGGTGGAATCCATGGACATATCAGTAAATCTGAGAGAGATGTGATCTGGTTTGAAAATAAAATACAAAATTGGGTAATTGTGTATAACTAATAGCAAGGGTAGAATCGGTACGGAAAAAATATCAAAACTGATTGTTTTATCATTTTCATAAAGAGCAATTGACAATTATATCATTACACTTAAAAAAATGTGATCTTTTTATCATGTGAGAATAAAGGGTGACCTTATTATCATTAGTATGTGGATATGGTAGGTTTTTATCATTTGCCCATTTTTAAACTCTTTTAACTCATTATATATATTTTTAGTTAGATGAATACAAGTTTAAAAATAAATTAAAAATTAAAATATATAAATCCGCCTACAAGGCGCTTACAAGGGCCGACTAGCCATCTAGGCGCTCCAAGGCAGCAGTCCGCCCTAGGAGTACCTAGCGAGTTTTCGAACCTTTGGTATCTAGTACATCAGCTAAGTTCGAAAATCTTGACATTGATGAAACTATGAAAACCAACCAAACTTATCTCTAAGTGATTGTAACACAAGAGTAGTCAAAACCTTACATACACTCAATGTACTTTCAAGGTTGATTTAATAATTTACAGTCACCAATATTCTCTAAACATTATTTAAAGTCGTGACAAACACACAAGCTAAATTTGACAAATTTTTTAGGCATTGAGCTCTTGGACTAGCATATAAACTTGTTAATAGGAAAAGAGATCGAAACAAAAAACAAGATACGGTATTGCATGAAATGAGGAGTATATGACATTATAAAAGTGAAGGCAAGATCAGGAGGGTGGAGTTTGTGATTGCAGGAAATAGATGTACAGATGAATGTAGGCTATAACCCGATGAGCAATACGATGAGTCCTAGCTAGCTACAGATCAATTTCCTCCTCTTTGCTCCTCCCGTGAACACGACCTCTTTGCTCCTCCCATGAGCAGAGGTGCATGACGGAAAATGCATGACACCGGCCACTATGATTTGTGGTCGGCCGCTACTTGTGCTGCCAACAATGGTGGTTTGCCGAAATATGGAATGGATTACTTCAACGTGCATGCGCCACGGCGTATATGCTGGCTGGCACTCGATCATAACATTGGTCTAATTAAGGCATTTCTCTCCTCTTTCTTACCCTGAAAAATCAAGGACACTCTCCTGACTCTCATGTCCTTGAACTGAAAACTATCTTTCGGCTAATCTAGCTATAGCCTTCTCCGTCACTCTAGACAAATTAGGGATAGTACTAGTGCAGGAATGTTCACTTCATTATTGTCCATCGACTATACACCTTTCCGCTTGATCGATCTTAGGCCCTACTCAGTATATTATTACTTGTATTACCTAAATTAAGCGACATTAATTGTCCGTATTAACAAAAACATCACCATGATCAATAACGAGATCGATCTCTGCTGTCTCACTATCGTCAGTAACCAAAATTAATTAGCCAAACGATAAGGACTAACACATAATCTTTCGATCACTTTTTTTTTCTTCTACCCAAGTCTAACACACTCAATACCAAACTATGATATGATAAGGACTTTTAAGAAAAACGAAAAACAATATATTGGCGTAAAACATCAGTAATCAAGCTCATATATTTTGGTCAGAAAACTTATTGGACATGGCATTGACTAAGCGTACAATTCAACTAATTAAGCGGTCATGTATTCTTTGTTATCTTTCACACGGTAATGGGAAAATGTGGCTCAACAAGTCTTGCTCAATATTAATGCCATTTGAGAGAAAAGATTTAGATGCGGGTAGCAGTTAGAGAAGTAGTTCGAAGCTCAATCAATGAAAATGAATTATCATCATATGAGCTGCAAAAACGGTGAGCGTTAGCAAAGTTATGTTTATGCTAATGCATATAGCTCGGTTTTGGCCCTCAAACATTTAAGTGCAAGCAAAGCACACCTCCTAGACACTTTCCCAAGTTTGTATATATAACACTTTAGCTAGCATTTGGGAATGAACTCATCAAGCACCAAAAGCTGCTTAAACCAAACTTTGGTTACACTATAGAGTGTAACAGTTTAGGGTTCTTGAAATGCAGATCCGTCCTGCTCTCCATGGAGCCCTATTGGGTCTCTGGATCTGCTTTTTTACTTCAAGCTTATGCTACGGCTATGATAAGACCGTCGAGGCAGCCGGACAGCCAAGCAAAGTCTTCTCAGGTGAGATACATATTATGTATATACATACCGTTAATTTTCTGTATTTTTCTTCTTTTTTATTTATAATAATTGAGAATAACATTGTGTATGTCTTTCTGCATGTTCGAAACGATCGTAGAGTTGAAAGCAAATGAGGCTGCAGAGCTCAATGAAGAGGGAAAGTTTGCAGTACTACCACCAAAGTCGTTCTTCAAGAAACCCTTCCTGCATAAGGTTCCCGTCTTGAAGAAGCCATTTCCACAAAAGCCCTACTTCAAGAAACCACCTCTACATAAGATTCCCACTTTCAAGAAGCCAATCTCATCTCCTATTCCTGTTTTCAAGATCCCACCGTTTAAGCAGCATCCTTCCCCGTTTCCACAAGATGAAAAACCATTTTTGAAGAAACCATATTTCAGTCCGATTCCAAAATTCAAAAAGCCATACTTCCATCCCGTTCCGGTCTACAAGAAGCCAGTTTTCCCTCCAATTCCGGTTTACAAGAAGCCATTTTTCC
This sequence comes from Potentilla sterilis, assembly GCA_963682095.1. Classification (NCBI taxonomy): domain Eukaryota; kingdom Viridiplantae; phylum Streptophyta; class Magnoliopsida; order Rosales; family Rosaceae; genus Potentilla; species Potentilla sterilis. The sequence continues at coordinate 14,035,779 of OY821763.1, read as the reverse complement.
CCCCACTTCCGGTTTACAAGAAGCCCCCAGTTCCCATTTACAAAGTTTCCTCCCCAATCCCTGGTTACAAGAAGCCATTCTTCCACCCAGTTCCAGTTTACAAGAAGCCTTACTATCCAATTCCAAAATTTAAGAAGCCATTTCCTCCACACGTTGCTCCCTAAGATAGAGCTAGCTTATGAATTTCTCTTTCAACATGGAAGTCATTCGTTAGTATAAAATAAAGTCTAGCTTACATAGACAGATCTAGAAGAAAAAAAATGATGAAAAATAAAGAAAGCAAGAAGGAAACTAGTGTTGTTGGAATCTTATATATGCTTGAAAGTATATATGTGTGTTCTTTGCTCGTTGTGTAGCTAGCTAGCTACTGCATGTTAATTTAATATACCAGCTTTGGTTTTTTTATAAGAACATCACGGGGATCGATCAGTAAAATTGTCTGTAATAATCTGTTGAAGTTAGCTAGCTGTATGGCGGATGTGCCCTTGGCGGATGTTCCCGCGGATGTGCCCGCGGATGGCGGATGTGCCCGCGGATGTGCCCGTAGCGGATGGCGGGTGTGCCCTTTGGCGGTTGGCGAGTTCCTAGTCCTCGCCAGTCCTCCTTCTGCTCTTCTTTCCTCTTCTTTCCTCATGTGGCTCCTCTGTGCAGCTAGGGGGTTGCGTGTGGAGTTGGAGTTTCTGTTCAGCATGGTGCAACATGGTGCACCATGTTTAGTAGTTGTAGTTGGTAGTTGTAGTTGGTAGTTTTCTTGTATAAATTGTTGTGTGTTATCTTAGTTGTTTTATGAAGAAATATACATGAGAATCATCTTTCTCCTTCTTAATTTCTTCATGGTATCAGAGCAAGGTTCCGATTAGGATCTGCTTCTGCACTCCATTCCTTCTTTCATCTTTACCTAATTGCTTGTTGCACCAGTCTTTCATAATATGACTGGTGGAGGCGATATTGAAGATGCTTCAAGTTCTGCATCATATGCAGCTGGAGTCAATGACTCCAACACCAACCTTCGACTCGTTCCTATTCTCCTCAACGAGCACAACTATCTCTCTTGGTCCAGAGAGGTCAAGCGTGCACTTGGAGGTAAAAGGCTGCTCAGCGCCATTGATGACTCAGTCTCCATTCCATCAACCTCTGCAAAGGAGTATGCTGCTTGGTTTGCTCAGGATCAGCTTCTCATGACATGGATATTAAATTCCATGGAACCAAAGATGCGTGAGATCTTTGGCTATGCTGAAAATTCCCTCCAACTGTGGAAAGAAATCAACGATCTGTATGGCGATTTAAACAATGCTGCACGGATTTTTGAACTCAAAAAGGAAATGGCTGATCTGCAGCAAGGTAACTCTACTTTTGTTGAATACCTTGGCCGGTTGAAAACTATGTGGAATGAGCTAGATCAGTATCGTCCTTTTTCTACTGATAGAAAGGTTTTGTTGAAAAGAGCTGAAGAAGATCAGATTTTCTTATTGCTTGCTAATCTTAGCCCTGAATATGATGATGTGAAAAGCCATCTTCTTATGCAATCACCTCTTCCCGCCTTCCAAACTGTTTGTACTACTATACATCGAGAGGAAACTAGGAGAAAAGTGATGAGAGCTGATGTTTCAGTGGTTGATCACAACAATGAAGCTAGAGCCTTTGCTAGTTCTAGTTCAAGCTCAAATGCTAATGCAACTGTCAGGCCTTATAAAGGAAGGAGACCAGATCTCAAGTGTTCTTATTGCATTTCAATTGGTAGATCAGGTATAGGCCATGAGGAGAAAACATGTTGGATTTTGCACCCTGAACTAAAGCCAAAATTCAATAATGAAAGGGGACAGAAGGGGAAGATAAGAATGAATCCTACTGCTAGAGCTAATATAGCTGAGGGAGACTGCTCAGAGGCAATGATGAGCTTCGCTGCTAACCCTACAACTCTCATAAATGAGTTTGCAGTCTTCTTGCAGCAGAAGCAAGGTAATGCTAATCCAGAAGTTGCTACTGCAATGCTAGGCAAATTTGCTGGATATCTGGCGGATGGAAAATTGGCTTCTAGGGATGAAATTCCAGGTATCATCTGTGCAATCTCAACGGCTCTTGATCTTAGTAAAAATCATGATTTTTGGATTGTTGATTCAGGAGCTTCTGATCATATGACTCATGATTCATCTTGTCTAAATCATCTTTCTTTTTTAAAAAACCCCTCCTTTGTGTCGGTTGCCAATGGGAATAGAGTGCCTATTTTAGGAAAGGGAAAAATGACTTTATTTTCTGATCATAAACAGTCAAGTGTTATGTATGTGCCATCTTTTCCGTTCAAGCTCTTATCTGTTGGGAGATTAACTCATTGCTTAGATTGTCTGGTTTTATTCTCAAAAACCAATGTCATTTTTCAGGATCGAGTGACAATGAGGAAGATTGGTGAGGGATTTTACTTGAACGGATTGTACTATATTTCCACTTCCTCAACTTTTGCAAAGAGTTTTCTTGCTGAGTCGACGTCTTCTACTCGACAGCAGCTGTGGCACATGCGTCTAGCCCATGCTTCAACTCATGTTTTGTCTCATTTATTCCCAAATCTATGTAAATCAGTTTCAGATTGTGAAACTTGTCACAAATCTAAATCTACTAGATTACCTTTTCCAAACTCATGTTCTAGAGCCTCTAGGGAGTTTGAACTGATTCACTCTGATGTATGGGGACCTGCAAAAATGAAATCTTTTGATGGTTATAAATATTATGTCACATTCATTGATGATTTTTCTAGAACCACATTTGTTTACCTCTTGAAACATAAATATGAGGTAAAGAAGTGCTTTGAGGATTTTCATAATCTGGTTAAAAACCATTTCTCTTCAAGCATATGCATGTTAAGATCAGATAATGGGACAGAATATACCTCTAATGTCATGACTGAGTATCTATGTGCCAATGGCATTTTACATCAGACTAGTTGTGTTGGTACACCACAACAAAATGGTGTATCTGAGAGGAAGAACAGAGATCTTCTGGAAAAAACTCGGGCAATTATGATTCAGGCAAATGTCCCCAAGAGATTTTGGTCAAATGCTATCCAAACTGCAGCCTATTTAATCAATCGATTACCATCAAGAGTTCTTGATTTTAAGTCTCCATATTCTGTTTTGATGAAGAGAGATATTACCATTGATCATTTGAGGGTGTTTGGTTGCATCTGTTTTGTTCACATTCAGTCTACTCACAGAGACAAGCTTGATCCCAGAGCTTTGAAGTGTGCCTTTCTGGGTTACTCATCATCACAGAAAGGCTACAAATGCTATGATCCAATTTCAAAGAAGATTATTGTCTCTCGAGATGTTCGATTTGATGAGGCAAAATTCTTTTTTCAAAGCCATGAGTGTGATCTGCAGGGGGAGTTATTTGATAGCTCCGTATATGTTCCTGCAACTGAACCGGGAGCAGAGGCTGCAACAGAATCATCATATAACATTGCTGAAATTCCAACTTCTAGATCTGCAAATGAACATACAGAAATTCTTGCAGAGACACCTGCAAATGTTCCTGAAGAGAGACTTGCAAGGGAGTCTGCAGAGGGGTCCGCTGTTCAGTATCCTTCTCCTTCTCTTGATTTTTCTCTAGCGGCAGATGATGACTTAGAGACTAATGAGGCGGCTGATAATGATGGTATTGCTCCAAGTCAAATCGATACTGGAAGTTCTTTTTTGCCTGTTCCAAGACGAAATCCTAGTCGGACTAGGAAACTGCCTGAAAAATTGAAAGGTTTTGAACTTCATAAGTCCAAACATTCAATTGGGAATATTGTGATCCCATCTCATGCTTCATCAGCGTATTGTGCCTTCATAACCAAGATCAGTCTTGTAACAGAGCCAAGAAATTATGCAGAAGCCAGTAAATCTGCCGTGTGGAGACAAGCTATGGTTGATGAACTACAAGCCTTGAATGACAACAAGACTTGGAGTATTGTGCAGGCTCCTAAAGGGCATAAGATTGTTGGGGCTAGATGGGTCTATAAAGTAAAATTCCATTCCAATGGTGAAGTGGAACGATGCAAAGCTCGCCTTGTAGCTCGCGGATTCACTCAGACATTTGGAGTGGATTATAAGGAGACATTTGCTCCTGTAGCAAAGATGAACACAGTGAGGGTTCTCTTGTCAATTGCCATCAATTCTGGTTGGTCCCTTCATCAAATGGATGTAAAAAATGCATTTCTTCATGGGGATCTGGAAGAAGATGTGTTTATGAGGATACCTCCTGGTCATCATCAAGAAAATGAGCCTGGATTGGTCTGCAAGCTGCACAAGGCTATTTATGGTCTCAAACAGTCACCAAGGGCATGGTATTCCAAACTCAGCTCTGTCATCCTTCAGGCTGGTTTCAAAAGAAGCTCTGGTGATTCCTCTTTGTTCATTAGAAGTGGTCTGGTTGGTAAGTTGGTGATTCTTGTTTATGTTGATGACCTTATTATTACTGGGGATAATGCTGATGAAATTCAAGCCATTAAGGCTACTCTTCAGTCCTCGTTTCCCATCACGGATCTTGGTCCTCTTAGATACTTTCTCGGAATTGAAATGGACCAGTCTAAAAAAGGCCTCTTCCTGACACAGAGGAAATATGTGATTGATCTGTTGAAAGAGGAAGACATGTCTGCCTGCAAGCCTGCTAAAACCCCTCTTCCAAGTAATCACAAGTTTGATGTTGATAGTGAACCTCTTCATAATCTCACTGCTTATCAGAGATTAGTAGGCAAGCTCATTTATCTGACTATCACTCGCCCTGATATCACTTATGCTGTAAGTATCTTGAGTCAGTTTATGCATGCTCCAACTTTACACCATCATCAGCTTGTGAAACGCATCCTTAGATATCTCAAGGGTTCCATTACCCGGGGTATAGTGATGCACAAGCATAATCATTTTAAGTTGGAAGGATATACTGATTCAGATTGGGCAGGCAACATGCTGGATAGGAAATCAACCACCGGATATTGTACCTTTGTTGGTGGCAACCTTGTGACTTGGAAAAGCAAGAAGCAGACCGTTGTAGCTCGATCAAGTGCCGAAGCAGAGTATCGAGCTATGGCATCCACTGCCTGTGAGCTCATTTGGCTGAAAAACATCCTTGGAGATTTTGGTATTCGGAGTTCCTCTCCTATTACCCTGTACTGTGACAACCAAGCTGCTATGCACATTGCAGCTAATCCAGTCTTCCATGAGCGTACAAAACATATCGAAGTTGATTGCCATTTTATCAGAAATCAAGTCCAATCTGGGATCATTGCTACTGCTTATATTCGCTCAAGTGAGCAACTTGCTGATGTCTTTACAAAACTTCTCCCTTCAGCTCAGTTTGAAGCCTTATTGGTCAAGCTCGGCTCTCGTTTCTCTTTAGCCTTCGCTTGAGGGGGAGTGTTGAAGTTAGCTAGCTGTATGGCGGATGTGCCCTTGGCGGATGTTCCCGCGGATGTGCCCGCGGATGGCGGATGTGCCCGCGGATGTGCCCGTAGCGGATGGCGGGTGTGCCCTTTGGCGGTTGGCGAGTTCCTAGTCCTCGCCAGTCCTCCTTCTGCTCTTCTTTCCTCTTCTTTCCTCATGTGGCTCCTCTGTGCAGCTAGGGGGTTGCGTGTGGAGTTGGAGTTTCTGTTCAGCATGGTGCAACATGGTGCACCATGTTTAGTAGTTGTAGTTGGTAGTTGTAGTTGGTAGTTTTCTTGTATAAATTGTTGTGTGTTATCTTAGTTGTTTTATGAAGAAATATACATGAGAATCATCTTTCTCCTTCTTAATTTCTTCATAATCTTAATTTGAGGAATTGAGAAAGAAAGAAAAACAGTACATTATCGTAAAGAAGTTCTAAAATATATTCAAGATCAAAATCTTATGCACACAGCTTGGCCGCACAGTCGATTAATAATGAAGAATATTTCATGGCCAGTGGACAATAAGAATAACAATTACGAATCAGTTTCATCTATGTTTTAGACCTAGAAGATCTATGAATGATCACGTACAGAAACAAGTAACGATAATTCTCAATGCAAAATAAGGGACCCATATTTATGCATGACCTTATTATTTCGGTTCTCAACTATATGATCGTACCTATAACTAATAACAATCATTCCATTTATATCATCCTCCGGCCATTATGTCACCGATTTTCAGGTTGCAACGAGCAACTGCGCGCAACTGCATGCCATAATTAGTCCAACTTTTCTTTGTTCCTCGAGAGTTTGGAGGAACTACTGGTTCTGTTTCAGTCTATAGCTGAAGTATATATCAAACTTTGATCAAATAATTAGTTGAAGTACGTGAGTGTATTTGGTAGCTACGCACTCTTATTCAACTTACATCGCGATGATCGCCGGCCGTTTCAACTTCCGACCACATGATGATCGATTCAGGCATTCAGAGATTGAATCATCGAATCATGAGTGACTGATCGAGAGTTGCCTCGATCGGGAGTAATATATATAGATGTGTAATGATCTGCCGTGAACATTGAAGAAAATTAAGTTGCTGGATACATATGAAGAAACTATGATGCAAATCACCGTCCTGGTAAACCCTAGCTTGATGTAAATAACCTGCGACAAAGGGGCTTCGAAATATCTGGTATGACGAGCAAAGCCTACTGTAGGCCTCATCATTAAGCTCGCGGATCAAGTGGGCCGATGGAGGCCCGCAAGCTCGGCCCGGCCCGGCCCTTCTAAAAGCCCGTTTAAGCCCGGGCCCGGTGGGTAGAGGGCCGAGCTTAGTTTAGGGGTTAGAAACTCGGTCCGACCCATAAGCCCGGCCCGTTAAGAGCCCGTCAAGCCTACTCCATCAAAAGCCCGTAAAACCCCGGCCCGTAAAGCCCGTTAAAATTCATACCTCAATAATTAAAGAATAAGTTACCCCCATATAGAGTTATTTTATATTTTTGACAAATTAATGTATTAATTAGATCTTCATTTTCACACACTTTAATGGATTTTCACACACTTTAATGGATATTCACACTTTACTAGCACAATATGGATCATCTTTTCTCTTAAACTCATCTATTTTATCATTTATGTTAGTTAAAAATAATTATTATATTAATATCTTTAAGAATTTTAAATTATAGTCTAAAAATCACGAAGTAAACATATCATCGATCGAAGCTTTAACTTTGTCGGATTTAAGTGATTTTTTTACCATCACTATATTTCATCATAACGATCAAATGCTATCTCATAGCATTTTTCAAAACTTGACTTCTTTTATATAGTTGTTTCGAAAAGTTGTACACTTGAGTATAATCTATTAATCAAGTTATACCGCATTAGTAAGCATGTTGTCATTATAATGGCTAAATTCACAAAATGAAAATTGTTACCGTCTGATATGATCGTTATAGTTAAATATGAGTAGAGGAGAAAAATTAACTCGTTTCGTGAACGTTCGATGCTCGATCGAAACGGTCAACCAAATTTTCATAAAACTTATCACACGAAAACGTTATTAGGTACATTTAGATGACATTGTTTCGTCGACTCTTCCAAATATTAAACTCTCAAATAAATGAGACGTAATCAGCCATGTAAAAATTTGGGAACGTTTACCTCCCGATACTATGGCTCCCCATAGAGAGATATAAGTTTAAATAAGGTTGACCGCACAGATCGGGGTTCTAACTTTGTCAGATTTAAGTGATTTTTTTACCATCACCGTATTTCATCATAACGATCAAATTATATTTCATAGCATTTTTTAAAATTTGACTTCTTTTATATAGTTGTTTCGAAAAGTTGTACACTTGAGTATAATCTACTAATCAAGTTCTACCGCATTAGTAAGCATGTTGTCAATATAATGGCTAAATTCACAAAATGAAAATTTTGACCGTCTGATGTGATCGTTATAGTTAAATATGAGTAGAGGAGAAAAATCAACTCGTTTCGTGAATGTTCGATGCTCGATCGAAACGGTCAACCATATTTTCATAAAATTTATCACACGAAAACGCTATTAGGTACATTTAGATGACCTTGTTTCATCGACTCTTCCAAAATTTACACTCTCAAATAAATGAGACGTAATCAGCCATGTAAAAATTTGGGAACGTTTACCTCCCGATACTATGGCTCCCCATAGAGAGAGATAAGTTTAAATAAAGTTGACCGCGCCGATCGAGGTTCTAATTTTGTCGGATTTAAGTGATTTTTTGACCATCACCGTATTTCATCATAATGATCAAATTCTATTTCATAGCATTTTTCAAAATTTGACTTCTTTTATATAGTTGTTTCGAAAAGTTGTACACTTAATTATAATTTTCTAATCAAGTTATACCGCATTAGTATGCATATTGTCATTATAATGGCTAAATTTATAAAATGAAAATTTCATAGGCCACATATTTATAGGGTATATTTATAATTGAAAATCAATTTGAATTTAGAGTTTAGAGTTTGGAGTTTGGAGTTTGGCGTTTAGAGTTTCCAAACTCCTTTTTAAAAAATAATCTCTAATATTTATTTATTTTAATTAAAGCCCGGCCCGGCCTCAACCCGCCAAGGGCTATTCGGTCCGGCCCGCAAAAGCCTGTCAAGCCCGCCTTATATGGTTGGGCTTAGATCATAGAATTTTTAAAGAAGCCCGGCCCGGCCCGGCCCGCTCCAAGCCCGCTATGAATGGGCTGGGCAGGGTGTTGATGAGGCCTAGCCTACTGTTGCCAGCACCACTGCAGAACAGAATCGAAGCGACGAAAAAAAGTCGTCGCTTTAGCATTATTTTTGTCGCTTCAACACCGAAGAGACAAAAAGTCGTCACTTTGAGGTCGTCGCTTCATTCTCGTCGTTTCAGCACCGAAGAAGCGAATTTTGACCCAAAAGTTCGTCGTTTCAGAAACAAAGCGACGACTTTTGAGTGGTCTCTTGGAAAACAAAAGCGACCAACTTTGAGTCGTCGCTTGTAAAAACGAAGCAACGACTTTTGGGTCAAAATTCGTCGCCTGACGAAATCTCAGCGACGAAGTTTGATCGTTGGTAGGGTTATGATGCGACGAATATTGAGCAATGTTCGTCGCTTCGTTCAAAGTTACAGATTAGAAAAACAGGTTTCTGGTCAGTTTTGACCCAATTTCAATATCGATCAAATCGTCGCAAAACCTGCATTTTGAGTCACAATTTCACACATCCAACATAACACAAACACAGTTCATTTTATAAATACGTAAATTTCATTCAAAGGTACAATAATTACAATGTATGATAATCCAAGAATGTACTACAATATCCAACTTCCTACAATAATATGTACAAAGAAAAAATAAGGTCCTAATCAAGGGCATCATTATCACCGGGGATACCTAATGAAGCACATGAGGATTTATCGGCGACTGGAGCTGTTGCGGCAGCATTGTCACCCAAATTGCCTTGGCCCGCCATGAAAGCTTGGACGGTAGCCTCCAGCGCTGCCACACGCTGCCTCATCTCTTCTTTCTCGATTTGCGCGACTCTACACTATTCGCTGACGACTGCTAGCTAGCTCCTCAAATCCTCATCACCCCGGGACACACGTGCACCGCCTCTTGGTTTTGGGGGGCGTCTTAATGCACCCCCTAACCTTGCAAAATTGGTAAAAGAAAAACATTAGTCAAATTAAAATCTAAAAACTAAAACTTGTAAAAGATTTAGGTGCAAAAAAAAAATTACCTCGGACCCTCGTCCCCGGCTTCCCACCCAGCTCCTTCTCGACTATAGCCATATGCTCCTCGATGGTAACGAGGCCCGTCACGTGACTGTCGGCTTCATCACTCGCTCGGCTAGCACACAGCTCAGCCATCTTCCTCTTCACCGCTGCCTGCAAATAAAAACAAGTCCAATAGATTAGGGTTATTATACATTTTAATTAAAAAAAAAAACGAAATCACATTGGTGAATTGGAAAGGAGCTCACCACTTTCTCCTGCACATTTTGCGATGGTTGATAAATATCGCAGACTGTCTGCAGTATAGGGGCTAGATGTCCTTTGGCCTCATTCGCAGCGACACGGTAGCTGTAAGGAGTGGTGCCGGAGTGGTGGTTGATTGCATACCCCTTCTCATTTCCCTTGTTCTGGTTAGTGGCGTTCCAGGCACACATCCTCTGCAATTATGAAATTGATAATTGTACACCACACCATAAACCTATGATATAGTTTTTCATCCGTTTCATTTCCCTTAAATAGCAGAAAGCAAAGTTTTTTGTTTACATTGTTGTTCACATGTTTGTGGCAAGCAATATCTCATATCGAGTAGGTTTCACAATTTACAGCGATGGTGTGAAATTTATGTCTCAAACATATGCACATGCAGCCATTAAGGTTCTAATTTTCAAAAAAAAAAAAAAAAAAAAATCACTTTTCTGAGTAGAATATATAATTCTGTTATTATCAATCCAAAAACAACCCTCTAGGTAACATTGCAAATAAGCCCAACCATACAGCAAACATATAAGCATTTACATGGACTCCGAGATATATACAAGAACTACTGAATGTTGTTTTTGAGGGTCACAACAAGCCTGATTGTCAATGCTAGTTCAAGCAAGCACAGATTCGGGATAACATAATAGTAACAATCCTTAAGTTTTTGACAGTTAAGTTTCAGTATGAGTCTCAGATTCAACCCCCGTGATATACATAAAGACTACATAACAGAGCTACACAATCGTCAAACTGAAAAGCATATAAATTGATCTAAATCTAGAAATTATTTCATATGAGAATTATGAAATTATATGAAGTTAAAACCTGTAATTAATTTCTATTATCTTGAAATCGCCGTCCTTAAAGTGAACTTTGAGGTACTCCCACTGCTCAGGTCGGTGGATGAACTCTGCCGGCGTCGTCTTTGATACTTCAACGTAGTGGGTATGGCAGTCGTACTTCCAATCCTTATAAATCTTGGCAGCGGTCTCGTCGATGTATTTCCACATGCCTGTCTCGGTGGGAGGGAGGTCATAGAGCGTCTAGTAAAAAACAATTCAAAAAAATGGCATTAGAAATAACATATTTCAATATAATGTGGTATGTTAATTTGTTTTACGAAATTATTGTAAAATAACAGATTACCTCCATATAATACGTCAATGCATCCTGGTGCTCCTCATCCAACTTAGCAAAGGATGGCGCAAGCATCGGCACCTTGCTCCGGACGGCGCTTCCGATGTCTCGGGACATCAAAGTCCTCCACTTCAAAAGGCGCGGACCCTTGTGCTCTTCGGCATACTCAACCTTCAGAGGCTGGTTGTTGTTTAGGGTCTTCAAATACTAGGTCTTTATGCCCGTGATGATGCCGAGCTTGTCAGGGTTCCGCCCCTTCATCTTCTCCCCCGTTGTCATATCAACAACCTCTGTCATATCAATCATATCAATTCAATCAAACTTGTGATACATTTGAGAGGGTAGTACGTACGTAAATTTATCATCAAACTTTATATATACAGTACTAACAGTACTAACTTATGTTTTGAAGATCATGGTATTTTGAGGAAAACTAACTTCATCAAAACGAGTAACATATAGTAAATCATGCTACTAATTAGAATCGAAATACACATACAGACTGGAAGTGAACTAGTCTGAGATATCAATTATGTCATGGGAAATATATCATACTTGGGGGACTAATTTACCTACATCAGAGATCTCAAGCTTGAAACTCTCCTCCCTAATATCGATCCTCCGATAAAAGTAACAAAACACAACAATAGTTTCTACCAGTGCTCAAATACACATGACATATGCAGATTACAATTATGGAAACATTATTGAGCTGCTCCAAAAGTGATCAAAGCAAAATCAACATGAGCTTCATCAATCTTTAACCATGTGGAACTCTGAGCTAGCATAGATGGAGTGGCAAACACTACACAAGGCTTGCAAGATGAGGATATACAAAACCAGCAACCAAAGGAGAAGGATTAAGTGGAATTCCACGTCTGAGAGTGTAGAATGTGATGACTAGAGGTAACATGTTAATTAAGCATAGATAACATGTTAACATTCGAAAGCAAAAACAAAACCATGAGCATCCAAATTTGTTAGGCAGAACATATAAAACATGGTTGACCATATATATGCATTTCAATTATTCAATAAGAGGAAATATATATATCTCAAGGTATGTATTCATATATCAACCAGCATATCAACCATATATCCACCAGCATATCAACAACATATCAATACGAAACCATACACATAGCACCAACAGCAGCACAACCAGACCATACATTATGTGTCGTCGCTTCCTAATCCCTAATTCTAACCTTGAACTCCAAACAAGCAGTGCATTATTTATCAACCAAACAAGAATGAGCAGCCAAACAAGAATGAGCAGCACCAAAGCAAAGAGCACCAGAATTCAAGAAAAATTAAAATTGAAAAAAAGAAAAACTTACCCAGCTCCGCCGGACCACTCTTAGTCCTAATGCTTAATGGAGCAGCGTCCCGCCTCCGGCGTTTGACGGTTCGCCACCGCTACCTCCAGCGTTTGACGGTTCGCCACCGCCACCTCCAGCAGCACCAAAGACCGAAAGGGTCGTTTCTTCCAGAGACGGAATTGGCACCAGCGTCCCAGCCTCAGGTCTCGCCGTCGTCTCCGCCGCCTCTGGTCTCGCCGTCGTCTCCGCCACCGCGGCAGCCAATCTCGCTGCAACTTCGGCCGCCTGTCTGTCCCTTCTCGCCTCGAGCTGCTTCCTCCTCTGCTGGGCACTAGAACCTGGTGCCATTGAATTTAGGGTTTGGGTGTGGGGGAAGAAATTGGAAGGATTGTCTTTAGGGTTTGGGGGAAGAAATCGGAAGATTCAGAGTTTTAAAATTTGGGGATCGCGCTACTGAGGAAGAGGGAGCAAAGTTCCGGTTCATATAATCAGATACGAAGCGACGAACATAGACTAACCTCGTCGCTTAAAATATGAAGCGACGACACATGTCCAAAACTCGTCGTTTCACCTTTAAGTTGGCGACGAAAGTTAAACTGCGTTGCTTCATATAATTGAAGCGACAAATTCGAAGTTTCAGCTCACTAGGTTACCTAGTGGGTTAAAAGTTCGTCCCTTCAGATCACATGAAGTGACGAAGTTTGACATCACTAGGTTACCTAGTGAAATAAAACTTCGTCGCTTCAATGATCTGAAGCGACAAAATTTTACAAAAATGGTCGCTTCATTTTTTCAAGCAACAAATATTGTCCAATATTCGTCGCTTCAATTTAACTGAACAAATTAGTACTAATTAGAATATTGTAAATATTGTTCAAAATTACAACAATAAATATATATCATCATTATCATATTACAACATGTACCATAATTAACTAGTAGTCTTCCTCTTCGTCGTCTCTGCCATCATCGTCTTCATCTTCCTCTTCCTCTTCTTCTTCCTCATCGAATTCATCTCCACTGTCATCTTCCTCACCATTTGATTCTTCATTCTGTTCGTGTATTTGTAAATCGAGTTGGAGATTAGATGCATCAATATGATAAAATTGTATTGAACTTAGTGTGTCCTCTTGGTATGGCTCTGTGATTTGATTCCCTAAAGGCGGCCTGTTATCTTCTGTTGCCACAACTTTGGCACTATATACATTTTGGTGCAACATTTCTCGCACCACCTTCCAAGTACCACCCGCCGCAGGATCGTCCAAGTAGAACACTTGTTTTGTCTTGATAGAAAGACAAAATGGTGAATTCTCATAGTAACTAGTGTTTGTATCCACTGATATCAGACCATGATCTACCTTGACGGTGTCAATTTCTTCGTCATCATGATCGTCAGTGGTGTTGTGCCATATAACTTTGAACAACACGACCGACAAATTGTCTGGATAACATACCTCGACTACATAGTCAAGATGGCCATAAAAGTGTTGGGACAGGTTTCCAACATTCGTGCTTAACATCACCCCGCTATTTTGAGTCACGAGTCTTTGATCTCTATCGAGTGAGACATATTTGATACCGTTCACATAGCACGCCTTATAAATCCGGGTAAATTGCGGACCTCGAGCCAATGACCATATTGCCCTGTTAAAATTAGGGTCTTCAGCATCATTTCTTCTCTTAGCCTGAAAAATAGATGGTGTTAGTTTTATACTATATCGGGTTTAGGATCTTTGTACAAAAAAAAATACAATTTTCGTACAAATTTTAAGAACCATCGATGGAAACTCCTCCTCATGGGGCGCTCGTCGTAATCGTCACCATGTTTCGCTATGTACATCTGCAAATGAGCGTCCATGTAATATTGAGCTTCTTCTGTATCCGTCAAAATTTGTCAGTGAGCCTCAGCCGTTTCCTCCTCTGTTAACCTGATATTTCCGGTCGTATCCATAATACACTGCTGAACTAACTGAGAAATACAACTAATATTCCATATTGGGGGATTGGGCTCTTCATGTTCTTCCAATTGAAGATACGACTTACAGTATGTCATCGACTCTCATGATATGTACATTTCTGCAATACTCCCCTCCGGGTAATGTGTATTACTCATTGATTGCGTATAATCACCTAATTGCCTATAAAATGATGAATATGATTAGTGCATATATAAAGTTAGTGTAAATTTAGTTTTAACAAAAAGAAACATATTTGGTTAGTGCCTACCTTTCCGTCGGATACATCTATGTAAAATATACTGGGTCTGTAAGCATAACTTGTTCGGGAAGGTGAACCATGAGATGAACCATAGAGGTGAAGAAATGTGGAGGAAAAATCAACTCCAAATTGTAAAGAATGATCACTATCTCATCTTTCATCTGTTGGACATCTGCCTTCTTCAACTCCCTAGCACATAATTTCCGAAACCAATTTGAAAATGCTATCAATGGCTTCACGAAGTTATTTGGAAAAAATCCTCGAATAACCACTGGAAGAAGACGTTGAAGCAGGACATGGCAATCATGCGTCTTCAATCCATAGAACTTTTTCTCGGTTAGTTTCACCTTATTTCTCAAACTTCCCGCATAGCCAAGTGGATACCTAACACCGCGAAACCATTCGAATACTTCTTCACGACGATCCTCTTGAACAAAAAAAGGTGCATGAGAAACCTTTCCCATCCTCTTTTCAGCTTTCGAACATCACTGACTCTTGCAGATTTTCCTCTTCTCCAAAGCTTCGCGAGCCCTTGGACAATCCTTGGTCTTCCTTTCAATTGTAAGAATGGTGCCCAAGATATTGTCACCCACGTTCTTTTTAATGTGTATGACATCTAAACATTACCTATGTAACAACGATAACCAATACGGAAGCATCCAGAATTCGCTCTCGTGGGTCCAATATTGTCTGTTGTGTGCTGAGTAAGGGACATGAAAATCCGGATGCTGGCTAAGAGTGGGGTAACTGTGTGACATAATTTCCTCCAAAATTTCATCTCCGTTCTTATGAGCTGGTCTTTTTCCCCACTCTGGCTTCCCGTTGAATGCCAAACTGGATCACATTGGTGAATTCTCGTCGAGCCATTTCTGATGCCCTTCATAAACAATTCTTCCACAAATATGTTCCGTCGTCAGCTCATCTAGACAAATTGGACATGCTTTGTACTCTTTCACCGTTGAGCCCACAAGCATCCCTAAATCAGGAAAGTCACTTATAGTACACATCACCGCTGCCTTCATCGTGAATATATCATTGTCGACTCTGTCAAAAGTAGAGACTTCATTTTCCCACAAATGTTTGAGCTCGTCGATCAATGGACGAATGAGGACAGTAAGGCACTTTCCTGGAGATTTAGGGCCAGGAATCAACACGGTCAGCATATTATATTCTTTCCTCATACACATATTATATTCCTTCCTCATACACATATTAGGGGGTAGATTATATGGCATCACAACCACGGGCCATGTACTATACTAGGTTGTCATTGTTCCAAATGGACTGAAACCATCAGTTTTTGCCACTCCAAACCGCATATTTCTTCCCTTAATGTCGTCGAAACCTGGAAATGTCTTATTAAAATGTTGTCGGAGGGTACTTTCATATAGTCGCATCTCCTTATGCCATCGCATATGCTTTGCTGTGTGTGGAGACATAAATAGGCGTTTCAACCTTGGAGTGAGAGGGAAATACCAGATTACCTTTTTTGGAATGTCATCCGTATTTGGCTTATATCTTTGAGCACCACATACTGGACAAGTCCTACGAGTTTTATTTGCAGCCCCCCTGAATAGGTAACAGTTGAACTCACAAACATGAATTTTTTCATATCCAAGGGAAAGATCCTTAAGGATTTTTTTAATTCTCGAATAACTCAATGGGAAATTATTCATTTTAAAAAACTTATGCAACCATCCACACAATTTATCAATACTCGTATCCGACCATCCATTTTCAACTTTAATTTCCATTGCATGTAATATGGCACTTAATATAGTTTCTTCACTCCCTTCATACAATGGGGTTTGAGACTCCCTTAGAAGCCTTTCATACTTAGCATAATCATCATCTACCATGTCATTGAAGTGAACTTCAGCATTTTCTTCAACGACATTATGTGGTGCATCTCTGTGGTATCCAGGATAGTATGGAAATACAACTTGTATAATCTCCACAGGCGGGATCACTGAAGGACCGGCAACACTGGAAGCTTCGATTCTATCTTGAAACCACTGTCTCCGTCGACTGATCATTGCCAGTTGACCAGAAACTTCCCCGTGTAGGTGCCAAACTGTGTAAGTCGGATCCAAACCATGGTGCATGCAGTGATGATAAATCTCTTCGATATCCTTATAATAAGGACCATTTCTGCAAATTGCGCACGGGCAAGGGAGATACTGGGTTCCAATAGTGTGAGTCTTCACAAAATTGATGAACTGCCATACGCTTGTTATGTAGTCAGGGTGTGTAAAATGAAGATTCATCCAAGATTTGTTGGGGACATCATCCATGTTTCCTGTCATAACATAAACAGACAATATGCATAAGGTTAGCACACAATATTTATGATACAATCAAAACCTGTCCCAACACTTCTTCTCATTATGCCTCCAGGTTGGGTCCTATCCCCTTCAGGAGAACACGACTTTGTTGATCATTTTGCTATTCATGTGGTTTCTGCTACAGTTTTGAGAAATTTCGGCAGCATCTCCCTACAGTTCCTCAAGTGCACAAAAATCTAAACAACCTAATTTGCACTCTTGGAACATTGTAGTTATCGAAACTATATCCCAAAATTGTAACAGAAACCACATGAATAGCAAAAGAATCAACAAAGTCGTGTTCCCCTAAAGTGTCCAAAAATGGGACAATTCGAGAATCAACAACTCATCTCGATCAACTAGATGAGTTGTTGATTCTCAAATGGGAGTTCTAAGCTAATAAACACCACAATTATATATAATACGAAACAATTAATTTACATATGGCACCACACTCCCTCACTAAGCCACTCGCATGTTTCAGAAACCCTAACTGCCACAATCCACACACAACACAAACCAATTACATCATTAATTAATAATTTCAACCTAATCTACCAAAAAATTCACAAAAATTCACTAAATTGCTCCGATTTCACAAAATTTCATTTTCACTAAATTTGGATTTAACTAAATTTCACAATTTCACTAAATTACACCAAAATTCAATTTCACTAAATTACACTAAAGTTCAATTTCACTAAATTTCACAATTTCACAAACTAACCTAAATGATCTCAATTTCACCAAAATCAACACTAACTCTATCATATATTCAAACACCCAACACTAAAAACAACACAAAACACATTATAAACCAAATCCAACTCAAGATATCAAACACTAAATTCAACCAATCAAACCCAAATATGGTGATTACAATGAAGATGAGAGATGATACTAACCTACAAAGCAATTGGAAGAGAAGACCCAACTTTTGGAACCCGAAATTGACCAAATCAGCAGTTTTTGAGATTTTTCGCCGCTGCTACAGTAAATTCTTCTTTTTCTTCTTCTTCTGTGTTCTGACTAAGCCAAAGGCTTTATAGCAGATTAAAAACTTTAAGCGACGAAGATTGGCCAAATCTCGTCGCTTCGTTAAGTCTACAGCGACGTCGCTTCAATTATAAGTCATGAGCGACGAATTTTGAATGTTCGTCGCTACAGTTTCCAAAACCTGGTTTTTGGATAAATGGAGGTGACAACTTACCATTATTCGTCGCTTCAATAACTTTGGAGCGACCAATTTTACCCAAAATTCGTCGCTTGGTTTTATTGAAGCGACGAAGTTGTTTTTTGTTTCTGATTCTTCGTCGCTTCAATACCTTCCTGCAGTAGTGCAGATTACTGAGATAATTAATTAAGTAGAGCGGTTCTGTGTGATCAAATCAATGCCCTTGGGAGCCTAGCTGCAAGGTAGTGCCAATTAATAATGCTATACACAATGCAATCCCAGATTAGAATCGATCTCCATGCTCTTGGAAATCAAGGTCCTCATGCCAGTGATCTAATTAGTAATTTCAATCAAATAATTAGAGATCTTTTACGTTTAGATTGACAGAAACACATGAACTTGGGAATGGGATGAAGTGTCGAGAAATTAATGGCAGTCAATCGATCAACATAAGAATTACAGTCAATCAGAGAAACAACTAGGGATTCCAAATAACTAGGGATCGCACGGAATCTACTGACGTGTAGTTCTACATTGCTGTTATATCTGTGTTTTAACATATGTGATCAGACAACTCTGTCTCCAAGACCTCCTCATCGAAAAAACATATGCAAAACCTACCTACTCACTACCATGTGAAAAGAAGATATTTGGCTAGAATGATTTCATTAAATCTCAAAGGGATTACATATACTAGTACTGACCTTATCCTAGAAGGTAGCTACCTTTACAGTTCTAACTATAATAGGAAAAGATATTCACAGCTAATAATATTCCTAATACAGAAGATACAGAGAATCATATTTCTAACACTCCCCCTCAAGTTGGAGAGTGGATGTCTCTAACTCCCAACTTGCTAACCATAGGAATGAACATGTCCTTTCCCAAGGCTTTAGTAAAGATATCTGCCAATTGATGTGCAGATCCAACAAACTTTGTGACAACAGACCCATCATGAACTTTATCTCTGATATAATGACAATCCATCTCGATGTGTCGGGTTCGCTCATGAAAAACTGAATTTGCTGCAATATGCAGCGCTGCTTTATTATCACAGTATAAGAGTGCAGGTTCTGGATGTAAAACTCCCAAATCACTGAGTAAATATCGGAGCCACGTAAGTTCACAACATGCTGCAGTCATGGCTCGATATTCTGCTTCCGCAGAAGATAGTGAAACTGTCTTTTGCCTTTTTGATTTCCAGGAAACCAATGAGGGACCAAGAAAAACACAATAACTTGTTGTTGACCTTCGAGTAATTGGACAACCTGCCCAATCTGAATCACAAAAAGAACACAACCTGAAATCACTCTTAGAAGAGAAATATAAACCTTGACCATGAGCATTCTTGATGTATCGAACAACACGCAATGCTGCTTCTATATGGACTTTGCGTGGCTAATGCATGAATCTACTAAGCACATGTACAGGATACATGATATCAGGCCTAGAAACAGTCAGGTATATCAATCTCCCAACAAGTCTTCTATAACGAGCCGGGTCTTTCAACAACTCACTCTTATCAGACAACTTCAATCCTATTTCCATGGGAGTATCAATAGGGGCTGCTCCAAGCAACCCTACATCGTTAATAATTTCCAAGGCATATTTTCGTTGGGAGATAAAAATCCCATTTTTAGAAGCAGAGACCTCAATGCCGAGAAAATATTTCAAATCTCCCAAATCTTTAATACGAAAATGAGTATGAAGGAAATTCTTAAGTGCAGCAATACTCGATGGATCATTTCCGGTAATTAAAATGTCATCAACATAAATTAACAAAGCAGTAAAAGACTTGCCTTGTCTCTTGGTGAACAAAGAGTAACCAGCTCTCGATTGAACATAACCTGCTGAGCGGATGGCCTCTGAGAATTTAGCCAACCATTGTCGAGATGCCTGTTTCAGGCCATACAACGACTTATGAAGTCGACATACCAAGTTTTCCTCCCCCTGTCTCCGAAGGCCTGGTGGAGGAGACATATAAATTTCCTCATCAAGGTCGCCATGTAGGAAGGCGTTGTTCACATCCAATTGATGGAGAGACCAACCACGAGCTGCTGCCAAAGCCAATAAACACCGAACAGTAATGATTTTAGCTGTAGGAGAAAAAGTGTCATGATAATCAACACCTGCCATTTGTGTAAATCCTTTCGCCACTAATCGAGCCTTATACCGCTCAATAGAACCATCAGACCTGCGTTTGATCTTGTAAACCCAGCGACAATCGATTGGTGTTTTGCCTGTCGGAAGTGGAGTAAGCGTCCAAGTACCATTATCGGCAAGAGCCTGCAATTCGCCGCGCATCGCCTCCTGCCATTCAGGATGAGTGGCGGCCTCTGAATAAGAGCGAGGCTCAACGGTATGACTGATATGAGTAATAAAAGCTCGATGCCCAGGCCGATATCGATGATAAGAGAGGTAATTGCATAAAGGGTATTTCGTACCTTTGGCCGGACCCGGAAACAAAGAAGATGATTGGTCTGAATCAGAGAGCATCACCTGAGAGCATACATAATCCCGAAATTTGACCGGTGGAGCAGTGTTGCGACTCGAGCGACGAAGAGGGTCAGGTGGAGGATTTGAGGTTGGATACGATGGTGCTACAAGAGTTGGAGGCTCAGATGGAACGGCTATCAGTGCGAGGTTTTCAGGGAAGAGCGTCGGTGACGGCGGTGGGGGCGCCGGTGATGAGGATGCTTATGGCGGAGGATAGGGTGTGGGGAAGGGCGATGTAATTGGGGTGTCGTTTTGGGCAACTGCAGTTGGTGCAGTTTGTGTGTCATTAGGAGGAGAGGAGAATGGGTAGGTATTGGGCTCGGGCTCAGTGATTGGTGAGGGAATTGGGCCAGAAGAGGTGACTGGAGAGACACTTGGTTGATCAGACGCATAAGGAAAAGAATTTTCATGAAATATGACATCTTTACTAGTAAAAATCTTTCGATTTGATAAATCAAAGAGTTTATAAGCTTTTAGGCCAGCTGGGTACCCAATGAAAACACAACGAATGGCACGAGGGGAGAATTTATGAGTGAGACGAGGATTAGTGGCATAAGCTAGACAACCAAAAGTCCTAAGATGGGAGAAAGAAGGAGGTTGATGATAAAGACGTTCGAATGGAGTTTGAAAAGACAGAAGAGGAGTTGGGAGTCGGTTGATTTTGTGCACAGCGGAAAGAACGCAATCTCCCCAAAATTCAGTGGAAAGTTGAGCATGAAATTTTAAAGCTCGTGCTACTTGGAGAATGTGACGGTGTTTACATTCCACTACCCCACTTTGTTGGGGCATGTAAACGCATGAATGTTGAAAAAGAACACTGTTGTCCTTAAAAAAAGAACAAAGGGAAAGAAACTCCCCACCATTATCACTGCGAACAATCTGAATTTGGGAAGAGAATTGAGTAGACACATATTGAAAAAAGTGTTTTATTAGAGGTTGTGTCTCATTTTTGTGACTCATCAAAAACACCCAAGTGAAACGTGTGAAATCATCAACAATAGTGAAAAAGTAATGAGCACCTGACAAAGAATGGTGTTTATAACGACCCCAAATATCGCAATGAATGAGTTCAAATGGTTTATTAGATGAAATAGAACTTGTTCCAAAAGGCAAACGACTCTGCTTAGCCAAAGGACATATATGGCAAGCATTATTAGAATTGACAGAAATATTCAAAAAGTTTTTGGCAATAAAATTTAATCGGGAAAGGGAAACATGTCCTAGGCGATGATGCCAAAGATTAGTAGAGGAGGTGGTGAGGTTGCAGGCTGGTTGGTGGCTGGTGGAGTGAGGGTTGGTTAATATCTTCTTTGTCGCCAATACCACCAAGTAATATAGACCATTGCGTTCCTTACCCAAACCAATCATTCTCTTCGTAGCCAGATCTTGCAAGATACACCAATAAGAAAAAAAGGTCACTGAACATTGCAAGCCTCTTGTAAGTCTACTGACAGACATCAAATTGACTTTGAACGATGGTACACATAACACATTTGATGACTTTGAACGATGGTACACATAACACATCATGCAAATAATATTCAAAGTTTAAGGGCAATGATCCTTTTGCAATGATATTAGCTTTCTCTCCACTAGGCAATAATACCGGAGGTAATGAGCATCTCTTATTTCCATGCATGAATAATTTTGGGGAAGAAGAGATGTGATATGTTGCGCCGCTATCAATAATCCAGCGATTAGAGGAGATTTTAGACAAACCTGGAGGGGTTTTTGGAGTTTTCGGTTTAGTCACTGCTGCATTTGCATGGGAAGTAGTACCTCCATATTTTTCACTCAGCATGGATGCAAACTGTTGAATTTGTGCCTCTGAAAGACCCGATATCATGTGCATATCCTCCTTGGACAACCTCTCAGACACTTGGTTAGCCATTGAATTACAACCATGATTTTTACCAAGGATAAACTCGTTCAATTTCTCCTTTGGATGACCTGGAGGAAAACCGATGATGAAAAAACAGGTCTCAGCAAAATGACCGTCTTCACCACAGTATGTGCATTTAGGACGCCCCTTGTAAGAGCCTTGACGACGCTGAGTTTGATTAGGACACTCAGCTTGATTAAAACGCCGTTCATCTTGAGAGTTGAAACGAGTAGTTCGTTCATTTTGATTGGAACGCCGACCATATTGGTTAGGTCGGTTGTTTCTAACAGCCATGGCGGCGCTTGAATTGGTGTCTGTCATCTGTGTTGCAGTGAGCAATCTTTGTTTTTCTTCTTGACAGATTGAGGCATAGGCTTGTCGAACAGAGGGAAGAGGGTTCATTAGAAGGATTTGTCCTCGCACAGCACTATAGGAATCATTCAAACCCATCAGGAATTGCATCAGCTTCTGTTGATCACGTTGTGCTCCACAGGTGCAGGAAGAAGCATTAGTATAAGATGACAATTCATCCCACAGAGTTTTCAACTTCGTGTAGTAGGCTGAAACCGAAAGCTGCTCTTGTCAGTGGTAAGATATCTCCCGCTGAATCTCGAAAATACGAGGTGCGTTACCCTGAGAAAAACGCTCTCGAAGGTCTTCCCAAACTTCGTGAGCAATAGTGTAATAAATCACACTATCAGAGATGTCTGGGGTGATTGAATTCACGATCCATGAATGGACCATATCATTGCAGCGAGACCATGCTGCATAATCATTGGGACGAGTTTCTGATGAAGGTGGATTGCGGGTGCCATCGACCAAGCCAAGTTTATTCTTGGCATTCAAAGAAATCATCATGGCTCTTCGCCAATGTGAATAATTATCTCCATTGAGAGGCTTTGAGACTTACACCAAACCTGGTTGGTCAGAGTGGTGGATGAAGAATGGATTGGAGATATCAGACTTGAAATCATCTGAATTGCTCCCTTTAGAAGGGACAGATTCTCCATCGATCTTAACCATGATGATAAGGAAGAGGTTGCTACACGAGAATTAGAGTGTGGTGGCTAGGGACTATATGGTTTTTTGTGTACCTTGCTCTGATACCATGAAAAGAAGATATTTGGCCAGAATGATTTCATTGAATCTCAAAGGGATTACATATACTAGTACTGACCTAATCCTAGAAGGTAGCAACCTTTACAGTTCTAACTATAATAGGAAAAGATATTCACAGCTAATAATATTCCTAATACATATTTCTAACACCATGAATAATATCCACGGTCTTCCAGCATAGCGTATCCAGTAACTTGGAGACTAAGCTTGAGAAAAGTTTTAATGTATAACAAAGAAAATATGTGCTCCAATAACTTCACTGTAATAAATTTAGATCAAGTGGCACTACTACTATCCTCCCCATATATAGGGGTTTCTGTCAATGAATATATAAGGACTGCCTGCATGCAAGTGCTATCCATGGGATTTATGAGGTGTATGTGGGTGTTAGTAGGCACCGCGTTAGAGCGTACATACACGTATAAACACAGAGCTTTAGTCCTACTGTAAGATTAGAATGCCAATATAATTACGTACAATAAGATGGCCAGAATACGTATTTGTCAAATATTTTACAAATGTCTCCATCAAATGACTCAAGTATATATTGGTAATAAGAATCTTCCTGAATAGTTCATGTATATATTCAGGGAAAGACTATTGCAAAACCTGAGCTAATTAATTCAATATCTTATGAAACTCAGTATGCATAATCCACCTAAAAATGAGATTCAGTATGTATATCCACCTAAAAATGGCTACTGCAGGATATAAATTGCACAACAGCTACTGAATACTGATCTAGCTAATTAACCATTGCTACATATATATTTTCCTCATACTGCATGAATTAAGCTTCTCTCACTCGGTGATGCGATGTGTAAAAAGGAGTTACAAACGTGGTGTGGGGAGATTTCACTTGCCAGACTTTCCGTATAAGAGGATGGGCATTGGGGAAAGAAAGCAGAAAGAGTGTTAAATCGATGATGAAGAAACTAAAGAAGTTGAATAGCTTGGCTCCGATTTCATCACGTTCAAGGGACGCAAACAAGGTGGGCAATAAGCAATGCTTGCACTCTCATAGTTAAACTCCATCTGATTGCACTTGACATCAAGTTCATCAAATTCCTTTGCATTCTGAAATCAAAACTATCCAAATTAAGGTAAAAAAAATAAAAAATTCAAATCAATCATATATATAGTATCTAACAATAAAGTTTGACAAGCTCTATGGTATATGGGACAGTCTAGTGTAGCAGAAGCTGCAGGTGAGACCACTATTAGTAGCAACACACTTTCTCACTTTTAATCAATAGTAGTAAAAGATTGTCGCTAATTAATGGAGATGCTATAGTTACAGTTCATGGCCTATAAATGATAAACTAAATTGACAAATTTATATGATTCATCTATATATACATAGGATCTCAGAATCATGTATACCTGGATAGATAAAAGGTGGAATGTAGGAAGAAAACGGATCTTGCAATACTCATTAAACATCAATGTAAGCAAGAGAAGTGGAATTGTAGAAATGGATGCAGCTGGCTTTGATTTCAGACCGAAAAGACCAATCATTGTAATTTGCATAAGAGAAATTGCAATGAGAATATAATGGTGGATGTAAGGCCAATACTGTCCACATGTGTCATAAACTGTTTCATACACATCTTCAATCTGTAAAATATAACAATCGTTAATATCAAAGAGCTCAACATGGTGTTGATCAGCAATCTATTCATTGTTGCATGTTAGTCATTTCAGATACTAGCACTAGTATGAAGAAGTTTCAGAAAATAGTCAAAATACATGAGACAAGAAGAACTTCTTATATAAGGGGAAAAAAAAATCTCAAGACAAAAGTAAACTGAGAGAGAGTCTATTATTGATTCTTCCTTGTGGAAGATAATATATGATCGAGAACAAAAGAGGGTAGCGAAGTAAGAATATCAACCTGATTTATATATACAACGTAGCCCAGACAGAAGTAGCCAATCAGAAACGGGAGCAGAAGTGGTGTAACAACTGCATATACCATGCCAATCAGGAAAGACAAAGAGACTGAAGGAATGATTCGGTAGTAAGGTAATGAATAAAGATACGGAGTTTTCTCTTTCCCCCGGCCATATGTACAGGACTTTATAACATCCCAACAAAGTAAACCTGGTTGAAGGATCTCCAAAGAAAACCCTGACAGTCCATCTGTCAAAATATATGTCACAAAGAAGTCTGCCTGAACATGAGAAAGCAAATGATCAGCTTAAATATTTTCTGCTTACAAGATGGAGATAAAACCATATATACTTATTTTTTTTGGTCTGTAAGGAACATACAGAAAACAGACTGATTACAAATAATAAATATATGATTACTATACCTAAAGTATTAATCAATAAGATCAACTCACTTGAGCAGACACAGCAGTAGCAAGGTGACCAGGAATATCTTTTGGGTGAGTAAAAGATTCTCCAATTTCATCAAGTAAAGACCCAGATAACAAGCTCCAAAAGAACACATTTCCAACCAGAAAGTAGAAAACCATGTTGGAAGCTTTCATTTCCTCCTTGCTTTTGGATATACAGCCAGCTAGTTTAGCCATTCCAAGCATTGCAAAAGGAACAATGTATATGAACCCTTTCAGCACGACACTTGGAAGATATCCTGTTATGATAGAGCTTAACCCTGGTCTGTATAACATGCAAACAGTAACCAAGGAATATTATGTATAATTTATGATAATAAAAAAAAAAAAAAAAAAAAAAAAGAGAAGCTAAACTTTAAAGAGGATGACTAGAAAAATATAGAAGATGAAGACTCAGAGATCCTGCTTAACTTCAGAAGATGTCCAGAAAGTCAGAAACCTAGTAGAATCCTGAACATAAATGATAGACAGCATGAAAATAAAAAAACTAAACTACAGTTATTTCTGTAGCTTTGGTGCCACACGTCTAGAACAAGATTCCAGACACGATAACTGCATTGTTGCTCACCGAGTTAGCCATTTGCAAAGCTTAGCCTAGATATTGGTGCCATGTATACAAAGGAAACAAGAAGTAATTATATATTTTAATAAAGCAAAGCTTTACAGATGAATCTATTACAGGAATTAAATTTAAATAACAAGAAAGATTTGCAAATGAATATTATTCATCAATTTGCAACACCCAGATATTTACAAAGTACAAATACAATATATATTATTGGCAGATTAATAATTTCAATCAGTACAAAATGATGACTTAGCAGCTCAAAAATAACACAACAGATAGCAAACTATTGGTGAAGAAGTAGAAAGAAGCACATTTCACAGTTTAACGTATTGATCATAAGTTCTAGTTTAATAATCAAGATAAAAATAGAAAAAAAATCTTACATCAACTGTAAAGCCATGGCAGGAGGAAACCATTTTTTAAGTTTCTCATATTTCGCAATTCCCTGGACAGCAGTGACAGGTATAGCAAAGAAAATTGTGAGAAGAGTGGCTGCAACAATGACACCTAGCCTGCAAAGTGGCAAAACTCTGTATGGTATCACCAGATTTCTCCAAGATACATCCCTCGGTTCTGGAGCCATGTCAGTTATCCAAAGAAGTGGGTCTGCATGTTGCTGAGAGTGGGAAACTAGTGCTGCACCCAACCGAGACTTGAATGTAACAAAAGCAACAGGTAACTCCTACAAGAATAGAGAACTTGCAATGTTTATTTCATCCAAATTACTGAGAATGATTTCTTTATTGATAGGATAGAATACAAATGTCTATTATCTAAAAGGACTATAGGAAAAAGTTAGTTGACTATGTTGTTGTATCTTGTAAAAAGTTTTGAATGCCATTAGTTATAAGAAGGGATCACATTTCAAGAATCCATACAAATATATTCCAAGAACATGCCTCTGTGTATAAATATTGCTCAGTATATTCATCATGGACCCACAGTTTATATGTTAAGACATATAATGAACAAAATAGACAAAGTAACAGTACATGTGGATTACCATTCAGAAGTAAATTAAATTAGACGCTGTTCAATAACAAATATACAGAGCCAAATACCCAATTTACGTATTATTAACACTTCAATAATACTTGCCTTTTCCTTAAGCCTATTTTCAGACTGTAACTGGTGTATCTTGTGATGAAGCTCTTCAAGCTTTTCCTCATGCGAAGCTAATTTTGCAGCATCATGATGAGAAGTATCAGATAGCAAAGGAGTCTCGTTCTGTTTCTTTCCCATGGACTGCTTGCTCAAGTCCTCTATCTTTCTTTCAATGGATTTTGCCTGGCCCTACACAGAAAATTATCTGTATGAGATGTTGATCCAAACAAAAAATAAAACCGAGTGTTGGCCATGGAAATAGTGAACTAATGCACCAAGGGTGACCTTAGAATGTTGAAGCCTTACCAGCAAAGCCTGAAATTCTTTTCCATCATACAAAATCTGATAAGAATGATAGGCATATGGATGATGCTTAGAGAAGAATTTATCAACACAACATCCACGAGATCTGTGTTCGTTGCAGAAGGGAATTTCCCGGACTAGAACAGTAAACTGATCAGGCAGATGCCTAATATTACGAAGCTGTTGAATCCGTTTTGACAAAATCTCATGATATTCCTGAAGAACAAATGATGCAGGATGTCACCTGTTACGCAAACTTATCTGAGTGTTAAGGTCCAAGTAACATTACTAATTCCAAAAACCTCTACTACAACTTTCTTTTTCAATAGATATTTTAGATTGATTCCATTTGGACTGTTAAGAGTATAACATTTACCTTGTACAGTAGATAGACTGCATACAGAGATATAAACCATAAGCATGAAAAATGAACCCAAAGCCTGTGGATTTGGAAATGAACTTGGTAAGTAATAAAGTGAGTTAGAAGCCCTGTTGGTATAAAACATCAGTAGATAAACAGTAAATTCAAAGAACACGTTACACGTCGGCGCACTTTCCCCCTAAGCTGGCCGATTTCAGAGAATATATCCTCGGGTTTGAAATAAGTCGTTCACATAGAAATTTAGATATGGAATCACCCACAGTTCTATAATAACTAAATACATTTACTTCAAAAAAAAAAAACTAAATACATACTGATTATGAAATTTAGACTGATTAGACAAAAAGGATAGGATTCTCACTCACAAGGGACCAATAAATAAAACAATTAATTAACATGACCACCATTGCTAAAGAGCACTATCAATGTGACAAACAAGAAGAGAGTTAGCGTGTAACTTCGGCACTCCAGCAGAGAAGCTAGAAGGTTTGAGAAGCAGAAATGCTCAAACTGCCCTGTCATATGCTTAACCTAGCCAAAGCTCCAGGACTCCAGGCGTGGACTCATCTTAAACATATGAAACTGTTAACACTGAATTCTTAATATCTACAGGAAGCTACACATGAAGCTGTCCTTCAGGTGTATTACAAATTGCTGACCCGTCTTCCTATATATACAGAGTCATTATAAACCCTGACCATTTCTAGAAGGTATAACTAGTGAACTACGCTTGTTTTTGGAGGTAAACAGGTGGCACAATGACATTATGGAATATGAAGTCACAAATGAATAATCTAGCAGCCATACGGCCATACCAACTCTACAGACATAATTTGAGATAAAACATCTCTATAATCCATGTTTCTATGATCTTATGAAATGTGATATATCATAACATTAGATGTTATCAGCCGTTTAAGTTACCTTGTTTGAATATACTCAACAATTACAGCTGTAAATTCCAAGTTAAAAGATGAGATAGTCAAAATATGCATCATACAACTTAACTTCACCTTATGAATGACCTCATTTGCCCATTAATTACAACAGTCTCACCTGTTTGAACCTGGTCTGATGTTAGATATACTGAAGAGATCCAAGGAATGGTGGCTCAAATCTTGATAACTCTGGTGCTGGCTCATAGCCAGATGACCCTGGCCACAGTAGTTTACCGGAAGAAGTACTGCCAATCCAATAAGAGAGCATACCAAGAAGAATTTGATACTGCAAAATATTATGCCTGTTACTTCCACCATAAATTGATTTAGCCTCAACAAAATCCACGAAGACTGTAAATACTATTGTCAGTAATATCTTTCAGTATATCATTACAATGTAATATTAAGCTAATATTGATTATTAGTCGAAAATGTGGTGTGACACTGTGACCCAATACATAAAAGTTTGATGGTTTGTTGGAGCTTGCAGCAGACCTGTATCTCTAGCAA
This sequence comes from Potentilla sterilis, assembly GCA_963682095.1. Taxonomy (NCBI): domain Eukaryota; kingdom Viridiplantae; phylum Streptophyta; class Magnoliopsida; order Rosales; family Rosaceae; genus Potentilla; species Potentilla sterilis. Next base: position 14,006,027 of record OY821763.1, on the reverse strand, counting down.
TAGAAGCCAAGTCTGTTTCTCTACTATATGTATTTGTGATAAGCATATCAGTATGGTAAAAGGAAAGCTATTTCTATAAATGACCTCAAAATTAAACTCCATCATTGCATTTTCTCTTTTCCTCCACCCTAAGGCCCTAGACCAAAATGGAGCCCGGCACTGAGGACGCCCTGGATTTACATTGGTCCACTACAATATATGTATAAGTTCCACTTACGTTCAACTTAAGCAAACCATATGAAATCAAGTGAAGCACGACTTTTATTACTATATCTCCTAAGTATAAGTTAAATAGAGGATTATGCGATAGTAATTCATCTACAATAGCCAATTGGGGGTGACTATAACCCACACACAATCACAAATAATGTCTCCTAAGATGAACCTCTCACATCAATATAGTTCTACTTCTAACCCTCCTCTAGTAACAAAAACTCAAAGAGAAAACTGATGAAATGCATGGCCTCATACAGTCATACATGCAGATTTGAAAATCAGAACAATGAGGACCAGATCGGTTAAGTGTACGTTACTGACCCAAACTTAAAGAGCCTGATGATGATGAGGGCGTCGAGGCCACTGGTCTCGAGGATCTCATCCTCGGAGACGCGGTAAGCGCGGCGAATCCAGGAGAGGGAAGGGAGGAAGCGGCGGGGAGTGAATGATTCATCGAAATTCGGGACGTTATTGCGGTTGCGCTGCGACGGCTGCGACGACTGCGACTGCGAGAGGCGACGAGGGTAGTAGACAGGAGCGTACGAGGGTTGCTTCTTGAGGATGGAGAAGACTGAGAGGATCACGATGGCCAGGCCTATGTTTATGGCCGCAGAAGCTATCAGACTTTCAGGGTTCATAATAATCCTCGATCCGTTGTTACTACGTACGTAGTTTTGATTAGTTTGATAAGAAACTAATCAAACAGAAAAGCTTATTCTTCCTCTTGTCCTCTACAATGAAGGAAGGAGAGAGAGAGAGAGAGAGAGAGAGAGAGAGAGAGAGAGAGCATGCAAACGATGAGAGATTGTTGCCACCTCTGGTAGTACGTGGCGGGGTTTCATGAGGAAGATGACGTTATGGTAATAGGAACCCAACTGGTTGGACGTTTATGGGCAGAATTTGCTTCTTTTAAGGGGTTCGAGTTTGAAATTTCTTATTAATGTTCTTTTTTATTCGATGTTGAAAAAGATTAGAACGAGAAACATAAGCCTAAAACAATCTACTATATGAAAACCAAAATTAAAGAAATGAAAGAAACACCATGAAATGAAAAATGAAAAATGAGGCGTAGAGAATATGAGAATTCAATTGAGCCAATTTGGATGTCCCGATAAAAACAGTTTAAATTTTTTCTACGCCAGAGAAAACTTGTTTTGCATGTAATAATACTAGTTAATAGGGCCGCGCTCTACTGCGGCTTGATGGATGGCACTATATATCGCTGCTTATTTGATTGTGTCTTTCTAAACAACTTATCTAATATATGGTTCGAAAGTTGATGCTTATCTGTATCCCCTGAAAATAAATTTTTATTTGATACTGGTCTATGAAAAGATAGATTTTGAGATGTTAAAATCAAAGGAAATTCAAGATGGTATAAAAAGTATCTTAACCGTGTTCCCACTAAAAGGGAATGTTTGTCAATACAAATAAACAAAGCATAAAATTTTCTTCACAGCCCGGTGTTATATTTTTTTTTTTTTTTTTTGCGGCTTTATTCAGCTATGAACAAAAAAAAAAAGAGATATAGAAGATAAGAGTACCAAATTATTATTTAAAAAACTTAACACTATATACACACACTCAGTCTGTACAATCAACTTGTACATAGAACTGGCATTCTTTAAAGCACAACTATTTCTATTGACCCAAAAAATACAATTTTTGTTAGTGTTGTAGCTGAAAGTGAAGCAACATCTAGAGCTTACACAAAAAACATAGGACTCCAGTTGTTTCTCTTTTGATTGCTTCATGGTTAAGCTTGAATGGATTTTGTGATCTAGTTAGGAACTGGTTCAAAAAAGAAGTAACTCTAAATGTCTCTGTGCCAACTAATCCATTCTGTTTGTTAGTTGCTATGATAGAAAAAGGCAGTTATAGTTGCTGTCACATAAAAACTAATATGTACATACACAAAACAGTTTCACCACTGGAGTTCACTCTTTCTTATCTTTCCCAGTTATTTTGCTTCTCTGTGGAAGATGATATTGATTGTTTGTCTTGCCTGTTAAGTTAAAATCAATGAGGTATAGATACATGTATCTAAATATTGAAAATAGTGATTAAAGATAAGCAGTGAAGAGTAGATGGCAATGTATGAAATATAAATACTAAACAGATAATGGATGTAGTTGTTACCTTTTGTGTTTCTTGTCCGGTTCAGAGATGTGTAATGGTCTTCCTATTGGTTGTGCTATCCTTTTTTTCTCATAAGTTTTTTCTGGGGTTGATGAAACTGGTTCTTCCCTAAATTCACTGTTTTCAGCATTCACTTCTAATGATTTGTCAGTGTCTGGATTCGGGTGAATGTTTCTCATAATCATTTCATCGTTCCGACCCATTCTAACTTCGAACATATAGGTTTGACCGGCTTTATTAATTATTTCTGCAGGGAAATCTTCTTCAGTTTGGTATTAGTTGCTGTCACATAAAAACTAATATGTACATACACAAAACAGTTTCACCACTGGAGTTCACTCTTTCTTATCTTTTCCAGTTATTTTGCTTCTCTGTGGAAGATGATATTGATTGTTTGTCTTGCCTGTTAAGTTAAAATCAATGAGGTATAGATACATGTATCTAAATATTGAAAATAGTGATTAAAGATAAGCAGTGAAGAGTAGATGTCAACGTATGAAATATAAATACTAAACAGATAATGGATGTAGTTGTTACCTTTTGTGTTTCTTGTCCGGTTCAGAGATGTGTAATGGTCTTCCTATTGGTTGTGCTATCCTTTTTTTCTCAGAAGTTTTTTCTGGGGTTGATGAAACTGGTTCTTCCCTAAATTCACTGTTTTCAGCATTCACTTCTAATGATTTGTCAGTGTCTGGATTCGGGTGAATGTTTCTCATAATCATTTCATCGTTCCGACCCATTCTAACTTCGAACATATAGGTTTGACCGGCTTTATTAATTATTTCTGCAGGGAAATCTTCTTCAGTTTGGTATTCTCTTTTGTTTAGTAGTTCCAAACATGTGCATCCAAATAATTTTTCAGCTTGCCATCCTAACAAAGTGAATGTGATGGTGTGATATTCATCATCTTTGACAGTCATGAACATTTTGTACCTGTTTTAATAATATAAGTGATTGGTAAGGAATTTGAGCAAAAAAAAAAAAAAGACATATGAGAGAAGAGAACATGCAAAATGCATTAGGAGGGTAAAACCTAAACACAGAAGTGAAAGAAAAAAATAATATAAAGCTATAACTAAACGATAAAATGTATGATAAAAGTAATATAGAGCTAGCTTTCCTATAAAGTTCAGTCGTGATATCGTATCGATAAACAATTGAATTAATCAACTAAATTGTTGGAAATAAATATTTTGGCCCTAAAATATTCTCATTTTCTCAGAAAGTAAAAAAAACTAAATAAATATTACATAAAGCATTAATTTCAAAACCCCTCTGGTCTATCTTATTACGTGACCTTTTCAGCAAAATTACCCAATCAACAGAGAAGCAATACCGACTCCTCCACATCAATGTAGCAAAGAGAAAGAAACAACTTTTACTCACTCAAAAAAACAAAATTCCAAAACAAAATACAAAGGAACACATTTATCTTTTATACACCACAGTTCTCAAATAATTTTTCAATGAACACATATCCGCACAAAAAAATACGGCCAATATACCTTTCAAAACAGTTCTCATTTTCTTCACCCTCAACGCCTAACTATTTATAAGCACAATAATAGTCATTTTTACAACCATTTATTGACAAAGTTTTAAATCTGGAATGAAATAATTTAAAGTATTACTTTCTTTAAATCACTCCACGCACACACTTCACACTTAAACAAAGAGAATATCACCATCTTATTCATACTTTCAGCTTTATTACACTCGGTCTTGCATATCCTAAAATAAACATATAAAGGCAAACATAAGATATTCATTTACACTGCCCAACAATATCGGAGTCCTAAAACTATTATCAGTTGGCCAACTCATATCTATTTATCGGGAACACAAATACAAACACTCAAAAAATACCTATTATATTCTCAGGGCTATCTGAAACACTTCCAAGCACCAATGGGTCTTCAATTGAAACTGCAACACCACCCTCATGAAAAATATGTTCAAAAAACTTTCGCTTTCCAGATACTCCTTTACAACGCGACATATCTGTAACACACATAACACTGATCCCGTTCACCTGGTCACTTGGTGACCAGGAAAATATGGTCAACAAACCATTAGATTAAACTCATTAAAATCCAATGGCTGATAATTAATGAACCTCTGAATTTGTAGCAGTCGGATTTTACTTAGTTTGATCTGATGATTATTAACCATATTTTCCCTGGTCACTTGGTGACCAGGTGAACGGGACTGCACATAACACATACACTTGTTAAAATATAAGTACTATCAATTGGCCATATCATATCAAACACTAAGAAAAAGTAATACCTTGACAAAAAACTATTGAGAAAAAAAAAGCTGGTTGTTCTTCAAATCAGCAGAGCCCACAACCGTCACAAAATAAAACGATTCACTTTTCCTGAAAGCTGTAAGAATGAAATAAACAATTCTAATATTACCAATCATTCTCATCAAAACCAATCATTCCTGAAAGCTAAGGGTCCTGTCGGAATCTGCGGAACCGGCGGAACTTCCAGAACCTCTCGATCTGGAACGACGGCCTCCGAAGAACTGTCTGAATGCATCGGCCATCTGCAGCACTCGTGGCATTAATACATTAATTAATATTAAATTATATTACATTAAATAACAAATTCTAATTAATATAATAACCAATAATACTAACATATTTCAAAACATACTAACAAATTAATATTTAAATTTTAACTAATTTTAAATAATACTAACCATTAACCTAAATATAACTATTTATATACAAATATAACTATATTTCTTTATTAACATATATATATATATATATAATTAGACTACCAATTTATATATATAATTAATTTAACAATTTATATAACAATTTATATAATTAAAATTAAATATATAACAATTTATATAACAATTTATATAATTAAAATTAAATATATAACAATTTATATACCTAAATTATAACAAATATATAACAATTAAATTTATTAACAAATATATAACAAATATATAACAATTTATATAATTAAAATTAAATATATAACAATTTATTAAATTAAATTAAATTGAAAAAAAAATTAACCGGATCGGATCGGAGGAGGAGAATTCGTCGTCGATTTGAGGAGGAGGAGGAGGAGAGCGGCGGTGCGGATCTGTCTGAATTGCTGCGGAGGAGAAAGCAGAAAAACGGAGGAGAAAGCAGAAAAAAGGGGAAAACGAAGGCTAGGGTTCGGCAGTTTCAGACTTATACCCGATAGAATAGCCGACGATTAAAAAAGATTTCGTCGACTATTCTTTACTATAGCCGACGAAATCTTGAACATCGTCGGCTATACTTTGAATATCGTCGGCTATTCTTTGAATGTCGTCGGCTATACTTTAGGCGCTCAGCAGCCGTCCGATCTCCCCCATCCAAAGGCGGACAATGAAAAGGCGCGGATCGCAAGAGTTTAGCCGACGAATTTAAATATTTCGTCGGCTATACTTTGGAAAATCAGCAGCCGTTGGATCTGAGCCATCCAACTGCGGACAATAAGCGGATCGCAAGAGTTTAGCCGACGAAATCAAATATTTCGTCGGCTAAACCTTTGGTCAAACAACGAAGTCAAACCTCTAAACGCTTTAAATTAAAACGGAAATTGGCCTGTGTAAATGACGTTTTTTTGCCTGACCTTCAACAGATAATAGTTTCAAATGGATGAGACGCAACTAATCGTATAAAAATTTTTCTCAAAATATTTACCGACCGTGAGGCTACCCATAGGAAAACGGAAGTAAAAAACAGTTAACCGCAACATTCGGCACACAGATTTTGTCGGAATCTTGTCATTTTCAACTGTAGACGTATTTCATTATTTCGGTCATATCTTATTTGACGACATATTTGCATTTGAAGAGTGTACGTATAGTAACTATTTGAAACTATACATTCACTTAAACACTTAGTAAACAAGTTAAGCAACATTAGTGCATATGTTCCGATTTTGAATCTAAAAGTTTGGAAAATCTATTCCAACCGTCAGATATCACCGTTAAGATTAAATACATGTATGAAAAAAAATCCAACTACATCTGACAACGTTAAAGGCTCGATCGGGACGGTCAACCGGGTGAGTCAACCCTTTAAACGCTTAGAAATGGAAATTGGCCTATGTAAATAACATTTTTTTGCCTGACCTTCAACAGATAATAGTTTCAAATGGATGAGACGCAACTAATCGTTTAAAAATTTTCCTCAAAATATTTACCGAACGTCAGGCTACCCATAGAAAAACGGAAGTAAAAAACAGTTAACCGCAACATTTGGCACACAGATTTTGTCGGAATCTGTTCATTTTTCAACCGTACACGTATTTCATTATTTCGGTCATATCTTATTTGACGACATATTTGCATTTGAAGGATGAAATAATTAGTATAGCCGACGAAATAATGCATTTTTCGTCGGCTATTCTGTGAAAAAAATAAAAAAATCACTTGTGTTACACCTCTCGTGCCCATATGTCCTGTTCATATATAACCAAAATTGAACATAAAAAAAAAAACAGAAACCCAGCAGTCAACATATTTCAAATTTTTTTTTTAAGGGGTTTGGAACCCAGCCTAGCTGGGAGGCTCATCCCCACTCCCGTTCATTAGAAATGAGTGGATTACAAATGAAAGGATTACACCATCTAAATTACTTAATCCGTCGGATTGTAATCGGAATCATCGGATGAGTCTTCTTCGGTTTCTGAATTGCTCGATAGGGGTAATCTATGTCTTTCCTCACCACTAGAGTCCTCGTTAGTTTCTTCATTTGGATCAACATCAACAAGCAGTGGCTCTTCACGTCGAATTCGCACCGGCGTGTTTAGGCGAATAAAAGAGGAGTCAGGAATACCGTTTGAGTTGGGCTCTTGATACGCGGTGCCCCCTTCCTCGTTCTCTTCAGCCACTCCAAGTGTAGACGCCCGGTAAATGTTGCGATGGTGGATAGTGTTGACTACTTTCCACGGGTCACCCTTGGCGAAATCATCAAGATAAAACACTTGTTTCACCCATGTGGCTAAAACGAACGGGTCGTCCACATACCATGATGTACTAGTATTCACAGAAGTTATGCCGTATTGATCGGTTTTCATGCTCTGCGGCCGTGTGTCAAACCATCTACACTTGAAAAGGTGCACTTTCATGCCTTCCCCATAATGCAGTTCCACAACTGAATGAAGAACACCGTAATAGTCAACTCCATCATCCCCACCATGTGCCATAACCCCTGAATTTTGTGTTTTCAGTCTGAGGTCTCTCTCTTCACATCGAAATAACACACCATTCACCTTGCACGTCGCATAAACTTTTGAATAGACCGGCTTTATCGCCAGAAGTCTGAGTTCGTGCGACCAATTTGGGTGATTATCATTTTTAATAAGGTCCATCTGCAACCATCAGAATCAACTATAAATATGAATAATAATACACAATAATATATAAATACGTATAGAATAGTGTTAAAGTTACGTACCCAGCGGCCGAAATACTCTGCGAATGTCCGGTTGTGGTAATCGAGATCACCTCCTACTTGGTCATAGTTTAGATGCATGTTCTTCCAAAACTGAACTTCTGGACAGTTAATTAGTACCCACCAATGTGCAATGGCTACCTCATAATCTTTCAACTTGTAGGAAACTGGCATGTTTCCACCGAGTACAACATCATCGGAGAGTATGGAAAGATTGAACTGTGAAGGTACATCTTCCGGTATGCTTTCCTGTAACGCTCCTAAATACAGCTTCATGTAGGTGACGCACTCGTGCGCAATATATGCTTCAGCTATACATCCTTCAGGTGCGGATCTGTTTTGGACAAAATCACCGTATTGTCCAAGTTGCCTATAAATCAAGTTTTTAAAGTGTTATAATAATACATTAATACTAAATCACATATATTGATGAGGAAATTAACATAAGGTGTAAAATACGTACCTTTCCATCGGATACATCCAAGAGAAGTGCACAGGACCGGTAAGCAACAACTGTCGAGGAAGATGGATCATGAGGTGAGGCATGATGTCGAAAAAATTTGGAGGAAATATCATCTCAAATTTACACATGATATGAACGATGTCTTGTTGCATTTCCCGGAGGTCAGATTTTCTCACTTCCCGTGTGCATACCTTCTGGAAAAATCTTGCCAACGCTACTAACGGCTCCACAACGTGACGGGGAAGGAACGGTCGAATGAAAACAGGGAAGAGACTTTGTAGCAGGATATGATTGTCATGACTTTTCAACCCGTAAAGATTGTTGAATTGTTTGTTCACACACTTGGCTATATTTCTAGCAAAGCCTGAAGGATACTTGGCCCGACTTATCCAATGGAAAATTTCTGATTTATGCTCAGGCTTGACGGTGTAAGGAGCTTGAGGCATTTTTCTCTTCCCTTGTTTCAACCATAGTTGTTTTCTGATATTCATGTTTTGTAGATCAGTGCGAGCCTTAGGACCGTCTTTCGTCTTCCCCTCCAAGTTCAGCGTTGTGCCCACCACACTTTCAGAAACATTTTTTTCTATGTGCATAACGTCTAGGAAGTGACGGATCAGCAACTCACACCAGTACGGGAGTTCCCACAATATGCTCTTATGTGTCCAGAATTTGTACTCCTCAGGCCTTTCAGGTATTTCCGCTACAATATCGGGATGATTGCTGAGGGGCCCAAAATCGTACTCATTGAGCACTGCTAAAATTTCTCTTCCCGTCCATCTTCTAGGGGGACCACCGTGTTCTTCGGTTCCATCAAATGCGGCGGACTCGTAACGCCAGTGGTGATCCGCCGGAAGGAACACACGATGACCCATTCTGCAAATCTTGTTGCAATGAGGGGTACTCCCATAATCGCTGAGGCACTCTGGACAAGCCTTGTATCCCCTAACAACGCTGCTCGACAACATCCCATAAGAAGGAAAATCACTGATGGTAACAATAACCATGGCATGCATCTGGAACGTCTCCTCCTTGTACTTGTCAAAAGTGGGATGACCAACGTCCCACAATACCTTAAGCTCTTCAATCAATGGTCTCATATACACATCGAGACATTTCCCTGGGTAACCAGGCCCCGGAATCAACAACGTCAACATATTATATTCCTTCTTCATGCACATCCACGGAGGAAGGTTGTAAGGTACCAAAACCACCGGCCATATACTGTATGAAAGACTCATGGTGCCGAAAGGGTTGAACCCGTCGGTTGAGAGCCTGAGCCTGACGTTTCTGACATCTGACGCAAAATGAGGAAACTCATTGTTTATATGCTTCCAAGCCGCTCCGTCAGAGATGTGTGTCATGATATCTGCGTCTCCCGCGTCCCGCTCACCGTGCCATCTCATAGCTTTTGCGGTGGTTTCTGACATGTACAACCGCTCAAGCCTATCTCTCAACGGAAAATACCGAAGCACTTTCACAGGTTTCCTATTGCCTGCTCCCGTCAACTTATATCGGTCAGACTGACATATCGGACATGCGTCAAGGCTAGCAAGGTCATTCCCTTCTGCATCTTTACCCCAGAAGAGAACGCAGTCAAATGCGCATGCATGGATCTTAATGTAGGAAAGCCCTAGATCTTTGAGGATACTTCGGACCTTACGGTGATTGGTAGGATTACGATGACCCTCCTCCAACAACGAAGAAGTGTACTGTAGATATTCATCCACTTGCCTGATGCTCGATTTTGTCTCGACTTTAATCCTCATTACCTCCATCACACTTTGAAGAACTGTCTTCTCAGAACTTGAAGACACAGGGGTCTGTTGCAATGCAATCAGTTTGTTGTACTTGTCAAAGGCAGCAGTGTTGACAACTTGTGGGAACGGCTGCACCGGGTCATGCATATATTGTTCCCCACGTACACCGCTTTCAAAAGGAAACACGTCATTGACGAATGCCATTGTTGGATCGTTGGATGTACTACTACTGTCCGCCTCAAAAAACTGCCCATGATCATGCGATCCATCTAATGATGGCTCACCGTGATATATCCAACGTTTGTACTTCGGCCAAAACCCATTACTCTTTAGGTGCTCCCATACTGTCCTAATCGGAAATCGACACATATCACTGCGACACTTACATTTCTTGCACGGGCAATAATGGTATTCATTCCCGTTTGCATTTTCCTCGACGAACTGCAAAAAATCCACAACTCCTGTAGTGTATGGTCGGTCATGCCTTGGAAGCGAAATACAACTCTTATCCCGATCCATATATAGCCTGATAATAATATATATGTATAACTTTAATTAATAAGAAATTAATTAACACATATATATTACAATATATATTATTATCAACATCAACTCATATATATATATATATATATATATATATATATATACCATTAATTAACAACCATTATTTAAGTTCATTACACTATCAACAACCATTAATTAACATATTTATATATATATATATATATATATATATATATATATTTTAACACTAATTAAAATAACATCAAATTAAAACACATAATTAAACTCTAACTTAAAATCAACTCAACTACAACTCAAAATCAACATATATACATACATTCTAACACTAAAACAACAACAAAACAAAAAATCACTTACTATATCAAAATCACTAAAACTCAAAATCAACTCAACTCAACTAAAACTCAAAATCAACATATATACACATATACGTACCTATATATAGCTCCACAATGTAAGAGAGGACGGATTTCAACAATACCCACCGATTTTTCACTCTTTCTCCCGTTTTTTTTTTGTTTTTTTTTTAATGAGCAGCTGCTGTCCAGATCTGAAAATATAAAGACTTATAGCCGACGAAAATTCCAATTTCGTCGGCAAACTTTCAAAAGTTTTCATCGGCTATACTTTAAGAGAACAGGCGACGAAAATTTTAACTCGTCGGTCATTCTAGGGGTATAGCCGACGAAAAATATTTTTTAGGGACGAAAGAAAAAATCGTCGGCCATTCTTGTGGAATAGCCGACGATTTTTTATTTTTAGCGACGAAAGAAAAAATCGTCGGCCATTCTTGGGAATAGCCGACGAAAATAGTATGTCGTCGGCCGTTTTTTTTTTTTCGTCGGTAAAGGACTTTTTTCTGGTAGTGTGCCTCCACTGGTTTCCGGGAAGCTGCGCAGGAGACACGTGCAGAGCGCTGAGCATGTACTGCACAAAGTCTGGCAGCGGAAGGGAGAACCCATGACGGAATTTGTCTCCATGAACAGCAACCCAACCCTCCTCCGGGTTACAGGCCGATTCTCCGGGATTCAGTGGCCGTAATTTCACCTCATCCGGGATGCTCCACGTCTCCCGGAAGGCGGCACCCTCCGCGGGGCTCATGGTACCCTCCGGTTCATCACACACAACAGCCCCTTCCCCATTCCCGATAGTGTAACTCACGGGCGAAGTACCAGGAAAGGGTACCCCGTGCGGGATGCTCTCATGCCCCAGAGACCCGGACGAGGAGACCTCGCCCCGGAAGCGGGCAGCGGCTTCGGACTCCGGGGAAACCGAAGCAAGCCAATCTTTCAACCTCTCCTCATCGCCCACCACAGGACGTCTGTCGGCCGATTCGGAAGTCCCATCAGAGCTCCCAGAAGCCATTTAACTTAGGGGGAGGAAAACAAAACCCCACCGCTGGTCAGCGACAAGCTAAAACAACGCTCTCTGCGGCTGCTCCCCAAATCTGCCGCAGATTCCCCGCTCAAAACAACTCACCCGTTGCGACAGAGCCCCCCCCCCCCCCCCCCCCGGAAAACACCAACCAACAAAGAAAAATAAACACGAAGCAAAGAAGGCGAAACTTACCGATTATTATGCACAACCGAGGAAAGTCAGTCCTGGGAAAACACCGAGCAATCGTGGGTAAGAACCAGAACTCCTGAAGCACGGATAGCGCGAGGGTACCTTCACAGAACTTTCGCTGGATTCCTCTCCAACCTTCTCTTCTTCTCTCTGAGCCAAGAGCAAAAACAGCAAACAATGAAGACAAATGAGGCCTTTTTATAGACGGGTCCGATGCCCTAGGCACCCTTGTAATTCCCCCAAAATACTCAATCGGGGCAAGTCAAACGCCTGCGAATCTAGGTCCTCCATCTCAGATCGCTCTCTACTGACACGTGTCCCAGCATCGATAAAATCCCCACGCCATCATAACTGATGGGATTGATGGGCTTTCTCCTTCAATGCATGTCAGCCACCTGCCCCGCCTACAAGCAGCAGTTAAGGGAGATAGAGGAGAAAACCGAGGGGTTACGAACCATCCCCCACTTCCCCAAGCGTCAACCTCAAATCAAGGAAAGGCATTCCACCGGTTCACATGCATTCTACCGGTTCACAGGCATTCCACCGGTTCACAGGCATTCCATCGGTTATGTAGCATTCCACTGGATCCAAGACACTCCATCGGTCTAGTCACTTTCCTTCGCGCCTACGGGCACGGATAAGTACTCGTTTCATCACTCAACACATGATTCACCTGTGCATAACATGTTTGGGAACATACGATACATATGCGCATAATTACCTGCCAGAACGGTACAATTATAGCTTGTTGGTGCATAACAACAGGAGACCGAACAATTGATAGGAGCACAATGTGCGACGATATTATATGTTTATGCCCTCGTTTATGCTTTGTTTAACCCTTATTTGTCTAAGATTGAGTCATAATGTAGTTAGTGTCAATTTTGGTAGAGTTTTGTGAAAAATGGTTAAGAATCCGAAAAATGACTAAGTTTGAGAAATCTGGAAAATAGTGTAAAATATGTTTTTTTTCGCGATTTTGAGATGAACAAAAGTATAATATATCCTTGTCCGAATTCTATGAAATTTTGTGTGCTTAATATTCATATGTTGAGGAATGTTGTGTTAAAATTTCAGATCAATCGGAGTTCGGGAAGTCACCCAAAACTTGGCTGCAAAAGGGCAGTCCGGACATTCCAATCCAGGGGCTTACAGGATTTTCCTGAGACTTTGTCCCAACTTCGAAAAATCATTCCCGACGACTTGCAAGGAATTTGGCCTAGATATTTTATGGGGAGATGGCCCTATGTGTCTAGTTTACGTGAGACTTGGAATCGCATCAATCGGAGCTCCGAAGGTGGAGATATGCCGGAATTACTGCGACAAGGTCAAAGCTGCCGATTCCAGGGACTGATCGCTTCCTTTTCACAAGTGCTTCATTTCGATGGACCATATGATGTACAAGAGCATTTGTGAAGATATCCCAAGCGTATGGAAGGAAGGAGAATGACACTTGGCCATGGCATTGAAGAAAAACATGAAGAAACAAGTTCTCCTAGTCAAGCTAGGAGAAGCTGCCGATTCTGGCAGATTGAGTGTCATTGTGAGCTGCCGGCATTGTGGGGCATTTTTGATGGATCAAGACCTGTAAATTGAAGTCCAAGACCATTCAAGAAGTCTATGAAGATGTGAAGCCCAAGCCTTGAAGAAAAATTCAGAAAAAGAAAACCTAATTGAACTAAGAAAGGAAGGTTGCAAAACCTTATTCCACTAGGTTTTCTGAAATCTTTTTTGCTTAAGGGCTGCCGGCAATCACCCCCCTTATTCTCTATAAATACCCCCAATTTTCCTACAGAAAAAGCATCTCATCTCTTGCAAAGCACTAGCCAAAACTCTACCAAATTTTCCTACCAAAGTTCTAACCCGAAACCCTAAAACACATAGTCACCGATTCCACCTACACCACCATCATTCATCACCGATCCCATCACCTAGCCTAGCTGCTGCCGATCATCTTCCACCACACCAAGACGAAGCTCTCCAAGGTTTCTAAAGTGTGATCCATCCCTATGACTTGTGTTTTTAATTTCGGTTTAGTCACATATTGTTGTTATAAAAATACTTTGTTTCGTTTGGTATTGTATGATGAACATGGATTGCAATTTTTGTTGGAATTTATGTGATGACTTTTGCAATTTTTAATGCATGGATTTCGTATGTTTGATAACTAGAGCAGTGGTAGTAAAAGCATGTTTAGGATTTAATTTGGTTAGTAATCTAAGGGTGTTCCTTAACAAATCGAAACATTAGTTATGTTTAAAATAATTGTTGTTTGAAGCATGTAAATCTAGATGTTAGGTTTCATTTAACCTGAGCGGAACAAATAAAGATGAAACGTATGTTGCTTTGATTTGTGATACTCACCTAGGGTAATACCTTAGCTAAAACTTGCATGTTAAATAAGATGATTGACAACCTTGCTTGTTTACATGTCTTCGATTATAGACTTTTGTGCTTCAATGCTATGTCTTGTATAAGGTAGCATAACTTTTAGGATCACCATGCGAATAGCTCGATCTTAAAACATTAGAAAAAGTCACACAACTAGGTAAAAATCGGATCCCGTTCTAGTTGTAGGTCGAAACTAAGTTAGGTCTTGAACATGCTAAATACTTGTTTCTTACTTTCTTGCATGCAAATCTTTGTGTTAAATTGTGTTTTGTGCTATGTGATGCGTGAGAGATGATGGTCAAACTTGTATATAGTAGCCTAGGATTTATTTTCTGTTTTTAATACCGTGTCTAGCATTAGAAGGCAAAAGCTGCCGAACCATCATATTCCCCCATTGTGACGTTTTCTTGTATATATGTGAATATGTTTGTGTCTAACAATTTCATATCTCAGGTACCCTTAATCCCCGGCCTAGAACGATCCCTACTTGCTTATACTACTAACGATCATTTGTAGGGTTTATTATTGCATGCGAGCTTCGGCTCCCGTTCAATTTTTGGCGCCGTTGTCGGGGATTATAAAAGCTTGTTTTATGTTATTGTTGTGTATATATATTTGCTGGAAATTTTTGTTGTGAATTTGTAAAGTTGTAAATTTTAATTTTATTTTGGGATTTTGTAAAGTAGAAATATGCTTTGGCATGTAGAGTTTAAATTTCGAAAGTTGCATGATGTATATTGTTGTATGATTGGTAATCATTTAGTTTAATTTCTAGGGAGTTGATAGTGTTGTGTATGTTTGAGTTTATTGTAGTTTCTAAAGTGTAACATGTAGGTGAAGCCTCTTTTGTTGATCATAACCAAAACTCTTCATGTGAATGGTGCTATGTCGGAGGGCGTTTCTATGTAGATTGGGAAACGCGGGATACTTCCCCCCCACGCATATAAGCGTTTCTTCGGTAATAGTATTACTTCTATGAGGTTGAGGGCGGTTTTAATCAACACTTGTAGACTGCTAGGGATCCGTGTTTGTTTTACAAAGTATGGGGAAATTATTATCATAGATATGGTTCTCAGGTTTGTTTAACTGGATCTCAAGGCCCATAGACTGATGTTCATTCTCGGTGAGTGAGTCGATAGGGGGTTCGCCCTCCGTGGTGTCCAACAACGAGTCCTGCCTGGTTCCTGTAAGGGGTTCGCCCTCCGTGATTTTAATGACCTTTGAAACGTAAAATACGCACGACCTAGTCGACAGCTTGTGCCGAAGCATCACCTCACTTTAGACGCTAGAACATAACTTGACATATGTGACCTATTTTCTTCAAAGATAAGACATGTTGTGTGGTTCAAACTCTTGAGGTATATCGGGTAAAGCATGATACTACCGGGGGCTGTATCAGTCCATTGCACCGTTATCTCCTCTGCTCCACGTACTTCGAGAGTTAGAACAAATTTAAAAGAAATTAGACTTAGCGAATACATGCTCATGAACTTTCCGATTTTTGATCTATTGTTGCCGAGCCATACTTATATTTTGCCGAATGCCATTGTAATTTGCCGTGTGCTATATATGTGTTGCCAAGTATGGTTTTGTATGCTATTGTTGAAATTTGATGTGAAATCGCCAATGCCGTGGCTTGTAATGATGTATATTCTTGTCTTCTATTTCTTTACGATGTTCTAACTTGTTTAAATGTTGCAAATTTCAGAAATAGTGCATGTCCGAATCTAGTATTTGGACAAGAGATCTTCAAGGCCGTTTGCAACGTTTAGATCAAGAACTCGCTATTGCTCGTTTTGTGCCATTACCGCCATCGTCACCAACCAGTTCATCAGTGTCATCATCCTTGCCGAGTTCACCATCAGTTCCGTCTGTATCTGATTCAGGGCCGAGCTCACCATCAGTAGTTTCGTCATCGTGTGATCTTCAGAATCCAGAATTTGAAGCCTTTGCCGAATTAGAAGAAGAAGAAGAGATCATGGCATCAATCAGATCACAGAATGGTCATGTTGCTGGAGCTGGAGTTGCTCCTTCTAATATTACTTATCCTCCCTTGGAAGCTGACAAGACTGGAGAGATTGAATTGAGGAGTGGATTCCTCCATAAGCTGAAATCATTTTATGGGATGCCGAGTGAGGATCCTAACAAGCATCTGCAGTGGTTTAACTTCACCACGGAGTCTATGTGCCCAAGAGGGACAGATCTGCAACACTTCAAGATGAAGGCATTTCCGTTTTCTCTAGAAGATCAAGCGAAGGAGTGGTTGTTTGAAGTGCCTAGTGGTCGCATTGTTTCGTGGAGTACTATGATGGATGAGTTTTTGCTCAAGTACTTTCCTGCTTCACGTATCACTGATCTGAGGAAGGCAAAAGCTGCCGAACCATCATATTCCCCCATTGTGACGTTTTCTTGTATATATGTGAATATGTTTGTGTCTAACAATTTCATATCTCAGGTACCCTTAATCCCCGGCCTAGAACGATCCCTACTTGCTTATACTACTAACGATCATTTGTAGGGTTTATTATTGCATGCGAGCTTCGGCTTCCGTTCACCTGTGCATAACATGTTTGGGAACATACGATACATATGCGCATAATTACCTGCCAGAACGGTACAATTATAGCTTGTTGGTGCATAACAACAGGATCTTTGCATAAACAACATACTGCACGATCATATCATTATGCATGGCATTACAATGCATCACATATTAGTATGCATCGCATTACAATGCATCGCACTATAGTGCACGCATTTCAATGCATCGCATTACAATGCATGCATTCCAATGCATCGCATTTCAGTGCACGCATTTCAGTGCACGCATCAGTATGCATCGCATTATGGTGCACGCATTCCGTTGTAGTCCAGCGCCAACGGAACTCCACTGGTCAGTCTGGCACGGAGTTCCCGCGCACATTCCTACGGAATAAACCGGTTGAAAAATCGACATATTCCTACGGACAAGCCAGCAACAACTCAAGGCTTCAAACACATGGGCTTTATAAACCCGGGAGAGTTTACCTCTAACACATGCAAACTCTTCCAGCAGGCTAGAAACCCTGCATCACACTAAGCTGTGAAAAATATGGGGATCCATGGTGAGACTTGTTATCTCCACGCCACCCCACCAAGCAGATTGTTTCTCTAACACAGAACAAATCTCCCCGCAGGATAGAAACCCTGCACAGCCTCACGCTTATTCTAACACAAGCTGAGAAGAATCAGCGGGTGTTAACCGGTGCTTAAACATGGCCGCAACACCCCATCGGTGGACCTGTTGGCTTGCACCCATCAGGCCTTCCCGCAGGCTCGCAACCTTGCACAATACCCCACGCTTACTCCAACACAAGCTGGGACGAATCAGCGGGTGTGGATTGGTGCCATGACATGGCCTAAACAACCCACCGGGCTACTCCCCGGCCTGTTCCACCGTTGGCAGCAATTTTCACTGAGGGACTCGTCCCAACATGGCACTCCACCGGTCGAGTCCTTACGCTCCATATTCATCGCATGGCGGATTTCAACGCCACATCATCATCCCATGCAGTCGTTCGGATTTTCACCCCGCTCCATATTCATCGCATGGCGGATTTCAACGCCACATCATCATCTCATGCACTCGTCCGGGTTTCACCCCGCTCCATATTCATCGCATGCCGGATTTCAACGCCACATCATCATCCCATGCACTCGTCCGGGTTTCACCCCGTTCCATACTCATGGCATGGCAAGACTTCAGCACAACACCATCATTATTACAAACACATACTCATAACTGCCACACGTCATCACTAATAGGTACTCACATCACCACGCACCATCATAACAGCTCTTCTGCTCGAACGCCCGGCCAAGCCCAATCTTCAATACTGACTTGGGGGACTGGGCACCGTTGGGTCCGTAACCCTGCGGGTCTGCGGGACAGGAGTGAGACGTATTAAGTCCCCATTCAAGATTGCACTTGACCGGAAACTTGGGGGACTTGTTGACAGTAGCCACAGAGGGGCTACACAGGCCCACAGACCCGCATCTAGCATGCTCAGGGCCGAACCGAGGCCCGGAGCAGGATCCCCAGCACCCGGACCCGAGGCCCAGCAGTCTAACTTATGACTAGGGGCCCGGGAGCCAGGGACACCAGCCTGCCGAACAGGTCACGTTAGCTGCCCCTTTGCGTACGAACAGAAGGGAACCAGTCCCACATCGAAGAGTAAGACCAGACCTCACGCTCGACCACCTATATAAGGGCCTCAACTACCCTCATTAATAGGTAACTCAGCTCTTTCACTACTTATGATTCCCGCTTAAGTTATCTATTTGCTCCAACGATACTAACTTAGGCATCGGAGAGGAAAAGACCGGCCCGTCCGGTATTCCCCTTAGTTAGCAGGGTTCGCAAGAGGAAATCACATCAAGATCCACCGGTTTCTACCAGGCCTACGGGTTTGTGCAGAAACAACAACAGATTTTCTTATTTCACCTTTAATGCGTTTTTCTTTACACATAGTTAGCTATGACGTGGATAATTTCTTTATCATATCACATTCTATGTAGAGATTGAATAAGCCCAAATCTTTCATATCTTTAAGTATTTGAAAGAATCATTTGTGTTGCGTGGGAGCAGAGCTACACATAGCTTTACAAATTTTCATCGAATGAGAGGTCGAGTCTTACGTATTGTGTTAAAAGTACAGTCATGCGTTATTGCACTTGTATAGGGAATTTCATTTCCCAACACTTCTTCGTCATCTTCCTTTAGATGAAAATCGGATCTATTGTTAGAGTAAAGACTTCGACTGATCATGGGAGTATATGTAGGCCTCATTTTATTCTTTAGAGTGTCTAAGCCGATTGATGGACGGTCACCATCATTACAGTCCTTGAGTTCCATTTCAAGACTATGTATTCCCAAGATCTTTTTCATTCTTAACTTAGGATTTATAATACATAGAGTATCTCTTAGTTCATTTAGAGTTTGTGTATATCCATAATGAAAACGCAAGGGCATAATTCATCAATCCCTTCCGAATCATGAAGTCACTTTAGTGAACGTTTCAATTTCTTTTGCAAACATACTCATGTGATCTAGAGCCACTTGATTTGGGTGGATGAAGTTCGTTTAGGATTCTCATGTATATCTCTTAATTTAGATCCCCATAGAGATATATGTTTTGACCACTTTCATAAGCTGCATGTTCAGTTTTTCAGAAACTACCAAACTGACAAGGTAGTGGAGTACAATGACATCCATTACGAGAAATTGTCTCCTAGCCTCGTAGTCCATTACGAGAGAATATCTCCTCGTAGTCGATTCCAGTGCGTTTTTGAGAGACCTTGCGCCATAAGGTGAGTCTGCATACTCTTATTCTCATTACGCATTATAACAAAGATATATTTGATAGGGTTTATATTTGCGGTGTCGGCGTCACCTGCCCAAATACCTATGTCTTTGTTTATACTGGATCGCTTCTTTCCATTAGGTCAGTTTACGACATTGACATTTTCAACGAAATATGGTTCGATATTAGACTCATTATTCCACGTCCTCATGTACACTAGTGTAATGTGTTTGTAGAGATCTCTATACTTTAAGGATTGGTTCTAACATTTGAGGCGTCCCCCAATGATAACCACAATCCATAAATATTCTCATGAGACGGATTTGAGTATCACTGATCAATATATCAGGTTGTGCCAAACTTGTTTTCTTCTTTCACACAAGTATGTATCGAACCTAAGGTGGCCTCCCCTCTTCCTTGGAGAGCCACGGCCTGTGACACCATTTATGCCACTTATGGCGTCACCATGCCACCATCCATGATGGCAGTGCAATACCCAATTCCTCTTGGGTAGTACCATGTCCTTTTGATAAAACACAATCCTTGCAGGTATATTTGCAGCAGGTTTATATGATCTCGTCACTTTAATGTATAAGACATCTGCACACTTTACTTTGTATTATTTTGGGGATCGAGATGAGACACAGTGGGGAAAAACCACGACATTTCATGTCCTTCCACTTGAACATGCTTGTTCTTATCTCCCCCTAACGACGGGAAGACTGTCTCATCAAAGTGACACTCCGCAAATCTAGTGGTGAAGAGATCGCCTGTCAAGGTTTCGACATAGCGGACTATAGCTGGAAGTTCATATCCATCATAAATATTTAATCATCTCAAGAGACCCATCATTGTGCGCTGTGGCGGCGCAATTTTGGCACATAAAAACATTTAACCGAGCTCAAGGATTGTAGATCCGTGTCAATCCAAAAGAACTCAAGGATTACAAGTTCGTTTGAAATCCTTTAAAATCCTCACACATAGTCACCAGCTATGGTATAAATTGGTTCAATGATGATGGCCGTAGATGAATAAGTAACGCTGCATGCAAAATTGCATAACCCAAAACGGAAGCATTAGTGTGCTTTACCAATATTAAGACTATTACTGTAGTCGTTTTCCGTGAGACCAATTGAGTTTTTATATAGGAATATGATGTCCATTACAGATCCTATATAATAAGCTATAAAATCATTGCGCCTACAGAAATTAACCCGGCCTAGGTGCTTTGACCTTCTAGCATAAGCAGCATAAATTTTAATTGTGGATGATGTCATGACACGTGACCAGCGTGTCGACACAACAACCAACACCATAAAATATCTAAGGTGTCCGCAAGTTGGTTGAATCAGTCCACTGAATCCTCTTTGGATTCAATATAAGAACATAATGAAAACACATGTTTCCTTTGCATATGATGGTGTCAATCATAATTTTACGAGTAGGCTTTGAATGATGTACTTTTATTCATAAAATCACGATGGATGTCAGAAGCATAATAGGGTATAAGTGCATATACTTGTGCATCAAATATATTATAATGCCACCTTAGGAGAGCGGTGGAATTTAGGGATTGAACACACGTCTTCAACCCTACATGGATTATGTCGAAACAATATTTGAGGATAAAATGTTCTTTGTTCGTCCTCGGTTTCGTGTGTGAACCATATTCTTCTTGTATTTGCTTCTATTCATCCAAAATATGGGTGTCCATAGTAATTTTTTTAATGTACGGATCACCATATCAAAGCCAATCTATGTCATAATTCCAAAAGATCATTTTCTTATGACTTTGGATTCAATTAGCGGTTACATATAATCCACTAAGTTGACATATAAAATTCTCTAATACTCGTTTACATCCTTAGTCATTAGAGGTAATGCAAAGAAGATCAAATGAATTCTCACTTGTATCTTTTTACATGAACATCGTGGCATAAATTTCTTTAACGTGTGGAACAAATTCAATTTTCTCTTATCGCATAAATTGTCAATTTGACATATGCTCAATATATACATCGAAACGTAACTCAAGTTCTTTAGAGTAACTCGATGGAGATTGTAATAAAAACAATGGTAATCCCAGTTAGGCAGGTGCATTATGAATCCCAAAGGAACAGATATACCGATCCTTATCACTTTCATTATAGTACTACTGTTCTTCAGTACTATTGTGCTATTTTTGTGATATATTAGTACCATTGTCCTTCAGTACTATTATTCTAGGGATTACATGGTGCGTTTCTTTGCACACAGTTCTTTGTGTATGCCTATATTATGGTATGTTGTTTTACTTTATGCAATACTTTGCAAAGTTAGATGCAGAAAATTGAATTATGTATATCATGAATAAAATTTGAATAATCTCAATTCTTTTTGAGAAAATTCAAAAATTAACATGCCAATGATTACATTTAGTCTTGTCCAATTTAGAGATAGAAACTTTAAGACCAAAAAGTCTAATTTAGGCGTGATAGCCTGTATACGGATATCTTGGAAATTTAAAAGTAAACTAATGAAATTTTATCGTGGATTGAGCCAAATCAGTTTTGCTCTTTTAATAGCTGCAATGATGAGATGTGTCATTAACATCTTCTTCCCATATGGGATGCCTTTAGTTGTAGATTCATTTTCAATGTTAATGGATATTTACACTTCAGTAGCACAATATGGATCATCTTTTCTCTTAAACTCATCTATTTTATCATTTATATTCGTTAAAAATAATTATTATATTAATATCTTTAAGAATTTTAAATTATAGTCTAAAAATCACGAAGTAAACATATCATCGATCGAGGCTTTAACTTTGTCGGATTTAAGTGATTTTTTTACCATCATAGTATTTCATCATAACGATCAAATGCTATCTCATAGCATTTTTCAAAACTTGACTTCTTTTATATAGTTGTTTCGAAAATTTGTGTACTTGAGTATAATCTACTAATCAAGTTATATCGTATTAGTAAGCATGTTGTCATTATAATGGGTAAATTCACAAAATGAAAATTGTTACCGTCTGATGTGATCGTTATAGTTAAATATGAGTAGAGGAGAAAAATTAATTCGTTTCGTGAACGTTCGATGCTCGATCGAAACGGTCAACCATATTTTCATAAAACTTATCACACGAAAACGCTATTAGGTACCTTTAGATGACCTTGTTTCGTCAACTCTTTCAAACATTAAACTCTCAAATAAATGAGACGTAATCAACCATGTAAAAATTTGGGAACGTTTATCTCCCGATACTATGGCTCCTCATAGAGATATATAAGTTTAAATAAGGTTGACCGCACCGATCGGGGTTCTAATTTTGTCAGATTTAAGTGATTTTTTTTACCATCACCATATTTCATCATAACGATCAAATTATATTTCATAGCATTTTTAAAAATTTGACTTCTTTTTATATAGTTATTTCGAAAAGTTGTACACTTGAGTATAATCGACTAATCAAGTTATACCGCATTAGTAAGCATGTTGTCATTATAATTGATAAATTCACAAAATGAAAATTTTGACCGTCTGATGTGATCGTTATAGTTAAATATGAGTAGAGGAGAAAAATCAACTCATTTCGTGAACGTTCGATGCTCGATCGAAACGGTCAACCATATTTTCATAAAACTTATGACACGAAAACGCTATTAGGTACCTTTAGATGACCTTGTTTCGTCGACTCTTCCAAACATTAAACTCTCAAATAAATGAGACGTAATCAGCCATGTAAAAATTTGGGAGCGTTTACCTCCCGATACTATGGCTCCCCATAGAGAGAAATAAGTTTAAATAAGGTTGACCGCACCGATCGGGTTCTAACTTTGTCTGATTTAAATGATTTTTTGACTATCACCGTATTTCATCATAACGATCAAATTATATTTCATAGAATTTTTTAAAATTTAACTTCTTTTATATAGTTGTTTCGAAAAGTTGTACACTTGAGTATAATCTAATAATCAAGTTATACCGCATTAGTAAGCATGTTGTCATTATAATGGCTAAATTCACAAATTGAAAATTTTGACCGTCTGATGTGATCGTTATAGTTAAATATGAGTGGAGGAGAAAAATCAACTCATTTTGTGAACATTCGATGCTCGATCGAAATGGTCAACCATATTTTCATAAAACTTATCACACGAAAACGCTATTAGGTACCTTTAGATGACCTTGTTTCGTCGACTCTTCCAAATATTAAACTCTCAAATAAATTAGGCGTAATCAGCCAAGTAAAAATTTGGGAACGTTTACCTCCCGATATTATGGCTCCCCATAGAGAGAGATAAGTTTAAATAAGGTTGACCGCACCGATCGAGGTTCTAACTTTGTCGGATTTAAGTAATATTTTGACCATCACCGTATTTCATCATAACGATCAAATTATATATCATAGCATTTTTCAAAATTTGACTTCTTTTATATAGTTATTTCGAAAAGTTGTACACTTAATTATAATTTTCTAATCAAGTTATACCGCATTAGTATGCATATTGTCATTATAATGACTAAATTTATAAAATGAAAATTTCATAAGCCACATATTTATAAGGTATATTTATAATTGAAAATCAATTTGAATTTAGAGTTTAGGGTTTAGAGTTTAGAGTTTGGAGTTTGTCATTTAGAGTTTTCAAATCCATTTTTAAAAAATAATCTCTAATATTTATTTATTTTAATTAAAGCCCGGCCCGGCCTCAACCCTTCCAAGGGCTATTCGGCCCAGCCCGCAAAAGCCCGTCAAGCCCGCCTTATATGGTTTGGCTTGGATCCTAGAATTTTTAAAGAAGCCCGGCCCGGCCCGGCCCGCCAGTTCTAAAATACATTGTAAATCCCGATCCGGCCCGCTCCAAGCCCGCTATGAATGGGTCAGGCCCGGCCCCGCCCCGCCCGTTGATGAGGCCTATTTCACCCTCAGAAAGAGACACCCAAAATCGGTTTGTGATGTACTTCATTGATCTACAATACGATCATCATGTTGTAAGGTGACTTTTACTTTTTAATTGACTTCACCTGTAAAAATTGAGAACACACAAAATGGTTAAAATTTATATTTTATTTACAATCAAACTAATTAACATGACTATGAGAGCTCGAGCATCTCTTCGAAAGCAGTCCAATAGAAACTTAAAAAGTGAAGTATTACACATAAATTATAACAAATTTAGGGACCTGTTTAAGGAATGTTAATTTCGTAACTTCCGTGATGTGTCTTAACCTAATTAGACTAGATATCTAGAATCTTTAGTAGATAGGGAATCCCAGATTTACAGGGATACTTGTTGTAATGCCTATATAAAGGCCTCCTTTTCAATCAATAAGACTACGTTTTGCTTATTCTTTGTTTCTTCTACAACACGTTATCAAACACTTTGCTCTTAGCCTGTTGTCTAATAGCCTGAGAAAAGAAAGAAAAAACACCCTGATTCTGAAAAAAAAAAAAAAAAAAATTTCGAAAAAATACCCAAATCCATTGTTTCATGGTGCCAAGCCCGAGCGACAGCTCGCGCCGCAGCCTCGACAACTCGCGCGACAGCTTCGGCAGCCCGCGCAGCAGCCTCCTGCACAGCCCCTTTGCTCGGCAGCCTCGGCATCTCGACTGTTGCCTGCCGCGCAACAGCCTCGACGCTCGACAACCCCTTCTCGATTTTTTTTTTGTGTGTGACCAAGCGCACACATCCCCCGACGCTCAAGATTTCTAGGAAGCCGATCAAGCGTTCTTCAACGCCTTCGTCCTTGCATCGAAGAAACCAAGAAAAATCGAAGAAAACGAGCTTTCCCAAATCTCAAGTTTCTTTTGATTTCGATCAATAATCAATCAACGAGGTAAAGTTTATTAAACGTTGCCGCTTTCCGAATTTCAATTTCTTGGGAATTTTGTCTTTTGTTCGGGACCTTCTCTTGTCCCTGCTACATCATCCCGATTCTTTCGCTTCTCGGGACGGTATACGGGGGGTTGATTGCCCCAGTACCAAATGTTTATTGGGGTAACTGTGACGTTATCATCCACCGTTGTGCTTGTAACTGTGACGTTACTGTGAACTACAACGTCTCTTTTTCAAAAAAGAACAAAAGGGAAGATATCGATAGTGACTTGAAGTCACGATTTGCATGGATTTATGTGACCATAACACATCTTGGCACATGTTTTAAAAATATAATCAAACTTGCTTAGTACTCGCTATGATCGATACTAACGTCTCTCTATTTGTATCTTGTACATGGCTGACACTCAACGCCCAGAATTCGACATCTTGGTTGTCCAAGGCAAGGAATACAAGAGGTGGGTCTCTGATGTTGAGAAAACTTTCATCGGAAAGAGATTCACGGCCACCATTGTCCCTCCAGAGGATGAACACCTGCAAGCTTCTCCTGAACAAAAGGCTCAAGCCCTGATGTTTCTCAGGCGCCACATCCATCCAACACTCAAGAAGCAATATCTGAGGAAAACAGATCCCAAAGAGCTATGGGACATTCTCAGAGATCGCTTCGACAATGTGCATAATGCACAGCTTCCTGACTTATTGTCAGATTGAGAGCAAATCCGCTTATTGGACTTTGATACCGTCTAGGAATATCATCAGACTATGCTCAAATTACAGTCTGATCTGAGCTTTTGTGGCGTCGAGAAGACCGACCACGACATGATGGAGAAGACGTTCACAACATTCCTAGAATCTGAGTCTATGTTGCCGCACTAGTACCTTGATCTTCTTGAAAAGGGCACCATCAAGACATTCAGCGACCTGATGAATGTGCTCCAACGAAAAGAGAGGTACCATGAGTTGATCCTTACTACCTACAAGATGCCTAGAGGTCCGAAATTCATTGCGGAAACTCACCAAGCCCGCGATAAGGCTCTCAAACAGATGAATCAACCTCGTGAACGTCAAGCACCGCCGCCACGTGCGCCAAAGGCAACACCCGGCGGCCGAGGGGGAAGAGGAGGCGGCGACCCTAGACTGAACCTCACTTGGAAGAGGGATGGCGGCGCCGCCGCTGCTCCCCGTGGAAGAAGCCGTCCCGGTTTCGACTCCAAGCGTGGTGGTCACGCACCCAATCAAGCTTTGGCTCCTTGCTTCAAATGTGGCTCTAGGAATCATATTCAGCGCGATTGCAAAGCTAGTAGAGATGTCCAAGCCGCCTACAAGAAACACAAGCAATATATGGCTCAAGAAGCCAACTATGGAGAATTCGAGGAAGAAGATGATGAGGAAGATACTCAACTCACCATCGATGACTTCCAACCTACCAAGAAACGTAGGACAAAGGAGTATGATACTCCGGTTTATGAATAAGCTTCTATGCTTATGACTCATGTTCAAGTTTGATTACATTGCTATTTTTGGCTTGTTTCTAGTCATAGTTCACGACTTTGTTCGATAAGTCGTTGTTTTAGAACATCCTTGATGTACTTTTCAAAGTTGTCATCAATAATATTTCTCTTATTCAATGAATGAAACGAGATCTATACATCCCTTATGAAAGCATTTTATGGTTCAATGCGTCAAATTTTCAATGACATAATTACATTCAGTTCACCACGAAATTGATTATGTTAACTCATATCGAAACAAAATCACAAAACAAAACGAGAAAATCGCGCAAATCGCGAGAAAGCACACCTCGACAGCCTGCTCGGCAATGCACTCTCTCGGCCCTCGACAGCCGAGGCTCGACAACCACGAAACCACCCTCGGCAGCTTCACAGCCCTACTGCCGGAACGCACCCTTGTGCAGCAGGCCAGCACCTCTGCTGCCGACCTGACACATAATTTTTTATTTTTTTTAGCCACGGCATCGCCTTGTCTTCGGACTTGATATGTTTCGGTCATAGCTCAACTTTAGCATCGGATTGCCCTACGCACGGCCGAGGCTCGGCCTTGGTCCATTTTTTATGGCTATATATAAATAAAAGAAATAATTTTTTTTTTCTGATAATGATGTTTCCATGGTGCCAAATCAAGGTTTCGTCAACTCTATATTTGTAGAGCTAATACATGTCGGCCCGACCACACCTCGTTTTGTGATGATAGATTGCCCCAACACCCTATAAGGGATCAAATTTCGATTATATTTAAGAATACTCGCCATGTCTTATATAGACGTTTGATTCAATTTACATTGCTTTTGTAGATGTTTCACGACGAGATCGAGTGTTTGTTGGATTATGCAACGACACACACCATTCTCCGGAATCGACAATTGTTTACGGATTTTATGCCCCACGGATCGTCGCTATCCACGATGACAGGAACATGACCGATTGTAAAAGGTCGAGGTCCTGCCCAATTCCTCTTGCCTAATGGCACATAAATTAGAGTATGCTTATTCGTCTACAATCCACAGATAGCCAATCATTCAGTGCGTACTAGCTGGTAACTGGTTACGAGCCTGACATTTCGCATCTGCGCACCTTTAGTTGTGCCGTATATGTGCCAATCACGCCTCCATTGCGTACCAAGATGGGTCACAACGACGATTAGCTATTTACGTTGGATATGAAGCACCAACGATGGTTCGCTACATAGAGCCTACGACAAGTGATCTGTTTACTGCAAGATTTGTAGATTGTCACTTTGATGAGACATCCTTCCCGCCGTTAGGGGGAGATGGGAACGCATCCGTCCCAAAGGAACGTCAGGAATTGACATGGTTCTCTCCCACTATGTCTCATTATGATCCCTACACGTCTCAGTGTGAGACAGAAGTACAACACATATTGGAACTACAAAAAGTTGCGGATTCGATGCCCAACTCCTTTACCGATATCGCGAAAGTGACAAGATCAACCATACCTGTTGCGAATGTACCTGTCAGGCACAACGTCCCTAGACATGTCGGTACCCACATTTGGGTAACAAAAGTCCTTCAGGTACTTTCATATACATGTCGGTATCTACATCCCCATCTTTATGGGGATCTAGATACCAACATGTATATGAAAGTACCTGAAGGACTTTTGTTACCCAAATCAAGTCAGCAGAAACACGAAGTGCTTTTGCTATCAAGCTCAAACGTTCTCTATATGGACTTAAGCAGTCTGGTAGAATGTGGTATAACCACTCGAGTGACTACTTGGTTGGGAAGGAATACAAGAATGATGAGTTATGCCCTTGTGTGTTCATAAAGAGAACAAGTTCAGGATTTTCCATAGTCGCCGTCTACGTTGATGATATGAATATCATCGGAACTCTAAATGAGATCAACGAGACTGCTAGATACTTGAAATCTGAATTCGAGATGAAAGATCTAGGAAGGACTCGGTTTTGCCTAGGCCTAGAACTAGAGCACCGAAGTGGTGGAATCTTTGTACATCAATCTGCATATGTCCGAAAGATGCTCAGACGATTTAACATAGACAAAGTTATGCATCCTACAGACACTCCCATGGTCGTTAGAAGTCTGGATATCAACAAAGATCCGTTTCATTCGAAAGAAGATGACGAATAGGTCTTGGGAACTGAATATCCGTATCTTAGTGTTATTAGAGCTTTGTTGTACTTAGCTCAGTGCACTAGGCCAGACATTGCATTCTCGGTGAACTTGTTAGCTAGATTTAGCTATATGCCAACACAACGTCATTGGGCTGGGATCAAGACTATCTTTCGATACTTGAAAGAAACCAACGACATGGGCTTGTTCTATCGATACACTAATCAAGATTCTACCATTGGCCGAACCCTTGTAACCCACGATGGCAACCGAGGCTCGGATCACCTTAGGTCAGCCATCCACACCGGCCCTGGTTCGGTTACCAAACTATCGTTCTTGATAAAGATCAGTGACCAAAACAGTAATTTTGCCTTTAAAGTATTACAAGATTAGAAAAAAGAACAAATTGCCATAGTTTATGGAAAGGCAAAATTACTGTTTTGGTCACTGATCTTTGTCAAGAACGACAATTTGGTCACTATCGAATGTCAAATATCAAAATGGTCACTCAAGTTAATGTTTCATTATCAATTTGGTCATTAGAGGTCAAACGACTGTTAATTATAGGATATTCTTCGAATATTCCGTTTCTTGCCAGGGGTATTATGGTCACTGAGGTATATTGGCGTCATTTCACAAAGGTTGCTAAAAAAATAAAAGACAAACTTTATTGCCTTTTCGAACATGTAAATATAAATAAAATAAAAAAAGAAGTGGAGCACGTCGCATCGAGTAGAGAGACCCAGAAGGCAGACAGAGCATACCAATACCAAGATTCAGACTCTCCGTTTCCAAATCTCGCAGACGAAGCAAACCTCGTCAGTCGGTCACTGATACACGGATTGCCTTTTGATCTGACTAGTAAGTTCCAGTTGGTCATACACCTCTTCTTTCCCGATCAAGATTTTTTTATATCTTTTGGTTTCTGTTTTGTCTTCATCAAATCCTATAATTCAGCCTATCTAAAATTATTACTTTTGATGTGCTTTTCTTTCCAATTGAGTGATCATCTAATTATCATTTGATATTGATTTCAAACTCGTGTGTGTAATCTCGTAGGTTATCCGGGTTGTATTTCTTTTGTGGGTCTTGTCGAAATTGAGAGATGAGTCATAAAGGGTTGATATATAGCTTCGTTGCCAAAGGAAGTGTTGTTTTAGCAGAGCACACCTCTTTCTCTGGAAACTTTAGCACCATTGCTGTTCAATGCTTACAGAAGCTCCCTTCCAGTAGCACCAAGTACACCTACTCCTGTGATAGCCACACATTTAACTTCCTTCTTGACAATGGCTTTGGTATGTATTCTCTTTACCTTTCCAGGAGCGGCAATCAGATAGGATTTAGAATCCTTGTCCAGGGCTTGCGCTTTAACTGTTTGTTGGGTCTGCAGTTTTTCTCGTTGTTGCGGATGAATCGGTTGGCAGGAGTGTGCCTTTTGTTTTTCTTGAACGAGTACAGCATTATGGTCCAAGTATTAAAAATGAAGGTTCACATCCACTTGCTGATGAGGATGATGACTTATTTGAAGACCGATTTAGTATTGCACACAATTTGGACAAAGGATTCGGGTGTGTATGTTTTTTCTTTTAGGGTTTTTAAATCGATTAAGGCTTAAAATGACATATATACCCTCAATACTTTGGCACATGTAGTAAACATCGACGGCACGTGACATATTTTAACGTCTCAGTTCACGGAGTGATCATTTTGATATACTTTTGCATAACTTGAGTGACCATTTTGATATTTGACATTCGATAGTGACCAAACTGTCGTTCTTGACAAAGATCAGTGACCAAAACAGTAATTTTGTCTTGTGAAAAATGCACCGAGCAATAATGAGAAAATATATACACCGGAGCTTTCCCATGGTAGACCTTCTGGAATGAATTAAAGACGGTCGAACCAAAAGTAACTCACTTGTAGTCCCCAAAATTCTTCAACAACTTGATTTCTGGATCATTCCCATTGAGAACTCAGAAATAAGAGAAACATGTGGAGTTGACCCAGGGATGAAAAGCTCCGGCAGATTAAAGTAATAATCAAACTAGCAAAGCAAGCAAATGGAAAGCAGACCCAGAATGGAGCCAAAAGCTTGTAGACACAGAATTAATGGCCATTCTTTGACTCCTTCAATGGAAGACGAAGAAGAAGAAGAAGAAGAAGAAGAAGATGATATAATTCTTGTGAAAAATTATAATAATTTACCAAGTCAAAGTAGACTGACGCTGACCCTTTTGGTACCTCTTGACAAGAATCCAAACTGCAAACTACCAAGTTCAATCCAACCCTTCTTCTCTTTCACTTGTTTACATTCTTTTCTCTTGAAGACGGCTAAGAATGAATATCAGTCTATTTGTTAAAGTCCTTAGCTTTCTCTTTGGGTTTGGCCGTTTGATTTCATACGATGCAATAACTTTGGTTTTGCCCAACAGGTTCCTTTAGTTTCTTATTCTTTACCTTGTATGTTCCTCTCCTCTGTTTCTTGCATATATATACACATATACTTCTATGTTCTTGGTTTCTTAACCTTGTGTCTTTGTTTACAATGAAACACATGGAGAAGTTGGGTTTTACAGAACTGGTGTCAGAGCTACAAGAGTTGGTTCATGAGGTCACTTCTCTGGCTCAGAATTCTGAAACCCAAAGAGAAGTGCTTAATGAAGTTGAAGTACTTGTTGGGAAGTTTGACCCAATTCTTGGTGATTTAAGGGACAATACTAAGTTTAAGGACCACCCTCCATTGAAGAAAGCTGTGGAGTCTCTTGGGTTGGAGCTTAAGCGAGCCAAGGCTTTAGTCAAAAGCCCTGAGACCAAATCATTTCCTAAACAAATTGAGGAAGTGGTTCATGATCTTGGGAGGTCATTAGGCCTAGTGCTCTTGGCTAGTTTAGAAGTGTCCACAGATTTGAAGGACAAGATTGGGGCATTTCACAAGGATTTGATCAGTACCAGGTTTGATATGAGTTCTTTTCCAAGTACTAGTTATGATTCTGGGGTTGTGAGTGAGTTGGAAATTGAGGAGGAAATACAAGAGGAGAAAAGGGTTTGTTTTGGTGTTGATGATGTTGCTTTGCAGTTGAAGTATGGTGATGATGAACAACTTAGATATGCTATTTTAGAATTGAATGAGTTGCTTGGTGACGAAAGGGTTAGCAGTGAATGGATTAATGATGAGGGTATTATACCGATTCTATTTAATCGGTTAAGTACGAGTAATTCAGACAATCGGTTGAGAATAGTTCAGTTATTGAGAACCATTGCTTCAGATAATGCCGATAACAAGGTAATCTTTCTTTTGTTCACATGAATATTGGTTCTAAAGTCTGGGAGTTTTAACTTGAATTGGCTATCTTACATTGTAAAGTAGTGTGCAGGAGAAGATGGCAGATGTAGGGTTTTTGTCTGTGCTCGTGAAAGCTTTGGTACGAGATGAAGAGGAAAGGAAAGAAGCTGTGGGGCTGTTGCTGGATCTTTCAAGTCTTCAGTCAGTCAGACGCCGACTTGGCCGCATTCAAGGGTGTATTGTTATGTTGGTTGCCTTGCTAAATGGGGATGATGCTGTTGCTTCACATCATGCTGGGAAGTTGTTGAAAGCATTGTCTAGTAACACGCAAAACGCACTTCATATGGCAGAAGCTGGTTACTTCAAGCCACTAGTGCAGTACCTTGAAGAAGGTAATTCACAGCTTCCTAACTCTCACTCCTGCATTCTTTTGTTTTATGAATTTTCATGATTGAGTATGAGATTTCTGATGTCATTTAATAGCAAACTTGTGTATTGGTAGTTAGTATTTATCAAAACATTGGAAAATGAGCAATCCTTCTGTTATTTGAATTAATTTGTAGCTTATCATAGGGAAAGGAACTTTACGCATAACTTCAGTCAATCCCCGCCAGTTTACCTTGTAACTTGCACTTGACGTTGGGTTTATATCTCTAGCATTGAGCAAATATGTACAGATGAACCTGAACTGACGGATTCCATATGTTTTAGCTTCATTAGGCTATCATACAGTTGAGCTATTTAGCACATATAACTTGGGGTCTAGATCAATTGTCTTTGGTCAATCATACATTCGACTATTTGAGTATGTGTATCAGAATTTCAAGAACAGTCATACATAACATGCCTTTGCATGCAGGTTCTGATATGAGTAAGATCCTGATGGCGACGGCACTCTCAAGGATGGAGCTCACAGATCAAAGTAGAGCATCCCTTGGAGAAGGTGGTGCAATTGAACCCCTTGTCAGCATGTTTAGCACGGGGAAGCTCGAAGCCAAGTTATCTGCTTTAAGTGCCTTACAGAATCTGTCTAATCTGACGGAAAACATCCAACGGTTGATCAGTTCAGGTATCGTAGCATCTCTACTGCAGCTACTCTTCTCTGTGACATCTGTGCTCATGACACTTCGTGAGCCCGCGTCAGCAATTCTTGCAAGGATTGCTCAATCAGAATCTATTCTGGTTAACCAAGATGTGGCTCAGCAGATGCTTTCGCTCTTAAATCTTTCCAGTCCGGTAATCCAAAATAACCTCTTGCAAGCACTGAACAGCATTGCCTCCCATTCTAGAGCATCCAAAGTAAGAAGAAAAATGAAGGAAAACGGTGCTTTTCAGCTTCTCCTGCCTTTCTTGAAGGAAACTAACAGTAAAATCAGGAGCAGTGCCTTGAATCTACTTTACACGCTCTCTAAAGATTTACCAGAAGAGTTGGCAGACCAACTAGGAGAGACCTATATCAAAATCCTAATTAATACTATCTTGTCGTCAACATTGGACAGTGAAAAAGCTGCGGCAGTTGGCATACTTGGCCATCTTCCCATTAGTGATAAAAAGGTTACAGATATGTTAAAGAGAGCGAATTCGTTGCCCATTTTGGTATCCATTATGACTTCAAGATCTGAAATTTCAGCAGGGCCAACTTGCTGGTTGGTAGAAAACATCACAGGGGTGTTAATCCGGTTCACAAATCCCTCTGATAAGAAATTACAGTTGTATTCAGCAGAACAAGGGGTGATTCCTCTGCTTGTAAAGTCACTCTCTATTGGATCACCTGTTGCCAAGTCCAGGGCTGCAACTTCACTAGCTCAGTTATCGCAGAATTCATCATCTCTAAAGAAGTCAAGAGCATTACGGTGGTCGTGTGTTCCTCCTTCAGCAAATGCATTTTGTGAAGTTCATGGAGGCCACTGCTTGGTGAAAAGCACATTCTGTTTAGTCAAGGCAGGCGCCATCCCTCCTATGATCCAAATATTAGAAGGTAAGGAGAGGGAAGCAGATGAAGCAGTGCTCGGTGCCCTTGCAACTCTCCTGCATGATGAAATCTGGGAAAACGGAAGCAATTACATTGCCAAAATGTCAGGTGTTCCGGCGATCATAAAAGTCCTCGAATCAGGTAGCATCAAGGCTCAAGAGAAAGCACTGTGGATATTGGAGAAGATATTTGGAGTTGACGAACACCGAGACAAGTATGGAGAGTCTGCTCAGGTGGTGCTCATTGATCTAGCACAGCAGGGTGACTCCAGATTGAAATCAGCAACTGCAAAATTGCTGGCACAACTAGAGCTGTTGCAGGTTCAATCTAGTTACTTCTAAGACTGGTGTCTGTTTATAAACAAATCCGCGTGCTAGTAATATTATTTTTCAAAGTCACATGTAGTATAAAACATTACCCCTTTTCTAGGTAAATATCTAAAATGAGTTTTACTCAGATGTGTGTTATTATATAGACAATTTTTCTTTCTGTTGATGTTAATACTAAGGGTGGACCAACTCGTTCATTGTCAATTTGTCATCAAGAATTGAAACCGCAATCTAGTATAGTTCTAATCTTGCGCACCCAGTACGAGAAGAAGCGCAAGATTAGAGAAGCCATTCAAGGTAATTAGGGTTCTTCATTTTTTTTACAGCTCAAGGTTTCTTTTTTATTTTGGGGGTCAGTAAATTTCTGATTGTTTTGTTAATTTTGCAGAGGGAAAACCAATTCCGACTGAGCTTCGAAATGAAGAGGCCAAGCTTCGTCAAGAAATCGATCTCGAAGATGAGAACACTGCTGGTATTGACTCTATTGGAATTTGCATTTTCTGTTCAAAGACTAGATTTTTTTATTTATCAGATGACATTTACTTGAAATTGCAGTGATTTTTCATTTTTCTTTTTTGGTAAACAGAAGCTGTAAATTGAAGTAATTTGTCAGTTTTTTTTTTGGTAAATGTACTTGAGAAATTATTGTTTGTACATTGAATCCGGTAGTGGAGAGACTTTTGCGCATGTTTGTTGATATAGTTTCAGTTTGATTAATGACGAAGGAAGATGTTGTCTTTGATTCGTATGTTGATTCCGAGAAGGAAATTAAAAAGAAAAGAAATTTCAGAAGGACAGATTGTTAAGTTTTGGTAATTTTGGATAAGTGTGGGAAAAAAATTGAGTGGCTAGCATTAAGCTAGAGAACACTGATTTGCAGATTTAGAAGTTTGGGTGAAATTGGATTCGAGACAAACAACTATGAAGTTGATGTATAGATGTTTCAAGCTCTAGTTGTGTATATGAGATGATTGTTGGTTCATGTTTAAAATTTTTAAATCTTGAAAGTTCTGATGACAACTGTAGTGCTATATCATGTAAGAAGTCGAGATTAACAGATGAGGTATTGTTAGCTAAAATAGGTGTTTTCAGTAAAATTTGGGATGTAGAGAAATTGAGAACATGTAGGTGTACCTTTTAGTTACTGAGTTATTTTGGATTAAGTTGAGTTCCTGAAACTTTTTCCCTGCTGTAGGACAAAACACGGGTGGGCAGGGAAAAGTTTCGAATCTTTAAGAAATAGGTTATTTGAATAGAATGAGAAGAATTTAGCCGCACAGGTTATAGAGAAATTAGGGAATAGAGAGCATGGGGTGGAGAAAACAGAGAACAGGGTAGGAGAAGAGAAGCCAAAGCTCCAAACCTTAACAAAAAAACTCGGTTTTATTTAATTCCAATCTGATGGAGATTACAATAAGCATATACATCAAGACTCAGGATAGTAATTTAAAGTCTGTAGGTTTAACAGGAAGTATAAATCACTATTGTGGACTTGAAATGTTTTAAATTCCTTCTATAACATGCAGTTGATAAATATTTGAAAATACTTTTACATGTGATTGTCATTCGATTTTTCGTTTCATACTATATCTTGCTGTTGATACTTCACTTCATTTTATAAACTCTAGTCCCAAGGTCACATATCGATGACGAGTATGCCAAAGCATCAGAAAGAGATCCCAAAATTTTGCTAACTACTTCCCGGGATCCAAGTGCTCCACTAATACAATTCACAAAGGTTTGCCTAGCCTCTTTTTTCTTTGCAGTTCAAATGAATTAGTCATCTAGTTTATTGACACTGTTGTTTCAAATGACGCTACAGGAACTGAAACTTGTATTTCCTAATGCACAAGTAGTGAATCGTGGTGGTCAGGTTGGTGTCCTGTTTTGCAAATATTCTTTGGTTTAATTTTTTTTTTCCCGATTGTCTTCTCATAAATTTGTGGTTTTTCAATGATGCATTTGGCATGGAAATTTCGGGGTTTTGTTTCTGTTTCTGTTACGTGGATATTAAAACTATGAACTTGGATTCAAAATATACAGATACACATTACACCTTAAAAACTCAGTTTTCATTTTTTAAAAATATTTGTGTTGATTGTTTATGGTATTCACTTGCTTAACCATCTTTTTAACAACCATAGTACAATCAACTTGCTAGCTGCCTTTTGCCACTGTTCATGTCCTGTTAATGTTCATACAAATGCATGTGTAAGGAGTGAAGCTAATTGTCTCTCTGTGATTGACTTGGAACTTCAGTATAAAGCTTTCTCTTCCCTGCTATCTTCTTAATAATATTGTAGACTTGCATTTCATGTGAGTAGCAACATAACTTTGGTATAGTAAATTGTCCAGTTATTTCAGCTTCATGGAAAGTTTTGACTCTTCCTTAATGTTGAAAACTTGTGGATCATTGAGCCATATTGTTTATTTCTTTTCTTGAATTCTACTCGTAGAGAAATAACTTCTCTTTCATAACTAATATTCTATTAGGAGGTTTCCTTGGGCATTAGTGCATTACTAGAGTTTACAAGAAGTATAGAAAAATAAGATAAAATGAAGTAAAAAGAATTGATAACAGAATTTTGAAGTTTGAAGAAAGCTAAACATGGGAGATAAATTTTGTCCTAGTGTTACCTGTTTCCTTGGGCATTAATGCATTACCAGAGTTTACAAGAAGTATAGAAAAATAAGATAAAATGAAGTAAAAAGAATTGATAACAGAATTTCAAAGTTTGAAGAAAGCTAAACATGGGAGATAAATTTTGTCGTAGTGTTACCTGTCATGTGGACTATAGGTTTTGGAAATCTAAAGCGTTGGCCATCATCCATTGATGAGGACTATACTTCTCTTTTTTTCCTAATCATGCAGGTTATATCTGAAATTGTTGAAAGTTGCCGTGCACATGACTACTCAGATCTTGTGTTGGTGCATGAACATCGTGGTAAACCGGATGGTTTGATTGTATGCCACCTTCCTTATGGACCAACAGCTTATTTTCAACTATGCAATGTGGTAAGTAGTGTCATTAATCTTCGTGTTATTGCAGGAAATGGATTGATATTACAACTAATGTAAAACAGCCAAAAAATCCTGATAACAGAAAATTTGTTCGGACTTGAGCACTCAGTGATATAGATTTCAATAGCAAAGCGAGGACTGAGTTTCAAAATGGTGATTCCCAATTCAGTTATAGAGGATTTCATTTTATTGCCACAGGAATCAGAGTTTTTGGTTAGTTATACTGGAGAGGAAAATTGTTTATTAAAACACACCAGAAATTTAATGGACGCTGTTGTCAGTGCGATAGTCGAATAACTTTGATCCCAGATTGGAACTCAAGCAAAGACAGCCACCGAAGAAAACTAAGACGACCCATATAAAATCCATGGACCACTATTCACTGTCTAGTTAATCCAGGCAAATCCTTTAATGTAGAAGCTGCCTAGTGCAAATAAATTTTAGAGATTTTATAGCTTGTTCTTCCTTGTCTTTGTTTTTCTTTTCTCACACTTTCTTGCAGCTTTTGTGACCGTCATTTTTGCCCTAGATCTATATTAGTCTGGGAATTTTGACACTAATTTTCTACATATAGGTTTCAAGACATGATATCAAGGACAAGAAAGCCATGGGAACGGTGCCGCAGGCTTATCCACATTTGATCATTAACAATTTCACTACTAAGGTATCATATCTCCTTTAAAGGAATTCAACTCTAAATCTTTATTGTTTTTTCTCACTCACTTTACTGTAGCAAGTATACTGGAAACATAATTGTTCAGAGATGATAATCCTTTAATAAATTAATAAATGTTATAGTTTTTTGTTTCTATTAGCAGTGAGATCAAGTTTAACTGTTAGAAGCGCCATTTATCCTA
Source organism: Potentilla sterilis (assembly GCA_963682095.1). Classification (NCBI taxonomy): domain Eukaryota; kingdom Viridiplantae; phylum Streptophyta; class Magnoliopsida; order Rosales; family Rosaceae; genus Potentilla; species Potentilla sterilis. The sequence continues at coordinate 13,967,260 of OY821763.1, read as the reverse complement.
CTTAATTTGATTTTGGTGCTTTGGTCACCTATTTGATTGTAATATATAATTGGATGTGACTCATCTCTCTTTCTCTCTCTCTCTCACACACACACACAGGTTCATATGTATAGACAATATAGTCACATCAATTTTGCCATGCTATCATCTTTCTTATTATGAATTTCTCATTTCTTAATTGCTCATTGTTGATAGTTGGGTGAGCGGACAGCAAATATTTTAAAGCATCTTTTTCCAGTGCCAAAGCCAGATACAAAACGCATAATCACTTTTACAAATGACCAGGACTACATTTCATTCAGGTTTGTCATGCGATACACTTTTAAGTATTGATCTAGTAAGTAGTTGTACCCTTGTATCCATAGTATAAATTAGATAGTGATATTTTCGTATGTACCAATCTGCTCTGCCTCAAGTCTACACAGATATTCCTTTGCTTTTTCTTTAACAATTTGAGAACCTACAGGCATCATATTTATGACAAGCCCGGAGGTCCTAAATCTATTGAGCTGAAGGAGATTGGTCCCCGTTTTGAATTGAAGCTTTTCAAGGTTAGTGCTTTACATTCACATGCAGCATCTTATTGACATTGTTTGAACAAGTTGTTAGAGATCCCCATGTAGTTTTGTAGAGTGGTGGCTACTCCCTGCCCTAATAAAATGGTGGCTGTAGTATTTGTTTTCTTTTTTTTTTCCGTTCTCTCTATCTCTCTCTGTCTCTCTCGTTTGATTCAATCTTCTGTTCTCGTATATAATTTTCACTTAGTTCTATTTGTGTTGTTTAGTCTTACCCCTTCTTCCCTATGGCCCAAACAACTTTTACGCTTCAGATCCCCATCTAGGTTAGGAGAATGCTTTCTGAGAATACTCTGTTGGATTTGTATCTTCTTAGGTACTAACATATAATGTTTGAGAGATGGGAATTTGAGCTTTTTACCTCCAATTTTTGCTCAACCAAACAGAGCCTTCAATCGGAAATGTTCATGTACTATACCAAGCAATCATTTTATGGTTGGAGTATGCATTCTCTTTCAAAGTTAAAATGAAAATGAGTACACTGCCCAAAAAGTTACCTCAGAATTACCAAATTTTGCTGTGGAGTGTGTAAACAGCTAGCCAGTTTCATTTATTAATGAAAAGTCGTACTTTTCTCTGCTTATGTGTCACATTATATAGTCATTTTGAGATTTCATTAGATCAATGTTCTTCTGGAGAAGTTTCTTTGATATAATGTTGTTAGCAACTCAACACTTTCTGGCTTTGTGTTGCAGATAAAGTTGGGAACAGTGGATCAGAATGAAGCCCAGAATGAATGGGTCCTCAAACCTTACATGAACACTGCCAAGAAACAGAAGTTTTTAGGAAACTGATGCATTAAAGTTTTGCAATTTTGGTAACCATTCTTTTGGTAATCTCGTTTTGGTTTGTTGATACAATTATGTACTCATAACAATCATATAACCAAGTTCTGCTGCAACATGTTCAGACTTCCGACTTCGGACTAAAGCCATATAAGGGTTGTGAAGCAGTCATCATATAACCAAGTTCCATGATCACAGATATTTCTTTAAACAAACATAAGCTCATTTTGATGAAAAAAGAAGAATAACAACATGCGTACAATGATTAATTTCATTGTACTTTTACATATCGTTACACTGTAAATTGGTGCATATACATACTTGTATTAAGGTCAAGTCGAGGCATGGTTAACCACGAATCCTAACTTCCTAAGTACTAAAAATGAGCAGAACCAAAATTAACTAAGATCATAAACTATAATCTCACTCAAACAATCGACTTGTGTTGCACAAGCGGGTAGCACCCGACTGCTCTGCCGTGTTGGACATTTGAGGGGAAGATCGACATGGCTGATGACAATTTTACAGCTCTTCAAGACTTGTTAATTTCTTTGCCATTTTCAATACAAGCCTCACATCTCTGTCAACAAGTTCACACCCTTGTAACTCCACTCCATTTAAGAACTGGTTGTAAATGTGCCTAAGGAGTTTGAGTACGTTTGCAAGATAAGCCCTTCCAAACCATCGGTCTTCAACTCAGAATAAGACTTGGCATTACTGACGCCATACTTGTCACAACTGGACCTAAAGAAATGGTATCTCGGCATTTACTTACTATATTACATTCGCCCTGAAGGTTTTGCACTGTTCATCAGGTGTTTTGGAAATTGCCCCCCTTTTTTGAGTTATTTTCCGCCTTGCCATTCACTTAGATATAAAAGCCGATGTTGGTCAACACGGTCATTTTTCTCCTCCGCTCGCTCTCCACCCCTTCGTGCTCTTTCTTGAAGCTTCCAGTAGTTGAATAGTCAACGATCACTTTCCAATAGCCAAACCTGATTCTCTGTTGGCGAGAGAGGGAGACGATTTTGAGGTAGCAATCTGGGATTTCTGGGTTGTTTATTGCTCAGGTAGATTTGGTGGTTCGATTTTCAGTTTGATTTGTGTTTCTTTTGTTTGTTTAGTAAAATATGGCTGGCAGGTTTTGGTTTCAAATTTGTTGTCTCTCATTGTTGGTTTCTCTCTCTTAAGCTGTTTTGATGGATCTTGCAGTGTTAATTTTCTGTGCTTCGGGTTCTTGGTTTTCTGGGTTTGGTCTTGGGTTGTCGGTTTCAATTAAGGAGTTGTAGGTACATAACAGGAGCAGCTCAAGGATTAAGCTTATAGGTATGTTTGCCTTTTTCTGGATGTGCCTAAATGCATTAGTTTGAATTATATTTATTACAAATTTCCTACGTTCTGTAAAGAAAGATGTCTAAGTGCATTAGATAGTTAGGTGTTGATTTTGAGGCTAAGGAACTTAGTGTTTTGTGCTGTATAATATCTCTAATGTTGACAAATTTTTGAATCTTGGGAAGGTAAGTTAGTTGCAGACTTTTTTTTTTTTTTTTTGAGTTTCCATTTTATTAGTTTTTAGTAGTTGTAATTTAGCATGTTGGTTCTATAGAGTATCTGGAAGAAGTTGATGATGATGTCTATTGTTCTACTTTCATTATTCTTTTATTGTTAATTTTTCGTTTGATTTGTTGTTTGAAGCTTTTGTGGGAAGATTTTCTCAATTTGGTCTTCCACTACTGTTCATTCCTTTAGTGTTCTTCTTTGTCACTAAGCCAAAAACCTCAATAGACAATATTCATCAGACAATACTATTGATAAAAACCATTGTTTGAAAAAATCAGACAATGGTAAAAAAATAAATATTGTCTGACGTTGCTATTCAGACAATAGATTTTATGTTACCATTGTGTGAGTCTATTACAGACAATTTCAGTTTACTGTGGTGTTTTAACATTGCGCTGTCTGGGACTTCAGACAATAGTTTTTATTTAACCATTGTGTGAAAACCAGCGGCAGACAATACCTTTAAATTTATATGTTGTCTGATTGGTACCTGTCACACAATGCTTTTAGTCAATTATTGTGCATTGTCTATATTTTTTTTCAGACAATTGCTTTAGACAATGTTCATTATTATGCAATATTTTCATCATAACTTATCACACGAAAACGCTATTACGTACTTTTAAATGACCTTATTTTGTCGTCGGCTATACTTTACGCGCTCAGCAGCCGTCCGATCTCCCCCATCCAACGGCGGACAATGAAAAGGCGCGGATCGCAAGAGTTTGGCCAACGAAATATAGATTTCGTCGGCTAAACCTTTGGTCAAACGGGTGAGTCAAACCTCTAAACGCTTTAAAACGGAAATTGGCCCGTCTAAATGACGTTTTTTGGCCTGATCTTCAACAGAGAATAGTTTCAGATCGATGAGACGCAACTAATCGTATAAAAATTTTCCTCAAAATATTTACCGACCGTCAGGCTACCCATAGGAAAACGGAAGTTAAAACCAGTTAACCGCAACATTCGGCATACAGATTTTGTCGGAATCTTCTTATTTTTCAACCGTAGACGTATTTCAATATTTCGGTCATATCTTATTTCACGACACATTTGCATTTGAAGAGTCTACGTATAGTAACTATTTGAAACTATACATTCACTTAAACACTTAGTAAACAAGTTAAGGAACATTAGTGCATATGTTCCGATTTTGAATGTAAAAGTTTGGAAAATCTATTCCAACCGTCAGATATCACCGTTAAGATTAAATACATGTATGCAAAAAAATCCAACTACATCTGACAACGTTAAAGGCTCGATCGGGACGGTCAACCGGGTGAGTCAAACCTCTAAACGCTTTAAAATGGAAATTGGCCCGTCTAAATGACGTTTTTTTGCCTAATCTTCAACAGAGAATAGTTTCAGATCGATGAGACGCAAGTAATCGTATAAAAATTTTCCTCAAAATATTTACCGACCGTCAGGCTACCCATAGGAAAATGGAAGTTAAAACCAGTTAACCGCAACATTCGGCACACAGATTTTGTCGGAATCTTCTCATTTTTCAACCGTAGACGTATTTCATTATTTCAGTCATATCTTATTTCACGACACATTTGCATTTGAAGGATAAAGTTAATAGTGATTATAACTTAAATTTTGTCTGCATATGGGCGGGAAATAAACAAAGTTTGAAATTTGAGTCAACCATTAAGTCAACAATACTTATTACACAAAAATGCTCTTAACTACAACCTTGAAACTCATTTTTCAATTTGGTATCGCCGTATAAACCCATGTAAAGAATTATAAATGTATGTGATAGAGAATATAGGTTTAGGGTTTAGAGTTTAGAGTTGTACACAAAAAATTTGTCGCAAGGGTAACATTGGCATTTTAAACAACACAACCTATAACTAGGAACGAAGGAACCCTAATTTAGGCTTAGTTTGGGACAGCTGTGCTGTGAGTAAAATGACTTTTGAATCAACTGTGAGCAAAATGACTTTTGAATTTGCTGTGAGAGGAAGCAGTTTAGGTGTTTGGTAAACTGTTTTCAAAAGTGATGTGAGAACGAAAAGTAATTTTTTGTGTTTGGTAAGTTCTAAATAAAAAGTACTTTGAGTGGGTGTATTTATCAAAATAATCTTAAATATTTAAAGATTTATTAAAATTGATATTAGTTCTCTAAATTATAGACTATGGTTTTGTGCAATTATTTTGGTATAATTTTTTGCAATGTATGACCAGTTGTTTGGACCAAATAAAAGATTTACGAAGAATTCTTAAATATTAAACCAAATTCATCTAAAATAATATTAGACAAAGTATTTTCCACCATAATTAAATGGAACCATTACACAAAATATATTAGAGTCTATTAATATTGCAACTACATTGCATTCATTAAACTTTGTGCAATCATATTTCTTAGCACCACCATTTCTTCAAAAGCTGCTTTCCAAACCTCTATTTCCTAGCTTTTTGATTTCAGCTTTTGGGGAAATCTATTTTGGTCAAAAGCAGCTTTTAGGGACTTTACCAAACACCATATATTAATTCCAAAAGCTAAAGCAGTCTCAAAAGCAGCCTCAAAAGCTGTCCCAAACTAAGCCTTAATTTTCTCTCCGTCTCTCCTTGGGGCCGCGCCTCTTTCTCCCCGACATAATACTTTCTCACTCTCCTTTTCTCCTGCCAGGGGCCCTCTCCGGCCACCAATCGACATGTGGATCCGCGTCAAGGGAGGAGGCTTCTCAGTTCCTACTGAAGTCGAAATCATGATGTAAACCAATTTCTGAATGTTCACAGTACAATTATATCATATGCATAATCATAATCGTTAGACTTTTAGCTTTGAGTAAACTTACCATCATTATGAATCATAGCTCATTCCATTGATATAAACCTGAAACACAAAAGTACTAGGCAAAGGCCTTCTGTTAGTCACCACAATAAGCTTCTCAATGGACAGAACTTACGCTATGTCTCGTGGTGATAACAGGGACCAATACCATCTATTTATATAGAATCATTGACCCTAAAGAGTCCTCCCATTAAGGACATTCCTTGAGAGTTAAGTCTTCTAATTAGATTCCTGATACAATACTGATTAGTTGTCTAACTTCTAGACTATGAATAGGATTCCTTATAATAATGATCTAATACACGAAATCATTATTAACTGGATATAGTTCTGTATTTGTTTCCATGTAGAAGTAGATATTGTCATTAAGCATAATTATCATTTAATATGTGATAAGTCCATATTGATCTAACACATGAGTCCTGAGACGCGCAAAAAATTGGGGAAAGAAGGGTTCTGTTAGGGTTCTTAGATCTGGGATTTGAGCAGTCTGGGTGGTGAGGTAGTGGCCGACTTGGGCCGATTTCTTAGGCAATCTAAGCTTCTCAGCTTCTAAACTACCTACAGTTCAATTTTTCATATCGAAATCTCTACAAAGATTCGATCTTCTGATGAATTGTGTGCTGGGCATCAAGGCTACGGGTGATGTTGAGCGAGAGTTTCCTTGACTTTATTAACTCAATCCGGGTAAGTCTCTACCATCTTCTTCTCATTTACGTTAGCTGGAGTTCAGTGATTCATATTGTTGGAGTGGGTGTATAGTACTGTTTCAGTCCAATACATGAATGTGATATTTTCTTTTCTGATGTTGTGATTAAGTGTTTATTAGGTTTAAGTAAGGAATTACAGGCTGTAAACAGTAGTGGAGAAGTTGCTGAGTTTAATTAAGCTTTAGAGTTTTGTATGGGTGGCAAGATTAGATATCTTACTTGTTTTTAGGTTGAAGTTTTGAAAATCAAGGTTCTTGCTATCCTGGTTCATCCATTCCTTCCGACTTTATAGTCTGGAGTTGTGAGCATGTACTCCTTGTTCTTGGTCTACTAGTAAAGATACTGAACTATAAAGTTATATTCTTTCAATAGTTTAGTTACAAGGTCTTTGTTATATTCATATCTTGGTTAGTTTTTTTTTTTTTTTATTCAAGAAGGGGCTAAAAAACGCCCAAACAAAGCAACAAACTAGCCAGCCGAGCTAGCATTCACAATTCTAACTTTAGAGGTTCCTGAAATGTCATCAAGGAGAGCCTCAATAACAAAGGCAGGAGGGTCAACAAAAGTACAAATGCCAGTGGATTGAGAGGTACTATTTTTGGCAAGTAAATCAGCCACACAATTCCTCTTTCTATGGATGTGCTGCAGCTTTAAGTGTTCAAAACTCTTTATCAAGTTCCTGCAATTGTTGAGGATAGTTCCAAGAGGATGCAGCTCGTGATCTGTACATTGCAACAAGCTGACAAGGATAGCAGAATCAGATTCTACAATCAAATTGGAGATGTGCAGACTAACAGCAAGTTGTAAACCATGGAAAAGACCCCAAGTTTCAGCTTGTAGCACCTCACCAAGCCCGATATTAACCATGAAGCCACCACAACAAACGCCAGAACTGTCCCTAATAATGCCTCCTGCACCAATTTCACCATTTCTAGTTTTTGAGCCATCAACATTCAGCTTAAAGAGACCAGGGGCAGGCTTTATCCAGGATAGCACTTCAGCATGCCTAAGGATCTGAGCTTTGGACTTAAGACTGGCTTTAATAAAATCAGAAGCATAACAAGAAATTACTCCAACAGGATCAAAAGGATATTGAAAGCAATTATCAAAAGCACATCTGCATCTCCATTTCCAAATGAACCAGCAGCAGAAGACAAAGAACACATTCCAATCCATATTTCCAACATAGTAATTATTTTGCATCAAATTGGCATAAATCCAACCATTCCAGTCCAACACAAAGGAAGAAGCCATATTAGGGGGCATGCTGCAAGAGTTCCAGATTGTTTTAGCTTTAGGACAGTCCCTAAATAAGTGCAGCATTGTTTCAGGTTCACCATTACAATGTTGACAAGAGGGGTCTGCCGCCATTTTCCTTGTTCTCTGCACATTGGTGAGAATTTTCCTAGAGACAAAAGTCCAAAGAAAAACTTTCAACTTAGGGGGAATGTTTAAAGACCAAATTTTCATCCAACCATAATTCTGGGAATTCTGCTCCTCACAAAGAAGCTTGTACGCAGTTTTAACAGAAAACATACCAGAAGAGTTTTCTCCCCAAATCAAGGTATCCTGAACCTCATTACTAGCAATAGGGATAGAGATTATGGAGCTAACCACTTCAGGAGGGAGGAGCCTTTGCAGCAGGTCAACATCCCATCTATCATCAGACCAAAACTCCTTGACTTTGGCAGATAAGTCAACATCCGGACCATTCAAAGCTAGATTCTGCAACACTCCCATCTTGGTCCATTTATCAGTCCAGAAATTAACTGTACAACCATTCCCAATTCTCCAAAAAAGGCCCTTTTTAAGTAAACTAGCTCCACAAACCACTCCAGACCAAGTACTTGAACAGTTAGGAGGTTTAACATAATTATCCATGATAAGAGATTTAGACTGTAAGTATTTTTTTTGATAAATATCACTCCACAGACCCTTGTCCTTCTGAACCACTCTCCAGCTAGCTTTGGTAAGCATAGCTCTGTTCATGTTCATAGATTTCTTGAGGCCCAGGCCACCATAGCACTTGGGTCTACAAACCATATCTCAATTAGTGAGGTGGACTTTCTTTTTATTAGCAGAATCACCCCATAAAAGTCTCTATTCAGTTTATCTAACTTCTCACAAGTATGAACAGGCAATTTGGCTGTCTGCATAGCATAAATGGGGATAGAAGAGGTCACAGATTGGATCAAAGTAAGCCTTCCTGCCATGTTTAAAGTTTTAGCCTTCCAACTAGCTAATCTGGCCTGCACTTTGTCCACCAAACCAGCATAAGTTGAGGCAGAAACTCTTGAGTGAACAAGAGGCATACCCAGATAGGTTCCAAGATCCTTAGTTAAAGGAGAGCCACATATAGAACTGATCTCATTAGCAATAGAGGAGCTGGTGTTAGGAGAGCAATAGATCATCGACTTCTCAAAACTTACAGATTGGCCAGATAAGTTACAAAAAATATCCATACAGTCTTTCATCATATAAGCTTGTTGAGGGGTAGCTTCAGAGAACAAGATAAGATCATCAGCAAAGAAAAGATGGGAAACAAGAGGCCCAGATTGAGAAGACTTAATAGGCTTCTAAACCTTCATGGCAGTAGCATATTGGATGATGTGAGATAATTTTTCCATGCAAAGCACAAAAAGATAGGGGGAGAGGGGATCCCCTTGCCTTATCCCTCTAGAGCCAACAAAGGAATCAGACAGCTCCATTTATAATTATCTGATAGCTAGCAGATGAGACACAACTCATAATGATCTTTTTAAACATGTCAGGAAGCTTAATCTCATTAAGAACTTGCTCAATGAAGTTCCAGCTAAGCTTATCATAAGCCTTGGATAGATCAACCTTCCAAGCCATAAAACCCTTATCACCTTTGGAATGTATACACTTATGCAAAATTTCTTGAGCAATCATGATATTGTCAGAAATATGTCTACCAGGGACAAAGCTAACTTGATTAGGACTGATCCATTTTCTAAGCAAAGGCCTAATTCTGTCTACAAGAATCTTAGAAATTATCTTATAGACAGTGCAGCACAAACTTATAGGCCTAAACAGATGCATGTGTTGAGGAGAGGAAACTTTAGGCACAAGAGTGATTAAAGTGTGATTAAGGCCAGGAGGGATATTACCTGAAGAGAAGGCTGTATTGATAGTAGCAATAATTTTAGGAGCACAGATGGACCAATGCTGCTTAAAAAATAAGGCAGGGAAGCCATCCACACCAGGAGCTTTTAAATCCCCAATTCTGAATAAGGCATCCTTAATATCTTCAACATTAATAGACCTGCTCATTTTAACCAGATCAACATTGGAAATATCAGGAAACATAGAAGGCAGGCTGAGACCATCCTCATGCAAAGGACTAGCAGTAAAGAGGTGTTTGAAGAAATCAACAGCAATAGTCTGCATAGCTCTCAACTCATCATTCCAATTCCCACTCCCATCAAAGAGACCATCAATTCTATTCCTCCTTCTTCTAACAATAGTAGTAAGGTGGAAAAATTTTGTGTTTCTATCCCCATCACAAAGCCACTTATCCCTAGATTTCTGCTTCCAAAATAAAGCTTCAGCATCTCTAACTTCCTCATAATCAGCAACAAGTTTCTTCTCCAAATTCAGCAAGAAAGCATTCGAGCCCCTCCCTAAGCTTCTCTGTATGCCATAGAATTATTCTAGCATGAAGAGACCTCTTTCTCTTAAAAATATTGCCAAAAGTATTTCTATTCCAATCAGAAAGAGAAGATGCAAGAATGCCAGTCTTGCTTAAGATGTCTCCAGTATGAGTTTTCCAGAAATCAGAAATCATATCAGCATAAGTCACATGATTCATCCACATAGCCTGGAATCTGAAAGGAGTATTAATTCTTGGCCCTCTATAGTTTGGGTGAGTTCTAATTAAAATAGGACAATGATCAGAGTTCATTCTAGCTAAGTGAGCCACACAAGCATCCGGAAAAAGAATTCTCCAATTACTATCACAAAAGCTTCTATCAAGTCTTTCTTTAACAAACTTGTTAGACCAAGTGTAATCAGCACCTTGATAACCCATGTCAACTAAGCCATTCCTACAAACCCAATCTTGCAAACCACCAAATCTAAATTGTTTAGAGCCACCAATTTTATCAGCATAAGAAAGCAGCTCATTAAAGTCCCCAAGAATCAACCAAGGAAGCTACACAGAGAGATGAATTGAATCCAGGTAGCTCCACAAGGTGGCTCTTGCAGAGTTACAAGGACTGGCATAAATAGCAGATAAGAGCCAAGTAGCTGAGCCATTCACTGAAACTTTCACAGAAACAGATTGGAAATTAGCATGCACAGGTTCAATAGTAACCTTATTTCTATTCCAAAGAAGCCAAAGACCACCAGCAAACCCAGCAGCCTCACTAACCTCAAAATCAGTAAAACCAAGATTCAATAAGTACTTTTCAGCACTACCAAACTGAATTCTAGGCTCACAAATAACAAGAATATCAATCTTATTCATTTTAATCAGGTCATGAATAGTAGACCTGAATTTATCTCTACCAGCACCTCTAGCATTCCAAAAAAGGATATTATCCATTTAAATGAAAGAGAGGAAAAGGGTGTAATCCCAATTAATTATTGACCATCACATCCTCACCAGAGGAAGATAGGTTATCATCATTAGCAAGATTGCTATTTTCATCAAAGGTGTTTTCAACAAGGGAATCCGAAACTTGACCTTTTGAGAGGCTTACTCCTGAATCTGTCCCAAGCTCCGGAGGACAATGACCAAAGATGCCTGCCACACCACTACCAAGCAAGCCACCTACATCTCCAAATGAGAGCTTCTTAGAGACTGTAGGCTGTCGCTTAGTAGTGGAAGCGACAGCTTTTATGTTCCTGGAGGTCTGAGCAGTAGGCCTTATAGTGTTCTTGGAGTTTGCATTAGATAAATCATGCAAAGGAGACCTAGCAACAAGGTTTAGGCCATTAGAGCTTGAGGTTGCCATATTGGAAGCATTTCGAGTAGTAGATTTAGGGTGAACTGGGTCTGAAAAGGGTAAACTGGTCGAAGTGGTCCTTGTATAATTCTTTTGCTTCTCCTGGAAGCTATTCCATAGCTTGATAATTGGCGAGGCAGATGTAGATGTAATAGGAGAAGACTCCTTTTCAGTTGAAATAACACCACCCTCCTTAGTAGGTTCATCCTGCAAAACGGAGAATTTAGAGCCCATACCACCATTTTTCTTCAAGCTAGAAGTCGCAGCAGGCTTCTTCTTGTTTCTGTAGTTCATCAACATCCAAGGTCCCATGTCCTCCTTGACAACCTTAGAACTATCCAGGCCTTCATCCATACGATTACTATCATCAGGGCTCACATCAGCATCCTTATTTCCATCCAGATTAGAGTTCTTAGCTGCAGAAACATTGGTGTGCACAACAGAAGGACATTTATCCTTTGAGTGCCCATAACAACCACAATCAAAACAGATAAGAGATATGCCCTCATAAATCACATTATAGGGAATGGATTCAACTTCAACGAAAGGCTTAAGAGGTTTATTCAGATCAACCTCAATGCAAACTCTTGCAAACTTACCTCTAGCCTGACCAAGGGTTATCGGATCAACTCTAACCACATCTCCAATAATCTTTCCAATTTTCAAAATAGCAAATTCCTTAAAGTATTTGACAGGAAGGCCACAAATTCTTACCCACAAAGCCATCGTGCCAATAACCTCAGTAACAGGATCGAAATCCGGAGCCCATTTGCGAACAGTTAAGGTCTGACCAGCTAGAATCCAGGGTCCATCACACAAGGCATGGTTCATATCTTCCTCCAAATTGAATTTCACAATGAAAAAATCATTGGGGAGGTCAATTAGTTTCCAACCTCCTTTGACCTGCCACTTCCTCCTCAAGCCTCTGAGCATAAAATCAAAAGTGTTCGTAGAATTTGGTTTACCCATGAGCTTGACCACAACTGCATACCTCCAATCAAGGTCTAACTTGTTATGGACCTTATCATAGAAGCAGACGTTGAGCCCATGCTTACCCTGTGAGTAAGAGCAATCCTCAGGTGAGAGCTCAAAGTCATCCATCATAGCTTTACTGAATCTATCCGGAGGATTCTTCAGCATACTAGCATAGCTGAGCTCACCAGTAGGTTGAAGAGGCTCCTGGACCGAAGAATCAAACCCCTCAATACGAAGAGCTTCAATTTCAGAGGTAACATCACCACCCTTCTTTATTCTCTTTCGCTGCATCATGGGAGAAATTGAGCCTCCGCCACTTCCAGTAGGAAGGGCGGAGAAGGTGAAGACTGAATTCGCCACCACTCACAGTGAAAGAACAGGGAGATTTGCAGAAAACAAAGGAAAATCGATGGCCAAAGGTGAGCAGAGATGAGCAAAAGATAGGAAAAGGAAGGCGCGTGGAGCGCGTGTCAAAGCAGAGAGACGGTATGACTGATTTCTCTTGAAAGTTATTCATATCTTGGTTAGTTACAGACATAGTTACAATGATTTTTTTTGAGTTCTGATCAATTCAAATATTTAAATTATATGAACATCTTGATGGGAGTTAGAGCTCCAAGGATTCTTATGATGTTTCTAATTTCACCTTGCACATCTCGTAGATTGAATTGACAATGATCTTTCTCCATTCTATTATGTCAGCCCTTGATGTTTCATTAAAATTACATGTGAATTATTGTGCTTCATCTTGTAGCTAATCTTAGAAATGGAGGCGTAGTACTCAATTGCAGCAAGGCAGTGTACTCCCCTCATTCAGGAGTATACTCTCATTTTAGAAATGATTTTTTTTTTCTTTCTTTCTTTTGTAAAACGAGGATTTAGTTAAAGAGGGACATCATATTAAGTGGCCTTATGTATGTAGCATGAATGGTGAATTTGTAGGAATGTTGCTTGGTTGGTAGCACTGTAGGAATATAAGCACCTTAATATGAATTGGGTTCATGTTTTTGTATTTGTCATTCATTTTAAACCGTCTCTCTCATTATAATTAGCTAACAGTGTTGTGTTTATTGAAAGTGAGTCTTCTGTAGAAAAGAAATGAACAGTGGATCATGTACACTTGTGTAGCTTGTTGATCGAAAGAGTTTACAAAGCAGGTCTGTAGCTACTTGATATGCTCATTGTCTTTGGCAAATTTCTTTCGATTTATTTTGACATCTCTTATTTGTTTTGCTGCATCATTGGAAGCATATTTTTCCTTTCTGCAGAAAAGAAAGGAACAGTGGATCATGTACACTTGTGTAGCTAGTTGATAGAAAGAGTTTACAAAGCAGGTTTGTAGCTATTTGATATGCTCATTGTCTTTGGCCCTTTTTCTAGTAGTGCAAATGTGCAAGTATGACTTTCTCCATTTGTAAATTTACAGCTGTATCTCTTTGATTGATTACTGCCCTTAACTTTTGAGCATGCATCCGCTATAGGATCCTTTAAAAGATATAGCAATACTATATTTTGAGTAATGGCTTCTGCCACACTGAAATTTGTTTACCTGGCTTTGAATACTAACTTTGAGAATATTGATCAAGGAAAGATGGATAAGGTGGGATGACCCCCATATGAGATTCAATTATGATTTTAATAGCATTATTAGTTTATGGACTTTTATGCTGACTATGCTGGTGATGAAATTGTAGACCAATGATTCTGGATCCGGACTAGCATCATATGATGCTGGACAAATTGACCGGTCTCTCAGCTGGAAGGTAAAAGAGTTGCTTCAGCATATTTTTTTTTCCCTAGAAATCTATTTTGTTGGTCGCATTCGCAGGACGTGAGTCGTAGAATCTTACGGGTGCAGCAGTACTATTAATTGACTACTCTCTGCTTGCTTGGTTTCACAACGGTAATGGAGAATAGAGCACAGAGGCGATTGGATTCAATAACCTGCCACCTTCTTCTTCCTCTTGAATCCAATCATGCCCTTCATAAGGTATTAAATTCAATATTGATTCATTCAGTCTCTGTTTGTTTTGGTTGTCAATCAATAACTTTGAATTTACTAAATTGTGACTACTAGGTGGGTTTATCAAGTAGTAATGGTGGGTTGAAGCATGAAGAGGCAGATCCAGTGGTGATAGGGGGAATGGTATTGGACATTCATGCCACTCCTTCTATTCCTGCAAATCCCAGAACCACTACTCCTGGCAAGGTATTTACTTTGCCACTCAAGCCAACAGACTGCAAATTGGCTATAGGTTAGGCATATGCAAGTTTTGGGCTAATTTCGGCAACCTTATGTAACCGAGTAGGTTATACTAGCCATTTTGCTATACTAGCCATTTTGTTTATATTGGCTCATCTAGTAGGGATGATGAATATTTGGTTGTCTCTATATTATGAATATGGATGGATTTTGAATTGGTTAATGTCAATATTGGATGGATATGTTTTAATTTGTTGGTTTTAAGAAATGTATTGTATATCACTGTAACATTGCAAACATAAAAAATTGTCTATCAACCAACCAAACAATAGTTTGTAAATCGGAAACAGAAAAGTATCATCTGAGTCTCAGAATCACTTTACAAACCAAAACGAAACCATTGTGTATATCGGAGTATCACATTACAAACCAAAACAAAACCATTGTCTGAAACTCAGAATCGCAATGGAAGCCATAACGAAACAATTGTCTATATCTAAGAATCACAATGGAAGGGAAAACGGTACCATTGTCTGCAACTCATAATCACAATAAAAACGAAACTAAAACCATTGTCTATAGCAGATGCAGATGACAAATATCAAACACAAATTGGAAAATCCAGAAACCACTGCAGTTTAAATCAAATACGGACAATACATAAAGATAAAATTAAGTTGTGCAAAACTAATAAAGACAATACTTCATATAAATAAGTGTCTTCTTACAATGGCAATGACAATATTTCCCAAAAATTTGATATTGTACAAAATAACATGAGACAATGATTTATAACAAAGTAGCATTGTCGTTATTGGATGTCAAACAATGGCTATTTTTTCCCTATCATTGTCCATAGTTATAATCAGACAATTATAATTTGCCATTGTCTGAAGCGTGTATCAGACAATTGCTGGGTAGACAATGGTAACGGCCCCCCATCAGACAATGCCAAAAAACCATTGTCTATTGAGGTTTTTGGCTTAGTGTGTGTTACTTTTCTCTTCTGTTTGAGGTTTGTTTTTACTGGAATAGAGTTACTAAGTTTTCCTTTCCAAGTGAAGATATTAATTTGGTGTCTGATCCCGGTACCCTGCTTGAAAATTCTCTTCAATATTTTTTCGTTTTATGTGGCTGATCCAGATTTTAACAAATAACTCAACTGAGCATTTAAAGTACCCGTGCTATTCATAACCCTTTCCGATTTGTTTTTCTAACTGTTTCTAACTCTAGTGATTTAATTGTAATGCAGTGTTTATTTTCATATGACTTATTTGCATAAGATTCCTAAACGTGTTTGGTTTCTCATTTCTGCAGATTCAAAGCTCTTTACTGAAGGTCTCCAAACATTTTGGTTTGTGTTTAGTAGTTCTACTGCTGCTGAAAATTGATGACCGGGTATTTTAAGGTAAAATGTGTACGAAGTAGTTACCTTAGTCATTTACATTTATGTATTATTAGTTAACTCAAATTTTAGAGTTGATTATTCTTTTATTGTTAATTTTTTGTTTGGTTTGTTGTTTGCAGCTTTTATGCAAAAATATTCTCAAAATTGTGTCTAAAATGATGGAACAAACATCTGGTTCTGGAGATGTATGTAATAGTGGTGGAGATAAAATAGGTATTTTTCTGTGCTAAATATATTCTAACATTACCTTGAATTCTCCAACCCCCCCCCCCCCCCCCCCCCCCACCACTCGGTTTTTATTCTATAATTGTTATGGTTGTCATAGATATGTCACAACAACAGTTAAGATCTGCAAGGAGAAAATCTTTTCAATAACATGCTTTTACCAATAAATATGGAGATGTAGTTAACATTGAGGGAACAACAACTTATGGGACTACTTCAAATGACAGTGAAAATATGATAGGTAGGTTACGTGAATACATTATGTGTTGGTGTATATCATTGTTAATATGTTATTATATTTGTGATATCTAGATTTATTTGTGTCTTTTGTGTGTTTGTTATGTTTCTTTTTTGTTTTGATTTACTATTATGGTTTTTGCTGCAGGTGTGGTGCCTAGAGAACGACGATCTTTGAGAATGAAATTTTTTGAAGACCATATATTTGAGAATGAAGATGTTGATGCTGTGGAAGCTGAAGTGGAAGCAGTGCATGAAAATAGACGACGATCTTCAAAGATGAAATTTTTTGAAGAACAGATTTTTGAAAATAAAAATGCTGATGCTGTGGAGGTTGAAGACAATGCAATTTTTGAAAATCGTTCAGTTGAAAATGCAAAAATAACAGGTATGTGTCCTTAGTTATTGTACCTTATCTCTTTAAATGATATTGATTTATATTGTTGCTGACTTTAAAATATTTAAATATAAATTAAACAAAACTTATTAAGTAGTCAAAAATCTGGGGGTCATTTAAGTAAAGAACTTCTTATATTAATATATGCTTCTTTTAATTGTACCTAAAAGTGAGAGAGTACGTGAGATGCGTAAATTAGTATTTTGCCCAATTATCAAACAAAATGAAACTGTAATAAACCAGTTGAAAGATTGGAATTCTATTATTTTGTTTCTGCTATTACTTTATTGATTTCGTTTGAAATTATGTATATATATACACATATAAAAGCGTAAGTCTTTTCTTTTGTGGAAGGTGAAGTTGAAGCAATACATGAAAATAGACGACGATCTTCAAAGATGAAATTTTTTGAAGAACAGATTTTTGAAAATAAAAATGCTGATGCTGTGGAGGTTGAAGACAATGTAATTTTTGAAAACCGCTAAGTTGAAAATGCAACAATAACAGGTACGTGTACTTTGTTATTGCACCTTATCTCTTTAAATGATATTGATTTATACTGTAGTAAATTTACTCAGTATTAGATTTGGTAATATTTTCAATAACACATGGTGAACACTGCTATTAGATGCATGTACTATTTGAATTTTTAGTGATAAAATTGGTAACAAACGCTACTGTATATAATTTTGTATTAGCAGAGCTTCAATTTTTACATTGGAGCTGAATTTTTGATCTGAGGATGTTTCTGAGTATTTTATTTTGGCTTCTGTTCATCATCAACCCGAGAATATATGCACTGATATATGATGGTTATAAAGCGTCTAGCAACTCTATAGAATGAGTTTCTTAATAGATAACAATTTCATTGTAAGAGTTTTTTGCATATGAAATGTTAAAAAATCTTTTATTTGCATTGTAAATACAATTAAAATATTGATTTTGTGTACGTTGGCCATTAACCTTCTTAGTTGGACCATGTAAAAACTCGAAATATAATCTGTCGATGAAAGTCTCTCTTCTGGCTTTCTATTTTGTGTTCTTAAGTGATTGCATTTTATTAACATTTTGTTCCGTTCGAATTGATTCTCAGGTACATATACTGCTCTTCAAATGGTGTCCAGCTCAAATATGATCAGTTGCCTGATTAGGTCGACAAAAACTTAACAGAGGCATCGGTTGGCGAGAGACTTCATAGTGTTGGAGCTTTGTTGCTGTATCGTGATCTAGAAAGGTGCAAGTCATATTAATAAAATTGTGAAAAATCTGGGCATGATTTTTTTTTTATATTAAATATAGGTTGGCATTAGTGAAAAGTAAAGCTGTGTTTCTGATTTTTTATTTAATTGTTAGGAGTTGTGAAATTCGGTATGGTTCATTGTGAACCTGAAGGTTTGGCGTGGTCATCTCCAGGTATATATTGTTCCTTAATTTGGATTTTGATATATGGGTATTTATGCAGTTAAGGGATGTTACTTGAATGCTGTTTTCTGTTACCTTCATTTGGTTCTTGGTACAGATTAATTTTCATTACGGTAAACTTTATACGTTTGATCCATTCACATTAAGCTAATTCAATTGTGTCGTAGTTTCCTTTGTTTTCGATACTGATAAATGGGTGGTATTTGGTTAAGCTTGAAAACTAACAGTGTGCAACAGTCCATCAGTTTTTTGACATTGATACCTCTCTTCAAACAAACAAAGAACATATTATATTAAAGTAAAAGAATAAATCTGGGTTAATTAGTTTCCCGATTCTCTATTCAACGGCTCATAGAGTTTTTGTTTATATAGTGGTAAAAATTTCTTCAGTTGTTAGTTGAAGGCATCCTTAACTTTCTCAAATTTTTTATCATAGTGATTCTGTAGCTTCTAGCCTTGATATATATGGTCTGTAACATATCAAATAATTGGTGCCCATTAAAAATGTTATTTTCTTTCTAATTTAAAATTTTAATAATTTGGGAAAGGAGAACACTGTAAAGTCCAATGAAAAACAACTATTATCCCTTATCATCACGCTCTTTGCATTTCTTTCTCTATTAACAGATGTGTTAACACAACTATATCACCATCCAAAGGTTGTCCATGGGTACTGTGGCTTTTGAGTTTTTGTGTTGTGCATCAGTTCTATGCTTATTGGTCTACTTAAGTTTGCTATTGTTTAGAGAAAAGACATAGGTTGGTGATTCAAAACAAGTTGTTGACATATCTAATCTATTCTGACGGTATATATTCCTGCTGAAAGTTGATGTTTCATTTTATTATAACTGATTTAAATGCCAGGCAAGAGAGAGGGGAAACATCTTCTTTTCTTCAGTTATGGATGAACCAAGTAAAAAAAATAAGATGGACTAAGCTGATCATTCGCTGCAAGTAAATAGTTGGGATAGCATAGGCAACTATGACTACCCTATAGTCCATCTTCAGACAACTAAGAAGGTAGATTATGGAGCATGATATCCAGAGATATAGTGATCCATCTTTCACTATAGTTGTACCAAGATTTTTCATCTTTTTCAACTGTAGAAACAGTTGTATTGTCTATCTAAAAAAAAAAAGTTGTATCTAAAGATCTCTTTCATGGTTTAGAATGTTCTACAGTAGTAGATTAGACAACTTCCATTTCCATTTCCAAGACAACTCCACTCTATTTTGTTCAGTACTTTAGTCCATCTCAAATTCAGTTATTTAGAAGTCTTCCTTCTTCGTTAGCAAAGCCGCCCTACTAACCAGTTACTAATACATTCTCCTTGTCCTCATCTCTCCACGTGTTTCTTATCATCAAGAATCAAAACAGCAGAAGCTCGGCAGAAGCTCGAGTAAGCACAACATCCAGACCCTTTCGATTTGCTTCTGTGCTATCGCTACGTGATGATATAACTCTACCAAACATCTGATTTCCAGGGTCAAGCAGCTTGGCCATTTCGAGCGCATATTCTCGACTACCATTTGTGTATATCGAAAGTTCAAACATGTTACTGGCTTCCTGTAGAAATGTCTTAACATAAGGCCTCAACTTGGTCATCAATCGCGTAGTGGAACTTTCCACAATGTGAACATGTTGCAGCGAATGATCAGCTTCGGTTTGGGTCTTCAAGTACTCTTCTTCTGGTGACATTTTATCAATGTGAGTGGTATTCAGCAGGGTGTGGTCTAGATCAAGAACCAGATGAAGCTTCTTCTTATTCTTCAATAAGTTGGTTGTGTTTTCGTTGCGTAATCGATTGATTACGTCATCTCTAAGTCCCGAATCCTTGGGAATGTACTCGAATCTCAGACCAGAAGCAAATGTGGCCTCTTCTTGTTCAATTCCCAGATCAGTTTCTAACTTGGGCTTCTTTGTCCTCTCATCTATGAAACCATTGTGATCAGAATCCATAACTCGACCTCTCTTATGGAACCCAACAAGGTTGTCGATGTAAACTGGAGAGACGGTCGCCACACTCATGATTGAGAATGAACACAGAAGAAGTGATTAGGGCTTTGGAGATGAAGGGTTTTGTGGGTTTTTGTTTTCAGTTGTTTCTGGTGAAAGTGGAAAATAGAAACACAAAGCGAATGGAGATGAAAAGCAGAGAGGTTGTCGAGTTATATATAGGCGAAAGGGAATGGAAACGCAGAGCGGAGTGAGCTGTCAATCCTAATCCTAATCCTGTTCAAGGAAGGTTAATTCCGTAACTTCCGTTGTGTGTCTTGACCTAATTAGACTAGAATAGTAGTTACCTTAGTAGATAGGGAATCCCTGATTACTTGGGATACTTGATGTAATGCCTATATAAAGGCCTCCTTATCTATCAATAAAGTAACGCTTTACATCTATATTGTTTCTCCTACAACACGTTATCAGCACGTGGCTCTAGCCTTCGTCTAATAGCCATGAAAAATTCATAAACCCTAGGGTTCCAATCTGAAAAAAAAAAAAATTCAGAAACCCTAAATTCTCTTTTCTGCCGGCAACCTACTTGTCGGCAAAGAAGGCCCTCCCCAGAAATCACTTTCTGCCGGCAACCCCTTCGTCGGAAGAAAGAAAACAATCCCAGGGCACCAGGTTCTACCGACAACTCTTTGTCGGAAAAGCTAAGAAGCCCCCAGGAACTTTTTGCCGACAACCAATTCGTCGGTACATCATATACTATTGAACTGCCGACGACATCTTTGTCGGCAGAGGCTGAAGAAGCTCAGGGCACCCAGTAATTTGCTCTGGGCACCCTCCGATGGTTCGACGGCGTCCTCTCTCATCGCCTCCCCGCCGCGATGCAATCCAGAGACGACGCCTGCTCGGTCGACGCCTCAGCCCGAAGCCGCTCCAATCCGGCGGCCCACCTCGATGCTTCGACGAAGCCCTAGCGCGCTCCAACCTAGTCGTCGCAGCCTCTGACGTCGCCGCCTCTGTCGACGCAGCCCAAACGACGTCGATGCCCGGATTTGCACGCCTGTACGCAGCTTAGCGCCGCCGACCCAGTCCTGCTGCCCCGATTCGTCACCGTTTCAGTCAGATCCGGATCTCCAGATCTCGACCCGGACCCTTGGGCCTGACCCGACCCGTGTCCAACCCGACCCGATTCGGCTGTTAAACGAATTCTACTGTGCAAGGGGCAAAACGGTAATTGTACTTACCTCAGTTAAAAAGTTTTTACCCTACGGGTTAAAAACAGTTACTGCAGTAATTCTTTTTATTAGTTTTACTGCTCCATATATGGTGAATATGACTAACCATATGTTTTTCTTTTCCATGAAACTTATTGCACGACGCATCGCGATGTAATTGCGAGGATTATTTCGTTGCACGTACATGGAAGAGCATCTTAATTTGCACAAGGATCAGAACCGAGTCCTTCAGCGCAATTTTTAAACGCAGTTCATTTGGCGAACTAGCATGTATGATTTAATAAAAGTTCCCGTTCTTTCGCAATTTCAATTACTTGAACTTGTGTATATGTGTTGGAACTTGTGTGTTTTTCAGGACGATACAAAGGGGCCCCACCCACCCCTGCGTATCACAGTATTTATGGGGTAACTGTGATGTTACCGTCCAAAGTTGTGCTTGTGGCTGTGATGTCACTGTGAACCACAACTCTTCGTGAATATTTAATCACGATTCCGACATAATATTGTCGATGCTTGTGACGATCCTAAGGGAGTCACAAAGGGGACAAACTCATGATGTGTGACGGAAATTGTCACTGTAACATCGATATGTGACGGAAATTGTCACAACAAATTGAATTGAGTAACCAGAATCTTGGTCTCGACCATTCAATTCCTTCCCTCTTGTTCTTTTGATATAAAGAAACAATTGACCATAAAATGCGCCTAGAGAATGGCCATTGAAAAAAGAGAGAATCATGTCATGGATATGGTTCTATCAGTTCACTAATTGCAAAATTGCAATCATATGGTCAATGTATACAAGAGATACATGGAAGAAGATGAGAGTATATCCTCATGATTACGGATTTCAACAGCAAAAGATAATTTGCAATAAATATGAAGCATATGACTTCAATTTCATAGTCAAAGTGACTACAAATCCGTTGATTTTGTGCAGGCATAGACCTCACATGTGTGACTAATGCTACTTAGTCGATACACTCTTTATGGTCAAGATCTCGATATAACCGTTGGCATTTTGATGCATATATGGTTCGATTCCCTAAAAAAAGCTATATGTGAATGCAATGAATCGCATTACACATTTACATGGCATGTTGATTGAGTTCACCAACCTAATTGGTGATGTTAACTCGAAAAATCACAAGAGACAAAATGAGTGACTCGCGAGAAACTGCGATCCGCCAACTTGGCCGTGATCCGCCAACTCTGCGATCCGCCAACTTGGCCGCGATCCGCCAGGCCTCGCTCGCCATGGCCATCCGCCAACTTGGCCGCGATCCGCCAGGCCTCGCTCGCCATGGCCATCCGCCAACTTGGCTGCGATCCGCCAGGCCTCGCTCGCCATGGCCATCCGCCAACTTGGTCGCGATCCGCCAGGCCTCACTCGTCAAGAAACAAATTGACATGCTTGCGTACATAAGCGGATGCATGCGCATTGCCCGGCCTCGGCCTCGGCACTCTTGCGCCCACCAAAGCCCGCCTTGCCTAGCCTCGGTTTCGGCCTTGGCTTAGCTTACGCGTTGCTTGGACTACAGCTCCGCCACAACCACATGCTGCCGCCCCCTCGGTCTCCGGACCTTGGCACGCACACGGCCCGCCTAGCAGCGCCCCGGCCTCGGCCTCGGCGTTGGCCTGAACACGGCCCGGCCAGCAGCCATCTCGGCCTTATAAGCCCATGCACTCACCCCGGCACGTCTTGGCTTCGGCCTCGGCATGCTTTTGGCTCTTTAGCATGGCATCGGCCTCGTCAGGTCCTTGTTTTATGCCTCGGTAAGCCTTCGCTTCGGCCTAGGCTACCCATCGGCAACTCGCATGACCTTGACTCCAACATCAAGCCTCGGCCCCAAAAGCCTTTGCTTTTGCCTCGACACGCCTTGGTTTCGGCCTTGGCATGCCTTGACATTTGCTCGGCCTCGGCCTGCCCGTGCACCACCTCGGCTTCGGCCTTGGCTAGCCTAGCACGCGCCTATGCTTGACCATGGCCCTTCCTTGCCTTGTTTCGGCTTGGCTCCCATTCTAGCTTGGCTTCGGCCTCGAATAGCTAGCTCATGGCCTCGGTCCTGGATACTTGGTTTAGACATTTATGTCTCTATAGTATCGATGTTGGCTCATTCTGGTTGTTTTCCGGCTCTATTTTTGAGCGTTAACGGATGTATCTAGTACGCCTTTAAGCATGCCTATGTTTTATCTTGTGATACTACACGCCATGTTGCACACTCTATAGGAATTGAGTATATATTCCGGTTTATATGTCTTGGCATAAAACCCTTGTCTCTACACTCTTATGAATGTATCATAGAGACATTGAGTGTGTAGCTAATCTACATCGAACCTTGCTCACCACTTAAAGATATTAGTGCCAACGTTTATCACCTTGAAACTCATTGTGAAAATTGAATTGATTTCTTATGTATCGCTTCTAATGAATGCGCACAACTTATGAGTCAATATTGTGAATGTATTTCACGTATACTATGATTCGGATTCTTTGAATCGACGACTCATGTAGACTCTTCCATACATAGTCCGGAATTTTGGACATGTTTTGATGATCCATATATGCAAGAAAGCTATGGACATCGTTTCTTTTGAGCAAAGAAGCTATTGGGATCAAAGATTACCAAAAGAATTTGGTAGCGTCATGAGCAATGCTCAAGGCTCAAGGATGACATTAACGTCACCCAAGTCTTCCTCCAAGTCAATGGAAGCACCATCTATGCATTTAAACGTGCATATGATCCTCCCTTATGATCCTTCATTAGCTATGCTCAACATATGGAAGCTTAATCTTTAGCAAAGTTTTGGAGTAACGCCCTCCTACGCTAAAGGCAATGATACATAAGATGATGGCTTTGATGCCTTCTCATAGTTCAATTTGAGATACAATGATACTATGGTGATATAACTCATGGTTAAACTCAAGCCATAACACTTAGATGTTATGAAGCACCTTCACAATGATAGAAAAGTAGCAAAAACCTAAAATTTCTGGTTTTTTAGCTCGCGGACTCGTCATTGTGAGGACCGGTTTACCTACTTTTAGGCCGGTTCTTGAGGTGAAATTTGGTCCACCGATTCCTAACATCCATGGCTACCTGCTCATAAAATTTCAGAGCCATTGGACACCTGGAAGGTGCTGAACCATTCGACACAAACGTTCACTGACCTCCGGCGACTATTCCGACCGGTTCGGTATGTTTCCGACCGGTTCCGGCAATGAGGCCGGCGGCGTTGGAATCCTAACACACGTGCCTACCTACTATTAAAATTTGGTGGCATTTGGTGTTCCGGAACATAGTGAAACGTTTCAGGAAGCATACATGCATGTTACATTTTGTAACGGAATGCATCTTGTTAACGTATAAGTGTTAACGATCAATACCCTATACCGTCCACATACTTTATGTGCCATATTGCGCTACCACAAGCGCTCAATGATGGGTTATTTGATTATGAATAACGTCTTTGAATAAGACGTCAGCTTCCACCTATAGTCCGCTATATATAAACCTTAACAGGCGATCTCGTTTATGTCATTTTTTTTGATGAGCCAGTCTCCCCGTCGTTAGGGGGAGAGAAGAACAAGTTTGTTCAAGTAGAACGACTTGGCATTGCCGTGGTTTGTCCCCACTGTGCCTCATCATGTTCCCAAAGTCCCATAAATCAAAGTGACGAGATTTGATATACATGCTGCAAAGAGCAAACTATTGGTCTTTCAAGGAAAAGATCGGAATAGTACTCTTGTATCAACATGCCTGTAAGGATTGATGTCCAAATCAATGGACATATTGTCATTCATAAATGGTGACATGGTGACTCCACAAAAGTGGTAGCTGGTGTCACTAGGCCGTGACTCTCACAAGAAGTGTAGAGAGGGCACTTTGTTCGATATACACTCGCCGAATGCGAGTATGGCACAACTTGATCCTTGGATCAATGACAACTCATTCGTCTCATGGATTTTCTGGATTAAGGTTATTATTGGGGGACGCCTCAATGAGAAGCCAATCCATATAGAGATCTCTACAAATGCGAATTACACTAGTGTACATGAGTACGTGGTCTATGAGTTAGATATCGAATACACTCACTTCGTTGAAGCAAATACCAACGTTGTGAATTGGCCTACACGGAAAGATATGCGATCCAGTTTATACAAAGAGATAGGTCCTTGGTCAGGTGATGCCGACACCGCAAGTGTAAACCCTATCGATAATCTTTGATTGAAAGCGTAGTGAGAAAAAGAGCCTAGACTCACCTTGAGGCGCAAGGTCTCTCACAAACGCCCTGGAATCGACTACGATGACATATGCTCTCGTAATGGAGTCATATCACACTCCACTACCTTGTCAGTTAGGTAGTTCCGAAAAACTGATCATGCAGCTTGTATCATCTCTATTGGGACTAAGTAAAGAGATGTACATAAATATCATGAACGGATCAGTTTTCACCCAAGTCAAGTAAGCAAAAACCTCGAAGTGCGTATGCTATCAGATTAGGATGTTCTCTATATGGGTTCAAATCTTCTGGTTGGATATTGTATAACGCGGTTGAGCAACTACTTGATTGGAGATGAAATGTAATGAATTATGCCTATTTGCGTGTAAACTACGGATGAATTGTGATTGAAGTATCACTAATCCAACGTTAAGAATGAAAAGATCTTGGGAATACTTGGTCTCAAATGTGAGAACCGTTAGTGATGAACTTGTTCATCTATCGGCTTATGGCAAACTAATGGACGTTAAACCAAAGCCTATATGTATCCCATGATTAGTCGATGTCTTGAGAAGACTCGTTTCGTCTATGTGACGAGAAGTCTTGGGAGATGAAACTCTCTATCTAAGTATCATGTGCGCAATCATGTACTTGTCATAATATGCTCGACTCGACATCTCATTCGCTATAAACTTATAAAGCCAAAGTGATGGCTAGACGCGCCCACGCAATGCCATGGTATATGGCGGTACTTTCTTTTAAGAGAGAAAAGTTTAGGCTCATTCGATCCCATCATGAAAGACACATCAATAGGCAATTCCAGATTCTGCCTAGTTCTGTACGTCAACTTCCCCGTGACCTACATGACAACTCACTCATCGGAAAATGGTAAACTTAGTACCGTTGGAAAGCTCTATGTGTCTACTTTCCAGGGACACTAACCATTTGATCATAGCTATCATATTGAGTGAGTTATGGCTGTTTTAGCAAAGTAGGACGAATCTGTCCAGTAATTTGCAGATCAGTCACCTTCGACAGAGCTTTGTGATCAGCTCAGAACGAACCACGTTGTGTACTTTATACCACTGGAAAGATATGGGTGTCTAGTTTCCAGAACATTTTACGGTTCGTTCATACCTACTGTATCGAAGGAGTTATGACTATTTAAGTACACGAAGGTCATGCTGCGCGTGAATCTGATTTTCAACGCGAACTCTAGTTTTGAGTTGTTAAGCGACCTTCTTCCTTAAGACCAAGTAAAGCTAAGTGTAGCTGGTCTAATACAAGGATAATGTGGCCGTATTCAATGACTCGATCATTGGCCACACCTACTTTTGAAGCTTGTGAGGAGCGTTTGTATACGCCATTAATCTGAACTCCAAGATTGAGTTACCAATCAGGGGGAGTTGTCTTGTAGACATCAGGGGGAGTCTACCTCACATGTAATCTTCAATTGTAGTTGGTGCGTTGTGCTCTTTTCCCTTCGACCAAGTTTTTTATTTTTACCCAAGAGGTTTTGTTTTGCTTGGCAAGGTTTTAGCGAGGCAACATGTTATGCACCGTGTCACATTAGGTACGCGACACAAGGGGGAGTGTTCAAGGAAGGTTAATTCCGTAACTTCCGTTGTGTGTCTTGACCTAATTAGACTAGAATAGTAGTTACCTTAGTAGATAGGGAATCCCTGATTACTTGGGATACTTGATGTAATGCCTATATAAAGGCCTCCTTATCTATCAATAAAGTAACGCTTTACATCTATATTGTTTCTCCTACAACAAATCCCAATTTTTTTTTAATTTTTTTTTTATTTTACAACCAAACGCGTTTGTAATAGTTATTTATTTAATTTTTTTATTTTCTTGCAAAATTCCTATTTATTTGTTCTTTAAATTTCATCCATCTGATAAAACTACATGTAGAAGAAATTTAACTGTTTTTTTCTTTTTTTAGTGGGTGCATTCTGTTGGAAATACTCATTTGATAATTATTTCCTATTCTTATTAGGAGATCTATTCATTTTTCTTAATACGCACACTACTATACTTATTTTGTCGATGTTATGCCAGTTGTTTGTTTATTAGGTTATTGTATGCGCTGCTCATAGCCTATTTTGTAATGATAGTGGATAAATTCCCAAACTGAAAGAGCCATACAACCAAATATATGTTATTTTAAAATCCAGCTACGATTGAAAACTCATCATTCAACTAGAACTAAAGTGATCGGTGAGTCTTTGGTCTTGTGGTTAAATAGTTTAACTGATAATTAGAACTAAAACGAATACTGTAGATTCGATTCATTCAAAGATTAACTTTGGTGTTTTTTTAGAAGAAAAAAAATGACGGGCCAATTGGAAACAAAACTGAACCGAGTCAAAAGTAGCCGGCTCGGTCCGGTTCATTTTCTCACACTCACTAAAACCCTCTTATTGTGGTCTGAAACTCTCTAAAACCCTAACCTCCAAATCCCTAACGTTCAAAACGTCCCTCACACCATGTCTGAAACCTCGCCGGACCTCGCTCTCCTCCGCCGCTACGAGCTCCGCCTCCTCCGCTGCACCATTTCTCCTCCTCCTCCTCCTCCTCCACCGCCGCCGCCTAGTCCCTCACTCTCCGATCAATCCTCGCCACCTCACCCTCTCTCCCCTCTAATCTCCTCCCTCCTCACCTCCATCGAGTCCGGCCGATACGTCGACGCGCTCACCTCCGCCGTCGCGAACCGGCTCGTTTTCAAGCTCGCCGAGTCCGACTCGCTCGACGGCCCCGACCGAGTCTACTCCGAGTTGCTCCGCCGCGTCGAATGCTTCATATGCGACGAAGAAGAAGATGATACTGATAAGGACAAGGCCTATAGAGTGGTCGTCGTGCTCTGCATCGCCGTCGCGGCGTTGCTCGCGTTCACTCAGTCCAACCTAACCGGGTGAGTCCGGGTTCGTTTTTCAAAGTTGAATGAAATTTGATTTCTTTTTTGAATTTGTAATTTGAATTGGGGATTTTGAAACCCTAGACCTGTGGAGGGGTTGCCGAGGTGTCCTTTGCCGCTGGATGTGTCCTTATGCGATGATGAGTGGGACAGTTGGGCGCGGAATCAGCTCATGGCTGCTGGCTCTGACTTGCTTGGCAAGGTTTATAATTTTCAGGTATATTCCCTTCGCATTTTTGGTCTATTTATTTAACTAAGCTTGCTCTGATTTTTTTTTTTTTTGTAATTTTCGAATTGCGTTTAGCTTGGTTTGTTATAACTTATAGACGTATATGTAGAAAGTTTCATTTCTTTGTGTTATTGGGAAGCCGGAAGCTTTATTGTGAAGATCAGGGTATCACCATTTCTTTACTTATGGAGATGCCTCTCCTATGCTTATCTACCATGTATAACCTACTAGAAAGAACAATTGACCCTAAAAGAGTGGGGCATGTGCTATTGCTTTGCGCTTGGGAAATGGGGGTTTCGTTTTGGTCTACCAATGTATTATTGGGCAAACTTGTTCAGATCACTACTTTTGAATTTGGATGGGATAGGTTTCGCGAGTTGGTTTTGGAAAAGGTGTTGTAGGTAGATTCAGTGTTAGTTAGCGTTTACTCTGTGGACTATCTGGCAAGTTAGATGGGAGTTTGTGAGCATCTGTAGATGAGGATTGGGAGTGATTGTGGTTGATGTAGGGTTCTGATTATTTGGCTCTTTACCGGATTTTTTTTTCTTTGCGTTTTAAATCTCTTCTCAGAGTAAACTGTCTGGAAATTGTTAGGTTTAGTGACAAGTATTGTACATTAAATGTAGTTGGGTGCTTATTTGACATGTGAACTGTTATTCTGTATTGTAGTATATAATTTATGCAAAGATATTGGTCATGAAGATGAAAGATTTGTTATTTGAAGGAAGTGGGTCTTGTGCATATGGAATTAGGAGTCTTTCATGGTGGCTCGCTAGGGTCACCTTTCTCCATCAGCGCATTCTCGACGACCGGTCTTCATCTCTGTTCGACCTTTTGCATGTCTACACAAGTGAAAGTTTGAATCATTTTGGCACATTGGAGGAAGTAACAAGTTATTGGGGTAGCGATTTGCGTAATGGCGAGGGGGCGATGCTTGTCTCAGTGATTCATCTGGAAGCTGGAATAATGGAATACATATATGCACGAGTTGATTCCTGCAGGTGAGCTGCTGAGTACTCATGGGTATCTTGTTGGCAATGTTTGGTTCATGTGGTTCTTCTATTTTGTAATCTACTTAAAATACAAAGCCATCTAATGAATAATGAGAGGCTGATTATGTTTTCTTATACTTTCATCATCCCTTTTTTTCCTAATAATCTTTCCTTTTTTTTCTTTCTGGGATTAACTCTTTGGCATCAGGTTGCATTTTGAATCAGCTGAAGCAGCGGCTGGAGTAAAGCTTTCAGTTACCGGGGTTCTTGGCTTCCGTACTATACATCAGGTAATGCTGAATGTGCGTACAATATTGTATTATTTACGTCTTCAGATATACTGCTTACCTTTGCACATCATTTCTTTATAAAGGTTGAACCAAAAGCACAAATGGTACTTTTAGCAGACACAACTTCATCGAGGAGTGGGCCTCTCTGCCCCTCTGTAAGTACTGGCCCCCAAATATATGATTCTACCAGCAGAAATGATATATCTAAGCAGCCATCTGAGTCCCATGAGGCATCTGATATATTATTGACTCCAAGGTTGGTTGAGAATGAGAGCAATTCTGGAATTATATCAGACAGCATTCAAGCTGGTGGTACTGCTGCTGACCCTTTGAGTGCAATCCATCAAGCAGTTATCCTGGCTAAATGCCTTTTAATCGAGAAGAGCACGCGACATGATGAGATGCAGAGTAAGTATCCTTGTTTTTTTGTTTATTTATTATTATTATTATTATTTTGAATTTGTACGAGTGAGTCTGTGTGTGAGAAGAAGAGTTGTTAATGGTGCATTTTGTTCTAGATTTTTTCCCAGTTCAGTTAGGAGTTGTTACATGCCACGTCTTGTGCACATGTTTATATTTATTATGTTTAACTAGCTGTTAAGTCTGTTTAGGGCCAGTTTAATTCTGATCATTCATAAGGCGACACGTGTCCCTCTTGGATCAGGATATATGAACCCTAACAGGGAATTGAGAGAAAAGAATTGAGAGAGAAGAATAAGAAGAAATAAGAGAGAAAATAGATTGATATTCAACGAGTATTTTTGACAGAAATACAAATTTACTTTTTTGCAAAGTGTTAGCTTTTGTTGGTGAAAGAAACCATGGACATCTACGATTGAGAAGGTGACCTTGTATCTTGGAATATAAGTCAGTTTATAGAACTTATACAGGTTCATATTCGTGAGGATTCTTTCTCTGAAATGTCTTGTATACCTGGCAAAAGTTATCAAAATATGTTGGCCATGTTGGCATAAAATTCTAGATTGAACTCATAAATCATTCAAACTAGTTTTAATTATTTTATTATTTTTCATAATAATATATTTGAGTTCCTACATCATATATTTCAGGATGGGAAATGGCTCCATACATCGAGGCAATTGATTCTCAGCTATCATCATATTTTATTGTAAGTATCGATTTCCTTGAATTTATATTGTTATACTTATTATATTTAAATTTCACTATATTATGTCTATTTTAATCCATCATTATTTCAGATGACGGTTATAAATATTGTTCTCTATTGTAAAGTTTTATCTGGATAGAAATGAACTTTTGTGGTGTATAAGACAATGGACCAAAAATTGTATATTCTTTTGTAAAATGTTCATTTAGGTTAGTATCTTTATGATTTATCTTGCTGTTGAAACTTGATATAACTAGTAATAGTAAGTATGAAAAGACCATTTGGAATGTCTTCAAAGTGTTAGTATTGGTCGCCAAAGAGAAATCGGGATAATGTGACTCCACTCGGATTCGTTTGACATAGATTTAGTTGTTGACTCATGATGGAGTATAGATCATGTAAGTTTAGTGTTTTGCAAGTACCAGGCCCAGAAACATGTATAATCTGAAATGGGCATGTACCTATGTCGATCTGCATACTTTTAATGACTCATACTGAGATTAGGTTGCTTCATGAAATCTTTAATCATGAACTCAATGGTGTGTGCCTAGAGCTTATCCTTGATTGGTTTATTGCTGATCTCAAAGTAATCTCTTTTAATTCACATAATTCTTTTCCTTTCATCAGATACGTCGATGCTGTGATGTCCTACGCATTCGGTGGGAGTCGACACGTAGTCACACAAAGGAACGTGCTCTGATGATGATGGAAACATTGGTATGGTGTGGCATCTTATCGAAGATACGATATTTCTAAATATCGCTTGTTTCATTCAGTGCTTATCTCTCTTTATTTCTAAATATATCCAGCTCGGGTGGATTATCCAAGTCTAAATTTCTAATTTAATTAGTATCTTAATCATGTAGAAGAGAGGGCCTGAGGCAATCTCTCCTAAGACGCTCATTCTTGTTGGCAAATAACAAAGAAAACTTGATTTAAATTTTCATGAATTATTCATAATCACCTACTTAATTTACTTTCTTATAGTATGGCTGGGATATGCCAAATTATGGTTACCAGCTGTGCAGTTCAACCACGAATGTAGATAAGCACTGTATTCATGTGCATATTACACAGAAATTAACTATAACTTACAGACATAGGGGCTTTCTTTACTTGAAGTTGTTTGATGGATCAGGCACTCTTCTGATTTCTTCTTCTTTATATGTATATTTCACTTTGAACTATCAGTGATTGGTGTGATATTGTTTTTCTAGCTCTAGTATTTCAAAATTCTCATTTAGTCGTGGAAGTTTGTTTTACAATAGAAACTCAGAAAAAGATCATTGTTTCAGGTTCAGGGTATCAACAAGTCCTCTCCAGGAGTGGCAGAGAGGATTCCTTTCTGCTATGGGATATATATCCCTACAATTTCAGCCTTGAGGAAGTATATCCTCATCTTTTGTCAACTTCGAATTTTCATTTTTCCTCTACAAATGGTATTTTTTTTTCCTCTTTTGTTGTTTCTTATTGACGATGCTTGCTGTTATGTTTTCTTGTTCCATTTTAGGGAGTATGGTGAACTTTGTGTTCGCTGTGGTCTGGTAGGAGAGGCAGTCAAAATTTTTGAGGACTTGGAATTATGGGATAACCTAATATTCTGCTATAGGTATGAAGCAACATATGAAATATCTTTTTTTCCTCTTTTATGTATTATTTTATATTTTCATGCTTCCCTTCCAAATTGAGTCGTGAGATATCATATTGGAAACAGCTTAATGGAGAAAAAAGCAGCAGCTGTTGAACTGATCAAGACACGGCTTTCTGAAACACCTAATGACCCCAGATTATGGTATGTATTGGGCTTCCCTTAACTTTTGTTGCTAGCTTATTTACACCCACCATTCTTGTATCTATAGATGCACCAATGTGTATGAATAGTGATTTTCTTAGTTGATCTTTTCTAAACTCATTCACCTACAAATCTAAATACTATATCTGCACGACAGTATTTAGACCAAATCATTTTGCTTACTTGGAAACGTTTTGTAGGTGTTCACTGGGTGATGTTACTAATGATGATGCCTGCTTTAAAAAGGCCCTTGAAGTTTCAAATGATAGATCAGCTCGGGCTAAGGTGATGCCATCCTACTATTTTGTCATAACCTTTCTCAGATTACTTCTATAGAGTTTTCCACTTTTCCTGAAAGTACTTGTTCTGCATTACAGCGGTCTCTTGCACGCAGTGCATACAACAGGGGGGAATATAGGACATCAAAACTTCTTTGGTATGTTATCTTTCAAGCCTTTCTCAACCTCTCTGCTTCCTATGTATGATTTTGTTTGGTTGGTAGTCTTCACAACTCTTGTTTAAATAGTCTTGTTCTTGATTTCCTTTTCTTTTGCTGTTAAAATGAAACTTTATAACTCGTTAATGATATTGATGGACGACGGTATTCTTTATGTCATGTTCAGGGAGTCTGCTATGGCCTTGAATTCTCTGTTTCCTGATGGCTGGTTTGCACTAGGGGCTGCAGCATTAAAGGTAACATATTTGATTCATAAAATGGTATATTATTAGGTTCAGTTATTCTCTAATTTTTTCATTATATACACACACACACACACACACATGTTATATGTTATCATGTGTCACAATGGTAAGAGGGATACTGCAGCATTCACCTATTAACCCTTTGTCTGCTCTTGGAAGTTTTGAACTTTTTGCTGAGTGGCTATACAATATTGCAGGATAGGGATATTGAGAAGGCACTCGATGGCTTTACTCGGGCTGTTCAGCTTGATCCTGAAAATGGGGAGGCATGGAATAATATTGCTTGTTTGTATGTCTTTTTCCGCTTGTGCTGTCTTGCACGCCATTCTGAGGATTATTTTTTTAATTATTCTGTCTGGTTATTGTTAATATTCTAACAATATACATATGGTTCAACATACATTCTATATCTGAAGTTAGATGTTTGATGATTAATGGGCCATCAGCTATGTATAGAAATAGAAAGTATCGGTGAATCTTTTTGCTGTATACTTTTAGCAGGGAGAGTACCTCACTTTTTTTTTTCTTTCTTTCCAGATTATATTTGATAAATTTTTGTTTACACGATGTTGACTACTTTCAACTAGACTTGCATTTTTCCTTATTAAAATTTTAAACCCTAAGGTTTAAGGGATATGAATCCCGAAAGACCAATAGAACTGGAGTTAGGTTGCTCTGTGTAGTCCATGCGTTATAAGTGAGTAATCAATGAAAAATGGGTTTCATGTCATTTTGATTGTGCTTATTATCTGATTATACATGATGAGACACCCCAGTTAATTATATGTATTCTTGCAGCTCATCTCAACAATTTTTTAAATCTTGCTGTACCAATTATGCAGGCATATGATAAAAGGGAAGAGTAAAGAAGCTTTCATTGCATTTCGAGAGGCGCTGAAGTTCAAGTTGGTTCCTTCTTCAATAATCAAACTTCCACACACACCCACCAACCACCCCCCCCACCCCGCCCGCACACAGTCACACAACTGCATCTCTCTGCCATTACTTCATTTATTTGTTTATTGACACTTCATTTGACTGGTGACAGACGAAACAGCTATCAACTGTGGGAGAACTACAGTCGTGTTGCTTTAGATGTTGGAAATGTTGCTCAGGCAAGTGCTTTCCTTCAATTAAGTATAATATGTGTGTGTGTGTGTGTGTGTGTTCACATGAGAAAACTCTTGGTGGTGTGTGTGAGTCTTAGCTTTTCTGAATGATGGCAGAGACACTCTATGGAACGAAAACAAAACTAGAAACTTAAAAAGATCAAATAAATATGAAAAAAGTGGTAGTTAGAAAGTAAATAGGTATATTTTCATGTGTAAGGTCCATAATGTCTAGATGCTGTTCACTGCTCGATATCACCCTAGGTAGTCCATGCTATTCTCTTCTACCTTAGAAGTTCTAAGCTTTTTTATTGTTGTTTCTTATTTATAGGCTCTAGAAGCTACACGGATGGTGTTGGATCTTACTAATAATAAGAGAATCGTTGCTGAATTATTAGAAAAAATTATGACAGAGGTGGAAAACATGACTGCACCGAACTCAGCAAATACTCATAACGAACATAACTTCCTCACTAATGGGACCACAAATGCAGAATCTGAGTTGGGAAAGTCTCGGGAAGCTGAGCACTTGGTTGAATTCCTTGGAAAAGTTCTACAACAGGTGCAATTCACTTTTACTTGTGCTTCCCTAACCCATATATGTGTACACTTCTCAACTAAAAACGATGAACTATCTGGTACAAGCTGTTGAGATGGTTGCACTAATTTATCATTTGCCAGCCTTAGTACATTGCTGCTTTTGTTCATTTATAAATTTTATTTGATCTACATCTACTTTAAACGTGTAGTTGTTAGGATATCGGCAATTACTAGTATATTTTCTAATTGATCCGCTGCTATATGAGTTATCTGCATTACTAAAGCATCCAACATGAAGAATCAACTAGGAGGTTTCAATTAATGAGATTTTCAAAACAATCTTTTTCACTTCAATTTCAGGTATATATATATATATATATATATATATATATATATATATATATATATACAATGGATATACATGTCGCATATATATATATATGCACAGTCCGTCTCTGCTACGGACGTCCGCACAGTGCGGATTTGCCGTTTGCGGCCGACGACAGCACGGATGGTGCCGGCCCGCTCCCCCCCTCCCTGCGCGCCTTCCCTCCCAGCTGGAGCTTCACCGCCGGCCCACGGCGGCCGGAATTCCAGAATTTGCA
The DNA here is from genome assembly GCA_963682095.1 of Potentilla sterilis. Lineage (NCBI taxonomy): Eukaryota > Viridiplantae > Streptophyta > Magnoliopsida > Rosales > Rosaceae > Potentilla > Potentilla sterilis. The sequence continues at coordinate 13,931,263 of OY821763.1, read as the reverse complement.
AGTTTCTGGATTTCCGGCCGGCACTGGAGCTCCAGCTGGGAGGGAAGGAGCGCGAGGAGGGGGGGAGCGGGCCGGCACCATCCGCGCCGTCGTCAGCTTGCCGCGGCGGCCGCAAACGGCGAATCTACACGGTGCGGACGTCCGCACCTGAGAATTCCTCTATATATATATAGATACAGTCCGTCTCTGCTACGGATGTCCGCACGGTGCGGATTCGCCGGAAACAGCCGACGACAGCCCGGATGCTGCCGGTCGCTCTCCTCCCCTCCCGGCGCTCCTGTCTATGTCGGCCGGAATCTGGAAATTTCAAGATTCCGGCCGACGCTGGATCTCCGGCCGACACAGGCAGGAGCGTCGGGAGGGGAGGAGGGCGATAGGCAGTATCCGGGCCGGCGGCGGGCGAATCCGCACGGTGCGGACGTCCGCACCTGAGAACCTCTATATATATATATATATATATAATATGTACAATGTATATACAAGTTGCCATTCATATCTGTCAGTATCTGTTGTGCTATGTTTTTCGCTTCCTCTGTCGAATGAGATGGGGCAATCGATGAGCACTTGTACAAAAGTAATAGTTGGCTGGTTGCATATTATTGCAATTTGTCAGAATAAACATAGAGGAAGCAAAGAATATTTATTTGATTTTGAAGCAATGGCGTGCATATATTAAAACCCTACTACAAGATTTCCATCTTTCCCCTTAACGATGTCTTAACGTCGGGCCCTAAACATAAGCTAATCTGGACTTATAACTGATGGTGTCTTGTAATTTAGCTATTTCACACTGCGTATCTGAGTTAACCATGTATGAGTTTCTTTGTATATGTAGATAGTCCGAAGTGGAAATGGAGCAGATATTTGGGGCTTGTATGCTAGATGGCAAAAAATGAAAGGAGACCTTGCAATGTGCAGAGAAGCTTGGCTAAAGCAAGTCAGATCATACCAGGTCTCTAATTCTGGGCCACCTAATTTTAATTTATTTTTTACTTAAATTTTTCTTCACTTCAAAAATTTATTTCAATCACCGATTCTTTAGAATGCTATAATGACAAGGAGTATTTTCAGGGATCTGATTTGTGGAAAGATAAAGACCGGTTTAAAAAGTTTGCAAAAGCCTCCTTGGAACTCTGCAAAGTGTATATGGAGATTTCTTTGTCTACTGGCAGCCGTGATGAACTTCTCTCAGCTGAAAGGCACCTAAGGAACATAATTAAACAGGTGAGATATTTGGCCTTTCAGAAAGTTAATGTTAGAGTACGTTACTGCCATTTACATTTTGACATGTGAAACACTATAACCAAATTTACATGACTTGAAATCTCATTGAAACTGACACATTGGGGACATTTTAGGCGGCGAATTTCTCAGACATGGAAGAACTTCAAAATCTTAAAGTCTGCCTTGATGAAGCGAAGTTAAAACTTGATTCTGAAAGCGTATCTACTTAAAATTTTCTTTCGGTAGTGCCTTCTCTGAAATTTGGTGTTCATATAAAGACAAGGTTAGACCTGCTGCTATAGCATCTCATCTTATTTTGCTTATTATTTTTAGCTTTCTATGATCACATTTTAAGCTATAAAGATCTTAATTTGGAGCTGTATATCAGTTGTACTGCTTCACAATCATAGTAGCTGGCTTGGGAGTGGTTTTGCAATTGTCAACTGTGATTTAATATTTTTTTTTTTTTTTTTTTTTTTGCTTTCTGAAAGTGGTTTGGAAGTGATTTAACTGTTATTGTTAATGTTATTATTATTGCCAGGAAGTCTGTTCCACTCTTGGTTGAATGGCATGTTTCTGCTTTTATCCTTCTAATCATTGGAACACTGGTGGTCTCCCACTGGGTCTTCATCGAGTTTGTATATATATGAATTCATTCTCCACAATTTTTATCTCTCATCATTTTGAAAAGTGAGAAGTACTCATTTCTTCATTCTGCACTCTGGAGGAATGGCAGCTGCTGTTTTGTTCATCTGATAAAAGTTATTTGGTCATAAAGCAGATCATCAATTTTGTCAAATATGAGCAAAAGGAAAGTGTTCAAACATCAGGAGTCGGACAGGCCAGTATAGTTAGGTTGGCAATCTCATAGATACTAGTGAATTTGCCTAAATTCCTGTCATGAACCAGGTTGATGAGGTGCTTGAGATTGCGTGTACTTTAAATCTTGTACCCATAATACCCCACTGAAAGTCGGAGACTCGATGTTGAGTGTTTTCCGTGATAGAATCATAGTATGTGTCTTGCCGCTACTATGACGTTGCATTTGCAAATTATGCGTAGTTGATTACTATGTAACCACTATTATTTTGTTTTAGCTCATGTCTATATCTAATATTCTGTGAGGTCGAAGACTGAAAGAGACAAAGCTAGTCCCTATTATTATGGCTTTGCTAGGATGCTTGGTGGATCTTGGTGTGACTACTGAGTGAGTGTGTCCCTAACTTTGCTACTTTACTCTAGTCATCTCATCAACTAGCGTCCAGAACACACTGTTTTTTCACTAGTTTAAAATGTCATACTTGTTTATTCTCTTTGTTTGAAAAAAGGGAAATTTTACTTTTACGTATGACTCATTACATATCCTTGTGCTACCTTCAAATTAGACAGATCAGAAAGTTACTAGGGTCTCCACCGGACTCGTTTATATTGCTTTGATTCTGTTAACTTCCTAAGATCGTAGGATTCGTAGCTTAGAGTCGATGTTCCTTTTGTTTTAGCTTTATTTTCAATATTATAAATAAAAAATGTCTTTTTCATTTTTGAAACTGCAATAGAGAATCGTAAAGACAAAATGGAAGGCAAAGTTATAGCCCAGAAATCGAAGTCTGTTCGTTGCCTATAACTTTATTTTGTAAAAACCATTAATACCAGGGCGTGATAATGACCACGCGCCCCTTATTCAAGATTTAGTACATATTTTACTGCCATCCAAATTGTAAAGGGAGCAACCGACCTCCGGAGCAAAGCAGCAGTTGCTCGCTGGTTTCAGATGCTTAGAGCCTGAAGACGGGCAAGTCATATAATCTGCCCCTAACCATTCGTCAATGCAAATTGTTGGCGGAGTTGGGCTCATACCTGGTAGGATTGAACCTGCCACAGTTGGATTCAGTAGGATGGAACCTGCAAAAACATTATGTATCCCTCGTCACTTGAGAATCAAGCAAACACCTTTGTGAACTTGCATGATATTGAGTTTTATAATGGGAACCATGCTATATCGAAGCTTTGTTAGCGGTTCACAATTCTTGGATCCTTTGTTTTATGTACTTTGACTATAGTTTTGTTGATTATACAATGCTTAATTACAATAGACAATAGTTGAAGAAGAGAGGTGAGGGATCATACCACAAACAAGGAGTAGAAGTATTGCAACGAAACTCTTGTCTGTAGCCATGTTGATTTGATTCGTGTTTTGAGACGCTGAGCACAGGAAGGCCTATTTATACTAATTATGAACAGTTAAAAAAACAAGAATCTGAAATTTCATACTCTGAATCCAATTATGGTGTGTGCGAATCCATCAATATGGTCAATATATTATCCGGCCGGTTATGTATGTATAATAAAGTCAGGTTTGACCTTTGAATTCAAAGGAGTTACGAATTATCACTGGGTACGTATCTGTGTATCATAACACTAGGTATCTGCGTCTCATAATTTCGTACTCTCACATAACCAGCCGGATGATATATTGACCATATTGATGCTACTGCTGTTGGGAAATAAGGGCTGCCTAATACAAGGCCGACTATGGATAATATTCCAGGATCTAATATCCCACTCTCGAGTGATTTGCGGAAATAGCAACAAGAAAGATGACACAGAATCAACTTAAAATTCCTTTCCGTAGTGCCTTTTCTGAAATTTGATGATATAAAGACAGACCTGCTGCTATAGCATCTGATCTAATTTCGCTTATTAGTTTTAGCTTTCCATGATCACAATTTAAGCTGTAAAGATCTTAATTTGGACCTTCATATGAGATCATCTTCACAATCATAGTAACTGGCTTAAGTGTGGTTTTGCTACTGTCACCTGTGATTTAACTGTTAATGTTAATGTTATTGTTATTGCCAGGAAGTCTGTTCCACTCTTGGTTGAATGACATGTTTGCGCTGTTATTCTTTTAATCACTGGAACACTGGTGTCCTCCCGCTGGATCTTCATCGAGTCCGTATATATATGAACTCATTCTCCACAATTTTTATCTGTCATCATGTTGGAAAGTGAGAAGAACTCATTTCTCCCAATCTGCTCTCTGGAGGAATGGCAGCTGCTGTTTTGTTCGTCTGATAAAAGTCTTCTGGTCATAAAGCAGATCATCAATTTTGCCAAATATGAGCAAAAGGAAAGTGTTCAAACATCAGGAGTCAGACAGGCCAGTGTAGTTAGGTTGGCAATCTCATAGACACTAGTGAATTTGCCGAATTTCCTGTCATGAATCAGGTTCATGAGGTGCTCGAGATTGCTTGTATCTCAAATCTATTACCAAGAAAACCCCACGGAGACTCAATGTTGAGTGTTTTCCGTGATAGAATCATAGTTATTTTGTCTTGCCATTACTATAACGTTGCATTTGCAAATTATGAGTAGTTGATTTCAGTATGTAGCCACCGTTATTTTGTTTTAGCTCATGTCTATATCTACTGTTCTCTGAGCTCAAAGCTACTGATCGACTGTTAATATGGCTTTGCCAGGATGCCTTGGAGGATCTTGGTCTGACTACTGAGTGAGTGTGTTACTAACTCTGCTACTCTAGTCATCTCATCAACTAGCCTCCAGAACACTGCTTTTTTCACCATCATATTTCATTCTTGTTTATTCTCTTTGAGAGAGAGAGAGAGAAAGAGAGAGAGAGAGAGAGATTAGAATAGGATAGTTAGGTAATTCCAGTAGGTAACATTGGATTGGGCATATAAAAATTAAACTGGACAATTTTCAGGCCAAATTTAATCAAACGGTCATTTTCCATTATTTTAAAGAAACGGAAACTTTACTTTTACAGATTCAGTCATCACATCCTTGTGCTACCTTCAAATTAGACAGATCAGAAAGTTACTAGGGTCTCCCATTGAGTTCGTATATAATATTATCATATTCAGTTAACTTGTTAAGATTGTAGCACAGTGACGATGTTTCTTTTATTTTCACTTTCTTTTCCATATTAGAAACATATATATATATATATATATATATATATATTTTTTTTTTCATTTTTGAAACTGCAATAGAAATCATAAAGACAAAATGGAAGGCAAAGATCTATTCGTTGACTAAAAATTTATTTTGTAAAAACCATTAATACCAGGGCATGATGATGAGCATGCCTCTTATTCAAGTTTTAGTACATATTTGACTTCCATCGGGAGCGTAAAGGGAGCAGCCGGTCTCCGGAGCTAAGCAGCAGTTGCGCGCTGGATTCAGATGCTTAGATCCTGAAGACGGACAAGTCATATAAATTGCCCCCAAGCTTCTTCCAGTGCAAATTGTTGCCTCAGTTGGATTCATACCGAGTAGGACTGAACCTGCACATAAATTATGTATCCCTCATCACTTGAGAATCAAGCAAACACCTTTACGAACTTGCATGATATATACACACACACACACAAATTTTTTGTTAGAGTTCACAATATTTGGATCCTTTGTATATGTAGGTTGACAATAATATTGTTAATTATACAATGCTTAATTACAATAGACAATAGTTGAAGAAGAGAGGTGAGGGATCATACCACAAACAAGGAGAAGAAGTATTGCAACGATAGTACTCTTGTCTGTAGCCATGTTGATTTGATTCGTGTTTTGAGACTGAGCACAACAGGCCTATTTATACTGATTATGAACAATTAGATCTAAAATTTCAAAGTTTAAATCTTGATTACCATTAATAAAATATAAATTGCCCCTTCTTAGTTTTAGAAAAAGCTTTAATGTTCAAGCATATATGGAATGAAATAAAAATTACACAATTAAATTGCTTAAATGTTTAATTATTTATGGAAGGAATTAAAAATTTACACATAATCTAGGAGAAATAAATGATAAGCAAAGCGTAGTTTTATTGATTGATAAGGAAGCTTTTATATAGGCATTACATCAAGTATCCCGAACAATCAGAGATTCCCTATCAACTAAAGTAACTACTAATCTAGTCTAATTAGGTCAAGACACATATCGGAAGTTACGGAATTAATCTTCTTTGAACACTCCCCCTAGTGTCGCATACCTAATGTGACACGGTGCATAACATGTTGCCTCGCTAAAACTTTGTCAAGCAAAACAAAAACCACTTGGGTAAAATAAAAAACTTGGTCGAAGGAAAAAAAAAGCACAACGCACCAACTACAATTGAAGATTACATGTGAGGTAGACTCCCCTTGATGTCTACAAGACAACTCCCCCTGATTGGTAACTCAATCTCGGAATTTAGATTAACGGCGTATACAAACGCTCCTAACAAGATGTAAAAGTAGGTGTGGCCGATGATCGAGTCATTGAAGACGGCCACATTATCCTTGTATTAGACCAGCTATACTTAGCTTTACTTGGTCCCAAGGAAGAAGGTTGCTTAACAACTCAAAACTAAAGTTCGCGTTGAAAATCAGATTCACGCGCAACATGACCTTTGTGTACTTAAACAGTCATAAATCCTTCGATACAACATGTATGAATGAACCGTAAAGAGTTCTGGAAACTAGACACCCATATATTTCCAGTAATATAAAGTACAAAATATGGTTCGTCCTGACCTGATCACAAAACTCTGTCGAATGTGACTGATCTGCAAATTACCGGACAGATTCATCCTACTTTCCGAAAACAGTCCTAACTCACTCAATATGATAGCTATGATTAAATGGTTGGTGTTCCTAGAAAGTAGACACATAGACCTTTCCAAGGTACTAATTTCACCATTTTCTAATAATTGATCTGTCCTGTAGGCCTCGTGGAAGTCGACATACAGAACTAGGTAGATTCTGGAATTGCCTTTTGATGTGTCTTTCATGATGGGAACGAATGAGCCTAAACCTTTCACACTTGAAAGAAAATATCATCATATACCATGGCATTGCGTGGGCGCGTCTAGCCACTACCTTAGCTTTATAAGTTTATAGCGAATGAGATGTCGAGTCGAGCATATTATAACAAGTACATGATTGCGCACATGGTACTTAGATGGAGAGTTTCATCTCCCAAGACTTCTCGTCATATGGACGTAACAAGTCTTCTCAAGATATCGACTAATCATGAGATACATATAGGTTTTGGTTTAACGTCCTTTAGATAGTCATAAGCCGATACATGAATAAGTTCATCACTAACGGTTCTCACTCCCGAGACCAAGTATTCCCAAGATCCTTTCATTCTTAACGTCGGATTAGTGATACTTCAATCACAATGCATCCGAAGTTTACACGTAAATAGGCATGATTCTTTACATCAAATCTCTAATCAAGTAATCACTCAATCCTGGTTTTTGCTCACTTGACTTGGGTGAAAACTAATCCGTTTAGGATGTTTATGTACATCTCTTTACTTATTCCCAATAGAGATGATTAAAGCTGCATGTTCAGTTTTTTAGAACTACCTAACTGAGAAGGTAGTTGAGTGCAATATGACTCCATTACGAGAGCATATGTCATCGTAGTCAATTCTAGGACATTTGTGAGAGACCTTGTGCCATAAGGTGAGTCTAGGCTCTTTTTCTCACTATGCTTTTCATCAAAGATTATCAATAGGGTTTACACTTGCGGTGTCGGCATCACCTTACCAAGGACCTATCTCTTTGTTTAAACTAGATCGCATATCTTTCCGTGTAGGCCAATTCACAACGTTGGTATTTGCTTCAACGAAGTGTGTGTTTGATATCTAACTCATAAACCACGTCCTCATGTACACTAGTGTAATTCGCATTTGTAGAGATCTCTATATGGATCGGCTTTGCATTGAGGCGTCCCCCAATGATAAGCATAATCCAGAAAATCTATGAGACGAATGAGTTGTCATTGATCAATTGATCAAGTTGTGCCAAACTCGCATTCGGCGAGTATATATCGAATCAAGTGCCCTCTCTATACTTCTATGAGAGTCACGGCTTAGTGACACCATCTAGCACTTTTGTGGAGTCACCATGTCACCATCTATAGATGACAACATGTCTATTAATTCGGACATCAATCCTTACATGCATGTTTGAAACAAGAGTACTATTCCGATCTTTTCCTTGAAAGACCAATAGTTTGCTCTTTGCAGCATGTATATCAAATCTCGTCACTTGGATTTATGGGACTTTGGGGAACATGATGAGGCTCAGTGGAGACAAACCACGGCAATGCCAAGTCATTCTACTTGAACATATTTGTTCTTATCTCCCCCTAACGACGGGAAGACTGGCTCATCAAAAAGTGACGTACATAAACGAGATTGCCTGTTAATGTTTATATATAGCAGACTATAGGTGGAAGTTTATGTCTTACTCAAAGATTTTATTCATAATCAAATAACCTATCATTAAGCGCTTGTGGTGGATCAATATGGAACATAAAGAATATGGACGATAAAGGGTATTGATCGTTAACACTTATACGTTAACAAGATACATTCCGTTACAAAATGTAACATGCATGTATACTTCCTGAAACGTTTTACTAAGTTCCGGGACACCAAATGTCACCAAAATTTAATAGTAGGTAGACACGTGTGTTAGAATTCTAACGCCACCAACCTCATCACCGGAACCATCTGGAAACATACCAAATCGGTCGGAACAGTCGCCGGAGATTAGTGAACGTTTGTGTCGAGCGGTTCAGCACCTTTCAGGTGTCCAATGACTCTGAAATTTATGAAAAGGTAACCATGGATGTTAGGAATCGGTGGTTCAAATTTAACCTCAAGAACCGGCCTAAACGTAGGTGAACCGATCCATCTAATGATGAGTCCGCGAGCTGGAAAACTGAAATTTCTAGGTTTTCTTCAACTTTTCAATCATTGTCAAGGTGCTTCATAACATCTAAGTGTTATGGCTTGAGTTTAACTATTAGATAGATCACCATAGTATCATTGTGTCTTAAAATTGAATCATGATAAGGCATCAAAGCCTTCATTTTATGTATCATTATCTTTAGCGTAGGAGGGCTTCACTCCAAAACTTTGCTAAAGATTAGGCTTCATATGTTGAGCATAGCTAATGAAGGATCATTTGTGATCCCAATAGCTTCTTTGCTCAAAAGAAATGATGTCCATGGAATTTCTTTCATATATGGATCATCAAAACATGTCCAAAATTTCAAACGATGTTCATTAGAGTCTATACAAGTCGCCGATTCAAAGAATCTGAATCATAGTATACGTGAAATACATTCACAATATTGACTCATAAGTTGTGCATTCATTAGAAGCGATACATAAGATTTTTTTTTTTTCAATTTTCATAATGAGTTTCAAGGTGATAATCATGAGGATATACTCTCATCTTTTTCCATGTATCTCTTGTATATATTGACCATATGATTGCATTATTTGCAATTAGTGAACCGACGTAAAACCATATCAGTGATATGATTTTTTTTTTTTTTTTCAATGGCCCTTTTCTCTCCTTGTTTTTCTTTATAACATGGGGGTTTCGAGGCGTAGCCTCCCCCTCTTTTTTGAACGTGTGACATAAATTTCGTCACTTGTCATTTTAGGGCGCATTTTGCGGTCAATTTTTCTTTTTCTCAAAAGAACAAGAGGGAAGGTATTGAATTTAGGTCGAGACTAAGATTATGGTAACTCAATTCAATATTTGTTGTGACAATTTCTGTCACATATCGATGTTACAGCGACAATTTCCGTCGCACATCATGAGTTTGTCCCTTTTTAATGTGACTCCCTTAGGATCGTCACAAGCATCGACAATATTTTGTCGGAATCGTGACAAATTAGTCACGAAGAGTTGTGGTTCACAGTGACATCACGGCCACAAGCACAACTTTGGACGGTAACATCACATTTACCCCTTAGTGATACGTCGGGGTGGGTGGGGGCCCCTTTGTATCGTCCCGAGAAGCAGAAGAATCGGGATGATGTAGCAGGGAGTTTGAAAGTTCAGGAAAAAACAAAAGTTCCAACAATTGAAATTGCATAAAGCAGGAACTGTAAGAAAATCTTACGTGCTTGTTCACTAAGTGAACTGCGTTAAAATATAAATTGCGCTTGAGGACTCAGTTCTGATCCTTGCGTAAATTTGAGATGCTCTTCCATGTACGTGCAACGAAATAATTCTCGTAATTCCATCACGATGCATCGTGCAATGAATTTCATGGAAAAGAAAAACATATGGTTAGTCATATTCACTATATATATAGCAGTAAAACTAATAAAAGAATTACCACAGTAATTGTTTTAACCCAAAGGGTAATTTTTTTTAACTGGAGAGGCATCACTACCAGATCGGATAGAATAGGCGACGAAAAAATTTTCGTCGACTATGCCAAAATTTCGTCTGCTATACCTTCTGCCGACGAAATTTTCGTCGGCTATAATTCGTCGGGAAAACGCCGTCGGTAATACAAATGGCCGACGAAAATAACGAAATCGTCGGCTATATGCGAGTATGGCCGACGACTTTACCGACGAAACATCATTTCGTCGACCAAACCTTGGCAAAATATCCGACGAAATTCGTCGGGTATTTTCGAGTATGGCCGACGATATCGTAAACTATAGCCGACAAAATTCGTCGGCTATTTGTTCTGAACTATAGCCGACTATTTCATCTATTTCGTCGGTTATTTCGTCGAAATATATTAATATTTTAATAGGCATTAATTAGTTATAGCCGACGAAATAATGTCATTTTCGTCGGCTATAAGACTTATAGCCGACGAATATTGGTAAAAATCGTCGGCTATAGTGCTTATAGCCGACGAAATAATGCCAAAATAGTTGGCTATTCTTACATTTGGTGAAAAAAAAAATTAAATTATTTTCTAAATTACCATTCCAAGCAACCTGCAAATCACAAAGACAGTCCATGCATTTGCACCAACAAGAAACACGTCTAAATTATTTAATTCGTTCCAATATACATAAAATATAACCCTAATCATCACCTAAACCACTAAAGTCCACCACGTCATCCCCAGCATCCTGCTCTCCATCATGCTCGTCATCCTGCTGACCGAACTCGGGAGGTTGAGGCATTGGAGGTTCAAGTAACGGCTGAAACGGGGGCGGGGGTTCAAGGTTTTGTTGTTGTGCGGCGAACATATCATACCACCAGTTTTGTTGGCCGGCGTAGTTGTGTCGCCGAATTCTCTCGCATTCAGCATGCCAACTGGACAGATCTAAATAATAATGCTGTGTTCTGCGGTGTTGCTCCTGTGATCTGCATTGTTCCTCCTGTGATCTCTGGAACTCGGCCGCCAACCTTGCATTTTCTTCTGCCAATCTCCGCACTTCCCCCCTCACCTGTTGGCTCTCCCCGCCTCCCTTCTTTTGACCTCCCTTAGTGGTCTTCAGGAGCCCTAGTCCAGAACTTCCCAAACTCCGGCAGTAGTAGTTGTTTGAGCGGTTTGGGAAGGCTGCGTCGAACATCCTCGCTGCCGTTTGAACATTGGACCGGTCGACCTGGCGCAGGGCTTCTTCCAGATCTGCCTCTGAAATGTTCGGTTGTGTCTCCCGAACTACTTGCTAGAACACCTCTTCTTCGGCCCGGTTCACCCTCTCCTAATTGGACGGGAAAAAAAAAAATTAATATTCTAACAAATATATAATTAAGTAAAATTAATAATTAAAATTTTAAAATCGTAATGAACGACTTACGAGCTGTTCTGTCGCTTGTGGATAAGCGATCTTGAACGTCTCCACGTACGGGTTGCTATCAGGATGATCTCTAAGCGCCTCCTCCTGATATTGTGCAAACGGCCTAGAACCACCATGATGGGGGGTTGTGTTACTGCGGCGGTTCGCAGAGTTTATCCGAGAACGTTCCTTCAAAAAAAAAAAAAAAAAATATTAGAAAAATGCATAAAAAAATATTAGTGTAATAATTATAAAATAATTAAACTAATAATTAAAATTTTAACAAAATAAACATTTGTAGTGAAGTTTAGTATTTACCTGCATAACTGGGTTGTTGAAGTCTACTGTCTTCAACCAACGCCACTCGTACTCCCTGAACATGAACTCTCTGGGAGTACCCATACGACCACGGTTGTCGTATTCGTTATAGTGGGAACGGAGCTCGTTCTTCCACTCTTTGAACCTACGAAAAAAATAAAAGTGCATTAGAAATATTATTAATATCATAAAATATTTCAAATTATAAGATGAGGAATTCCCAACGTACCTCAAGTTCTGCACGGAGTCCGCCCAATCCCGCTTGTGTTCGGCAATCTCGAAGAATGTCTGAAAGATAATATTTTATTAGTTTTACAATTGTAATAATACCGAAAATTATTAAATATTATGATAAATAAATTAAATTTTTTAAATTACTCACCGACACGGCGTTGTTCACCTTCCTCTTTATCTCTTCGGGCACATCAGCCCACTATGTCCACAACATAGGGACTCTGTCCCTAATCAGTGCCCCCACGCAACCCGAGTAGTCGCGTTTTTTTTTTCTCCTGAACCTCCTGATTAGGAGGTTCGTTGATCTGGATCTTCCCCCTCGGATCAACAATTCTCCTGAGCGTGTCAAAACATATGACACCTCTCGTATTCCTCGTTGAACTGCTAGTGGCTGTCCCTATCACATAAACGACGATTGGTTAATAAAATTAAATATTAGTGCGTTAATTTTAATAAAACATTTAATTAATAAAATCGAATGTTACCTGAACTCGATGACCCGTCTGTCGACTTTCCTTTTGTCATCGCCGAAATCAGGAGGTCAGGGTTCTCAAATGGCTGCTGCTGGTATGCCTCCGCAGCACTCAAGTACTGAGGCATATCAGGCCATATGGGCACACCACGATAGTCGACCTCCGGTATCACAGGAATGTTGTACGGGAGGTAGAGCTGATTTGGGAGAGTAGGACCCTCAGTCGAGTCAGCAGCAGACGTCATCGGACTCGTCATCGGCTCCCGATGAACCTCAGGCATACGAAGCTGAGGAACGTCTGCAGCTATCTCGTCCTGAAATAGCTGCCGACTGAACCTCGGAGCATCTAGCCCGACAGGCGGAAGTGAACTGCTCGACGGCCGCCCCGCCTGGAGAAGGGTCTGGTGCCAAGAACTCACACTCCTCTGCGGCTGGGATGAATCCACAGTCCTCCGCAGCTGGGATGAATCTACACTCCTCCGCGGCTGGCTGGTGGTCCTCTCATGCTGGCTATGGGTCCTGTCGGAGTCTACCGAACCGGCGGAATTTGCAGAACCCCTAGATCTGGAACGACGAACAACTGTCTGAATGCATCGGCCATCTGCAGCTTGAGGCATTAAAACATTAATTAATATTAAATTATATTACATTTTATAACAAATTCTAATTAATATAATAACCAATAATACTAACATATTTCAAAACATACTAACAAATTTATATATAACAATTTAACTAATTTTAAATAATACTAACCATTATCCTAAATATAACTATTTTTATACAAATATAACTATATTGTTGAAGGAAAAACGTATTATGTGCCTTCGTCAATGTAACTGACGATAGATAATTATGTAGTCATTATTGTCATTAATGTATTTCCTATTACCGTTGTAATACTCACCCTATATAAAGGGGATTATCAATGAAATGAGTAGACCAATTCAGTATTTCCTGCAACACGTTATCAGCACGTTGCTTTAGCCAGAGAGAAAAAAAAAACCTAGGTTTTATCTCTGAAAAAAAAACCAAAACCCTAAAATCCTTTTCTGCCGGCAACACTTCGTCGGAAAATCAACAGAAACCTTGTCCTGCCGACGACATCTTTGTCGGCAGAGAGTCCAGATACTCACCTCACCCAGAAAGTTACTCTGGGCACCCGTCTGCTCCTCCGCTCGCCTAGCCGCTGCCTCCAATGCCGGCTCGCCTCGACTCGATCCTCGACTCCAGATCGGACCACGACCACGTAGCCCCGAATTCGTCGCCGGTCAACACAATCAAATCCGTCGACGCATCGCCTCGCCACCACTGGCTCGCCTCCAATCGGCGCATCGTCCCTCCGATCGGCCTCGATCCGGCCATAATCTTGTGCTTGCTCCTCGATCTGGACCCAGATCAGTCCAGCCTTGATCGGAGCAGCCTTGATCCAAAGCAACTCGATCCGGCCATCGCCGCTCGGCCTAGTTTCTGACTCGCCTCGACGCCCTCCGATCGCCGCTGCAGCCCGGAAGCACAGGAACCCGGAAGCACAGAAACCTGATCCAGCTTCTACCGACGACAGCTCGTCGGGAAAAGGCTGCCTCAGAAGTTCTCCCGACGAAAATTTTGTCGGCAGAGCTTGCACTCGACCCGACCTGACCCGGATCTGGGTGACCCGACCCACGAAAAAAAACAGAATTTTTTTTTTGGGATAAAAATGTGAAGGTAATTTTTTTTTACCATATAGTAATTTATATTTACTATGTGGCTATTCATATCGATATTGTTTAAATGTGAAAATCATATGGAATTATTTAATTTATATGATAAATGTGAAATATATATGATTAAAGTGACTAATCATATGAATATTGTTTATTTTCATGTGACATACCAATTACGATGCGGCGATAAATATGTGACGACAATATGGAATCGGAGATCGAGCAATCGTCTCATATGCAGTTTATTTGGCAAACTAACAAGTAAGATCTAATCAAAAATTATCATTTTCATTAAATCGTTAATGATATAATGCTCAAATTGATCTTATTATATTATGACATATACTTATGAAATTTGAGCATCATTACATGTCTATTTTATTAGTGTTAAATAATTATTTTATTTAACATGTTATTTAGTTTGAGCATTGTCATGATAATGTAATTTCATGAGCATTGTAATATAAAGAAAAATGGACAAACCAATTATTGTGATAAAGCATATTCACGAAGTAAGAAAAATATGACCATTACAAATTTTGGTCTTGAGATCCAATTTTAATTTCTTGAAAAATTTTCATCATGGATATCTTCTTGATTATATAAAAAGCAATGATAATGAAATTTCATTAGCTTTACATGCAATGAATATGAAAAAATCAAAATTTTATTGTGATAACGAAATTTCACGAAGCATCGGGTTTACCATAATGTATATTGGTTTATATTAGTTGTCGTGAAAATGTTATTTAGACCGCGAAACTAATACATTTTATTCTTCCTATATTTTACAGATGGTTTAACCATCACAGTTTGACTTTAAAGAACTTGAGTACCAAATTCCCCTATTAAGCCAACTAAGGCTTGAGCATGGTATATTTATGCAAATTGCTTTATGTAAATAGCTAAGAAATAATTATAATATCTTCAATGACAATGTAAGGTCTGATAAAAATAAATTTCCTGAAACAAATTATGCAAAGTAATGCAATAACCCTAAACCAAAGAGCAATGACAATGTAAGGTATGAGAAAAAGAAATTTCCTGGAACACATTTTGCAAAGTAATGCAACAACCCTAAAACAAAAAGCAATGACGATGTAAGGTCTTAGAAAAATATATATATATATTCTTGAACAAATTGGGCAAAGTAATGCAACGACCCTAAAACAAAGGGTAATTACCATGGACGTAAAATTCATATAATCATCCAAAAGTAAGTGGAAACAATGTAACATTTAAAAGATGACATAGGGGACATTCATGTGCAGTGAAGCACTCTGCCATTGTTGTAATTCAATGAACTATTGATACGTACATTATAAGCTAGCAAAGAATTAGCTACGACTTTCAATAAATATGAAGAATCATATAAGTACGCGGATTTTGGAAAAGTATCTTCAATATCCAACAATAACATTGAAAATGAGTTTACAACTAAAAACATAACATCTGAGAAGAATATGTTAAATGACAAATCTCATCATTGCAGCTATTAAAAGAGCAAAAAGGATTTGGCTCAATCCAAGATAGACTTTGATTAGTCTACTTTAAAAATTTTAAGATATCCTTATAAAGGCCATTACGCCTAAATACGACTTTTGGTCCTAAATTAGACTTTTGGTCTTAAAGTTTCTCTCTCTAAATTGGACAAGACTAAATGTAATCGTTGGCATGTTAATTTTTTGAATTTTCTCTAAAGGAATTGAGATTATTCAAATTTTATTCATAATATACATGATTCAATTTTCTACATCTAACTTTACAAAGTATTGCATAAAGTAAAGCAACATATCATAATATAGGCATGAAACAAAGAACCGTGTGCAAAGAAACGCACAATATAAATCCCTAAAATAATAGTACTGAAGAACAGTAGTACTATATCAATAGTATATGATAATGATTAGTATATCAAAGAAAGTAATAAGGATCAGTATATCTTTTCCTTTGGGATTCATAATACACCTGCCTAATTGGGATTACAATACCTTTTTATTACAATCCCCATCGATTTACTCTAAAGAACTTGAGTTACGTTTCGATGTATATATTGAGCATATGTCAAATTGACAATTTATGCGATAAAAGAAAATTGAATTTATTCCACATTTTAAAGAAATTTCTGCCACGATGTTCATGTAATAAGACATAGATGAGAATTTCATCTAAGCTCCTTTGCATTACCTCTAATGACTACTGATGTAAACGAGTATTAGAGAAGTTTATATGTCAACTTAGTGGGTTATATGTAACCGCTAATTGAATCCAAAATCATAAGAAAATGATATTTTGGAATTTTGACATAGATTGGCTTTGATATGGTGATCCGTACATTAAAGAAATTACTATGGACACCCATATTTTGGATGAATAGAAGCAAACACCAGAAGAATATGGTTCCCACACGAAACCGAGGACGACATGTTATCCTCAAATATTATTTTGATACAATCCATGTAGGGTTGAAGACGTATGTTCAAACCCTAGATTCCACCGCCCCCTTAAGGTGGCATTATGATTGATGCACAAAGTACATGCACTTATGTCCTATTATGCTTCTGACATCCATCGTGATTTTTTGAATAAAAGTATATCATTCTAAGCCAACTCGTAAAATTTATGATTGACACCATCATATGCAAATGACACATGTATTCTCATTCTTATATTGAATTCAAAGAGAATTCAGTGGATTGATTCAACCAACTTGCGAACACCTTAGATATTTTATGGTGTTTGTTGATGTGTCGACACGCTGGTCACGTGTCATGACACCATCCACAATTAAAATTTATGCTGCTTATGCTAGAAAGTCAAAGCACCTAGGCCGGGTTAATTTCCATAGGTGTGATGATTTTATGGCTTATTATATGAGATTTGTAATGGACATCATATTCCTATATAAAAACCCAATTGGTCTCATGGAAAACGACTACAGTAATAGTCTTAATATTGGTAAAGCACACCAATACTTCCGTTTTGGGTTATGCAATTTTTGCATGCAGCGTTACTTTTTCATCTATGGCCATCATCATTGAACCAATTTACACCATAGCTAGTGACTATGTGTGAGGATTTTAAAGGATTTCAAACGAACTTGAATCCTTGAGCTCTTTTGGATTGACACGGATCTACAATCCTTGAGCTCCATTAAATGTTTTATGTGCCAAAATTGCGCCGCCACAGCGCACAATGATAGGTTACTTGAGATGAATAAATATTTATGCTGGATATGAACTTCCAGCTATAGTCCGCTATGTCGAAATCTTGACAGGCGATCTCCTCACCGCTAGATTTGCGGTGTGTCACTTTGATGAGACAGTCTTCCCGTCGTTAGGGGGAGATAAGAACAAGCATGTTCAAGTGGAACGACATGAATTATCGTGGTTTGTCCCCACTGTGTCTCATCTCGATCCCTAAAATCACACAAAGTAAAGTGTGCAGATGTCTTATACATTAAAGTGACGAGATCATATAAACCTGCTGCAAATATACCTGCAAGGATTGTGTTTTATCAAAAGGACATGGTACCACCCAAGAGGAATTGGGTATTGCACTGCCACCATGGATGGTGGCATGGTGACGCCATAAGTGGCATAAATGGTGTCATAGGCCGTGGCTCTCCAAGGAAGAGGGGGAGACCACCTTAAGTTCAATACATACTTGTGTAAAGGAAGAAAACAAGTTTGGCACAACCTGATCTATTGATCAGTGATACTCAAATCCGTCTCATGAGAATATTTATGGATTGTGGTTATCATTGGGGGACGCCTCAAATGTTAGAACCAATCCTTAAAGTATAGAGATCTCTACAAACACATTACACTAGTGTACATGAGGACGTGGAATAATGAGTCTACTATCGAACCATACTTCGTTGAAAAATGTCAACTTAGTAAACTGGCCTAATGGAAAGAAGCGATCCAGTATAAACAAAGAGATAGGTCTTTTGGGCAGGTGACGCCGACACCGCAAATATAAACCCTATCAAATATATCTTTGTTAGAATGCGTAATGAGAATAAGAGTATGCAAACTCACCTTATGGCGCAAGGTCTCTCAAAAACGCACTGGAATCGACTACGAGGAGATATTCTCTCGTAATGGACTACGATGAGACAAACTCTCGTAATGGATGTCATTGCACTCCACTACCTTGTCAGTTTGGTAGTTTCCGAAAAACTGAACATGCAGCTTACGAAAAGTGATCAAAACATATATCTCTATGGGGATCTAAATTAAGAGATATACATGAGGATCCTAAACGGACTTGATCCACCCAAATCAAGTGACTCTAGATCACATGAGTACGTTTGCAAAAGAAATTGAAACGTTCACTAAAGTGACTACTTGATTGGAAAGGGATTGATGAATTATGCCCTTGCGTTTTCATTATGGATATATATGAACTCTAAATGAAATAAGAGAAACTCAGTGTATTGTAAATCCTAAGTTGAGAATGAAAAAGATTTTGGGAATACACAGTCTTGAAATGGAACTCAAGGACTGTAATGATGGTGATCATCCATCAATCGGCTTAGGCACTCTAAAGAATAAAGTGAGGCCTACAGATATTCCCATGATCAGTCGAAGTCTTTACTCTAACAATAGATCCGTTTTTCATCTAAAGGAAGATGACGAAGAAGTATTGGGAAATGAAATTCCTATACAAGTGCAATGACGCATGATTGTACTTAAACATAATATGTAAGACTCGACCTCTCATTCGATGTAAATTTGTAAAGCTATGTCTAGCTATGCGCCTACGCAACGCAAATCGTTCTTTCATTAAAGATATGAAAGATTTGGGTTTATTCAATCTCTACATAGAATGTGACATGATAAAGAAATTATGCACGTCATAGCTAACTATGCGTAAAGAAAAACGCATTAAAGGTGAGATAAGAAAATCTGTTATCACAGATCAATTTCAAATCTCTTAATGGTTCACTCATACTCTAGACGAAGTTATGACTATTTTGTTATATGAAGGTCATACCACGAGTGAACCTGATGTTCAATATGAACCTATGCATTCAGTTCATGAACAACCTTATCCTTAAGATCAAAGTAAATCAAGTTGGATATGAGGACGATGTGGCAAGATTTAGTTACTAAATCATTGCTCAAAGTCATATTTGGAAAAACATGTGAAAATGCATAA